>CM046953.1:124072266-125272266 GCA_025698515.1 Gossypium sturtianum | reverse complement strand
ACCTTTTTCCTTTATGTCTTTCCTTATTCTTCCCTTGTTTCTCTCCTTACTCTTCTCCCTTGTGTTCTTTCCTTCAATAAAAAGTCTTCCTTACCATCTTTGATGCCATGGCCGACACTTACCATATAGCACCAAAAAAAATTTAATCCAAAATATTTGCACTAGGTGGGATTCGAACCCAAGTTCTCCCCTCTGCCATTTCACGCCATAACCACCTTGCCAATGCTCCATTTGTGCTAGCAAAATTACATACTTAATTCCTTAAACCTTGATGCCACTTGCCTTCTCTCCTTAAAGTGCTTAAACACAAAAATTTTGCTAAGGCCCAACTCAATCCCAAGTCTTCTTAGGGCCCCTAAACATACACAATTAACACTATTGACTAGCCTATCGCATGGTATAATGCAAAACATAAATTCCCGAATTTCAGGATGTTACAATTCTACCCCTCTTAAAGAAATTTCGGCCTCGAAATTTACCTGATTAGAAGAGATGAGGATATTGCTGCCGTATTGTGTCCTCTGGCTCCCATGTAGCTTTTTCTGTCCCGTGATTACACCATAATACTTTTACTAACGGAACCGAATTCTTTCTCAGCACCTTAATATCCCGATCTAAAATCTGCACTGGCTCTTCTTCAAAAGACAAGTCAGGTCTTATCTCAACTTCTTCCACTGGCACAACATGAGACGGATCCGAACGATAACGCCTTAACATCGAGACATGGAATACGCTATGTATCTGACCTAACTCCAGAGGTAACTCAAGTTGATAAGCTACTGGCCCAACACGCTTCAATACACGGTAAGGTCCGATGAACCTAGGGCTCAACTTGCCTTTCCGCCCAAATCTTAAGATCTTCTTCCAAGGTGAGACCTTCAAAAAGACCTGATCACCCACAGAGAACTCTATCTTCTTCCGCTTCGATCCGCTGCACGATTTCTGCTCATCCTAAGCTTCTTTTAAACGTGCCCAAATTACCTTAACTTTTTCCTCCGTCTCCGAGATCAATTCTGGACCCAATAACTGTCGCTCCCCCAACTCAGTCCAGCAAGTAGGAGTACGACACCTACAACCATACAACACTCGTAGGGTGCCATCCGGATGCCGGATTGATAGCCGTTGTTGTATGCAAACTCGCCAACGGTAGAAAATCTTCCCACTACCCTCAAGTCGATCACATGCCTCTTAACATGTCTTCTAGAATCGGATTACTCTCTCCGATCGACCATCACCATGGATGAAACGCCGTGTTGAAATTTAGCCTTGTACCCAAAGCTTCATGTAGAGCCTTCCAGAACCGTGATGTAAACCTAGGATCCCTGTCCGATATAATCGACACTGGTACCCCATGCAACCTCATGACTTCTGTTATATACAACTTGGCCAACTCTCGCAACGAATAACCGCATTTAACAGTAGGAAATGGGCAGACTTCGTTAACCGATCCACTATAACCCATACCGAATCTTTCTTAGTAAGCGTTAAGGGTAACCCACTAACAAAATCCATCGTTATCCTTTCCCATTTCCATAGTGGAATTTTCACCGGTTGCAATAACCCTGAAGGCAGTTGATGTTCCGCCTTCACCGCCGACATGTCAAGCACTTGCTCACGAAGTCGGCAGAACCTCCCGTTTCAACCCCGCCACCAATACCGCTTCACGGAGGTCTCAGACATCTTATTTTCTCGGGGTGCATAGCATATGGGCTACTATGCCCCTCACGCAGAATCATTTGTCTCACTCAACTCGGGCATACAAACTCTTCCACTTGAAATGCAATACTCCATCACTATTTAATCCAAAATCCCTATCTCACCACTTTCCACTTGTCGGGCCGAGAACTCAACCTTTCATCCGACAACCGCTTCCTTAATCTGGCTTACCCATGCCGGCTTCACTTGAAGTTCGGCCAATGACTACCATCTTCATAAAGGCCGAGATGAGCGAACATCGCTCTCAAATCCGATATCACCTTACGACTCAATGCATCTACCACTACGTTAGCTTTACCTGGGTGATACTCGATTGAGAAGTCATAATCCTTCAACAATTCTATCCACCTCCGCTGTCTTAAGTTCAACTCCTTTTGGATAAGGAGGTACTTCAGACTCTTATGGTCCGTATAGATAATCGACTTCTCCCCGTACAGATAGTGTCTCCAAATCTTCAAAGCAAACACCACTGCAGCTAACTCCAAATCATGAGTGGGATAGTTTACCTCATGCGGCCTTAATTGACGAGATGCATAAGCTACCAATTTTTCCCCTTGCATCAAACACATCCTAAGCCCGTGTGTGACGATCACAATACACAATAAACTCTTTACTAGCCTCAAAGTTGAATCAATACGCGCGCTCGCGAGAATCTTCTTCGCTCAAAGCTCTCTTGTCGCTTATCTCGACCACACAAACGGTACTCCTTTACGCAATAGCTTAGTTGGGGTGCAAAGAATCAACTAAAACCCTCAACGAATCGCCTGTAATACCCAAATAAACCTAAAAACTCGAATTTCTCGCCATCGACTTCGGTAGCTTCCAATATAACACAGCCTTAACCTTTCGAGGATCAACTCTAATTCCTTCGGCAGACACAACATGCCCCAAAAAGGTCACCTCCTTCAACCAAAATTCACACTTACTGAATTTGGCATATAGCTGCTTCTCCCTCAAAATCTGTAATACTACCCGTAGATGCGAATCATGCTCTTCTTCAGTCTTTGAGTACACCAGGATGTCATCTATGAACACAACCACAAATCGGTCTAGGTAAGGTTGGAAGACTCGGTTCATCATGTTCATAAATGCAGCTGGTGCATTAGTCAACTCGAACGGTATAACTAAGAACTCGTAATGCCCATATCGGGTTCGAAACGCAGTCTTGTGAATATCCGCCTCCTTGACCCTAAGCTGGTGATACCCCGATCTCAAGTCTATCTTCGAGAAAACTTAAGCTCCTCGTAGCTGATCGAACAGATCATCGATCTTCGGTAACGGATACTTGTTCTTGATCGTGAACTTATTCAATTGTCTATAATCGATGCACATACGCATCGACCCATCTTTTTTCTTAACGAACAAAACCGGCGCTCCCCACGGTGACACACTTGGTCGAATAAATCCATGATCCAACAACTCCTGGATTTGAGCTTTAAGTTCCACAAGCTCCTTCGGTGCCATTCGGTAAGGAGCAATGGACACCGGAGTCGTTCCTGGCAACAGCTCAATACCAAATTCTACCTCCCGATCTGGAGGCAATCCTGGAAGCTCCTCGGGAAAGACGTCTAAAAACTCTTTCACCGTTCTAACATTCTCTACCGACGACTCTTTGACATCTAAAGCACTGATAAAGGCTAAGAACGCTCCACACCCCTTTCGCACCAACTTTTCTGCCTTTAAAGCAGATACCACATTAGACAGATAATCTCTTCTTTCACCTATCATCATCACTTCCTTATCCTCTGAAGTTCTTAGTACCATCCGCTGCAAAGACAATCCAAGTTTGCACGATGCTTAAGCAGCCAGTCCATGCCCAATATAAGATCGAACTCCCCGAACGGCAGTTCCATCAAATCCGCCAGAAATACTTCCCCCTGAACCTCTAAGGGCACATCCCTAAACAACTTATTTAATACCACTGACTGTTCTAAAGGGCTAATTACAGTTGTTTCTCTAGCAGTAATCTCAGATTTAATATTCAGAGTTCCAGACACAGCACATGCAACAAACGAATGGATGGATCCAATGTCTATCAAAGCGGTAATAGGTACATTAGATATGAAGAACGTACCGGTTATGACGTCCGGTGCATCGCCATCCTCTCGACGCCTGACCGCATAGACCAACCCCGGCCGTCTCACCTCCGTGTTACCCTCGCACGGTACCTCTACCCGTGCACCTTGACCTCGCCCTACACCATTACCACTCGACCTGGCCCACGGCCTCTCGGGCGGCCGCTTGAGCGCCCTCCGATCAAGCAAATCTTTTATGAACTACCTGAGTTTGATCCGGCTTTCGAGGGCAATCCCTAAACTGATGGTCCTTGGATCCACATCTGAAACAACCACTAGTTCTCTTCCAGCATTCACCCGAGTGAAGTTTCCCACAATCCACGCAAGGCTGTAACTGATTGGTAGCCGTTGGAGCACCCACTCGAACTGGCCCTTCATTCCTGGGCCTTTTCTGAAGTCCTCTAGCAGGACCTGAATACCCAGAGTCTCTCTTGTTCCTGCCCCTATCCTTGTCTCGATTTTGCCGTTCTAAATAGGGGTGAGTACCTGATCGAGTCGAGTCGAATCGAGTAAAAAATTTTCGAGTTAGTCGAGTTAACAAATCCTATTTTAGCAACCGAACTTAATTTGAATTTTTTTCGATTCGAATCGAATCGAGTCAAAAAATTTCGAGTCAAATCGAGTCGAGTTAACGAATCCTATTATTTATACTTAATGTTGCGATTAGATGGACCGATTATTTAACTAGTAGATGAAGTACAAGATTATTTAACTACATGAACAATATAATGATTCTGCCTCTTAACTTAATGGGTAAACATTTATCAAAACGATGTAGTTTTACCTTTTAACTTAATTATTTTGAATTTTAACTTTTAAAAAAGTAAACATTTATCAAAACGACGTAGTTTTGTCTTTTCTTATTCAGATTTTCGGATAACTCGAATTGTGTAATTCATATTCGAGTTAAACCGAAAAACTTATTTTTTTATTCGAGTTGATCCAAATAACTTGATTAACTCAAATAACTCGAACCATTTAATTCAAAATTTGAAATTTTTATCGAGTTTTTCGAATCGAATCAGATTTTGCTCACCCCTAGTTCCAAATGCTTTACTTCTTCAGCAATATTAGCTTTTTCCACCAGTGTGGCAAAATTCCTCTCCTTCTGTGGGGCTATCAGTACCCGCAACTCATCACGCAATCCATCCTCAAAACGCACGCAGTGTTCATGATCAGTCGGCACTATACCCCGGGCATACCGACTTAGACGCAGAAACTCCACCTCGTAGTCGCCACGCACCTACCTCCTTGTACCGCATTCAGAATTCCTTCCTTCCGCATCCACATAACTAGCCCCGACATATTTTCCCCGGAATGTCTGTCTTAAAGAAATCCTGTGTAATACGATCACCGAGTGCCTTCCCAAACAGTGAGCCACCACCGATACGCCTCGCCTCTCAAGAATGACACAACCCCTTTCGCCGCCACGGTGCAATCCAGATCGCCCATAATCCACTCTACCCCCTCAAGCCGCAAGACTCGCTACACTAGGGGCTACACCGAAATACCTCTAAAGACTTCACCCCATTCGATCCGAGTCGCTCCGATATCGACCCACAAGTCGCCGACCCAGCTCTTGCCCCAAAGAACCCTTTCCAAGCATCCGCAACATCGCTGGGGACAGAGCGCCGCCTCTCTCATTCGATCATGTGACCCCGGCTTGATCCACGGTGTGACGAAAGCGCCCATTTCCGGCATATGTCCCGATGCCTCAGATACAACTCTAGCACCTCGGCCTCTACCACGGCCACGTCTACCGCGTCCACGTCCTCTAGAGCTCATGTTTGCTAATTCAATTTAATCTGATTAAGAGTCTTATGAATCAGTATGCTTATTCAGTGTTTATTAAACAATATTTTATGGAGTATAAGAAGTAAATTTGTTTTCGCAAAACATATCCTAAAGTCTCAATCTCTATGGTTTCAGCTCCTAAAGCTAAAAGTTCTAGAGTATCTCTATTTTGTGAAGTTTTCTTACTAGAGTCATACTACAATAATCATAAAATGAAAACAAAACTTACTGACTTGGTGTCGGATACCCGTAGTGCCATACTTCCTTTGAAACATGTATTTATAAATCGAATTTCAAGCAGTTTTAGAAAACATTTTTGAACCCAAACCACAAATGAGTTTTGCAACGGCTCGATACCATAAAATGTAACACCCCAAACTCGGCCCATGCGGTATGACCGGATCTGACATGTCACATGAAGAAAACGTATAAAGAACATGTGATTCTTACTAAAATAGGCGTTATTTGGTCATGGTCAAGAAAACAAGTTTGATTACAAATATTTGATAAAACACTACCAATTTCGAGAGGTTGATTGATGAATCGAAAATCGAACTAGTGAACTTTAAAACCGTGACTTTTGAGAAATGACGTTGATAATTTGAAATAGAATCCGAGTTAAATTATTAATGCATATTCATTATGAAAACCATTTGTTAATAAATTTTGGAAACCGTTATTTATGATTTTAGAAAAATCCCCATTTTAAAACAATTCAAGCAAGATAATAAGTACGACTAAACATAAAGCAAAATAAAAATATTCCAGAGGCCTTATTACAACTTAAAACCCAAATAGTAAAAATAGTGAAATAAAGCGAGAAAGTAGTTTACTAATATTTGAAAATATTATTTCCAAAGTATGGCCTCCACCGAGTCATCCATGGGCCCAAGTCCTCATTACGGAGCATTACCTGCAAGGGTTAAGAAAGAAGGGGGTGAGTCACAAGAACTTAGTGTATAATCCCCTTACCGTCATCCACTGGGCCTGAACCCGCATAACATAATCTTGGGCCTAAGCCCATTTACATAGTAATAATTAAAATGTAGTATATGTATGCAACCCAACCCATCCATCCATCACACCCCCGACCAGCCAATCACACCTGTGGGGATCAAGTCAACCCACCCTGCCGCTCACACCAAATTTGCAGTCAAACTGCTAAAGCATTTTATTTTTGTGGTCAAACCACTGAAATCATAATTTAGGCACAATAATATACAATTTGTGGCAATGCCACCAAGCTACACTACTCTTCATACAATTTTCTCATCCCATGCAAAATGTAAAAAAATGCAACATACATAATTAAATAAAATATCCATATTTATATAACAACCATTTTCTATTGAACAATTTTGGTGATTCAGCCCATTAAAGCATTTTAATAATTCGGCCTACTAAGGCATTCTAGCAAATCGGCCCATAAGGGCATTTTGGTAAATCGACCCATAGGGGCATTTTCGTAATTTAGCAATTTAATACCGATTTTGACAGATCTTTAGAAATAATATTAATTTAAGCAAGTTACTCGATTTATGCCATATTACGATTTTTAACTCTGTAAATAATAACGATATACTTTTCCAACATAATATCGAATCTCGAATCTACGGATTTCGGTGTGAGATTACACACCTGATTACGGTGAGGACTAACCCTTCTTGATCGTCGGCACCTAAATCACCATTACACTCGATTAACCAACAAACGAGATTTTATTAATCCAAAACTAAATCAGACGATCTAAAATGCTTACCCTTAGTATCGTGAACGACCACGATTTGCCTATTCTCACCGGATGATGGTCCACAACCCGGTGGAAAATCCCAAACCGCCGATACCACCCTACGCATGAACGTAGGAGTAGGAATCGCAAATCCACTCCCTTTTTGCTCTCCTAATGATTTTCTTTTCAAATCGCTACCACTTGCCTCCATTGGAAAAGTCTTAGTCAGAACAATATTACGATGATAGAAAACGATTGTCTAAGGAAAAGGTTTCGGCTTACCACTACTTCTGAAGGGTTAACGAGTAAAGAAAATGAGTGATTTAATCCCTATAACAATCAATTAGTCAATTCTATCACTCCGTTTAACACAATAACTGAGTAGCGATATCGAATGGACTATGAAGAGACTCCTTACCTTAATCGATGATGAACCCGATTCCCACCGATTGGACTTATGACTAGAGATGAAACGGCAATGATGTGGTATTCGGCCAACCCACTAGAATACTATAAGAAGAAAATGATCAAGATTTGAGAGTTTGGGAGGGGATGATATTTCGGTTTAGAACAAAGTGAAACAACCGAATAGTGATGGACACACATTCGGCTAGAAAGAAAAGAAAATGAAAGGAAAAGAACGAAGCCACTTACCCGATTCAACCAAAGAAGAAATGCCCAACACGCAAGATGGAGAAGAGAGAAGATGATAAAGATTCGGCTATTGAAGAGAAAGGAACAAGGAAGGTTCGGCCACAAAGTAGTGTCGATTTAAGAGAAAAGGAGAATGGTTGAGGAAATGGTAAAAAAAGAAAAGAAGTGATGGACAAAGGAGTATTAGAGAGGTTCGGCCATTACCAAAAGAAAATGAACCAAAATGGATTGAGTGTTTTGGTCATTTTGTGTTTCGGCAACAAACGAAAAAGATTGGAAAAAATGCACAAAAATGTTAAAAGAAAAACCAACCTTTCATGCACAATTTTGCAAATAAGCTATAGGAATTTCGGCTCTCCCTTCCCCCTAACAAA
Source organism: Gossypium sturtianum (assembly GCA_025698515.1). Classification (NCBI taxonomy): domain Eukaryota; kingdom Viridiplantae; phylum Streptophyta; class Magnoliopsida; order Malvales; family Malvaceae; genus Gossypium; species Gossypium sturtianum. The sequence continues at coordinate 125,263,924 of CM046953.1, read as the reverse complement.
ACCGTGTGCCCATAACACCCAAAAGATGATGGTTGACCAAATATATTCTTTCCCAAACATCTTCCACAAAATCGGCCAACATGTCCCCTCCCTTACCTTTTTCCTTTATGTCTTTCCTTATTCTTCCCTTGTTTCTCTCCTTACTCTTCTCCCTTGTGTTCTTTCCTTCAATAAAAAGTCTTCCTTACCATCTTTGATGCCATGGCCGTTACTTACCATATAGCACAAAAAAAATTTAATCCAAAATATTTGCACTAGGTGGGATTCGAACCCAAGTTCTCCCCTCTGCCATTTCACGCCACAACCACCTTGCCAATGCTCCATTTGTGCTAGCAAAATTACATACTTAATTCCTTAATCCTTGATGCCACTTACCTTCTCTCCTTAAAGTGCCCCTAAACATACACAATTAACACTATTGACTAGCCTATCGCATGGTATAATGTAAAACATAAATTCTCGAATTTCAGGATGTTACAAAAATGGTTCGAGTAAAATATTGTATGAATACATTACAACATATATATATTTAATAGCAATTCTACATGTCTACGAATTATACTAACAATAAATAATAAAAGAATATAACAATAAAGAATATACAAAGAATTATGTGAAGCAAGAATAACGATTAGAAGGGACATAAATAAATGAATATATAAAACAAATTAAAACTTTCACGAAATAACAAAATTAATCGAAAAAAAGTATAATATATTTAAACATAAAAAATGAAAGTGATGATTTTTAAAATGATATAATATGTATATAAATAAAAAGTTTTTAAAAAACTTATAATAAATATATACATAAAATTAATAAAAATATAATTTAATAATTTCATACACATATATATAAATAATTACATATAAAAGTAATTAGTAAATAGTATAAAATATTTCTATGCATATTAAAAAAACATGTATATATTTAATCATAAAATTACATACATAATAAATACAACATATATATTAACAATCTTATATAATATCATATTATACTTTTATATATAAAAATAGAAGTACATAATATAACATAGTATTATATAATATAGAAAATTAAAAATATATATATAATATAATAAATAAAATAATATGTAAAAAAATATTAAGCATAATATATTTATAAGGATATTACATATAAAAATATAAAGATAATAATATAAACTATTTAATATAATAAAATAATTTAATATAATGTAAAATAATAAAATAAAATAAAAAGACTAAAAAAATAAAAACAAAGAAGACAGGGGTTAATAAGCAATTAAAATAGATATAAAAGAACTAAAATAAAATACGCGTTAAATTACATGGGTTAAAATGGAATTAAGCCAAATTTTAAAAAAAAAACTACGACGTTTTGATTTTAACTATTAAAGAATCCGAGGGACTAAATTGGAAAATAATTAAACTTTTAGGGCCAAATTAAAATAAAAAAATAAAATTAAACGGAATTATAAAATATAAAAATGCAGAAGGACTAAAATGGCAATTAAACCTATTAATAAAAAATGCGCGGATCCTATCCGGGTTTTCGGGTCAACGCGCGGATCTTCTTGCTCCAAACGACAACGTTTTGCAGTTATCAGGTTAAGTGAAAACGGCGCCGTTTCCTCCATGTTATAAAAATAAAAATTTAGCTTAAAAAAAACATTTTTAAAACAGCTTTAAAAAAAAACTAAAAAAATGCTCTGGAGTTCTCCCTCCCCTGTTCTGAGTCAGTCATCGGATTTCCGTGCTACGCGCTCCACGCGCCTCCATGGCCGATGGCCGGAGGCCGGAAATTTCAGCTTTCAGGCGCGGATCGAAAGGTAAGTTCCTCTTTTCCTTTTTTTTTTTAAAAAAAACATGCACATAAATATAAAAAAAATAAAAAGATTGCGAAATAAAATCACCTCTATGTCATAAAATTTGCTCTTTTTATTTCTCAGATATTTTTTTGTTTCTCTCTGTGTATTTCGATATCTGCATATCTCCGTGTATATCCTTATTTACAAATTTTTGACAGGCTTTTATAGCCTTTCGAAATGAAAAATAAGGAAATAAAATCTTCGCCTTCGCTGCTTTTGTTTGGTGTTTTTCCTTTTTCGTGCAGGTCATCAGCGAGAACACGGCGGCGATGAGGGCTCGCGCAAGCTGCGGCGTGACTTGCGGCTTAACTGAGGTTGATGACTACGGCGCTTGTGGCGTGACGATCGGGCTCCTGCCATTGCGGCGCGGCCGTTGGCCTGGCATTGCGGCGCCTAGGGTTTCCTCAGGAACCCTAGGTCTCTGAGTCCGCTTAATGCTTTGGGCCTTTTGGGCCACGGGTGTTTGGGTCTGCTAGGTTTAGTTAATCTGGGTAGTCTGCTGTTGGGTGTAATTGGGGTTTTGGGCTTAGGTAGTCTATTTGTGGTATTGGGCTCGGGTTTACATGTTGGGTAATTTAGGGTATTTGGTTTAAATGTAAAAAAGGACACTTAAATGGACATTTATATTTTTTGGTTTTTTTTATTCTGTTTTATGGGCCCGGGCAAAATTGGGTACTTACAGCTGCCCATCTTTGCTCATTGTCGTGTAACGAGAATAGAGCAAAGACTATAAAAGGACCTGTAAGACCCAAATTTCGCCCGGCCCATTTGAAGCCCATTAACCAAACAAAACCAAGAAAGGAAACAGAAATTAAAAAAAAAAAATTAATAAAAGTTCAGTCCATTACAAAAAATAAAACAGTAGCCCAATACCAGCCCAAGCACTACCCAAATTTAGACCCAAAATCCCTAGGCCCGATTGGCCCAAAATTCTAACCCTTCCAGAAACCCTAGAGGTTTCTGGAACTAGCCTTGCGCCGCTCCAAAGAGCCTCAAAGAGACCCAACGCGCAACGCTGCCACGTAGCGTCACACAGCCTCTCGTCACGGCCACGCACAACTTGTACCTGCAGAATAACAAACGACAACAGATGGGACAACAATAATACATCAAGAAAAAGAAAAAATGTGAAAAAGAATTCGTATTTTCTTTTTATTATTATTCGGCTATAAAAGAGGGCTGGAAAAACATTGTAAGGGGAACGATTTTCAATACGCACCTACCAATACAAAGAAATAAAAATCAGAAACAGATTTCAAAAGAAAAGGTTTTTTTTGATTGCATACTTTCTTTTATTGTTCTTTGCTGAACCTTTTTCGAGCATTTTCTTTTTCTTTCTTTTTTTTATACGCTAGTATATAATAAAAATAGGAACTTACCTTTGATAGTCAAACCGACGGTCGGCCTTCTTTGTCGAAATCGGAACGAAGGTAATCGTCGAGACTAATATTCGAGTTTAGTCTGGAAAGGGGCAGTCGACCGAGACTAAATCGGCCATTGATCGCCGACTACAATGGCGCCGCAATGGCTGGATTTCCACTTTCTTCTATGCGACGGAGTACAAAAACCAGAGGGCTAGGGTTTCGTTAAAAAAGGGGATTAGCAGAGAGCTTAATGGGGTTTTTTAAAGGGTTGGTAGCCATTACAAAAACGACGTCGTTCAGGTTCAGTTTAATAGCCATGAAACGATGCCGTACTGAATGACCCGGTTCGACCCGATCCAATGTCCACAGGACCCGCGTGCTTTCGCAGTGATGGAATATTTGTGCGTCTAGTCCTCCTGTGTCATTTTTTTTATTAAACCTGTTATGCATTTCGTTATTTTTTAAATTGAGCTATACAATTCTTGCGTTATTTCAATCTAATCCTATCTGTGTGCTACATTTTGATTATCGAAATATTTATTGATTTAGTCCCTGATGAATTACGCGCGTTTCAGCTTAATCCTTGTGTATATTTAAACGATTTTATTTATTATAAAATAGTCTGTAAATTTTGTTTCTGTTTCAATTAAGCACCTTTTTGTTTTCATATACAATCTTCACGTTTTTATTAGGTTTAATTCATTTTTTTAATTGGTTTTAAATTATTTTATAATATGATAAAATATATATTTATATACTATTTAAATTAAACTATTTTCTAATATTCACATATAATTTGTATTAAAATTATTTTATTCTTGTGCATATATTATTAAGTTCATATTATGTATATATATTTTTTAATCTCTTTATGTAGATATTTATTCCATTAATTTCGTAATATTGTTGATGTATGTATGTTAATTAATTTTCTTTATCATTGATTTAATGTTTGATAATTATTGATATTATGTATGATTTAATTCTCATTCTATATTTATTGGTTGCTTGAGATTCAATATCATTGTATTTCATTTGTACATAATTACTTCACGTTGTATGTTATTATTCGATCGCATTTTATTCGTTTAGAAAACCATATTTTAACACCGTTCATGATTTCAAAAATCATTTTGTGCAAAGCTTTAAATCATAAGGCAATGCTTGTGTTTAGAGGTTTCGAGAAAATCGTGCTCTAACTTACTGAGTTCCGATTTTCCTCGTTAAAACCTAGCAACTGAGTATCCTTTCTCTCTTAAATTAAAATGCATAATATTTCAAATAAAAAACTTATTCACGAGAATTTGAGATATTGCGCCCTAACTTACTGGGTGTGATATTTTATCATCTCGAGATAAGAATTTCAAAAGAAGAAAGGCAATATTCCGTATTCGGGAATTTTGAGAAATAGTGCCCTAACTTACTGGATTTCGATTTTTCATTCGACCCAAATAGTGGAATATCGTTCTTAGTTTTAAATGTACGAGTATTGAATGTCGAAGGATAAATCTAATTTCGAGAATATAAGATGTTGTGCCCTAACTTACTGAGTACGGTATTTTATTTCTTCGAAATAAGAAGCTTTGGCATCCAATATGATTCTGCCTAAATACATCTTAAGTAAATGGATCGTACTCTAGAATCTTTTCAAATTTTCGGCATTAAGACATTAAATAATCAATTAGGTACCAATTTTGGGCGCTACGAGGGTGCTAACCCTTCCTCGTACGTAACCGACTCCCAAACCTATTTTCTCGAGTTTTTGTAGACCAAAATATGTTTTAATAAACCAAAGTTTTATTAAAGTTTTCAATTTCAAGGTGATCCGATCACACCTCGAAAAAAGGTCGGTGGCGACTCCATTCATCATTTTAAAGTCGATCCCCGTTTTTTTTAAACCCAACAAAAAAAATGGTTTCGATAGCTTGGCGACTCCGCTGGGGATTGGTTGAGAGTCAGTCCATAAATTGATTAATTTCTGTCTTTTCATCAAAAATTGAAAATTTGATTCGAAAAATTACGATCCTTATATTGCATTCGCTCGCTTCATCTCATTTGATTGTTGTAGTTTGAGTCTTATAGAATACTTTGCATCATATTGCATGACCGCTGGGCCGTACCCTTAAGTGGGAGTGAGAAGCTACTCCTTCGTGAGGTTTTCATCTCCGTTCGGGATAGTGAATCGCTTTTGGGATAAATTCGTACCTATGTCTTCGTGAGATTTTCATCTCCGTGCAGCCATAGGGAAATGTATTCCCCTGAACTGAACTCGGTCCGTATGAGCCTATAATGGGTAAGGATAGAGGAATCTGTTGGTTCAGGTACCTCAACTCTAGAACCGAACTGCATATAGAAAGCCCTAAGAGCCTACCCTAGATAGAGCCACGCCAAGCCCTAGTGGTCACCCGGTCAGGTGTTCTATGTTGATTATTTCTCTAATAGTTTGTCTTTTGTTTTGAGTGCATTGCATTGCATTCATTCCATGCATTTGCATTGCATTACATCATATGCATTAGATTTCATGAGAAGACCCTGATTGGTTGAAATTATTTCAGCATTAACCTGGACACCGGTAAAATCAAACATCCCTACGGTACCTAAATCAAGATGAAAGATATGGATCAGAGATTAGAGAAGCTTGAACAACTCCAAAGGGAGATGCGGGATAAACTTTAGCTGCAAATGCAAGAGCAGCTTGCTAAAATCCAGCAGGATATGATAGACCGAATGATAGAGTCACAAAAGAGTATGATGACTCAATTAACTCAACTACTGGCGGGAGGAATAGACAAAGGAAAAACCCCCATGGTTAACACTGGTGAAAATAGTTTTACCCCGACACATCCTGAAGTGCATCCGCAAAAGACATCCGTCACAATTAAACCTCAACAATTTCAAGAAGATGTTTCGATACCGGCCAACTTCCAAACGGGATCGGGTTCTAACTTAGGGGATCATCCAATTAATGCTGTTATTCCTGGCTTTGATGAAACAGCAGAGAGAGAAAGGGCAAAGTCTGAATTGCCAAGACAATTAGAGGATCGTTGCAAATGGCTAGAGGACAAATTTAGGGCCATGGAAAATACTGATAGGCTACATGGAATTGACGCTAAAGATTTGAGTTTGGTGCCAGATCTAATACTTCTTCACAAATTCAAGGTGCCAAAATTTGAAAAATACAATGGGACTACTTGCCCGGAAGCTCACATAACTATGTTTTGCCGGAGAATGACTGGATACATTAACAATGACCAACTACTAATTCATTGCTTCCAGGACAGTCTGGTAGGAGCAGCATCTAAATGGTACAATCAGTTGAGCCGTACCGAAATTGGTTCTTGGAGGGATCTAGCACAGGCATTTATGAAGCAGTACAGTCACGTAATTGACATGACCCCTGATAGAATCACCTTGCAAAACATGGAGAAGAGATCAAGCGAGATTTTTCGGCAATATGCACAAAGGTGGAGAGAGGTTGCCATACAGGTCTAGCCACCTCTTCTGGAGAAGGAGACCACAATGCTCTTTATCAATACACTGAAGGCCCCGTTTATCAGTCATATGTTAGGGAGCGCTACAAAGAGCTTATCGGACGTCGTAATGAATTGAGAAATGATTGAGAATGCCATAAAGAGTGGAAAGATAGATGCCGAAGAAAGCGCCAAAAGATTAGCCCCGAGAAATAGGGAAAATGAAGTGAACAGCTTGAGTAAGCGTCCTAAATTAGTCTGTAACACCCTGGTTTAGGGGTTATGCGTTTGGGGCATAACCCGAGTGTTTAGTAGGCTTAGGGTCATGTTGGAGGAATTTTGAGGGGTTTGGAGAACCCTAGAAGGCAAGGGATGACTTAGGAAATTTTTGAATTTTAGTGTAAGAAGGGGAGCTTGGCTTTGGAGGTCTTAAGAGAAAAATTTGGAAGGTTAAGACGCAAGAATGGCTTTGGTGGAGTGGCATGGGGCGCCACTTAGAGCATGGGGAAGGTGACGCCTCATGGTGGTTAGGGGTCTCATGTTCGAGCTGCAAAGGCAACATTTTGGTTTTATTTTGCGTCAATTAGGGGAACTGGGCTAGGTATGCCTTAAAAATAAACGGCAGGGGTTAATGGACATGAAAGTCCCGTGACAAAGTGGCACTCATGCGCCACTTAGGCGCTGGAGGGAGGAGAGAGCGCGGGTTCGAGAAATTTGGAGCCGCATTTGGGCGTTTTATTTTGTTATTTGGTGATGGGCGGAAGTAAGAAGGGGTTAAAAATAATTGTTGCGGGTTTCTAGCATGAAATTCAATGAGGCCGAGTGGCCTGGGCGTTAGGGGAAAGGTCAGCAGCAGCATGGTGTCCCAGGTTCGAATCCAAGGCTGTGCAATTGGAGTTTTATTTTTTTTTTATTTTATTCTTATTTTTGCAGCAGCTTGGTAAAGATTGGACGGCACATGGGATCTTCCAGTAGATATAGATTAAGTTAGCTTTTGTTCTTTTAAATCCATTTGGATAAATGTTTCTTTTATTATTTTATTTTTATTTATTTATCTAGTTGAGATAGATGATGAGGGTGGCGATGTTTTAATTGTTTTGAATAGGTGAGTGGGGATAAAATAGAAGTTTATTTGGAATTTGATAAGGGAGTGATAAGGTGGTGAATGTTGGACTCTTTGGGGTTGCTTAGTCGGTTGGGAAGCTTTATAAGGAGAGTACAGAAATTCTTCTCTTTTTTCTTCTTGTTTTCTTGCCGAAAATTTTAGTCAAAGCAATTTATTTATTCTTCTTTTTTTTTTTTGAAACCGAAACCTCTCCACTATTGCCAGAAATTCTTCTAACCTTCTTCTACATTTTATTTCTCTTCCTCTCAACCTCGGTTTGTACCTATTTTGTGTTAGCCGAATGTTTGATCTTCCTTGGTAGCCATAGCCGAACATCTAAGGTGCTTTATTCTCCTTTTTATATTGCAAGTTGAGAAGCCAAAATATCCTTGGGGATAAGCGAAAAAGGGGTAAGTATTCTTTTTATGAATCGGTTTTGGACTCTTTTCCATAAAATTGCCAAATCAAGTGTCTAGACCTTGATTCCTATGGTTGGCCGAATGGCTTTTTAGGCCATTAGTGATGTGGTTCTTTTGCAAAAAAGCGGCATTAAAGGAGGACTTTTGGAGAGTAGATTCATCAAGGTAAGGGTGGTAAGGTATTCGGCCAAAGGGCCTTTCCACGGATTTTTGTATGGCCGATTCTAATAGTCTTGTAGCAGGATTTTCGGCAATTCCGTTGGTGTTCGAGATTCGAGTAAAAAGGGGTAAGTGGTTTGATATTCGGCCTTAGGCCAATATATGTGGTTATGTGTTGACCGAAGGTTGGCTATGGTCTTTTTAGGGGCATATCGACAAGAGCAAAGGAAGCGCCGGGATCTCAGATTATTTCGGTAAGGGTATTAGTAAGTGACTTGGAATTAGTTGATTATGACTTCGTTGATTAATCGTGTGGTTCGATTAAGTGACTTTCGATGGAGGCGTAGTACTAGTCAAAGTGGGCAAGGGAAAGCTCCCATCCCAAAGTTCAAGAAGAGATCCGTTCGCTGCATTTAAATTGGCCACCGGGGTGTGGACGTGCAACGTAAAAGCGTTAAGCAAATAAGCCGTAGTTTCGCTTAGACGATAGCATCGAGGATCGAGAGTCTAGAACTCCTAGTAATAAGGTGTGTAGTTAGCCATTGTTTCCGGATTTGCGTGATATTTGCCTATTTTATATGTTTGCTAACAAGTGCAGTTAAATATGAAAATGGTACCCTTAAGGGGTATGACGGTGACCAGGTTAGTGGCAAACTTGTTACTATGTGATCACTGATTTAAATATGATTGTATGCCTATATTTGTGTGAAAGACATGCTCATGCATCACCTTGTTATTATATCACGTTACATGTGCATGGGTGGGTTTTTGAAAGAAGGTACGGGTGTACTTCGAGTACGTGGTTGATGTCAGCTTTGTGCTACATCGTGGATTGGCGCTGACTGAGGTCGCATTGTGGATCTTTGCGATTTAGTTCGCGTGGTTACCTTGGTTGATATGGGCTTTATGCCATATCGTGGCTTGATGGATTGCTGTGTGCTCCATCGTGGTTTGATGTTAGCTATACGCTACGTCGTGGATGGCATTGGTTGCCTTTTTGGAGGGAAAAGGAGAGGGTGACTCGATAGTCCCCGGTGTGTGGTAATTTGGATAAGGGGTGTGTAGCGGATGGACCCTAGGTTGGGTTGGGAATCATGTTGCATTATTTTTGTAATAATATGGAAATGGGCCAAGCCCAATATGACATGTGGATAGGTATGTTTTGGGAACATACGTGGAAATGGGCCAAGCCCAGATGATATGTGGTTTATTGAGAAATGGGCCAAGCCCAGTATGTGATGTGATTTGAATGTGGCCAAGCCCTGCATTGTGGTAATTGTTAAAATGATATATATATATTACTTGTTGCATTTGATAATTGGGATATTATGTGGCTAGCATGTGGGTGGATTTGGTGGTTAACTTACACCTTTGAGTCATTGTGACTCACCCAATTATTTATCCATCATCGCGGTGAGTCGTGATTAGTGGACGGGTTGGAGTGGATACAAGGTGGCCCATGCGATGATTTTCATGCGAGAAGTTGACGTTTTGAATATTTTTATTTCAAGCATTTTAATTACTTGGTTTCAATTTATTTGATGTAATAAGGGCCACTATGATTACAAAGATTTCTATTTAATTTTGTTGAAGTTTACATTATATTGAAATATTTTTATTAAAAAGGTTCATATTATAGTAATTTATAACAATGTTTTAATTGTAAATTTTCAACAAACTTATATTGTGTATTAAATTTTTGTGGACATAATTTTCCAAAGATAATAAATTTTCATGTTTTAAATTCTAAGTAAAAAAACATATTTTCACTAACATAACCAGATTCGGTCGTAGTGAATAGGCCAGGTTTGGGGATGTTACATAGTCACTATAGGTCAACCGAGGGCTGTGACCACTGGCCATCAGGGCTCATCAAGACAAGAATCCAGCGCAAAGCAACTCCAGTTTACACCAATTCCGATGACATATAGGGAGTTGTATCAAAGCCTATTTGATGCACATGAGGTGGCTCCTCACTACCCAAAACCAATGCAACCTCCATATCCAAAATGGTATGGCCCAAATGCCCAGTGTGAGTACCACGCGGGGTTCATAGGGCATTCGATAGAAAATTGCCTTGCTTTCAAGAATTTGGTGGAAAAATTCATCGGCATGGGTATTGTGAAATTAGATGACATGCAAAATGCAGAAATATGAACCTGGGAGTGTTTTGAGCAATAGGACTGTGGAAGGGACATGTATTTTTTAAGGCTAATCTAGAGTAATATTCGAAACACACTTATTGCTTTCAGCCTAGGGGCAATAAGAGTCCTCTTGTGAAATAGGCTTGTGTCTAGAACTTTTATTTCAATAAAATACGTCCTTTTGAGCAAATATTTTTCTCTTTATAGATTCTTTTATCCTTTGGATTTCTATGCAAATATTCTTTCATTCTTTATTTATCATATAAATAATCATCCTTAGAATCATTTATTCTTTGGAATTTGCCTTCGTACCTACAATAGGTGCCCAGATATCAATGACATGAGCGACGTTGTTACTAACTCCCTTTTTGAATGAAATAAAGGTCTAAGGGATCGCAGGACTTTGAAGATGACAGAAATTGCAACATATCTTCTGATTTGTTAATACTGGATGAAAAACAGATCCTACGTCGCGAGTCAAGGAAGGAGATGAAGATCAAAGCCTGGCTCAATGCAGAAACAATATTTCCTATATGTGGGGCATGGATGTTATCGAGGCGAGTCTCTCATCGAAGCTTACGGTGACACCAATTCATCTTCGTGGTTGTCAATTTCTTCACTAGGATGGTAAAATTCGCTTCATATGCCAATATTACAAAGTCGATAGTCATCGGAACAAAGAAAATAAAAAGAAAGAATACTGAAAAAAAAGAAGAAAAAAATGTCAAAAAGATCACATTTAACCGCACAAGGTCAAAAGTCTGCGGTCTGTTCAAAGATTAGGTGCCACATATCTGTGCAGCAAAAGCAGCCAAAAAGAAAAACAAAGGATCATAAAAGACCGAGACTTGTAAGGATTGGCATACAGAAGTTACTATTTACCCTCTATGCTTATCAAACTTTGGCCAAGACTGTCACGGGGGCAACACGTTTCTCATTGGTTTTGCCCATTGGAGTCGAAATTCTGTCAGCGCTGAAATTGGATGAGGCAGAATGGATCTGATCCCGATATGATCAATCAAATTTGTGAGGAAAAGTTAATAGCTATCCATTACAGTCAGATGATGCGGGTTTGCGACAAAGAGATTCATCCTAGAAAATTCCCAAAGAGGGACCTGATATTGAAGAAAATCCCTCATATACAAAAGGATTTCAGCAAAAAATAGAGGCCAAACTAGAAAAGACTTTATGTAGTGAGAAAGTCTGTTCGGGAAACATTGACCAAATGGATGGCAGGAATATGCCCAATCCGGTGAATTCAGTCGAGAAGTATGCAAAAAAAAAGAAATTTTCAGCAAAAAAGAAAAAAGAAAAAGGAGAGGCCAAGGCGAAAACCCGCAAAGGGCGCTTTGAGACCAAAGGGGATTTGAGTTGAAAACCCGAAAAGGGCGGCTCAAATTTTGATCAAGAGTGGGGCATATAGCAGTCCTGCTATGCCTAAATTAATAATGAAGAAGTATTCTACGTCTTGGGGCATCGACAAAGTACTCTGGATCCCCTAAACACATATCGAGCTTAAAATGGTCCTCAAGAAGTTGGAGCAGAGAAGCTCGGGATCATGATATCTGGGGCACCTAGTTTCCATTTTGCCCATTTTAAATTTGTTATTTGTGATTATATTATTCTTTTCAAAATATGTTCACAATAAATTTCCTTTTTGATTGCAATTGCTATCTTTGCCTAGCTTATTTGTTTCAAGCTATGCTCCTAATTAATTTCCTTCTTGTCCATTGTTATGATCTTTTTCAAGCATTTTGCATTGAAATCACGGTTAGTGGACTGATAATATTTTCATAAAAAAAGTTTCGCATATTACTCTGGAAGCTTCTAAATAATACAATAAACTGTAACAGGACTATTGTTCAAAACTCACCAAGTTTAAGGAAGAGTCTAAACTGAGATTTTCTCTCCGGATTTTTGTCAAAGATGGTGGTTGAGCAAACAACAAGATATTGCACCAGTGGGCATCGTTAACCCAAGTGTAAAACGGGAATCATTCTCGATATTCTGCATTCATGCGAGCATCATACATACACATCTGGTTGGGTCACCCAAAGAATGATTAGTTGATGGAACAAGCTACAGACCCTATACCCCCCGAGTTATAGTGGGATAGATGGAAGCTGATACAAGTCCTGTACCCTTGAATAGTAATGGGATGGATGGAAGAAGAAACAAATCCTACATTTTGGAGTTGCAGTGGATTTGATTCAGATCTTATACCGCTAAGTCACAATGAGATGAACCCTGAAGTTACAGTGGGGTAAACCTGTTGAGCAAGATATTTGTTTTCTCGAGTTTTCTGTTGAGAATACCAGCCGAACAAGATGGCAGCATAATACATCAGTGATAAAGCCTTAATGAACAATGAACGATGACACCTTAAACTTTTAAGAAGGGATCATTCTCATGAAATTCTGTATTCATGCAAAACACATTTAGTTAGGAGTATTTGATTCATTCCGATCATTGCATCCTAATCATTGTAAGAAATCATTCTCATGATATTCTGCATTCATACAAATTTCATCCATAAGACACATCTATTTAGGGGCATTTGATTCATTCCGATCATTGCACCCTAATCTTTGTAAAAAGACCATTCTCATGACATTCTGCGTTCATACAAATGTCGTCCATAATACATTTCGTTAGAAGCATTAGATTCATTCTAATCATTGTATCCTAACCATTTTGCATAGGCATAAACACAAAACTGATTTTACAGAACAGGTCCCCTAGAAGACGTTGTTGCAACATCGGTGAATTCGAATATCTCGCCTTCCTGAGTGAAGCAGATTGAAGATAGTAGATCTGGCAATCCTGAAGTTGCAGGAGCAGATTGAAGCCATACAAGTCTTATTTCTTTGAAGTTTCAGCAGAGAAGATTGAAACTACGAATCTCTTCTCTCTGAATTTCTATCTCCTCAAAGTTCCAGTGGAGTAGGTTGAGGCTACAAATCCCTCCTCCCTGAGTTTACAATAAGGATCAGTCCGTATTTCTTTGAAGTTTCAGCAGAGAAGATTGAAACTACGAATCTCTTTTCTCTGAATTTCTATCTCCTCAAAGTTCCAGTGGAGTAGGTTGAGGCTACAAATCCCTCCTCCCTGAGTTTACAATGAGGATCAGTCCGTATTTCTTTGAAGTTTTAGCAGAGAAGATTGAAACTACGAATCTCTTCTCTCTGAATTCCTATCACCTCGAAGTCCCAGTGGAGTGGGTTGAAGCTACAAATCCCTTCTCCTTGAGGTTATTGAGGAATCAACCTTTATTTTCGAGAAGTCTCAGTAAGAAGACCGAAGTTACAAATCTCTTCTCTCTGAATTCTTATCACCATGAAATTTCGACGGAGCAAATTGAAGCTACAAATCTCTTCTCCAAGAAATTACATCGAGTTGGATCGAAGCGCTAGTTTTCATGCCCTTGAAGATGCAGTGGGATGGAATGAAGCTACTCGAAGAAGAAAAGCACTGAAAGAGGTCAAGATTTGGCAAGACCGAGCAAAATTGGCCCTTTTTGAAGTCTTTGCTCCATTCTCGTTACACGACAATGAGCAAAGAGGGGCAGCTGTAAGACCCAATTTTTGCCCGGCCCATTTGAAGCCCATTAACCAAACAAAACCAAGAAAGCAAACAGAAATTAAAAAAAAAATTAAATTAATAAAAGTTTAGTCCATTCAAAAAATAAAACAGTAGCCCAATACCAGCCCAAGCACAACCCAAATTTAGACCCAAAATCCCAAGGCCCGATTGGCCCAAAATTCTAACCCTTCCAGAAACCCTAGAGGTTTCTGGAACTAGCCTTGCGCCGCTCCAAAGAGCCTCGACGCAAAGACCCGCGCTCGCGCCACGTCGCGTCACGACGGCCTCTCGTCGACGACCACACGCACGCCTTGTACTGCAGAATAACAAACAACAACGGATGGGACAACAATAATACAGCAAGAAAAAGAAAAAATGTGAAAAAAGAATTTGTATTTTCTTTTTATTATTATTCGGCTATAAAAGAAGGCTGGAAAAACATTGTAAGGGGAACAATTTTCAATACGCACCTACCAATACAGAGAAATAAAAATCAGAAACAGATTTCAAAAGAAAAGGTTTTTTTTTGATTGCATACTTTCTTTTATTGTTCTTTGCTGAACCTTTTTCGAGCATTTTCTTTTTCTTTCTTTTTTTTTATACGCTGGTATATAATAAAAATAGGAACTTACCTTTGATAGTCAAACCGACGGTCGGCCTTCTTCGTCGAAATCGGAACGAAGGTAATCGTCGAGACTAATATTCAAGTTTAGTCTAGAAAGGGGCAGTCGGCCGAGACTAAATCGGCCATTAATCGCCGACTATAATGGCACCGCGGTGGCTGGATTTCCACTTTCTTCTGTGCGGCGGAGTACGAAAACTAGGGGCTAGGGTTTCGTTAAAAAAGGGATTAGCGAGAGAGCTTAATGGGGTTTTTAAAGGGTTGGTAGCCATTAAAAAGCGGCGTTGTTGAGTTGATTTAATAGCCATGAAATGACGCCGTACTGAGTGACCCGGTCCGACCCGATCCAATGTCCACAGGACCCGCGTGCTTTCGCGGTGATGGAATATTTGTGCGTCTAGTCCTCCTGTGTCGTTTTTTTTCCGATTAAACTTGTTATGCATTTCGTTATTTTTTAAATTGAGCTATACAATTCATGCGTTATTTCAATCTAATCCTATCTGTGTGCTACGTTTTGATTATCGAAATATTTGCTGATTTAGTCCCTGATGAATTACGCGCGTTTCAGCTTAATGCTTGTGTATATTTAAACGATTTTATTTATTATAAAATAGTCTGTAAATTTTGTTTCTGTTTCAATTAAGCACCTTTTTGTTTTCATATACAATCTTCACATTTTTATTAGGTTTAATTCATTTTTTAATTGGTTTTAAATTATTTTATAATATGATAAAATATATATTTATATACTATTTAAATTAAACTATTTTCTAATATTCACATATAATTTGTATTAAAATTATTTTATTCTTGTGCATATATTATTAAGTTCATATTATGTATATATATTTTTTAATCTCTTTATGTAGATATTTATTCCATTAATTTCATAATATTGTTGATGTATGTATGTTAATTAATTTTCTTTATCATTGATTTAATGTTTGATAATTATTGATATTATGTATGATTTAATTCTCATTCTATATTTATTGGTTGCTTGAGATTCAATATCATTGTATTTCATTTGTACATAATTACTTCACGTTGTATGTTATTATTCGATCGCATTTTATTCGTTTAGAAAACCATATTTTAACACCGTTCATGATTTCAAAAATCATTTTGTGCAAAGCTTTAAATCATAAGGCAATGCTTGTGTTTAGAGGTTTCGAGAAAATCGTGCTCTAACTTACTGAGTTCCGATTTTCCTCGTTAAAACCTAGCAACTGAGTATCATTTCTCTCTTAAATTAAAATGCATAATATTTCAAATAAAAAACTTATTCATGAGAATTTGAGATATTGCGCCCTAACTTACTGGGTGTGATATTTTATCATCTCGAGATAAGAATTTCAAAAGAACAAAGGCAATATTCCGTATTCGGGAATTTTGAGAAATAGTGCCCTAACTTACTGGGTTTCGATTTTTCGTTCAACCCAAATAGTGGAATATCCTTCTTAGTTTTAAATGTACGAGTATTGAATGTCGAAGGATAAATCTAATTTCGAGAATATAAGATGTTGTGCCCTAACTTACTGAGTACGGTATTTTATTTCTTCAAAATAAGAAGCTTTGGCATCCAATATGATTCTGCCCAAATATATCTTAAGTAAATGGATCGTACTCTAGAATCTTTTCAAATTTTCGGCATTAAGACATTAAATAATCAATTAGGTACAAATTTTGGGCGCTACGAGGGTGCTAACCCTTCCTCGTACGTAACCGACTCCCGAACCTGTTTTCTCGAATTTTTGTAGACCAAAATATGTTTTAATAAACCAAAGTTTTATTAAAGTTTTCAATTTCAAGGTGATCCGATCACACCTCGAAAAAAGGTCAGTGGTGACTCCATTCATCATTTTAAAGTCGATCCCCGTTTTTTTAAACCCAACGAAAAAAATGGTTTCGACAGGACCAATTTTGTCCGGTCTTGGCCAAGCCTCGACTTCTTGATCCTTGTCTTCTTCAAATGACTCCAACTCCACTGCAACTTCAACGGTATTGGAATTTCATCTTGATTCCAGTAAGTTTGATAGCTTCAATCTACTTCACTGCAACTTCATGAAGACAAGGCTGAAAGTGTGTTTGATCTGCTTCCTGTAACTTCAGGAAGATAAGATCTTCTTTCTTCAGTCTACTCCACTGCAACTTCAGGGAGATAAGGCTGAAAGTGCTTTCGATCTGTTTCCTGCAACTTCAGGAAGATAAGATCTACAATTTTCGATCTGCTTCTTGTAACTTCAAGAATGCCAGATCTACAATCTCCAGTCTGCCCCACTACTATCTCGAGAGGACAAAATCTAAACTTTTCAGTCTGCTTCCTTACTATCTTCAGGAAGACTTCAATCTTCAGTTTGTTCCACTACCATCTCTAGAAAAAAATCTGAACTTTTAATTTGCTTCCTTACTATCTTCAGGAAGACTTCAATCTTCAGTCTGCTCCACTACCATCTCGAGGGAACAAAATCTGAACTTTTCAATTTGCTTCCTTACTATCTTCAGGAAGACTTCAATCTTGATCTGCTCCACTACCATCTCGAGGAACATAATCTGAACTTTTAAATTTGCTTCCTTACTATCTTGAAGACTTCAATCTTTAGCTTTGCTCCACTATCATCTCTAGGGAACAAAATCTGAACTTTTCAATTTGCTTCCTTACTATCCTCAGAAAGACTTAATCTTCAGCCTGCTCCACTATCATCTCTAGGGAACAAAATCTGAACTTTTCAATTTGCTTCCTTACTATCTTCAGGAAGACTTCAACCTTCAGCCTGCTCCACTATCATCTCTAGGGAACAAAATCTGAACTTTTCAATTTGCTTCCTTACTATCTTCAGGAAGACTTCAATCTTCAGCCTGCTCCACTATCATCTCTAGGGAACAGAATCTGAACTTTTTAATTTGCTTCCTTACTATCTTAATGTAACACCCCAAACCCGGCCTAGAAGTTAGGCCCGAATCTGGCGTGTCACATGGAAAAACTTGTTTGAGAATTACAGCCTCTTTGTTAAAACCCAAAACACTTAAGCAATTGTTAACTACTTGAAAACGTAATTATCTTTAAAAACCTTTTTGGTGGCGAAAGCATATTTGAAATAAACAATTTACAATAATGTGATGTTTAGAAATAGAGTTGGAGAAGCATTTTTAAATCGTTGCGGAAACGTAGATAAAATACAAGTATTTTGAAAGATCGTTTGATGAGTCGAAAATCGAGGTAGTGAGCTTTAAAACCGTGACTTTTGAAAATGTCGTAGATAATTTTGAAAGAGAATCTGAATTAAATCATTTGTAAAAAGTTTGCTATAAAATCCATTTATTAATCAATTTTGGAAACCATTATTTATATTTTTAGAAAATTCCCTTTTAAACAATTTAAGCAAAACAATAAGAATATCCACCATAAAGCAAATAATAAAATACTCAGAGGCCTTATTACAACATAAAAACACAAAATAGTAAAGTGAAGCGGAAATAAAAATCTAAAGTTCAAAATAAAACACCATTTCAAGTATGGCTTCCACCGAGTCATCCATGGCCCAAGTCCACATCTTGAGCATTACCTACAAGGGTTAAGAAAAGGGGGTGAGTTACAAGAACTCGAGTGTATAATCCCTTTACCAGTAGTCCACTGGGCACTGAAACACATTTAGCAATATTTTGGGCCTAAGCCCCTTTTTACATAATAATGTATCAAATAATTCATATGAATGAAATGCAATCCCAAACCAACCTAATAATCCATCCGCTACACACCACCCGTACCATCCATCACACTGTGGGATCTTTTGTCAACCCACCCCGCCAACACACCAATCGTAGGCATTTAGCCATTTATATCAAATTCGAATTGTGGACAAGCCACCAGAATAACAGAATATACGTGGCATAGCCACCAGACAAAATGTGACAGAGTCACCAGAATATGTGGCAGAGCCACCAAATTTCACTTCCCTGATCATCAATATCCCAATCCCATGCAACTTATGTAAATGCAACATACATTGTAAATCATGATATTTACAATATAACCACGATAATTAATAACTCAGAGATTTATTACAAACAATTTGACCCATTAACACTTTACAAAATCGGCCCATTAGGGCATTATATCAAGTCGGCCCATTAAGCCATATATCAGATCGGCCCATTTAGCAATATATCAGATCGGCCCATTAAGCAAAATATATCAAATCGGCCCATTAGCCATATATCAAATCGGCCCATTTAGCAATATATCAGATCGGCCCATTAAGCAAAATATATCAAATCGGCCCATTAGCCATATATCAGATCGGCCCATTAAGCAAAATATATCAAATCGGCCCATTAGCCATATATCAGATCGGCCCATTAAGTAAAATATATCAAATCGGCCCATTAGGGGTATTTTCGTAATTTGATAATTTTACCCACTAAGGGTAATTCGGTAATTTTACCCACTACGCGTAATTCGATAATCTCGCAACCCAGGGGTATTTCGATAATTTACCCTCTAAGGGTATTATAGTAATTTCGCAACCCAGACTTAACTACTAATTTGGGGCATAAAAATTAAAATTGTCCATCTGCATCATACTGACTAAATTGACTATAACTCGAGTTAGGAAACTCGAAATTTAAATTCGTAAATTTTCCTTGAAACTAGACTAATATATATTCTTACTGCAATTTTTCCAGAATTTTTGGCTTATCCTTTTAATACAGTTTATTCTTTAAAAATTCCCTTGTTTCACTGACCAACTGTTCTGACATCTCTTACCCAAAATTCAAATATCTCTTTGTACGGTTTTCATATGTTGCTTCCACTTGTTTATATTGAAAATAGGCTCACTAAGTAATCTATACATATAAATTATAACTCTTAATTCACCTTGTAAAATTTTGAATGATTTTTCCAATACATAACAGGGAACCAAGAAGTCAATCAGAACCAGTCTCACTAAAATTAAGATATCACAGAATATACAATTCCTCTTCCTCCTCTGTTTCTTTCATATAAAAATAGACACAGTAAGCTTTATTTAGATATCTTTTTCACTTTATAACTCCCTTTATCCTATTTTTCGTGATTTTTAAAAATCACGTCACTGCTGCTGACCAAACTGTTTCATTGCAAAATATGGTTACTACTACGAACATACGCACGCCCGAATGGTCACGGATGCCGGTTTCCGGTTTTCTTCAGTATTTCGACCGAATCATAGAACATATCATACAAACATTCAGAGAGGTATGAGATTACACACCATTTCAAACATGTATTCAGAAGGGTACGGGATTACACACCTTATTCGAATCGTGAACACGATACTCTCATGGCACCAACAATCCGAGTCTCTTATTATGAGTGATAGGTGATCGGGCGATTTGGTTCCTATAGTGACCGATTAGTCCAAACTATTAATCTATTTAGCAACCAATCGAATAATGAACGATATCAAATAATCCATAAAGAACTCCTTACCTTGTTAATATTGGATTCGATTTCCACCACTTGACTTATGGCTAGAATAATACTCGGCGACCCACTAAGATCACTACGAAAGAGTATTGATCACAACATGAGAATGATGGAGAGAGTGACGTTTTGATAAGAAACAAATTTGACTAACCGAATAACGATGAACATTCATATTCGGTTAGGAAGAAAAAGAACATAAAAATAGAAAGAGGGATATAAGATCACTTACCGATTCGATTAAGAAGAGATTTTCCCTACGATGGGGAACGAAATGATGAAGAAATAGGATGATAAGGGGTTCGGCTATAGAGAAAATCGAACAGGAAATGTGATCACAAAGTGATGTCGATTAAAGAAGAAGAAAAGGTTGATGAAATGGTCAAAAGAGAAAAATGAATGGAGAAAAGTGCTTTGGTAAATTCGGCTATCAAAGGGGAGATGAGCAAGGTGAGTGTTTTGGCCAAACAAAAGAAAAGAATGCACAAATGTGTTGGGAGATTTCGGCGAAAGCTAAGAGGAAGATGGATTTGAAAAGAAGACACAAATGTTCAAAGAGAAAAGTGTACTTCTCATGCACCCAAAAACTAACAAAATGATCTAAAGAGAAAAGAGAAATTCGGCTCTCCCTTCCCCCTAACAAAACCGTGTGAACTCTAGCCAAAAAGGGTGGATGTTGACCAACAAAAATCTTTCCAAAACATCACCCATGAAAAAGGCCAACATGCTCCCTTATCTTGCCTTTTTCTTTTGATTCCTTTCCTTACCTTCATCCTTTCCTTTTTCCTTAGCCACCATACCATAATTAAAAAGTCCACCTTGCCTTATATACCATCTTGGCCGACACTTAGGGAAAGAATACAAAAAAAAAAAAGTCAAAATTTTGCACTTGATGGGATTTGAACCTCCTCCCTCAAAGTCCTTCATGTGGCGCCATAACCTCTTTAATATATGCTCAATTATGCAAGCAAATTGCTCTCTTATTTCCATAAGCCTTGATGCCACTTACTATCTCTCCTTAAAGTGCTAAAACATAAAATTTTACTAAAGCTCAACTTGAACCCGAAACTTCATAGAACCCCGTAACTTTCTAAAATCGCCTTCCTAATAAGTCCAACTTGAAATAATGTCGTTCTCTTATTCTCTAAAATTTTTAAAATGCTTCTACGCTCAAGGCCCAATGGGCCTAATCCTACTAGGCCCAATTTCGGGTCGTTACAATTCTACCCTCCTTAAAGAAATTTCGTCCTCGAAATTTCCAACCAACTACTAACACACTGCTCAAATCACACCACTATGCTTTCGCTGTACACTCTGATCTTAATAACACTAATGTACCTTTTAACTTACTCTTGAATCCTCTTTCACACAAATCCAAACACCTAACCACCTAAGTAAGTCGTTATCTACCACTTATACCTAAAATTTTCTACATTCAATCATCATGTCCAACCATAACATACCTGACTTAATAGTGATGAAACAATACTGAGCCTTATGCTCCTTAGACCCGCATCTCAAGCATGCTCCTGACCTCCTCCAGCATTCTCCCGGATGACGCCTTCTGTAATAATCGCAAGTTGAAAAGTTTGGACGTGCCTTAACACGCTTTACGGAACGAGACTGCGGCCCTAGAGAACCGCGATCTAATTTCTTCTTACAGTCCACGCGCCAAACTCGAAGTGTTCGACCAATTTCTCTAACCTCCTCCACAACCTCCCTAACTAGCTGAGTCAGCTCATCAATTCCAGCTCAGTCATAAGACTCCGTCTCAGCCACTAGCAATGCCAACACCTCCCTTTCGGAAACATGCCTCGATGCTGAGGATCTAGCCTTAGCACCTCAGCCTCTACCACATCCAGATCTATCGCGTCTACGTCCTTTAATGCTCATATTTGCTAAATCGATTTAATCTGACTACGAGTTTTATGAATCAGTATACTATTTCAGTGTTTTATTAAACAATGTTTTGTGGAGTATAGGAAGTAAAGTTGTTTTCGCAATACGCATACTAAAGTCTCAATCTCTATAGTCTCAGCTCCTAAAACTAAAAGTTCTAGAGTATTCTATTTTGTGGAATTTTCTTACCACAGTACAAACACAATAATCATAAAATGAAAACAAATACTTACTTGACTTGGTGTCGGATACCCGAGGTGCCATACCTCCTTTAGAACATGTAATTAAAAATTTAAAAGCTTTGAAAACACTTTTGAACCCAAACCACAACCGAGTTTTGCAACCGGACTCTGATACCATAAAATGTAACACCCCAAACCTGGCCTAGAAGTTAGGCCCGAATCTGACGTGTCACATGGAAAAACTTGTTTGAGAATTACAGCCTCTTTGTTAAAACCCAAAACACTTAAGCAATTGTTAACTACTTAAAAACGTAATTATCTTTAAAAAACTTTTTGGTGGCGAAAGCATATTTGAAATAAGCAATTTACAAAAATGTGATGTTTAGAAATAGAGTTGCAGAAGCATTTTTAAATCGTTGCGTAAACGTAGATAAAATACAAGTATTTTGAAAGATCGTTTGATGAGTCGAAAATCGAGGTAGTGAGCTTTAAAACCGTGACTTTTGAAAATGTCGTAGATAATTTTGAAAGAGAATCCGAATTAAATCATTTGTAAAAAGTTTGCTATAAAATCCATTTATTAATCAATTTTAGAAACCATTATTTATATTTTTAGAAAATTCCCTTTTTAAACAATTTAAGCAAAACAATAAGAATATCCACCATAAAGCAAATAATAAAATACTCCAGAGGCCTTATTACAACATAAAAACCCAAAATAGTAAAGTGAACGGAAATAAAAATCTAAAGTTCAAAATAAAACACCATTTCTGAAGTATGGCTTCCACCGAGTCATCCATGGCCCAAGTCCACATCACTGAGCATTACCTACAAGGGTTAAGAAAAAGGGGGGTGAGTTACAAGAACTCAGTGTATAATCCCCTTACCGTAGTCCACTGGGCCTGAAACACATTTAGCAATATTTTGGGCCTAAGCCCCTTTTTTACATAATAATGCATCAAATAATTCATATGAACGAAATGCAATCCCAAACCAACCTAATAATCCATCCGCTACACACCACCCGTACCATCCACCACACCTGTGGGGATCTTTTGTCAACCCACCCCGCCAACACACCAATCGTAGGCATTTAGCCATTTATATCAAATTCGAATTGTGGACAAGCCACCGAATAACAGAATATACGTGGCATAGCCACTGGACAAAATGTGACAGAGTCACTGCAGAATATGGTGAGCCACCAAATTTCACTTCCCGATCATCAATATCCCAATCCCATGCAACTTATGTAAATGCAACATACATCGTAAATCATGATATTTACAATATAACCACGATAATTAATAACTCAGAGATTTATTACAAATAATTTGGCCCATTAACACTTTACAAAATCGGCCCATTAGGGCATTATATCAAGTCGGCCCATTAAGCCATATATCAGATCGACCCATTTAGCAATATATTAGATCGGCCCATTAAGCAAAATATATCAAATCGGCCCATTAGCCATATATCAGATCGGCCCATTTAGCAATATATCAGATCGGCCCATTTAGCAATATATCAGATCGGCCCATTAAGCAAAATATATCAAATCTGCCCATTAGCCATATATCAGATCGGCCCACTAAGGGTAATTCGGTAATCTCGCAACCCAGGGGTATTTCGGTAATTTACCCTCTAAGGGTATTATAGTAATTTCGCAACCCAAACTTAACTACTAATTTGGGGCATAAAAATTGAAACTGTCCATCTGCATCATGCTGACTAAATTGACCATAACTCGAGTTAGAAAACTCGAAATTTAAATCCGTAAATTTTCCTTGAAACTAGACTCATATATATTCTTACTGAAATTTGTCCAGAATTTTTGGCTTAACCGTTTAATACAGTTTATTCTTTAAATATTCCCTTGTTTCACTGACCAACAGTTCTGACCTCTCTTACCCAAAATTCAAATATCTCTCTGTACGGTTTTATATGTTGCTCCCACTTGTTTCTATTGAAAATAGGCTCACTAAGGAATCTATACATATAAATTATAACTCTTAATTCACCTTATACAATTTTGAATGATTTTTCCAAGACAGAACAGGGAACCACGAAGTAAATCAGAACCAGTCTCACTAAAATTAAGATATCACAGAATATACAATTCCTCTTCCTTTTCTGTTTCTTTCACATAAAAATAGACACAGTAAGCTTTATTTAGATATCTTTTTCACTTTCTAACTCTCTTTATCCTATTTTTAGTGATTTTTCAAATTCATGTCACTGCTGCTGACCAAACTGTTTCATTGCAAAATATGATTACTACTACGAACATGCGCACGCCCGAATGGTCACGGATGCCGGTTTCCAGTTTTCTTCGGTATTTCGACCAAATCATAGAACATATCATACAAACATTCAGAGAGGTATGAGATTACACACCATTTCAAACATGTATTCGGAAGGGTACGAGATTACACACCTTATTCGGAATCCGTAACACGATACTCTCCGCGACACCAACAATCCGAGTCTCTTATTACGAGGGATAGGTGATCGGGCGATTTGGTTCCTATAGTGACCGATTAGTCCAAACTATTAATCCATTTAGCAACCAATCGAATAATGAATGATATCAAATAATCCATAAAAAACTCCTTACCTTGTTTATATTGGATTCGATTTCCACCACTTGACTTATGGCTAGAATAATACTCGGCGACCCACTAAGATCACTACGAAAGAGTATTGATCACAACATGAGAATGATGGAGAGAGTGACGTTTTGATAAGAAACAAAGTTGACTAACCGAATAACGATGAACATTCATATTCGGTTAGGAAGAAAAAGAACATAAAACTAGAAAGAGGGATATAAGATCACTTACCGATTCGATTAAGAAGAGATTTTCCTACACGATGGGGAACGAAATGATGAAGAAATAGGATGATAAGGGGTTTGGCTATAGAGAAAATCGAACAGGAAATGTGATCACAAAGTGATGTCGATTAAGGAAGAAGAAAAGGTTGATGAAATGGTCAAAAGAGAAAAATGAATGGAGAAAAGTGCTTTGGTAAATTTGGCTATCAAAGGGGAGATGAGCAAGGTGAGTGTTTCGGCCAAACAAAAGAAAAAAAATGCACAAATGTGTTGGGAGATTTCAGCGAAAGCTAAGAGGAAGATGGATTTGAAAAGAAGACACAAATGTTCAAAGAGAAAAGTGTACTTCTCATGCACCCAAAAAATAACAAAATGATCTAAAGAGAAAAGAGAAATTCGGCTCTCCCTTCCCCCTAACAAAACGTGTGAACTCTAGCCAAAAAGGGTGGATGTTGACCAACAAAAATCTTTCCAAAACATCACCCATGAAAAAGGCTAACATGCTCCCTTATCTTGCCTTTTTCTTTTAATTCCTTTCCTTACCTTCATCCTTTCCTTTTTCCTTAGCCACCATACCATAATTAAAAAGTCCACCTTGCCTTATATACCATCTTGGCCGACACTTAGGGAAAGAATACAAAAAAAACAAATGTCAAAATTTTGCACTTGATGGGATTTGAACCTCCTCCCTCAAAGTCCTTCATGTGGCGCCATAACCTCTTTACCGTATGCTCAATTATGCAAGCAAATTGCTCTCTTATTTCCATAAGCCTTGATGCCACTTACTATCTCTCCTTAAAGTGCTAAAACACAAAATTTTACTAAAGCCCAACTTGAACCCGGAACTTCATAGAACCCCGTAACTTTCTAAAATCACCTTCCTAATAAGTCCAACTTGAAATAATGCCGTTCTCTTATTCTCTAAAATTTTTAAAACGCTTCTACGCTCAAAGCCCAATGGGCCTAATCCTACTAGGCCCAATTTCGGGTCGTTACAATTCTACCCTCCTTAAAGAAATTTCGTCCTCGAAATTTCCAACCAACTACTAACACACTGCTCAAATCACACCACTATGCTTTCGCTGTACACTCTGATCTTAATAACACTAATGTACCTTTTAACTTACTCTTGAATCCTCTTTCACACAAATCCAAACACCTAACCACCTAAGTAAGTCGTTATCTACCACTTACACCTAAAATTTTCTACATTCAATCATCACGTCCAACCATAACATACCTGACTTAATAGTAATGAAACAATACCGAGCCTTATGCTCCTTAGACCCGCATCTCAAGCATGCTCCTGACCTCCTCCAGCATTCTCCCGGATGACGCCTTCTGCAATAATCGCAAGCCAGAAAGTTTGGACGTGCCTTAACACGCTTTATGGAACGGGACTTCGGCCCGAGAGAACCGCGATCTAATTTCTTCTTACAGTCCACGCGCCCAACTCGAAGTGTTCGACCAATTTCTCTAACCTCCTCCACAACCTCCCTAACTAGCTGAGTCAGGTCATCAATTCCAGCTCAGTCATAAGACTCCGTCTCAGCCACTGGCAATGCCAACACCTCCCTTTCGGCAACATGCCTCGATGCTGAATATCTAGCCTTAGCACCTCGACCTCTACCACGTCCACATCTATCGTGTCTACGTCTTTTAACGCTCATATTTGCTAAATCGATTTAATCTGATTACGAGTTTTATGAATCAGTATACTATTTCAGTATTTTATTAAACAATATTTTATGGAGTATAAGAAGTAAAGTTGTTTTCGCAATACGCATCCTAAAGTCCCAATCTCTATAGTCTCAGCTCCTAAAACTAAAAGTTCTAGAGTATTCTATTTTGTGGAATTTTCTTACCACAGTACTAACACAATAATCATAAAATGAAAACAAATACTTACTTAACTTGGTGCCGGATACCCGTGGTGCCATACGTCCTTTAGAACATGTAATTAAAATTTTAAACGGCTTTGAAAATACTTTTGAACCCAAACCACAGCCGACTTTTGCAACCGGGCTCTGATACCATAAAATGTAACACCCCAAACCCGGCCTAAAAGTTAGGCCCGAATCTGGCGTGTCACATGGAAAAACTTGTTTGAGAATTACAGCCTCTTTGTTAAAACCCAAAACACTTAAGCAATTGTTAACTACTTGAAAACGTAATTATCTTTAAAAACCTTTTTTTGTGGCGAAAGCATATTTGAAATAAACAATTTACAAAAAAGTGATGTTTAGAAATAGAGTTGCAGAAGCATTTTTAAATCGTTGCGGAAACGTAGATAAAATAAAAGTATTTTGAAAGATCGTTTGATGAGTCGAAAATCGAGTTAGTGAGCTTTAAAACCGTGACTTTTGAAAATGTCGTAGACAATTTTGAAAGAGAATCCGAATTAAATCATTTGTAAAAAGTTTGCTATAAAATCCATTTATTAATCAATTTTGGAAACCATTATTTATATTTTTAGAAAATTCCTTTTAAACAATTTAAGCAAAATAATAAGAATATCCACCATAAAGCAAATAATAAAATACTGCAGGCCTTATTACAACATAAAAACCCAAAATAGTAAAGTGAACGGAAATAAAAATCTAAATTTCAAAATAAAACACCATTTCTGAAGTATGGCTTCCACCGAGTCATCCATGGCCCAAGTCCACATCACTGAGCATTACCTACAAGGGTTAAGAAAAAGGGGGTGAGTTACAAGAACTCAGTGTATTATCCCCTTACAGTAGTCCACTGGGCCCAAACACATTTAGCAATATTTTGCGCCTAAGCCCTTTTTACATAATAATGTATCAAATAATTCATGTGAATGAAATGCAATCCCAAACCAACCTAATAATCCATCCGCTACACACCACCCGTACCATCCATCACACCTGTGGGGATCTTTTGTCAACCCACCCTGCCAACACACCAATCGTAGGCATTTAGCCATTTATATCGAATTCGAATTGTGGACAAGCCACCAGAATAACAGAATATACGTGGCATAGCCACAGAAAAAATGTGTGAGTCACGAATATGTGGCAGAGCCACCAAATTTCACTTCCCCGATCATCAATATCCCAATCCCATGCAACTTATGTAAATGCAACATACATTGTAAATCATGATATTTACAATATAACCACGATAATTAATAACTCAGAGATTTATTACAAACAATTTGGCCCATTAACACTTTACAAAATCGGCCCATTAGGGCATTATATCAAATCTGCCCATTAAGCCATATATCAGATCGGCCCATTTAGCAATATATCAGATCGGCCCATTAAGCAAAATATATCAAATCGGCCTATTAGCCATATATCAGATCGGCCCATTTAGCAATATATCAGATCGGCCCATTAAGCAAAATATATCAAATCTGCCCATTAGCCATATATCAGATCGGCCCATTAAGCAAAATATATCAAATCGGCCCATTAGGGGCATTTTCGTAATTCGGTAATTTTACCCACTAAGGGTAATTCGGTAATTTTACCCACTAAGGGTAATTCGGTAATCTCGCAACCCAGGGGTATTTCGGTAATTTACCCTCTAAGGGTATTATAGTAATTTCGCAACCCAGACTTAACTACTAATTTGGGGCATAAAAATTAAAACTTTCCATCTGCATCATACTGACTAAATTGACTATAACTCGAGTTAGGAAACTCAAAATTTAAATCCGTAAATTTTCCTTGAAACTAGACTCATATATCTTCTTACTGAAATGTTTCTAGAATTTTTGGCTTATCCGTTTAATACAGTTTATTCTTTAAAGATTCCCTTGTTTCACTGACCAATGGTTCTGACCTCTCTTACCCAAAATTCAAATATCTCTCTGTACGGTTTTCATATGTTGCTCCCACTTGTTTCTATTGAAAATAGGCTCACTAAGGAATCTATACATATAAATTATAACTCTTAATTCACCTTGTAAAATTTTGAATGATTTTTCCAAGACAGAATAGGGAACCACGAAGTCAATCAGAACCAATCTCACTAAAATTAAGATATCACAGAATATACAATTCCTCTTCCTCCTCTGTTTCTTTCATATAAAAATAGACACAGTAAGATTTATTTCCATATCTTTTTCACTTTCTAACTCTCTTTATCCTATTTTTCGTGATTTTTCAAAATCACGTCACTGCTGCTGACTAAACTGTTTCATTGCAAAATATGGTTACTACTACGAACATACGCACGCCCGAATGGTCACGGATGCCGGTTTCCGATTTTCTTCGGTATTTCGACCGAATCATAGAACATATCATACAAACATTTAGAGAGGTATGAGATTACACACCATTTCAAACATGTATTCGGAAGGGTACGGGATTACACACCTTATTCCGAATCCGTAACACGATACTGTCCGCGGCACCAACAATCCGAGTCTCTTATTACGAGGGATAGGTGATCGGGCGATTTGGTTCCTATAGTGACCGATTAGTCCAAACTATTAATCCATTTAGCAACCAATCGAATAATGAACGATATCAAATAATCCATAAAGAACTCCTTACCATGTTGATATTGGATTCGATTTCCACCACTTGACTTATGGCTAGAATGATCTTCGGCCACCCACAAAGATCACTACAAAAGGTTATTGATCACAACATGAGAATGATGGAGAGAGTGACGTTTTGATAAGAAACAAAGTTGACTAACCGAATAACAATGAACATTCATATTCGGTTAGGAAGAAAAAGAACATAAAAATAGAAAGAGGGATATAAGATCACTTACCGATTCGATTAAGAAGAGATTTTCCTACACGATGGGGAATGAAATGATGAAGAAATAGGATGATAAGGGGTTCGGCTATAGAGAAAATCGAACAGGAAATGTGATCACAAAGTGATGTCGATTAAAGAAGAAGAAAAGGTTGATGAAATGGTCAAAAGAGAAAAATGAATGGAGAAAAGTGCTTTGGTAAATTTGGCTATCAAAGGGGAGATGAGCAAGGTGAGTGTTTCGGCCAAACAAAAGAAAAGAATGCACAAATGTGTTGGGAGATTTCGGCGAAAGCTAAGAGGAAGATGGATTTGAAAAAAAGACAAAAATGTTCAAAGAGAAAAGTGTACTTCTCATGCACCCAAAAACTAACAAAATGATCTAAAGAGAAAAGAGAAATTCGGCTCTCCCTTCCCCCTAACAAAACCGTGTGAACTCTAGCCAAAAAGGGTGGATGTTGACCAACAAAAATCTTTCCAAAACATCACCCATGTAAAAGGCCAACATGCTCCCTTATCTTGCCTTTTTCTTTTGATTCCTTTCCTTACCTTCATCCTTTCCTTTTTCATTAGCCACCATACCATAATTAAAAAGTCCACCTTGCCTTATATACCATCTTGGCCGACACTTAGGGAAAGAATACAAAAAAAAACAAATGTCAAAATTTTGCACTTGATGGGATTTGAACCTCCTCCCTCAAAGTCCTTCATGTGGTGCCATAACCTCTTTACCATATGCTCAATTATGCAAGCAAATTGCTCTCTTATTTCCATAAGCCTTGATGCCACTTACTATCTCTCCTTAAAGTGCTGAAACACAAAATTTTACTAAAGCCCAACTTGAACCCGAAACTTCATAGAACCCCGTAACTTTCTAAAATCACCTTCCTAATAAGTCCAACTTGAAATAATGTCGTTCTCTTATTCTCTAAAATTTTTAAAATGCTTCTACGCTCAAGGACCAATGGGCCCAATCCTACTAGGCCCAATTTCGGGTCGTTACACTTCAGGAAGACTTCAATCTTCAGCCTGCTCCACTATTATCTCTAGGGAACAAAATCTGAACTTTCAAATTTGCTACACCGTC
Organism: Gossypium sturtianum; assembly: GCA_025698515.1. NCBI lineage: Eukaryota > Viridiplantae > Streptophyta > Magnoliopsida > Malvales > Malvaceae > Gossypium > Gossypium sturtianum. The sequence goes on along the minus strand of CM046953.1, from coordinate 125,232,985 downwards.
CTCTAGGGAACATGTTCTGTAGACTTGAATGTATTATGGATGACATTTGCATGAATGCAGAATGTCATGAGAATGATGATTAGGATGCATGATCGGAATGAATCTAATGCTCCTAACTAAATGATATTAGGGATGACATTTGCATGAGTGCAGAATGTCATGAGCATGATTTCCTCTTTTTTTTTTTTTTTGTACAACGATTAGGATACAATGAAAATACTCCTAATTGGAAATGTGAGAATGATCCCTATGGGTTGTCATTGCTCATAGTTCATCAAGGTTCTATCATTGATGCGCTACCATGCTTTCTCGTTCAGCCGGTATCTTTGACAGAAAACCCAAAAAACAATCATATTCTGCTCAGCAAGCTTGCCCCGCTGTAATTTCAGAGTCCCCTTCCTTAAGACATAAAATTTGTTCCTCCTACTGCAACTTCAGAGGAATAACTTTTGGAATCTGTATCAACTTGATCTATTCCACCATTCCCTGGGTGCAATGACTAGATTTATGTGCCTGAAATTTGCACAAATGTGGGGTATCCTTTTTCTTTTGTCGAGAATGATCCCCTTTTACATTTAGGTTGACATTGCCCGTGATTTTTCGAAATGTTATCATCGACCAAATGTCCTATCCAATAAAAATTTGAAGAGATAATCGTCTTTCAATATTTCCCACTCTTAGGTTTGGTGAGTTCTGAACAATAGTCCTGTGTCAGATTCTCATATTATTTAGAAGCGTCCAGAGTAATATGTGAAACTCCTTTTATGAAAGTATTAGTCCAATAATCATTATTTCAATATAAAATACTTGAAAAATATCACAACAATGGACAAGAAAGAAATTAATTAGGAGCATAGCTCGAAACAAATAAGTTACTCAAAGATAACCAAGGCCATAAAAGAAAATTTGATCAAGGTGTATCTTGAAAAGAAAAAAGTAATCAAAGATAACCAAGACCATAAAAGAAAATTAATTGGGGGTATCTTCGAAAAGAATAAAGTAATCCAAGATAAAAAATTCAAAAAAAATAGGTAAGATATAGGCTAGGTGCCTCAGATATCGCAGCCTGAGCTTCTCTGTTCAAACTTCTTGAGGACCATTTTAAGCTCAATATGTGTTTAGGCGATTCAGAGCACTTTGTCAATGCCCCAAGACGCAGCATATTTCCTCATTGTTAATTCAAGTATAACAAGACTACTGCGTGCCCTATCTTTGATCAAAATTTGAACCGCTCTTTTCGGGTTTTCGACTCAAAACCCCTTTGGTCTCAAAGCGCCCTTTGCGGGTTTTCGCCTTGGCCTCTCCTTTTTTGTTTTGAATGAATTTGAGCTCAAGGCGCCCTTTGTGGGTTTTCACCTTGGTCTTTCCTCTTTCAGGTAAAACCCTTCTTGATTGATCCTGAATTCACCGGATTGGGCGAGTCTTCGCCATTCGTCTCAGTCAATATCAATGTACCTCTAGAATAGGCCATCTTTTCAACATAAGGTCTTTCCCAGTTTGGCATATGCTTTCCTCTGAATTCATTTTGTAGAAGAAAGATCTGTTTCAACATCAGGTTCCCCTTGTGGAATTCTCTAGGACGAACCTCCTTGTCATAAACTCACATCATCTGATTGTGATGGATAGCTTTTAACATTTTCTTCAATTAAGTTAAATTGGCAAAAATGCTTCCATTCCATAAACCAATAGGTAAGATGTTGCCCCAGCTAAGGTTCTGGTCGACGTTCGATAAGACAGAGGGTAAATGGTAGCTTCTTATGCCAATTTTTACAAGTTTTAGTCACCTTCCATAGTTTTTTGTTATTTTTTTTTTGTATTTTTTCTTTTAACAACTTTTGTTGCACTGTGATATGTTGTCTGATCTTTGGACAAACTGTAAATTTTGACTTTGTGCAATTATGCATTATTAAATGTGATCCTTTATGGCATTCTTTGCTAACATTTGATTCCTTTTTTTTATTATTTTTTTAAATTTGATGACTTTCGACTGTGTAACATTGGCATATGAAGCTACTTCCACCCTCTTAGCGAAGTAAATGATGACCATGACGATGAATCAATATTGGCTAAAAACTTCTACCGAGATTGGCCCCATCACATCCATGCCCCACATATGGAAAATTTGCGAAGAACTGGAGAAGGCACATGAATCTTGTCTCCTTAAATACGGCATAGCTGATACCATCCCTTTCTATGTAGATCAGCAGTACCCGATCCTTATGTTAAGCCCGCGTCTTAGTAACCCAGGCATGTCCTGATATGATCGTGCAAAAATATTTTTGAATTCTTGAAAATAACTCAATGATGTCTCGCATTATTTCTATGGTGAGCTGTGTTTCGATCTTCACCCCTTTTCTAGGCTCATAATATCTGCTGACCCTTTGTTAAGTAAGGTCTCTTTTTCATCTTGCTAATCCATTTTTAACAAATTAGAAGATATGTTACAATCTCTATTATCTTCAAAGTCCTTAGATCCCCTAAACCCATATCTTATTCAAAAAGGGAGTCAGTAACAACGTCGCTCATGTCGTTGATATCTGGGTACCTAGGTACGAAGGCAAACAAATCTAAAGAATAAATGATTCAAAGAATGGTTATTTGTATGATATGAATGAATAAAAGAATATTTGAAAGAAAGTCCAAAAGTAAAAGAATCTATACATGGAAGGACTAAAAGGATATTTGTTCAAAAAGATGCATTTTATTGAAATAATAATTTAGGACACAAGCCTATTTCACAAAAGGGTTCTTATTGCCTCTAGGCTTAAGGCAACAAGCATGTTTTGAATATTACTCTAGATTAGCTCTAAAAATACAGAGATCTATTCCACAGTCCCACTATTCAAAACACTCCCAAGTATAAAAGGGCTTGGAAACTTCATTCCCCGATTCCCTCTTCGCTTTTGATTTCTTCAAGGGGTCGCAACTTTCTTATCTCCTCCTTCAATTATTGCATTTACTGCCTCGTCAAAGTGATCAGTTTTTGATGAATCGTCGAACTTCACAATTCCTATTTTAATGAACCTTTCAACCAACTTTTTAAACGTAATACAGTTTTCAATTGAGTGACCCTTTATTCCCGCCTGGTACTCGTATTGGGCATTCTCGTTATACCATTTTGGGAACGGAGGTTGCAACGGTTTTGAATAAAATGGGGACACCACGTGTGTATCAAACAAACTCTGATATAGCTCCTTATATGTCATTGGGATTGGCGTGAATTGGAGCTTTTCTGAGTTTTGCCTTGTGTCCGACTCTTGTCTCACTGACCCTTGTTGCCCAAGACAGTTGATCACCTTTGGTGGTTATTACTGAATTGCTTTTGAGTACCCTTTGTTGTATGCACTCATATTATTCACCTCGTCGTCTTTTTTCCTAGGAGCAGACCTTCTAGTGGTTTCCCCTACTTCAATCTTGCCACCCCTTATGGCATTTTCAATCATCTCTCCTGCCATCACTATATCCGTAAAGCTCTTGGTGGTACTTCCTATCATATGAGTGATGAATGGAGCTTTCAAGGTATTGATGAAGAGCATTGTAGTCTCCTTTTCTAGGAGTGGTGGCTGAACCTGCATGGCGACCTCCCTCCATCTTTGCGCATACTGCCTGAAGCTTTCATTTGACTTCTTCTCCATGTTTTGCAAAGTGGTTCTGTCAGGCGTCATGTCTGTGACATGATTGTATTGCTTCATGAAGGCTTGAGCTAAGTCCCTCCAAGAGCTAACATTGGCACGACTAAGTTGATTGTACCACCTGGACGCTGCCCCCACTAAACTATCTTGGAAGCAATGAATCAAGAGTTGATCATTGTTCATGTAGCCAGTCATCCGTCTACAGAACATAGTGATGTGGGCATTAGGGCAACTAGTCCTATTATACTTCTCAAATTTTGGCATCTTGAATTTATGAGGAAGTAACAGATCCGGGACCAAACTCAAGTCCTTTGCGTCTATACCATAGTGATGGTCGGCATTTTCCAAAGCCTTGAATTTTTCTTCCAACCATTTGCAGCGATCTTCCAGTTGTCTTGAAGATTCGATTCTGATCCCCTCTCTTTTGCTATGTCTAGATCAGGGATGACAGGATTAGCAGGGTTATCCCCTGGGTTGGATCCTATGCCAACTTGAAAATTTATGGGCATCCCAGTGTCAGCTTGCCCTTGCTGAGGCCTAATTGTGACTAGTGGCCTTCTGGGATATTCCTCGGGTTGTGCTTGCACATGTGGTGGAGTGAATCCCCTAGGAAAATCCTCATTGTCTTCAGCGTTAACTATGGGTCCCTTTCCTTTGTCCATTATCCCACTCATTATTTGGGCCATTTGAGCCATCATATTCTTTTGTGCCTCCAACATCTGGTCCCTCATCTCTTGTTGGAGTTTTGACATTTGCTCTTGCATCTGGTCTTGAATGTCTCTCTGGAATTGTTCCATTCTTTGATCCATTTTCTTCGATTTGGCACGTGTACCGTAAGGATGTTCAACTTCTAGATTTTTCTTCCTTTTTTTCACTCTCTCTCTGTTATAATTTCAACTAATTAGACTCTCTCTATAGACTTAAATACAAATGATATGATGAAATGCAAATGCATGAATACAAAGAGGTATCGATTCTGATTCAACTTCATTTTAGAAAACTTTATTAGAAAATAAAATCCTTTACATAAAACGGACTACAAATATGCTTTTGCCCATGAGGTAATCCCGACTTCTAACTTGATCATAGGATTAATGAAGCTCTTCCTTCCAACGCCCTTCTCTTGTTTCGAGAAGCTCGATCTGAAGTTCACAACTGTGCAATGCTGCTTCCAACTCTTCAATCTTACCCTTCATTTCCTCGATCTTGTTTAGGCTTGACTTTATCTCGAAATTATGGCTTCGATGGTGATGAAGACACCGTCCAAGCTTAGCATTGATCTTCAGAAGAAGATTTGTAAAGTACTGGTCATACACCCTAGCTGGTGCCATACACTGAGTCACAATGCCATACTCAGAAAGACTCTTCCGCTTCCATGGCTCATAAAGATCAGAATTTTTCCTATCAGGGAGCGGACAAAGAAGGAACTGCGGAGCTCCAGGAAGTTTAGATTGTATTTGTTCAAACATTTTTTCAACTCTAACCACAGGTGAAAGACATCTATTCTAATTCATCTCATTGAATATATCAAATGGAGGATCAATACGAATTCTTTTTATTTCTCCACAACGAATCAAATCTCTTGCAATGTTGTTTGGATCACAACGAGGAGCCGAGAAGTTCACAACAGCCCATCTTTCAATCCTAAATGGCTCCACCAATTTCTTGAATGATACGGTCTTCTTTAATCTCCTTTTTTCCACGTCCATTTGGGTTATCCTGGCCATCAGGGCTTGCATTTCTATTGTTTCTAGCAGGTGCAACATCCTCAAGTACAATAGTAAACTCAAGCTTGTTGTTTGGTAGCAGACCTATAATAAATAAACCTTTTTTACCATCATAGGCAAAATTATTTCCATCCAAATCATTTTGTAGGTCTCATGCACTCTGTCAGTCACTTTCCTTCCAACACCCTTACCATCCACAGGGCAATCATCTTTATATGAAAAAGAAACGCTGTAATGGTAGAAGTGCCCATCCTTATTCCCCACGCTCACTTTGAAGTGATTGGTGAGTATAGTTACCTTCTGCCCTTTAGTTCCAACACTACGCCATGCCATAGGGTGTCGTACAATCTTCTTCGCATCCAATTTTGCTTTGATCGGAACAACATCAGGAGGGACAAGTGATTGAGGAAGCAAGGATACCAGTATTACCCCATTTCCCTCTTGCTCAAACGAATCCATACCCCTTTTTCTCTAATTGCCTTTGCTCTGACCATATACGAACGATTTCATTGTCTTCCACTTTATCAAGGAATTCGTTCTCCATAACCAGCTTTCTAACTTAGAAACTGACCGTGAATCGATACCTCTAAAAGTATGAAATGACATGTACAAAAATGAAACATAACGAGTTAGTACCACAATATAAAGCAAGTGAAATAAACGCACACCTATCTGGGTAACTACTAAAGTTTGGCATAGCTCTACCTAAGGTGGGTTCTTACGGTTTACTATATGCGGTTTAGCTCTAAAGTTGAGGTACTCGAACCAGTAGATTCCTCGATCCTCACCCATTATAGGCTCATATGGACCGAGTTCGGTTCAGGGGAATACATTTCCCTATGGCCATGCGGAAGTGAAAACTTCACGAAGACATAGGTACAGATATATTCCGGAAGCAATCCACTAGCCCATGCGGAGGTGAAAACCTCACGAAGGCATAGCTTCTCGCTCCCACTTAAGGTGCGACCACGACGGTCATGCAGTGCAATGCAGAGAGATATATTTAAAACCATATACAATAAAAGGATCGTGTTTAAAAAACAGAATTTTAAATTCGAACAAAAAGACATGAAATTATCAATTTTACGGCTTGACTCTCTTATTGTCCCCAGTGGAGTCGCCAAGTTGTCGAAACCATTTTAAAGTGGATTTAAAAAAATGGGGATCGACTTTTAGAAACGAAAATGGGAATCGCCACCAATCCTTTTTTACTTAGGTGTGATTGGATCACCTTAAAAAACGTTTTATTTCAAAATACTGATTTTGGTCTACAAAAAATAAGAAAAATGGATTCAGGAGTCGGTTACGTATGAGGAAGGGTTAGCACCCTCAAAACACCCAAAAATTGGTACCTAATCGATAAAATCATGTCCTAATGTTGAAACTTTGAAAAATTTTAGAAAATGGTCCTTTTATTTGAAGAAGAAACCCAGACTTACCTATCTCAAAGAAATAAAACGCTATACCCAATAAGTTAGGATATAGCATCTCATGACTTCGAAAATTCCTACCTCGAGATGCAAAACGTCATACCCAGTAAGTTAGGATTCAACGTTTCGAATTCCCGAGAATAAGTTTTTAATTTTGAAATTTGTAAGTTTCGATTTTAAAAGAAAATGGATATCTAATATTTTAAGTTCTACGAGAAAAATCGAAACCCAGTAAGTTAGGGCACAATTCTTCTCGAAGTTCCCAAATATCACATATCACCGTATTTTTTTAAACTATTTGAATAAAATGCTTTTAATTGAAAAGGTATCTTTATAAAAATGGTTCGAGTAAAACATTGTATGAATACATTACAACATATATATAATTAATAGCAATTCTACATGTCTACAAATTATACTAACAATAAATAATAAAAGAATATAACAATAAAGAATATACAAAGAATTATGTGAAGCAAGAATAACGATTAGAAGGGACATAAATAAATGAATATATAAAACTAATTAAAACTTTCACGAAATAACAAAATTAAACGAAAAAAAAATAATATATTTAAACATAAAAAATGAAAGTGATGATTTTTAAAATGATATAATATGTATATAAATAAAAAGTTTTTAAAAAACTTATAATAAATATATACATAAAATTAATAAAAATATAATTTAATAATTTCATACACATATATATAAATAATTACATATAAAAGTAATTAGTAAATAGTATAAAATATTTCTATGCATATAAAAAAATATGTATATATTTAATCATAAAATTACATACATAATAAATACAACATAAATATTAACAATCTTATATAATATCATATTATACTTTTATATAAAAAAATAGAAGTACATAATATAACATAGTATTATATAATATAGAAATTTAAAAATATATATATAATATAATAAATAAAATAATATGTAAAAAATATTAAGCATAATATATTTATAAGGATATTACATATAAAAATATAAAGATAATAATATAAACTATTTAATATAATAAAATAATTTAATATAATGTAAAATAATAAAATAAAATAAAAAGACTAAAACAATAAAAACAAAGAAGACAGGGGTTAATAAGCAATTAAAACAGATATAAAAGAACTAAAATAAAACACGCGTTAAATTACATGGGTTAAAATGGAATTAAGCCAAATTTAAAAAAAACTACGACGTTTTGATTTTAACTATTAAAGAATCTGAGGGACTAAATTGGAAAATAATTAAACTTTTAGGGCCAAATTAAAATAAAAAATAAAATTAAACAGAATTAAAAAATATAAAAATGTAGAAGGACTAAAATGGCAATTAAACCATTAATAAAAATGTGCGGATCCTATCCGGGTTTTCGGGTCAACGCGCGGATCTTTTTGCTCCGAACGACGTCGTTTTGCACTTATCAGGTTAAGTGAAAAATACGACGTTTCCTCCATGTTATAAAAATAAAAATTTAGCTTAAAAAAAACATTTTTAAAACAGTTTTAAAAAAAAAACTAAAAAAATGCTCTAGAGTTCTCCCTCCCCTGTTCTGAGTCAGTCATCGGATTTCCGTGCTACGCGCTCCACGCGCCTACATGGCCGGTGGCCGGAGGCCGAAAATTTCAGCTTTCAGGAGCGGATCGAAAGGTAAGTTCCTCTTTTCCTTTTTTTTTTTAAAAAAAACATGCACATAAATATAAAAAAAATAAAAAGATTGCGAAATAAAATCACCTCCGTGCTGCGAAAATTTGCTCTTTTTTATTTCTGTATATTTTTTTTGTTTCTCTCTGTGTATTTCGTATCTCTGTATCTCCGTGTATATCCTTATTTACAAATTTTTGACAGGCTTTTATAGCCTTTCGAAATGAAAAATAAGGAAATAAAATCTTCGCCATATTTGCTGTGATTTGCTGCTTTTGTTTGGTGTTTTTCCTTTTTCGTGCAGGTCATCAGCGAGAACACGGCGGCGATGAGGGCTCGCGCAAGCTACGGCGCGACTTGCGGCTTAACCGAGGCTGATGACTGCAGCGCTTGTGGCGTGACGATCGGGCTCCTGGCATTGCGGTGCCTAGGGTTTCCTCAGAAACCCTAGGTCTCTAAGTCTGCTTAATGCTTTGGGCCTTTTGGGCCACGGGTGTTTGGGTCTGCTGGGTTTAGTTAATCTGGGTAGTCTGCTGTTGGGTGTAATTGGGGTTTTGGGCTTAGGTAGTCTGTTTGTGGTATTGGGCTCGGGTTTACATGTTGGGTAATTTAGGGTATTTGGGTTTAAATGTAAAAAGGACACTTAAATGGACATTTATATTTTTTGGTTTTTTTTTTATTCTGTTTTATGGGCCCGGGAAAAATTGGGTACTTACAGAAACCATGCCATAACAATCAGATTAGGCACATTATTATTAAAAACACACATTATTTAGAACAAAACAATCACAACTTCTTATGGTTGAAGAAATTTTATTCCCATATATTTAAATGAACTAATTGTTGTCCCACCAAAATTTGGATTGGAGATAGGTAACAATATTCTTGTCCAACTGGAAGGCCTTAGTGAGAACATCAGGATTAATGGGAGGGTTAGAGCCAAATACTGCATTTGCAATCGTGATAACTCCTGGATTTTGGTCTTTGAGACCAAACAAATGCAAATCTTTGGTATTCCGGTATTGAATTGGAAGTGGATGAGACCGGACAGGGGAAAACAAACACATCACCGGGGTTTAGGACTTTGGTGATGAGGCGGTTATCTGTGTTGGATGTAACGAAACCGACATAAAGTGTGCCTTCCAAAACCACAAGGATCTCCGTTGCACGAGGGTGCGTGTGAGGAGGGTTTAGGCCACCATATGGAGCATAGTCAATTCGAACTAGAGATATGCCGAGAGTGTTAAGTCCCGGTATTTGTGCTACATTGACAGGAGTCACAGTTGATCCAACCGGATTTGAGGTGTTTCTAGGGATATTAAGCCCTGAATAGAAGAAGTCTTCTGCATTGGCAAGCTTTGGGTCCTTGCAGAACTTTCCATGTACAAACACTGCATGAAATAAAGTAAGGTTAGTCAATATCGTGAATCCATGCAAAAATATGAATTCTTATGAAGAAATTGTTACTTCAGATAAAAGGCTCTAGTGTCTTGCATAATTATGGACTTAAAGATACTAGTCAACAAGAGAGTAATGAGAAACAAAACATAATATAACAATAGCGTACCACCATTCTTGGTGTCATTGATGGCTACACAGAAATCTTGCAGGGGGCTGGGATCAGAAGCTGAGGCTAATAAGGAGCTGAAGGCCAAGATGGCAAAAGTTGCAACGAAAAGTTGAAGTCGTTTCATCATAATTGATGTGCAAGCACGAAATGTATGCTACTACTTGGGAGAGGGGTGGGAAATCCTCCCTGGCAAACAGGTCTAAATATAGGCATTGAAACAAAAGAACTCGTCCTGATTTTCCTTTCATCAAGTACGTGAAGACTAGGCGTTTGCCTTCACAATTAGTTATTTCTTATTAGGAGGTGAATCATTCTTCAACCACTACACTTTCTAGTTCTGTTCTCCTCGTACATCATTTCAATATATGTCGTGGAATTGGTCTTAATTCACTCGCAGTTCTAAACATTTTCTTATCCAGGCTTTGACTTTTCCTTCTCAGACTAAAGTTGATGGGGGAAAAGGAGGTGCTGAAAATACATTATTATCTTATAATTTGCTAGTGACAAGAAAGTTTTCTTGTAAAATACTTCTTTCAAATATATATATTGCATCAAATATGAACTCAAAAATAATTCCATCTGGCCTTAGGCAAACAAATATATATATATGTAATTTTTTATTTAGATAGTGGGAATAATTTAATTTAGATTTAGAGTTGCTGCAAGCAGCCGGCAGTTTTGTATGTAAAACTAAACTCGGTCATTCTTTTAGTTAGCATGATCAAGGAAATGCTATGGAGACAAAAACTTAAGCTTGATTAAAAGCTTCTGATTTTGTCTGTAATCAACATGTTATACGATCTCAGTTGACATAGTCTATTCTGGCATGTTCATTTGTTCTGACATCTGTGCTTATCACATCCACAACATTGTCAATTTCTTGCAAGTTCAATGAAGCATGCATGCAAGAGCGAAACTTTCCTAGTCTGTTGATCACTTCAATTACCCAAAAATGAGCTTTGAATTAATCACTGATCCAATTCGTTGTCAACTTTGTAATAAAATATTTTTAAGCCTAATTAATGACTTGAATTTTTCCTAGTACAGAAAAAGTAAACTTGGGCTTGATTACCTCACAGACTTGAATCATATTAGTTTGAGTGATCACACCGCTTTGTTTAATACAAGTTTATTGCTAGTCAAACAACGCCATGAACTAACAGGTACGATATGATGCAATAGCAAAGAGTTTGATATATTAAGAAAGTGGTAAATTTGGTGTAGGCTTATCCAATGTTGTCCAAAATCGAATATACAGACTTTACCCAGTCAAAATCAAGTGATTAGATATATGATATATTCCAATTCTGGATTAAATCAAAGTGATTAGGCTTTGGACATCCTTTACAATTTTATCTAATTACATTAGCATTTTATATCTGTTTGTAATTCCCTTTCTAATATTTAAATTTAAATATGTCAAAGGTTCTTGTACTCTTTCAAATTTTAAAATTTAGTCCCTATATTTTAGATTTCTGTGCTTTTTTATTTAAAAATTTTAGTCCCTTTGTTTAATTTTGCCGTTAAAGTTAACATTGTCAAAGGTAAAATAACTTTTTTAGCCCTCAACATTTATAATTTTTTTTGTCAATTTGGTTCTTACCCTTTAAAAGTACATAAATATTTTTTTTTTTAAAATAAATTTTTTTCTTCATATTCTCAGATTTTTACATTTCTAGCTAGAACGATGGCTTGCCATTGGCTAAAGGCAGTTAAGGAAGGGGTTTTCATTAATGAGTGGACTTGCTAGGATGACTCAATCTTATGTGTCCAATGTTATTGTGTGGTTAAAGCAAATTCAATGTTCGGTGGGATCCCCATGTAAAGGGAGCTTAGAAGTTTAATGTTGACGATTTCACTTTAGGGAAACTAGGGACTTCAGGATGAGGGGGTGTGTTGCATTATGATTGTGGGCTTGATAGGAATTCAAGATTCTAAAGATGCTAAAATTGTGACAGTTAAATGTGCCCTTAACTTAAACTGAAAAAGTAAGATAAAACTGGTCATTGAATAAGATTAGAGAAGTGGCTTTCTCTATGGTGTTTTGAGTGGCTAATGAGATAGCTCACTCTTTGGCAAAAGCAACATGCTTTAGGGGTGTCATGTTTTCTAGTTTCTAGTAGTGATGGAGTGTTTCTTTTATTGTTCGTGTAATCTATTATAATCTGGTTTATGCAATCCAATGTTGTTTTTTTAAAGTGTATCGAACTGCATTATTTGATTTGTGGAGTAGTATATGATAATTAAGAAAATTACCTTTCAACGAAAAAATTGTATATTTAAAGGGAAAAAAAACACATTACTTGCTTATGTTCCTATAGTCGAACTTCATGCAGGATTGACCTAACCTTGCATTCCAAATAGAAACTTCTTGCACCAATTTTGCCTCTTAAGTGGCATACGGGTACATAATAAATATAGCTTAAAACACAAGAAAAGAACAAGTCAAATCATTAAGGAAACTATTTAAAAACATAAAAAATTAAAATATTTAAAAATAAAATATAAAAAGATGTTTTAAAAACTATTTTAAAAACATAAGAAATGCTAAAATTTAATGTTATTTAAACTGGACCAGATCGATTGGGTCAAGAATTAGCTAGGGTATCAATCCGATGAAAGGTAAATAACTAGTTGACCTGCGAGTTAGTATAAACTGGTTAAACCGGGCTAAAAAATCAGCTGAACTGGAGGTTGATTCGTTTTTTATAAAAAAAAATTATTTTTCAATAATTTATTTGCTTTGAACCGGTCGGATTGGTTGTTCTGGAAATCAATTAGCTAGACCAATTAGAAATCAGTTCAAACTATTTTTTAGTCCATACCAATTTTAAGTCAACTGATTTTTTACGTCTTGTCAGCCTAATACCCAACCGGTTCCCACTCCGACCAGTCGGTCCAGTCCAATTTAGATAACATTAAATTTTAAATTTTTTATATTTAACATCATTTTAAAGATTTTTTTTTTGAATTTTTTATATTTAAAATGCATTGAATCTACAGTACTACCATAAAAAAATGAAAAATGAAAACAAATTATTAATCAAACAAAAAAAAAAAGAGTAAAAATAGCAATAACTAAAACAATAAATTTCATTACTTAACAAAGAAGCTTACAGCAACATAAGCAAATACTTTTTATATTTATTCTTTCCAAAAAAAAAAAAATTATTATTGTAGAAAAGGAAACAAGTCAAAGATTATTGCAAACAAATTGTGAATTTGAATCCAAATTGAGTTATATTTGGGCGCCCTAATTGTTAGCCCACCAGAATTTTGACTGAAGATTTTTCACCACATTCTTGTCCAATTGGAAAGCCTTGACGAGAACATCGGGATTGATGGATGGATTTGATCCAAACACTGCATTGGCTACGGTAATAACCCCAGGATTCTGGCTACTCAAAGCAGCGAAGGCAACGGCATTGGTTCTCCCACATTGAATTGAAAGTGAATGAGACCAATTGGGAAAACAAATACATCTCCAGGGTATAAGACCTTGGTAATGAGACGATTATCGGTGTTGGATGTCACGAAGCCAACGTAGAGTGTGCCCTCCACAACGACTAGGATTTCGGTGGCACGAGGGTGAGTGTGAGGGGGTTTAGGCCACCATTTGGTGCGTAATCAATTCGAACCAATGAGATGCCAAGAGTGTTAAGCCCTGGTATTTGAGCAACATTAACTGGAGTAACAGTCGATCCCACTGGATTTGATGTGTTTCTGGGGATGTTGAGCCCTGAATAGTAAAAGTCTTGTGCTTTAGCAAGCTTTGGGTCCTTGCAGAACTTCCCATTAACAAACACTGGAGATGAGAAGAAGAATGTTATTTTCATGTACCATGCCATGAAGAGATTGTAGAATGTTTTATTTGAAGGTCAAGTTTAAGAAGAAGAGATAAAAACAAAACTTACCAGCATCCTTGGGGTCATTGATGGCTACGCAGAAATCTTGGAGAGGACTAGGATCAGATGCATAGGCAAATGGGGAAGCCAGAGCCAAGAGACAAAATACTAGGATGAAATGGGCAGTTTTCATTGTGATAAATGGAATTTTGATTGCTTTGGAGAGGATGAGGAACTCTGCTGCAGAACATGACTATTTATACATTACAGTCTTTGAGCTAGTCTATGTTTTTCCATTTCTGATGAATTGTTCTTCAACTACTACCCTTGTCTCTTCCCACTTCCAATGCTTACATCAGTATCTTTGTCATGGAAGTAGTCAAATCTGTAATTAAATTATGTCTTTTGTAGTACTTAATACAAGTTGACCCATTCGAACGTTGACTTTAGGAGATATCCAAGGTTGCTAAGGCTGCGGGCAGGCAACCCTGTTCATGCAAGATACAATGAAAATAATGTTAACAACAATCCTAGTTGGAAACATTTTGCCATTTGGCAGTGTTTAAACATAAAGTGCCAGCAGCTGGGGTTGGTTAAAGTGTGAAAGAGACTGCCATTGTGGGTTGAGGGAGATTAACTATTGAAACCTTTGAGGCTTTGACATGATCTTTTTCCCTCATTATCATCTCCTTTTGCATTTAGTGATCTCAATTTTATTTTATTTTTAAAAAAAAATTAGAGAAACTGTTTTTCCAGGCCGGCTTATTAACCAGCTTCAACATCTATTAATTAATTCAAATAAAATTGCTTGATTAAGTAAGAAGTATTTGCAAGAAAAGCGCCTCGGAGTGATTCAATACTTGTGGTTTTATATCTCTCTGAATATACACGTGCATGGACATCTTCATAAAAGCCCGGTTGCATTAAATGTAACCTGCATATAGTTTTCACCATTCTATGGATATATAGGAGCACTGCAACATTGAAATACTGCTAGAGGCTAATCAGTTGTATATATATATATATATATTATATATATATATATTATATATATATATATATACACACACATTCAAAGTCAGTAGAGTAGTTAAGACGACATTGGCTATGTAAAAACGACCAGTTCGATGAGGATGAAGGTGTAGAGTAGTTGAAGAATGATTCCTTCAGATTTCTTTAAAAACCAGTAATCACTTCAGACTTGGCAAACCTCTTTTTTTATTTTCCTTTTTAAAATGGAATTGTTAAAGAAATAAAATGACAATGGACCTGTTCAGTGACTACTATCTATAAATGGACATGCTTTGAAACCAGATTTCTCACCCCTCATAAAGCAACAAATCTTAGAAGCTCAATTTGATCAGGTTCAGGACTGTTGCTTACAACAATGAAAGGTGTTCAATTCCTTGTAGCATTTGTCCTCTTGGCTTTGGCTTCCAAAATTGTCTCAGCTTCAGATCCCAGCCCTCTTCAGGATTTCTGTGTAGCAATTAATGATACTAAAGATGGTGGTGTGTTCTTTAATTATTTGAAATTTCATCTTTGCAATATATTCGTTTTGACTTAAAAGTGGAGAAATATAGCAAGTACAAGTAGTAAACTCTTTTCTTTCCATTCATGTAGTTTTCGTTAATGGCAAGTTCTGCAAGGATGTTGGGATATTAGCAGCAACTCAACATGCCACACATTCAATATGCATAAAATTTTATGTGAAAAGAAAGAAGAAGATGAGAGAATAGCAACTTAAACTCACAAGTCAATGAAAGAGCTTAGAAACCATTTCATTGATATGCAAATATATACATAGGATACAAAGATTGAATAGTCAAAAAGACTATGGCCTAGTGAACCAACTACTCCCACTAGACTATGACTAATACAAGCTTAAGTTGTACATAAAATAATACTTAAAACATCAGCTATTACATCAAATTAAATCAACATTATAACCTACAAGCTTAGCTATTACATTGCACAAGAATTAAGCTTAGCTTCATAGGAGTAAATCAATCAAAAAAAAACAAAATGTAGCTCTTTGCACTAGGTTAATTTGGATGACTCATCGCTTCTTTGGTTTCTTTGTTGCATTGCAGGCCAAAAGTCTAACACTCCTCCTTGGACTGTATGCAACAGACACCAATTTGATCCCTCAAAAGTTCAAACCGTAGTGTACCAAGAGGCTTGGTCAAAATGTCTGCCAATTGGTCTTGTGAGCTACAATGAACAAGGCTGATTTCTCCAGACTGTTCAGCCTCCCTGACAAAGTGAAATTTGATCTTAAAATGCTTTGTCTTGCCATGAAATACAGGGTTCTTGGCTATGGCAACTGCTGATTGGTTGTCGACCAAGATTTACGTGGGCTTTGTTTGTTCTTCATTTAAGTCACATAGGAGTTTTACGAGCCAAATGGCTTGATTAACAGTGCAGATGCTGCTATGTACTCAGCTTCTGCTGTAGATTGAGCAACGGTCTGTTGCTTCTTAGAGCTCCAACAAAATACTCCTGTGCCAAGTGTGAAGAGGTGACCGAAGTACTCTTCATGTCATCTAGCGAGCTCGCCCTATCACATCGAGAATACCTGTCAATTTGAGCTCATTTTTGCTTTCAAATCTAACTCCATGTTTCAAAGTTCCTTTGACATATCCGAGTATTCTTTTATGACCTTGAAGTGAACAATATTACAAAGTGAGTGCATAAATCTTGAAAGAAGACTTACACCATAAGTGATGTCCTGGTCGAGTGGTCACATTAAGTATAGCAAACAGCCCACCAAGCTTCGATATTCTTTCTCATCTACCCTTGCATGCTCTCCACTACTAGTTAATTTTTCTCCTTGTGCAACAGGTGTGCTGACTGTCTTACAGTTTTGCATGCAAAATTTGTTAAGGATTTTTGATGCAAAGGCATGTTGGCTGATGAAGATGCCATGATCAGATTGGCTTACTTCCATTCCAAGGAAGTATGTCATGACTCCTAAATCTGTCATTTGAAAACTTGTCGTGATCTGTGCCTTGAATTCAGAGATTAACTCATCTTTACTGCCTGTTACAAGCAAATCATCAACATAGAGGGATACAATCAGCATGGTTTCTCCTTCTGACCTTTTTACATAGAGTGTAGCTTCACTAACACTCTTCTCAAACCCGAGCTTGGACAGGTAAGTGTCTATCCTGTCATACCAAGCTCTTGGTGCCTGTTTTAGGCCATACAAGGCCTTCTTCAATTTGTAAACCTTGTCTTCATGTCCTTCTACCTTGAAGCCATCTGGTTGCTCGATGAAAATTTCCTCCTTGAGGAAACCATTAAGGAATGCTGATTTGACATCAAGCTGATGAAGCTTCCATCGTTTTTGAGCAGCTATGGCACATAACAGTCTAATGGTGTCCAATCTGGCCACAGGAGCAAACGTTTCTAGAAAGTCTACCCCATATTGCTGACTATAACCCTTGACCACAAGCCTTGCTTTGTGCTTGTTCAAGGAGCCATCTGCATTGTACTTGGCCCTAAATACCCATTTTACACCAATCACCTTCTTATGACTTGGTCTGTCCATCAGCTCCCATGTATCATTCTTGTGAATCATCTCCAATTCAGCTTCCATTGCCCTCTTCCACTGCTTATCCTTGGCAGCTTCCTCAAAATCTGAGGGTTCAACTATTGCAACATCACATCTTTGATAGATGTCTGCAATAGCTCTTGTGCCTCTTGTAGGACTGTCATCAACATCTTCATTGTGAGGCTCAGCTTCAGCTATTTCAAGACTACTGTCTAGAAGATTTTCTTCAGACTGACTTGTAGTTGAATCATTCCAGTTCCAAATCCTCTCTTCATTGAATCTGACATCTCTACTCACCAAGACTTTCTTTGTTGCTGGATCAAACACCCTATAGCCCTTGTTTGTATTGCTGTAACCAACAAATATCCCTGGAACAGCCCTTCTTTCTAGCTTAGTTCTCTTTTCTGCTGGAATAAGAACATAGCAAACACAACCAAACACCTTCAAGTGTGAGACATTAGGCTTAAGTCCATGCCATGCTTCAAAAGGTGTCATGTTCTTGATAGCTTGTGTTGGCAATTTGTTGAGAAGATAAACTGAGGTATTGACTGCCTCAGCCCAAAACTTGTTAGGTAGCTTGCTTTCAAATAGTAGACACCTGGCCATGTTCATCACTGTTCTGTTTCTTCTTTCACAAACTCCATTTTGCTGAGGAGTATAAACTGTAGTGAGCTGGTGATGGATCCCATTTTGCTCACATATCTTTTGGAATTTGTCAGATAGATACTCTGAGCCATTGTCTGTTCTCAAGGCTTTAATTTTGCAACCAGTTTGATTTTCAACTAAAGCCTTGAATTTGTTGAAGGCTTCAAAGACTTCAGATTTCTGCTTCAAGAAATAGACATAGCAGAATCTAGTCAGATCATCAATAAATAGCACAAAGTACCTGCTATCATTCAAGGAAGGAGTCCTCATTGGTCCACAGATATCTGAGTGAACCAATTCAAGCTTTTCTCGGGCTCTGAATGCTTTGTCAATCTGGAAAGGGTAGTCGACTTGTTTGCCAAACCGGCAGACTTCACAAAAGCACTCCTTGACTTCAACCTTGCTCAAATCATCAACCAAGTTCAATCTATTCATCAATTCTAATGACTTATAGCTAGCATGGCCTAGCCTTTTATGCCACAAAAGTTAGTGCTATCACCAAACTTGTATAGGCCTTCTTCTCAACCATATTCACATCGAGCATGAAGCTCCTATCTGTCATTGCTACTGTAATCAGTTCTTGGCCATATAGATCTCTAACAATGCAGGATCCATTTTCAAATGTGAGTGAGTGACCCTTTTCAACTAGTTGTCCAACACTCAACAAATTCTGATCTATTTCAGGTACAAATAGTACATCCAGAGATTACTTTGTTACACAAGCGATCTTGATTACCACATTGCCTCTCCCTTTGGCTTCAATGAGATCTCCATTGCCTATTCTGATTTTAGAGGCAAAGCTTCTATCAAGGTCTTTAAACAACCCTTCATTGGCTGCCATATGGTGCGTGCAGCCACTGTCTACTAGCCACTCTACTTTGGCCCTGCTGGTTGTTGCAAAACTTGTTGCTGTGAAGAGATGCTCCTCCTGAGCTTGAATATCCTCAAAGACTTGAGCCTTGACTTGTTCTTTGTGCAGTGCCTTGCCTTTATTTTTGCGCACCTTCTCCACATGTCCAAACTGTTTGCAACTCCTGCATTGGATGTCTGGTCTATACCAGCAATATTTTTCTGAATGTGAGGTCTTTTGGCAGTGTTTGCATGGTGGTAGCCTTCTCTGGCCTGATTCTCTTCTTGACTTCACTTTCTTATCGAGCCATGGTTTCTTACCTTTCTGACTTGAGTCTTCCTTGGTCTTTGCTTGAAAGGCTCCCTCAGAATGGTCTTCTTGCCTGTTGGCTCTTCTCTGTTCAAGTGCATAGAGAGAGTTTACCAGTTCAGACAGAGAAATTGTTGTAAGGTCTCTCAAGTCCTCCAATGAGGAGATTTTTGACTCGAATCTCTCAGGGAGAGTGGTGATCACCTTCTCAACGACCCTGCTTTCACTAAAATCTTCACCAAGCAGCCTTATATTATTGACAGTGGCCATTATTCTGTCTGAATACTGCTTAATAGTCTCAGCTTCCTTCATTTTCAAGTTCTCAAAGTCTCTCCTCAAATTGATCAGCTGCTGTTGCCTTGTTTTTTCAGACCCCATGAACTCCTCCTTTAACTTTTCCCATGCTTGCTTAGGAGAATCACAAGCCATGATTCTAGTAAATATTATATCTGATACTCCATTTTGAAGACAAGCCATGGCCTTGTGCTTCTTGGCTCGTTCCTCGCTGTGCTGTCTCATCTGAGCAATGGTGGGGTTAGCTCTCAATGGAGGTGGTTCGACATCACTTTCAACTGCACTCCAAAGGTCTTGTGCTTGTAGATGTGTTTTCATTTTCATGACCATATGTGATAGTTCTCGCCTTGGTGAATACAGGTGGTGGAGGTCTTTGTGTAACTCATCTTGTTGCAACAGATTCAAGTGATCTCGATTTCTTCTTTCTTAAGCTTTCTTCCACAAGTCAATAACCAACAATGGAGGCCCTCAAAGATAATTGGCTCGATTACCATTTGTTGGGATATTAGCAGCAACTCAACATGCCACACATTCAATATGCATAAAATTTTATGTGAAAAGAAAGAAGAAGATGAGAGAATAGCAACTTAAACTCACAAGTCAATGAAAGAGCTTAGAAACCATTTCATTGATATGCAAATATATACATAGGATACAAAGATTGAATAGTCAAAAAGACTATGGCCTAGTGAACCAACTACTCCCACTAGACTATGACTAATACAAGCTTAAGTTGTACATAAAATAATACTTAAAACATCAGCTATTACATCAAATTAAATCAACATTATAACCTACAAGCTTAGCTATTACATTGCACAAGAATTAAGCTTAGCTTCATAGGAGTAAATCAATCAAAAAAAAAACAAAATGTATTGCTTTGCACTAGGTTAATTTGGATGACTACTCGCTTCTTTGGTTTCTTTGTTGCATTGCGCAGGCTAAAAAGTCTAACAAAGGACCCCAAGCTTGCAACGCATGAAGACTTCTTCTGCTGGCCTCAACATTCCTGGAAATACATCAAACCAAGTAGGATCAATGGTCACTCCACCAATGTTCAACAAATACTGGACTTAACACTCTTGGCATATCTCTTGTTCGAATTGACTATGCACCTTACGGTGGCCTAAACCCTCCTCACACTCACCCTCGTGCCACCGAAATTCTAGTCGTTGTGGAGGGCACACTTTTTCGTCGGCTTTGTCACATCGAACCCGGATAACCGTCTCTTCACCAAAGTCCTTTACCCGGAGATGTATTCGTTTTCCCGAAGGTATGATTCACTTCGAGTTCAACATAGGGAGTACGAATGCGGTTGCCTTTCTTTGCTCTCGAGCCAAAACCGTGGGTGATCACCATTGCAAATGCAAAGTGTTTGGCTCGACCCCGGCCATCAATCCCGATGTTCTTGCCAAGGCCTTCCGGCTCGATCAAAATATCGTTAAACAACTTGATCCGGTTACGGTGGGACAACAACTAGGGGATACTTCTAAACCCCATGAACCAACCTTAGTAGCTAATTGTTTGGATGATGTTTAACTTGTTTTTCACGTTGAATTTAGTTGAAAGAAAAATAAAAAAGATAAAAGAGGTTTCTCATGTACCTTAGCTTATTGTAACCTCCGTAATATTATTTTCATCATACGATATGGAGTCTTGCAATTACAATTTATTTTTAGTTTGAAGTTTGGATTTCGACTTCGTTTAGGGAAATGAATGAATCACTATGATTGATTCTTGTATTAATTTTTGTTGTTTTTTTCTAACTACTGTTTACAAACAAAATATAAGAATCATCTATACACCTTTCAAAATTATATAAACGCTTTGCAATTTCTCGACTTTTTCCTCTCCCTCAAATTATACATAAATGTACGTATTAGAGATAGTGAATGAAATCTTTATTCTTAAATTTTAGTTGTTCAATCTGTTTTAATTAAAATAAAATATATTATTATTATTAACATTAATATCCGTATTAAAATAAAATTCTTTAATTGATTATTTTTATTAAATTAAATATGGACTAGTTTATTCATTATTTCTGTATTTAAATTGATAGAATGAGTTGGTTTCTTATGACTTAAAAATGTTAGTTTATGATAAAATTTAAATTATTTAATTTTTATTAAAATAAAATTTATATTGTTTTTATTACCATTAAAATCAAAATTCTTATTAAATTGAAATTGCTTAATTAATTATATTTATTAAATTAAACATTGACTAATAGTCTAATACTTTATATTATTTTTTTTCGATATTTAAATAGAGATGATGTTTTTTATGGTTCCAACTAGCCTATCTCCCTTCTATTTATTTATCAAGAAAGAAGAGCCTTCACAATAAAATGGTTAGACATTTCAACTTAGAATAAAGCAAAACACATGAATGAGTTGAATAATATAAAAATTGGTTTGTTATGTCTCTCTAAGTTATTTCTTATATATATATATTGTAACAGGCCAATTTAGCCCGGGCCCATACAAAAAAAATAATAAACCCAAAACAATAAAACAAAGTCCAAGTCCAGTCCAAAATATATCATTTGGCCCGATCGGAATGGCCCATTACTTGAAAAGATTGAAGGTCCATTGACAAGCTTGACGTATATGGGAACACAATCTTCAAGGATATGCAATCTTAGATATGATATGTGATCGCTGTAAATCAGAGTTTTAAAATTTATAAAAGAGTGATCGAACCTGGAAACTAACTCTGACAACGATTGAGGCAAGTGCACCTATCGAACAGTAGTATAGCTTAGGCAAGACCGGATTATCGAACCCAAAGGAACTAAAAGTACTAATACTCACCGTGTTTTTATTATTTAGCCTTAATATAAAGTGATGGTTGTTAAACTAAAACTAATATACTTACTAAGCTAAGACGCAAAGACAAAAAGAATGAATTCGGGAAATAACTTTTGGAAAACTCAGTTGACTCAAGCGATACCCTTAGGAAAAATCCACCTAGACTTCACTTGTCATTTAACCTTGAACCATATGATTTGTTTACTTAGTTTGATCCGTGAGACTCCCTAACGTATATTAAACCCTCTCTCGAGGCGAATAACGTCTAACCCTAGGTTAATTAGTGGAACTCTCTCGTTTATAATAACCCCTAGAATAGCGATGAAATCGATCCGTGGACTCCCATATTAGGTTTCACCCTAATCCGGCAAAATCTCGTCACCCTATCTCTAGGCGTGCGATCAACTACGCTTAATTATGTTGGATCTACTCTTAGGCAGGGTCTATTCCTCCTCCACCTAAGCACATTAGATTTGAATTAAGTTCACACAATTAAGAACAAACTAAGTTATTATCATATAATTCAAAAATCAACTAAAAAGATTCATCATAGGTTTCATCCCCTTCGGGTATCCGAAGGTTTAGTTCATAACAATAAAGGAAAACATCTCAAGAGAAAAGATAACACAAAACATAAGAAATCCCTAAAACCCCCTGAAGGAATTGAAGAGGAGATCCTCCGTCTGGTGTAGAATTTCGGCTTCTTGAGATGGATCAACTGGCTATCTTCGAGTAATTCCCACAAATCTGACCTTTTCGGCTTGGCTTTTTAGCCTAGCTTTCCGCCCCTTTCAGGTTTGGTACTAGGGTGTATTTATAGGCTTTTGAAATACGTTTCTTTCTCCCTAAGTATCCTTTCCTGAATGAAATTACTCTTCTCCACGGCAGAGGCACGGCCATGGCACACGCCCGTGTAAATCGTGGCCAGGCCGTGTTAGACACTGTTAAATGAGGCACGACCATGTAAGTCGTGGGCAAGGTCGTGTTCTAGTAGGAATGGTGGCACGGCCGTGTGAAGTGGAGTCCAGGCCGTGTCGATTTCGTGGCTTGGCCCAACTTGGTTCGTTTTAAGCCCGTTTCTCATTCTTTTCGTCCTTGGGTGCTTTCCTGAGTATAAGACATGAAAAGAAAGGATTAAGAGCACCTTTTTACATAAATTGGGGCTTAAATCATCGAAAAGCATACTAAATGTGGGTTTAGAATGTGTTACTTTTACTGTTTATCAAATACCCCCACACTTAAGCTTTTGCTTGTCCTCAAGCAAAATTCTAAACTTACAATTAAAACGAACTTTCCTCAATTCATAATTCCTATTGATAGTGTCTCATCATAATTCATAGATAATTTATACATGGATAATTCAATTTAAAGTGTCCTAAAAATTCAAACAGTATAAGTCATAGATTATGTAGCACAAAACATAGGTGTTTCCCTTCATCTAAATAATTACCTCTGATTTGGAATCGACAAGGATTGACATCCTCAAAGAAGATTCGCTCAAATCACTCAAAGTGTTTAAGGTTCAAAATTTAGGCTCTCAAAAGTCAAACATGAAGAGTTAATCCCATAGGCTTGCATGAAAATCAAATCTCCACCACTGAAATATGAGATGAAACACAAATCAAAAGGTCTTTGTTAGGGTTGTAACGGGGCTAGGGTTAAGGTGTGGAATAAGGCTGAATTAGAGGGTTAGAATCGAGATTAAATTGACAAATTACCTAACTAAGAACTAATAAACTAATAATAATTACATCAATTGAAAACTAATAATACTAACACTACGAGCTTCTTCTTCGATATCTGGGATTCAAGCGTATAAGCTCGTTTAATCACAACTAATACTGAATAATGAATATACTTTTGAATTTTTTTTTTGGAACAAACTATAAATACATAACTGAAATAGAAATCATAGTTAGGCTATTAATCAAACCAAATCTCGATATAAAGGTAGTCAAGATGAATGGTGATAACAAAAACAAAGGGGTTCTGGGTTAATGGGTAAGTCAATAAATAGGGTTGTTTGGATTAAAAGGGGTTCACTAGGGGTTAATTGTGAAGGTAGGCTTTTTATGGAGTAAGTGGGTTAGATCCTAGGTGCCTTTATCATCTCTGTGTTTCAAATCAAAAAAAAATATGGTCTCGACATGTATAATCGATGCAAGTTCTAGAATAACAAGTCAGTGTTGACATACTCATAATCAATAAAGTGAGCAAGAAAAAGAATTTATGCTCTATAAGGCTCAAAAACTCACAAAAATTATGGGTATTTTGATATCAACCTCGTAAATTTCAAACTTCAAAGTAATATTTAAACTCAGTTTGACAACCTAGCAAATTTTTAATTCTTGAAAAATAGACTTATCATGCTTGATTCTCTAGTATTCTTTCAAATTTAATTATCAATGCACAATTATCAATGACTTAATCTGAAACCTGTCAATAAAAAATCATAAATCATCAGAAATTTCATCCTAATTATCAATATGAGTAAATTACTTAAGAACAAGACTAAAATTCAGGGTTTTGTTAGGTATCTTTTTAGGTTGTTCACCCCCCCACACTTAAGATGTACATTGCCCTCAATGTACAAAGATATATAATGACAATTAATATGTAAAATCAAAAGAGAGGGGAGAGAGTGACACTTCCTGAATGAATGGATGATCTCTGATGTGGAAAACACGGCGAGGCGTCGGGATGGTGTTGATGTTGGCTGATGACTTGAGTAGTGGTTTATTGCTCGTTGAAACTGCTAAGTCATCAGTTAGAATTCTTTTGGGGTGTAATTAAATAGATGTTAGGAATACTCGAGGCATTAATGATAATCATGATAAAAGTTATCAAATGTATGATTAAAATGTTCAAACTTAAGATGAATCGAAATTAAATGAAAATAACTAGACAATAAAATAAAACAAAATTAAAAATAAAAATAAAAATAAAAAAACTTGAAAGTAAAAGAAAACTAGATAAAAGGACTCAAAAGTCCTCATCCTCGGCCGGGTCCTGTGGTGGTCCTGGTGGTGAGATATGAAGGTGCTGGCATATTTGTTGAAGGGTGGCCTCTAACCCGTCAAAGCGCCGAGTGTTTTCAACAAAATACAGCTCGAACTGGTCAAGCCATGCAGAGATGTCCGCTAATGATGGTTTTGTACGGGACGGTCGCTGACTCGGAACCAGTACCTCGTGTGATGGTGGTGGGACATCATCAGTAATGTCCTCGGGCTCCCCCTCGTCTGTGGCAGTCACTAATCGGTATTGAGGGGGTTCAGTCCCTCGTCGGTGTTTAATCATCCTCATGTGTAGCATTGTCTGGATTCCTTGAGGTACCATGTTGCCAATCAGTGTGAGGGAGGTGATCTGAGCTTCAGTGTCGAGGAGGTTGAAGTGCCGAGCCAACCTCGTAATGTATGGCCCCATTGACAAAATCCCCGTCCTATGTTGCTCTGTCTGATTTTGAATCGCGCATGCGATAAAATATGCTAAGTCGAAAACATGTCCTTCAGACATGCATGATAGGAAGTAAAAGTCCTGCTTGTTTACGACGCCGGTGCTTTCTCTGTGACCTGTGATGGTGTGCGCGAGAATGGCGTGAATATACCTTAGAGCTGGGGAAAGTGCCGTCGCCTTAGAGCGACTGGGATCGTAAATGCTTGTAGTGGGGTGTAGGTTTCACCAGCATTCGATTGGAGTGTAGTGGAGCTCACGGTTTAAATCGTCGAGTGGGTTTTCTTCTATGAATTCCGGTGTGTAAAGTCCTAGAGCTGTGCCAAATTGTGGTATGCTTTCGACGCATCGCACTTCTAGACGGAGGCTGCATCACTGCCGTGCTGGATCATCGAAATGTGCCATCACCGTTTGTAAAGTGAAGGTGGTGCAAAACTCGAGGGTAAGCTCCATGTATGTGGGCTCGATGATGGAAAAGAACTGCTCCCACGGATCGGTTGAAATAAAGGCTCGAATATCGGTTGCGAGCCCGACGTGTTCCACTGCGGCCCAATCGATGCGCCTACCGATGCCGAGGGGTCTGTCCCGGAGTGCTTTGTAACGCTCTTCCTGAGTGTTCTGAGAAAATCGGAGGAATGGATGCTTAAGCTCGGAAGCAGCACTCGTGGAAGATGATCCGGGCCCCTTTCTTTTCTTGCTTGGGGCTGATCGTTTGTAACGTGGTGTTGACATGGTACCTGAAATTTGTAATTAGGCAGTTTCAAGCTTCATCAATAGCACAGCCTGTAACACCCTCAACCCGTATTTGTCGCCGAATTAGGGTTACAGGGCATTACTAGTTAAGTCACAACTTTTACTCAATCACTTAAGTCATAAATAAACATACTTATATAATAATACAAATAAATTAAAACGATCACATATGCATATAAATGTATATTACATTTAATTGCATAAAACATACTTACCATACTAAACCTAAGTCATATGCGGCACAATCATCAAAGAACATAAGCCGAACATGCTATGTACATTTTATTCATACCACACAACAAATGCAATTACCATAAGCCTCATTTACCGTATCTTTATTTATTTACAAAGTACTCAAACAACTAAACCAAACATATCTATCAAAGATAATTTAAAACATACTTCATTCAATTGACTAACATTACCCAAGTATATCATGTACGTTATTAATTAGATTTAAGTTCATTTAAAAGACAATGTCATATCATTCAAGAAGACCAAAACACACTCGACTAACTATTATAAGTTTGTTCACATATATATACTCCAAATGGGTCATTGCAACGATTGACAAAAGGTTCTATTCATTTAGTAAATAAAGCCACCTTAACCGAATATACACATGCTCATAATTAGTTCTTAAACTAGATAACAATCATGGCATTTAAATAAACATATATGAAATCACATGTACAATGCTCATACCGAATTCAAATATATCCAAACACTCAATCGAACCAATGTACACCTTAATTCGTTTGCATGCGCATAATTGAACCAAAAATAATTATATGACTTATTCATTATTATCCCTTTACTAAGTGAATTTTTATAACCACACTCAAAGACAAGTCATACCAAGCATCAAGATTATCAAAATGAGCTAATCATAAGCTATTCACATCATTTTCCAATCAAGCCATATAATCAAAATATTATAATCACATGCCATATAAATATAGTTACCAAAATGAGCTTATAATATGACCGAATATGTATATACCACACTAACATCATGATCAAGCCATTTTCACATGGCTTATATACATCAACAAAATGTCGTTCGAACATTAAGCTAGCCTATACATGCCTTAAGTTCAAAAATTCAACTTTTTAGGTACCAAAACAAGTCGATAGCGTGGATGACTTCGATGACGATCCCCTGAGCTCGTAGCTTGAACAAAATCTATAAAACAAAGTGAAAAAATAACACAAAAAGTAAGCTAACTAGCTTAGTAAATCTTAAGCAAAAGTATTAAATCAAATGATCATTCAAACATTTTCAATCCAAATTTAATATCATACAATTTCAAAGCTTAGTACTTAAATGATCTACTAATGCCGAATGCTAATACCCTTTTCTTTGATAACCTGAAAATATCCTTAACTCACCTTAATTGTGCAAACTCACCGAATACACATAAATGTAATATGTATCCACATATAACCAAATCAAGTAAGTACAATATACATATTAACCACATATAATCAATCATACACATATGTAAACATATCCATTTACCCTCACATATAGCATTTACACATATGGCCGAATCTCAAAGGAACAATCAAGATTAAATCCAATATATCATACTCATTATTTGTAAGACCAAATGCACATATTAAAATCTTACAAAAATACTTCAACTATATCACATATTACTCACTTGAATAGTAATATAACAACTTACCTTATTCCTTGCAACTATGAAGCTTATACTTACTGAACATTTAGCTTATTTGCAGTAATTACATTCCACCTTATTAATGATCCATGAATCCTCCATTTATAATAAATCACGGCATTAAGCCCGCTAGGCAACAAAGCACGAAACACACACCGGCACTAAGCCTGCTAGACCCAAGGTCTAAAATTTAATCACCGGCATTTAGCCTGCTAGGCAATAAGCCCGATACACTTCACCGGCACAAGGCCTGCTAGGCTCGAAGCCCGAATATCGATATTACTAAACCATCTCATACACATTACATATTACCAAAATCACATATATCACACATAATTCATATCATTTTAACATATCAACTCAATTAAATTTAACTACATTTCATTATTAAATCACTTACCACATTCGGCTTTGGCCAAATTCACATTTATAAATTCATAATTCAGCATGTAATCAAGGTTATAACCGATATTAACGGTATTAAATTGCTTATAGACTTACCTCGGATATCGTCGGACCAAGAAAAACCAGGCTATTCGATAATTTTTGCTTTTCCCCGATCCAAGTCCATTTTTCTTTGTTCTTGATCTAAATATATTCAAATTAAGCTCATTCAAATACATTTCATTTCAATTTAATCCAAAAACACCTAAATGGGCAGATTACCATTTTGCCCCTAATATTTCACACTTTTACAATTTAGCCCTATTTGCACAAAACACAAAATATGCAAAATCTCCCAACAACATAGCTAGGCCGAATCTTCCATATAATCATATAAGTCCATACATTTCATTTATTTTGCAATCTAGCCCCTCAAAAATTTATTTTCACAATTTAGCCCTAATTTTCTAAATTCATCAAAAATTCAAGAACAAAATGTGTTCATCCAACACCTATCTTTCATTTAACACCAATAATCATCAAAAAGCTTGAAATATCATCAATGGCATATCACACAAATATCATCAATTCACAAAATTAGTACATGGGTTTTGAAGCTCTCAAAGCAACGATTACAAAAACGTAGAAATTATCGAAAACCGACCGAAAACATACCTTGAATTTAACTAAATAAGTGCCGAAACCAAAGCTTGTTTTCTTCTTTTCTTTCTTAGCTACATTCGGCCAAATAGGATGAAAAATGGCCATGTTTTATGATTATTATGTAATGACATATATTATTAATTCA
The DNA here is from genome assembly GCA_025698515.1 of Gossypium sturtianum. NCBI lineage: Eukaryota > Viridiplantae > Streptophyta > Magnoliopsida > Malvales > Malvaceae > Gossypium > Gossypium sturtianum. The sequence continues at coordinate 125,203,578 of CM046953.1, read as the reverse complement.
TTTACAAAATTAACCTTTCATTAAACAATTAATACAAACATGGAATAAGGGCATGATTGTCTTTCATTCATCCACTAACTATGTTTCTTTTATTATAATATTTTAATATACAATCTAAAATACATATATATTTAACAAAACATATAAAATAATCATATATAAACATAATGGATTTACACATTGCCGTCCACTATCTAATATTTTGGCCAAATTGTCACTTAAGGCCCTCACTTTTACAAAGCCACATCAAATTAATACTTTAACAAATAACATGTAACTTTCACATTCAATGCAATTTCATCCTTTTGCAAATTAAACACACGAACAGACAATTTAACTTACGGAAATTTAACACATGCTAAACCACATATCAATGGCACAGAATATAATATTAAAATATTATTCGGACTCAGATTTGTGGTCCCGAAACCACTGTTCCGACTAGGGTATAAACCGGACTGTTACACAGCCATTATATGCCCACTAAGTAAAAAATTTTAGGAGTTTCTACTTGTGAGCATGTTAATTAGCAGGGGAAAAATTTTCTCGGACAATAGTGGGCAGAGCAATGTATCAATTTTATGAATTCATAATTCAAGAATGAGTATAAAATCTAACAACCAACAAATCTCCTAAATAACAAAAAATCATGCTTTTTAAGATTTAATCTAAATAAAATCTGGAAATAAGCAAGAATGCTAAAAAACTAAGTCAAGAAAAGGGAACCAGGGATTGTGATGGTGGAGGACGATCAAACACAGGCGGAGCACAGCGGTGGGGCAAGTTTTTTTAGGACTAACACGGCGGTGGCAGGGGCGTGGCGTATGCTCGCGGCACGTGGTGCGTGTGGCGGCGAAAGCGATTTTGGGTGGTTTTGGAGAGAAAAGGCAAGGGAGGATGCTTTGGATGGGAGAGGGTGTATGTGCGGCCGAATTTGGGGAAAAAGGGTGTTTAAAACTGATTCTAGGGTTAGATTTTGGGGGGGGGAAGACGGTTTGATTTATATAGGGGAGGTGGCACGGTCCATCGCCACGCTGGTGTTCTTTTGAAAATGCCCATTCTTTTCGCGATATCCAACAATTGGGCGCGTTTCAGGGTTCTTGGCACGGCCGTGGGTAGAGTAGCACGCCCGTGTTTTAATTGTCAGTATGTTGGCACGATAAGGTCGCACGGGCGTGTGTTACCCGTGTTCGATAAGTTAGTAATCTCGCACGGTTGTAAGCCACGGGCGTGTGTAGCCCGTGCTCTATAAGTCAGTAGCCTCGCACGGTTGTAGGCCACGGCCGTGTTTAGCCCGTGCTCGATAAGTCAGTAGCCTCGCACGGAAGGTGGCACGGGCGTGGTCTGATGTCGCAGCCCGTGTGGGGCAAATCGTTTCGTCCCTGTTTGTGCACGCCATCGCACGCCGCGCGTGTTGTATCCCCTATTTTCCACACGGCCATAGGCATGCCCGTGTCGAAAGCCGTGGGGTTTGAAACCTGCTCTTTCATTAGTCTAAGTTAGTATGGAGTTAGATGCTGAGTAAAAGAGAAAATAAAAATAAAATTTTAAAATAAAATGTTAGTGAATTAGTGCTCGGGTTGCCTCCCGAGAAGCGCTCGTTTATAGTCTTAAGCTAGACTTTCCCTGTTTTTGGTTCTGAAAGGAGGCTCATGGAGCATAAGCTCCTCTCTCATATCTCCAAAATCTGCCCCATTATAAATTTTAAGTCGGTGGCCATTTACCTTGAATGTGTCTTTAGTGGGATGAGTTACCTCGATGGTGCCATATGGTAAAATTGTTTTGATCATAAATGCGCCTGACCATCTTGATTTTAACTTTCCCGGAAATAGTTTAAGCCTTGAGTTGTATAGTAGGACCAGGTCTCCTACTTCGAATTGCTTTGATCTCTTGAGACGAGCATCGTGGCGTCGCTTTGTTGCTTCCTTGTACAGTTTTGAGTTCTCGTAAGCTTCCGTTCTCCACTCGCCCATTTCGTTCATCTCAGATCATTCTTCTTTTTCCTGCAATTTTGAGGTCGAATTCAAAAATTTTATTGCCCAAAAGCTTTGTGTTCTAATTCGAATGGTAGATGACAAACTTTTCCCGTATACAAGTTTGTATGGGGATGTCCCTAGGGGTGTTTTGAATCTTTGTTATATAGGCCCATAAAGCATCATCTACTTTAGCTGCCCAACCTTTTCTATTTGATTCAACCGTTTTTTCTAGAATGCGCTTAAGTTCTCGGTTTGCTACCTCAACTTGCTCATTGGTTTGAGGATGATATGGGGTGGTCGTGTCTGTGGTATACTCCATATTTTTTAGGACTTTTGCAAATTGAGTATTACGAAATGAGTACCCTATCACTAATGATGGCTCTCGGTGTGCCAAATCGGAAAACAGTTTCTTGAGAAACTTGACTACTACCCTAGCATCATTGGTAGGTAAAGTTTTCGCTTCTACCCATTTTGACATGTAATCAATCGCCACTAGGATGTACTTGTTTCCAAACAAACTAGGGAATGGTCCCATGAAATCAATACCCCACACATCAAATATTTCACATGATAACATATATGTTTGAGGCATTTCATCACGTTTAGAAATATTACCTATTCTTTGGCATCTATCACACGAGGTAACATACCGTTGGCATCTTTAAATAGAGTGGGCCAATAAAACCTGATTCGAGTATTTTGTGTGTTGTCTTAATACCATCGTAGTGTCCTCCGATGGTCTTGAATGGCAATGCTCCAAGATTTTGCTCGTCGTCTTTGTAACACATCTTCGAATTATCCGATCCGCACATATGCGAAAAGAAAGGGATCTTCCCAAAAATAATTTTTCACATCAGCAAAGAATCACTTCTTTTGGTGGTGTGTTAATTTCTTGGAAAGACGTTAGTTTGCTAAATAATTCACAATATTAGCAAACCATGGTACCTCGGAATGTGTTATAGAAAAGAGTTGTTCTTCGGGAAACGAATCATTTATTTCACCTTCATCGATTTCTTTGGTGTGTGGATTTTCAAGTCTAGAAAGGTGATCTACTGCAAGATTCTCGGCTCCCTTCTTATCTTGTATTTCTAAGTCGAATTCCTGTAAGAGTAAAATCCATCGTATGAGTCAGGTTTTGCTTGAGTTTGTTTAAAAGATAACGAAGAGCTGAATGGTCAGTGAAAACGACAACTTTAGACAATATTAGATACTGTCTAAATTTATCAAAAGCAAAAACTACGGCTAGCAATTCTTTCTCTGTGGTGGTATAATTTTCTTGTGCGGGTGTTAGTGTTACGCTAGCGTAGTAAATTGGTGAAAATGCTTGCCTCTTTGTTGTCCCTAACCGCACTCATCATGAAATCACTTGCATCACACATTAGTTCAAAGGGTAGATTCCAATCAAAGTGCAATTATAATTGGAGCATTTATTAGTTTATCTTTAAGGATATTGAATGCATCTAAACATTCCCGATCAAAATCGAAAGGAACATCTTTTCTAGTAATTTTGTTAAAGGCTTAGCTATTTTAGAAAAATCCTTAATGAATCTTCTATAAAATCTGCATGTCCTAAAAAGCTTCTAATGGCCTTTAATCGAATTGGGTGGAGGTAATTTTTCTATGGTTTCAATCTTTGCTTTATCTACCTCGATCCCTTTACTAGAAATTTTATGCCCTAATACTATTCCCTCTTGTACCATGAAGTGACATTTTTCCCAATTTAAAACAAGGTTTGTTTCTCACATCTCATTAGGATTGTTTTAAATTTTTAAGGCAAAGATGGAAAGAATTACCAGAAATGAGAAATCATCCATAAATACCTCCATGATATCTTCCACGAGTTCATCAAAGATTGCTAGCATGCAACGCTGAAAAGTAGCAGGAGCATTATATAATCCAAAAGGCATTCTACGATAATCAAACGCACTGGTATGGGCATGTGAACGTTGTCTTCTCTTGATCTTGGTGCTATTGGGATTTGGAAATAGCCGGAGAGTCCATCTAGGAAGCAATAGTACATGTGTCCCGATAACCTTTCTAGCATTTGATCAATAAAGGGTAGGGAAAGTGATCTTTTCTAGTGGCGTCATTCGGTTTCTGTAATCTATGCAAACTCTCCAACTCGTGGTATCTGGTAGGAATTAGTTCATTCTTTTCGTTAGCTACCACGGTCATGCCTCCTTTCTTTGGGACAACCTCAAGCAGGACTCACCCACTTGTTGTCGAAATAAGATAAATTATTCCTGCATCTAGAAGTTTAATTACCTCGGCTTTCACGACTTCTTTTACGTTGGGATTTAGACGTCTTTGTGGTTGCACACATGGCTTGTACTCATCTTCCATTAAAATTTTGTGGGTACAAAATGTTGGGCTTATTCCTTTAATGTCAGAGATTTTCCAAGCTATGGCTTTTTTATGTTCTCTCAGTACCTGTATCAACTCTCTTTTTCCTTAGGTTCTAATTCTGAAGAGATAATTACTGGTAACATAGAATTTTTTCCAAGGAATGCGTACTCTAGGTGCTTTGGCAGTTGCTTTAATTCTAAATTGTGCAGTTCATCAACAGAGGGTTTTTGTTTGAAATCGTCATCAAATTCAATGCTTTCTTTCTCCATTTGTTTTGATGATAATTTTAGCTCAGAAGCTTCATCTTCTTCCCCCTCTTCTTGAGTGAGACACAGTTCCATCGTGTCATCATGCAAGATTTCCTGTAAAGAGTTTTGAACAAGATGGTCATTGGTATCAACAAAATAACATGAATCATCTTGTTCTCTGGAATATTTCATGGCATCATAAATTTGAAAACTAATTTCCTCATCACCAATCCTTAATGCAAGTTTACCATCACCTACATCAATAACAAATTTCTAGCAAAGAGCTAAAAAGGGTGCCCTAGTATTAAGGGGACCTCAATGTCTTCATCCATGTCAAGCATAACAAAATCAACGGGAAAAATAAATTTATCAATTTTTACCAGGACGTCTTCGACAACTCCCCTAGGATATTTAACAGATCTATCAGCTAGCTGAATACTCATCCTAGTGGGTTTTGGTTCCCCGAGATCTAGTCGTTTAAACATCTCATAAGGCATTAAATTAATATTGGCACCTAGATCAGCTAATGCTTTCTTAACATTTAAACTGCCAATTAAATAAGGAATAGTAAAACTTCCTGGGTCTTTTAATTTGGTTGGTAGTTTGTTTTGGAGGATGGCCGAACATCCTTCATTAAGCTCCACCATTGATATTTCTTCAAGCTTCCTTTTATTCGTCAGGAGTTCTTTCAAGAATTTCGCGTACGTCGACATCTGTGAACTGGCTTCAACAAAAGGTAAGTTAATATGTATTTGTTTGAAAAGCTCGAGAAACTTACCATATTGGGAGTCTAGTCATTCTTTCTTTAGCCTTGCTGGATATGGGATCGGTGGTTTACTTTCTTTATGGACTAGAATTACATCCTCAGTTTCCATATCCTTTGTTTTGTCATCTACGGGTGGCATTCTTTTCTCTGGTTCGACTAGCTCCTTTCCGCTTCTTAGTGTAACTGCCTTTACCTGTTCTGTTTCTTTAGAGAGAACCGCTGATCGAATTTTGGAAACCATCTCAGTAAGTTGTTTGATTGACTTAATAAATTCCCCAACTTGACTCTCGATCGTTTTGATGTTGTTTGTTGATTATCTATCGTTGTCTCGCTCTTTTGAAGCGGGCTTTGCACGATGCTATGAATTTGTTCAACGTCTCTTCAAGACTCAAACTTCTTGTCCCGTGGATAGAGCTGATTTTGGAAGTTCGAGGAGGTTTTGTTTTTGATTTCCTTGATTTCCTTGTCCCTACACTTAAAAATTTGGGTGGTTCCTCCAACTGGATTATAATTATTACTATATGGGTTATTATTAGATCTGAAATTGTTACCTATATAGTTCATCATTCGCTCCTCCGTGCCGGTTGGTAGGGTGGGTACTCGAGGATTCGCCACGGTTCCACTCGCTTCGCGACCGCATCACCGGATTTACTGCGAAGAACACAAACTATCAATCTTTTTATTCATCAACTCTACCGATTTGATAGCATGGTTACCGCTGCGTCGAGGTTGTAAACTCCTACTGCTTTTGTTGGCCTTGTTCTTGTAACTTGCCACCGATAGTTGTTCAATGACATCTCTTCAATAAACTCGTAGGTCGCCTCGGGAGTTTTATTTATTGAGGTTCCACCGGGTGGTGAATCAATTAATTGCCGCGTTGAAGGATTCACACCGTTGTAAAAGTTTGGACTTGGAGCCACAATGGTAATCCGTGGTGTGGGCATCTCCTCAAGAGATCTTTGTATCTCTCCCATGCGCCGTATAATGTCTCTAAATCCATCTGCACAAAAGAAGATATATCATTACGTAACTTGGCCGTTTTGGCCGGTGGAAAATATTTTAGTAGAATTTTTTCGGTCATTTGTTCCCATGTAGTGATTGACCCTCGTGGTAACGAGTTTAACCACCGTTTAGCTTTATTCCTTAATGAAAAGGGAATAATCAAGACGTATGGCATCATCGTAAACGCCATTTATTTTAAAGGTATCACAGAACTCTGAAAAGTTAGCATATGAGTATTTGGATCTTTCGTCCTGCAAACCATCAAATTGAACAAATTGTTGAATCATTTGAATAGTGTTAGGCTTTAATTCAAAATTATTAGCAGCTATAGCAGGCCTAACAATACTCGATTCTGCCCCTGTTAAATGAGGTTTAGCATAATCATACATAGTACGAGGGGCATTCTGATTCGCCACATCGTTTTGCGGTGGTGGATTATTTTCGTCCATCCCTTCAGTATGATTGGATCTACCTTCTTGCTCTCCTTGGTAATTTAGGGCTCGCCTAATTTCTCTGCGATTTCTTCGAGCGGTAGCTTCAACATCACTGTCGTATTCTAAAGGTCCTCTCGGGTTTCTTCTAGTCATAAACAAGAGGTACCTGATTGGAAAAGAGAGTAATAAAATTTAGCAAAAATTAAAATTAAAACTAAAAAGAAAAATAAATTGCGAAAAATAAAAAAAATTAATAGCTAAAGTAATAAAAATAGAGTTTTCTTAATATTTTAGTTCCCCGGCAACGGCGCCAAAAAACTTGATCGCTGTAAATCAGAGTTTTAAAATTTATAAAAGAATGATCGAACCTGGAAACTAACTCTGACAACGATTGAGGCAAGTGCACCTATCGTACAGTAGTATAGCTTAGGCAAGACCGGATTATCGAACCCAAAGGAACTAAAAGTACTAATACTCACCGTGTTTTTATTATTTAGCCTTAATATAAAGTGATAGTTGTTAAACTAAAACTAATCTACTTACTAAGCTAAGACGCAAAGACAAAAAGAATGAATTCGGGAAATAACTTTTGGAAAACTTAGTTGACTCAAGCGATACCCTTAGGAAAAATCCACCTAGACTTCACTTGTCATTTAACCTTGAACCATATGATTTGTTTACTTAGTTTGATCCGTGAGACTCCCTAACGTATATTAAACCCTCTCTCGAGGCGAATAACGTCTAACCCTAGGTTAATTAGTGGAACTCTCGTTCGCTTATAATAACCCCTAAAATAGCGAAGAAATCGATCTGTGGACTCCCATATTAGGTTTCACCCTAATCCAAGCAAAATCTCGTCACCCTATCTCTAGGCGTGCGATCAACTCCGCTTAATTATGTTGGATCTACTCTTAGGCAGGGTCTATTCCTCCTCCACCTAAGCACATTAGATTTGAATTAAGTTCACACAATTAAGAACAAACTAAGTTATTATCATATAATTCAAAAATCAACTAACAAGATTCATCATAGGTTTCATCCCCTTCGGGTATCCGAAGGTTTAGTTCATAACAATAAAGGAAAACATCTCAAGAGAAAAGATAACACAAAACATAAGAAATCCCTAAACCCCCCTGAAGGAATTGAAGAGGAGATCCTCCGTCTTGTGTAGAATTCCGGCTTCTTGAGATGGATCAACTGGCTATCTTCGAGTGATTCCCACAAATCTGACCTTTTTGGCTTGGCTTTTTAGCCTAGCTTTCCGCCCCCCTTTCAGCTGGTACCTAGGGTGTATTTATAGGCTTTTGAAATATGTTTCTTTCTCCCTAAGTATCCTTTCTCGAATGAAATTACTCTTCTCCACGGCAGAGGCACGGCCATGGCACACGCCCGTGTAAATTGTGGCCAGGCCATGTTAGACACTGTTAAATGAGGCACGGCCGTGTAAGTCGTGGGCAAGGCCGTGTTCTAGTAGGAATGGTGGCACGGCCGTGTGGGGTGGAGTCCAGGCCGTGTCGATTTCGTGGCTTGGCCCAACTTGGTCCGTTTTAAGCCCGTTTCTCGTTCTTTTCATCCTCGGGTGCTTTCCTGAGTATAAGACATGAAAAGAAAGGATTAAGAGCACCTTTTTACATAAATTGGGGCTTAAATCATCCAAAAGCATACTAAATGTGGGTTTAGAATGTGTTACTTTTACGGTTTATCAATATGCAATCCTAGAAGATATGGTATGCAATCTTAGAAGATATGATATGCAATCTTAGATATGATATGCAAATCTTAGATATGATATGCAATCTGAGAAGATATGGTATGCAATCTTAGAAGATATGATTTTGTAATCTTAAAGATTTAATTTGTAGATACCTTTTAATCTTAGCCGTTGATGTAATTGATCTGTACCGTTGGATTTGGGGAGGCACAACTATAAATAGAGGCCTCTCCCTTCATTGTAAAAGACACTTGAGTTTGGAGTAATAAAAATTCTTGAGAGCATTCACTCAAATTTCTCTCTCTTTTGCGTTCTTATTTTTTGTGGCTTGTTCTTATTTTGTTCTTCGCTCATCTTCGTTTCTTTTTGAGTTGCTTCCGTTCGAGTTAGATTTTGGTGGAGGAAATTCGTTGAATCCTCATATTGCAGGAGTTAGGTTGACTTATGCGTTTTTTTTTTTAAATTTATTTATCCATTTAATTGCTTAATCATTATTTATTCATTTATTTTAATTATTTTAAACTTGTTTTTCTTTTTTTTCCCTATTTACGTTAAATTGTTTTATCATATATATTATTATTTTTTTATATACATGAATTTAATCTTGTGAATAAATTTTTTTCCTTAATTTTTTCATAGATTCTTTTAAAATTGCTATTATCTACTCTATTTTTTATTATGATTGTTCATTTAAAAAAAAAATTGAATCCATTATCTTTGTTTACCTTAACATTATTATTATTATTGCTTGTCATTCTTTTACTTAATTGTTTATGTTAGTGCTAATTGTTAATATGACATGTAACTTTAGTAAATTGCACTTTTTTTGTAATAACTTGATGTTATTTTTTTTCAAATCTTTGTTTAAAAATATCTATCTCCTTTAATTACCACATTTTATCCAAAAGTTTTTCTTAAATAAGGCAATGTTTTGTGTTTAGAAATTCGGGAAATAGTGCCCTAACGTGCTGGGTTTCGATTTTCTGTTTGACTAAATAATTAAATACCCTTTTAATGAATTTTGTAAATTATGAGATGATTTTGGTTACAAGGGTTTAAAACATCATGTCCTAACGTGCTGGATGTGATGTTTGTATTCTTTCAGAACTGTAACACCCCAAACCCGGCCCAAACACCACGACCGGATCTAGCATGTCACTAAAAAGACTTTATAAAACATGTCGCGTTTTGTTTGTTTTAAAAACATAGTATTGGCGTTTATACGGGAAAAACTTAATAGGTTGATAAATTGTAAAAGAAATAAATTTTATTTAATGCCTTAATGAATATAAAACTGGAATTTTCCTTTGATTTTTATCATTTCAGTACATGCCTTAGTTTAACCTTTTACGTAGGTTTTTAGATGTCCAAAAACCCGAAAACCCAAAAAAAAAACATAAAAGAATTATAATAACCGGTGGCCTTATTACAATAAAGTATAAACCAACTAATTAAAAATATTAAAAATAATTAAACTAATAAAGTCTTTTGTTGAATCAAAATAATCCCTCGCATGGCCACCTTGCGCTCCTCTCCAACCCAGTCCGATGCACTAGGTGCTACCTGAAAGATGTTAAATAATAGGGTGAGTCGCGAGACTCAGTGTGCAACCCTCGTGCACCATCAGATTGGGCCTTAGCCCCACAAAACAGAAAACAGAGTATAATATATCAGAAAATATGCAAAGCCCAACCCAATCCTAGGTTTCCATCCGCTACACACCACCCTTACCTGCCAATCACACCATTGGGGATTTCTACAATCAACCCACACCGCTACACACCATCGATGGCAGTCATACTGCAGATAGCTGCTCATCGTCAGATCATGGCAATAGCCACTACAACAGATCATGGCAAAAGCCACTACAACAGGTCATGGCAAAAGCCACTACAACAGGTCATGGCAAAAGCCACTACAACAGATCATGGCAAAAGCCACTACAACAGAACACTTCCCCTTTCATCAATCACCCAACCCCATGCATACATAGAAATTGGCATACATATAAAGCATATCTTCTCAGCAGAAACATTCACTTTAGAATGACAGAGATCACTAACCTGGTGATTCGCCTTTACCCTTCTCGGGTTTTCAACAGCCATGCCGGTATTTCAAACATTTAATGAATATACTGAGAATATAACAGTTTGTATGCATACTAATCAAGCAATCTAAATGGTGTGAGAGTGTTACACACACGATTAATGCGTAAGACTACCCTCTATGTCGATACCCTCGCTAATCGGATCTCATCGCCCTCTGTCTACAACTTTGCTCAAAAGCCGAAAAACGTGAATATAAGGCCCTCCTATATTCGGCCAAGGGTTAGTGTTTACCCAAATCTATACTTTTAGATTAACAGATCTCCTTACCTAGATCGATTAAATCCCGGAAGTAGTATGATTTGTGTGCTACCTAGGCGATTGGATCTCCACTTCAGAAGATTTCGGCTACCCCTTGTAGGAAGATTCGGCAAACACCAAAGAAGAAATCTAAGAATTTCGGCTTTTAAGAAAATCCCGAAAAAGTATGAACAAAAGAAGGCTGATGCGTTTTCAGCTTTTAGAAGAACTGAGTGAAGAGTTTCGGTTTCTAGAAAAATAAAAGAAGAAAAGAAATCAAGAGAGAAGCTTGGAGATTTCGGCTAGGAAGAAAAAGAATGGAAAGGATTTCTTCAACTGATAAGGCTTCAAAGGGTTTCGGTTCTTAATGAATGGAAGAAGAGATGAACAAATGTGTAACATCCCAGAGATGGGGCTATTTGGAATTAAATTATTTTTCTTATGTTTGAATCACTGTGATATTATTTAAGGAATAATAGGGCTTAGTTAAAGGCTTTGAGTAGGCTCGGTTTGGTAGAAAATATTAGTTATAGGCTTAAAAGGCAAGGAGCCTTAGCAGGAGGGTGTTATAAGAATAAATGTGGATAATTTGACAAAAAAATCAGCTTGGAAAAGTGGCAAAAAGAAGGTCACTTAAGGGCTATAGATGACGCCACAAGGGGGAACAAGGAGCTTGTGTTCGAGTCTGGAAATCCCTCTTTTGCTCATTAGTGGGACGGCACAAGGGAGGGAGTTTTCCCTCAGTTTAAACTCTTTTATTAATTATTATTAGTAAGGGATAATATGAGCACTTTAAATTGGTTTTAATTTGCTTAAATCTGGAGATAATAAGGGATATTATTAAATGGATTATTAAGAGATCATTTGATTATTTGGGGATTAATAGATTTTTATTTAAGGATAATCAGTGATAAATAAGGATATTAATTGGATTAATAGGGGATTTTTGAGTGATTAATTGGGGATTAATTCAAAATTATTTGAATTAAATTAAAATAAGTGGCCAAGAGGATTTTTAGGTGTTGGCGAATTTGAACTCCTTGGTAGGAGGAGTGGACGGCAAGGTTTGGGGGTGTCGAATGCTTATAAAAGCATCAATCTATCACTTGTTTTGTTTTTTTTCCCATCTTAGCAAGTTGCCGAAAGTCTCAACCCTCCCATCTATTTTCTTTCTCTCAACATCCTTAGCCGAAACCTTCATTCCATATCTTTATTCATTCTCTTCTTCTTCCAACTCAAGCCGAATCCTCTCCCTTGGTGTGCCGATTTTCCTTTTTCCCATTTGGTGTATCTTGGGCCGAATATCAAAAGCAAGGGTGATCCCTTATCTCGTATTCTTTCCAATCGGTTTGGGGTAGGTAAGGGTACTAGCCGTATGGGTATTTCTTTTCTCTTTTATGGTTGTTGTTCGGTTGGATGGGAAGACTAACCCCTTTGAATCGACTCCATCTAGGCTGCGGGATTTGTAAGCGGTGGGTCGAGTTCCTCAACTTATAGCAATCGGTTTTGGGGTAAGGTGGTAAGATTGATTTTCTTTATTTTTGATATTCATTTAAGCCGAAGGCTACTAACTTGGTCAAGTGCCGATTATAGGGTGGTGAAACATAGGGCTAGTACTCAAGACATCTGTAAGGATTCGGGTTCAAAAAAAAACCCTTTTAAATTATTTGGTTTGGCCGAATGGCCATTTCACTAACTTTGATAGTTGGCCGAATATAGGGACAAGTAGATCTAGGGTGGCCGACTTCTCTTTTTGGGATTTAGACGATTCAGTGGTGACAGGTGTGTACATACACACGTATAACTATTTAAATGTGCTGAGTGCTATGTATGCTAACTTTGATTTGTGTAGCATCGGATTAATACCATAACGGTATGAGGGGTGATTCAGGTAAGTACCTGTTAATATGGATGCGTTATTGATGCTTTTGGGAAGCATGATGTATTGATACATGAGATTTAAGTATGTGATGACATGAAATATATATATATGACTGTTGTGGGATTAATGAGTGTGGGGGCGTGTATATTCGTGCCGACGGGCACCGATGTTTTGGTAACACACTCGTGACTACGGTCACCAGAGGTTTGGTACCTCAGAGGTTTGGTACCTCATAGCGACTCGTCCCCGTGGTTAACACCACCGTGGGTTGGCCCCACTTGAGATATGGGATCGTCGCGGTGATTTGGTATCACACGATGGGTTGGCCCCATCAATCGATTCGTGTCTACGGACACGGTGTTTTGGTAACACATCGTGACTATATGTCACCAGTGGTTTGGCACCACCGGTGGTTTGGTACCACAATGGGGTAGACAAATGGCGTTTTGGTTGGCTAGGTTGGGGTACATAATATTCTCGCATATTAATCGTTATATGTTGTGTATGGAAATGTCTTTAAAACGGGGAAGGGTTACATATCGAGTCTTGGTGACTCACCTTCTCCTTTAAAATTTTTCAGTGACTCGTAGATGGCGGTTGAGGAGTTGGACTCGAGGTGGCCATGCGGTGGATTTAAATTAAATGAACTTTAATTTTAGTTATGATAACTTTTATTTCCGGTTTTTAGTTTATTTGGATGTAATAAGGCCTCCTGATATTTTATTTTATTTTTTTGTTTTGTTATTCTTCATATGGCGAATAATTGTTTTAAACTATGATTACCAATATTAAATTAAAGTCACATGTTTCCCAAATTAACACTTAAAATGTTTTCATAGTGCCATCGGGCACACTCGATATTCTATAATAACTTGGTTGAATTAACTTTTAAATAAACTCTAGGTAAGGTTTCCCAAAATCTTTCCATCAGTAGCAACTCGGATTCGCCATAGTGTTTGGGCTGGGTTTGGGTTGTTACAAAATTGGTATCGAGCCAGTTCAAAGCTCTCATTGTGGGGGCCCAAGGCCCAAAAATGTTTTGGTAGGCCTTATGGAATGATTTTTGGTTTTTGAACAAAGCATGGCCCGAGTCTCCAGACCGATCCGCCTGTAAGTACATCTAAACCTCTTTGTGAATTATATTCTGTAGAAGGGTAGGAAGCATGGAACGTAGATAGACTTATAGGAACTTGAACCCTAGGATTAGGCTACTCAAACACACAAACGAAGCATAAGACTTAAGGAACTAAACCAACCTATGACTTAGTCAATGAGCTAGGGTGTGGTAACCCCTGTACGCATGTCTAGGATTGGATCCGGAAGAGCCTGGTATTTAAGCAGTCCTCGTGACTCACCTCCTCTTCGCAGGTATCCTACCTGGTGCGTAGCTTCGGTTCACCCTAACTCAGAGGGCTCAGTGGTGTGGTAACCTCTGTGCGCATGTCTAGAAAGGTTCGGTGAGAGCTTGGTATTTAAGCGGTCCGCGTGACCCACCTCCTCTTCACTCGAATCTCGCCTGGTGTGCGTAGCTTTGGTTCACCCTGACTAGGAGGGCTCGGTCATAGGCTAAACACAATGATTAAAACCCGAAAAGGGAATTAGCCATGTTTTCGAAAAAAAGAATGAAACAACAAACCCTAACGTTTCAAAACTTGTGCAATAATTTTTTTTCAAATCCGAGAACATTATTTTTACAACGTTTTCCTCGAAAACTTAATTGTGGAAAATTACAGAAATGCCCTTAGGGGGTAAAATTACTAAAATGCCCTCGGTTCATAAAATATCAGTTCAATGGTTTTGCTCAAAAATTTCAACTATTTTACAAATATTCAACAACTTAACTTTGGAAATCATCAGCAAAATATTTTGGTTCTAGAAAATTACGAAAATACCCCTGTAGGAAAAAGACGAAAATACCCCTAGGATAGAAATGGGCAGAAATGTCCGATGAGCGAATAGGTATGGAAAGTATTAAGGAATGGATGCATGAACTTCTTTTGTGCGAACTAGGATAGGAAAGCTGAAACCTTGTTTGCTCGAAAGAATCTCGATTAAAACTCTATCCATAAAATTTCTTCGTGAATAAGAAAGTGGAACAAATGCTAACGCATAAAATTTTTCTTAATCAGATTAAAAGCGCGGTAGATAGAATGAGTTCTAGAGGACGTGGACGCCGTGGACGCGGTAGGGGTAGGATGACGGTGTCTGAACCCGTCAGGTCGGGACAAGGTTCTGAAAATGAGGTACCATCGCCACCACCACCTCCTACTTTTAGAGGTGAGGAGCGGATCGGACCGGTGGTGAGGCGGTATCGCAAGTCGCTTTCTGAGTCTTGGAGATGGTGGTGGGGCTGGTGGAAATTTGGGAGCTCGGAAATCTGCCCCGAGCGACTCGATCTAACGGAGCGGAGGTATTCCGGTGTGTCGAGTGGCACCAAAGGCGTGAGAATCATCGCTAGAGTCAACCGAAAGGATCATGGATGATCTTGACTTTGACCGAGGAAGAAAAGCGAAGGGGCGATGTCGCTTCTAAAGGATGAAGCGTATCGGTGGTGGCTTACGGTTCGAGATGGGGCTACAGCAGATGATCCGACTTGGGAGTATTTTAAAACCACCTATCGGAAGAAGTATGTGGGCACCGGCTACACCGACGCTACAGAGAAAGGCTTTTTCCGGGATTAGTGCAAGGAACGTAAGTCCGTGTCGGAATATGAGGCGGAATTTTTAAGGCCGAGTAGGTATGCTAGAGGCATCGTGGTTCATCGAGCATGAGCGCTGTGTCCGCTTTGAGGACGGACCGAGATGATTTGAGGTTACTTGATTGCCCATGGCAGTTCGTGAGTTCTCATCTCTAGTGGAAAAGGCTAAGGTAGCCGAAGGGATCAAGGAGGCTGTGAGGCAAAGTTATAGTAGGAATAATCAGAAGAGAGGATTTGGGTCAGCTGGATCAAGCGGTAGTGTTCAGAAAAAGGCTAGGCCAAGTGGGCCAAATCAGGCGGCATGGCCCACGACTACTAATCAGAGGCCAACTCAGTGTAACCGCTGTGGAAAGATCCATTGGGGAGGTTGTTGGACCGATGATAGAGGATGTTTTGAGTGTGGGTCTTTGGAGCATCGTGTCAGAGATTGTCCCCGGAAACTAGCTAAGAATCAGCCAGAGGGGCAGAATCGTACTCAGGATAGAAATGTGGGACCACAGAGGGGTCGTGGTAATGGCAGAGGAAACAACGGTCCTAACCGAGGTCGTGGAACTCAGGGCAGAGGTTCAGGCAACACAGAGGCTAGGCAGCCTGGCTTAGTTTACGCAGCGAGGTGTCGCGAGGAAGGTGACGCACCGGATGTCATAACCGGTACTTTTCTAATTTTTGATCTTCCTTATGTTGCATTAATTGATGTGGGTTCGACGCACTCGTACATTGCTAGTAGTGTGGTAGGAACTATGGACCTAAACTCTGAAACTGCTTCTAGGGAGATGACTGTAGTTAGCCCTTTAGGTCACTCTGTAGTGGTAGACAAACTTTATAGAGGCGTACCCCTAGAACTTCAAGGGGTAGTATTTGTGGCTGATCTGATGGAACTACCGTTTGGGGAGTTCGATTTGATCCTTGGAATGGACTGGCTGGTTAAGTATCAAGCGAATTTGGATTGCGCGGCTAAGCGCATGGTTCTTAAGACGGCTGAAGGTGATGAAGTGGTTATGATAGGGGATAGAAGGAATTACCTATCCAATGTAGTGTCCGCTTGAAGGAAGGTGAAAAGATGGTCAAGAAGGGTTGTGAGGCGTATTTGGTTCAAATCGTGCTTTGGAAGCTAAGCGGGTCGATGAGTTGGAAAGGTCCGAACGGTTGGGGAATTTGTCGATGTGTTCCCGGAAGAGCTTCCGGTCCGCCTCCGGATCGGAAGTCGAATTCAGTATAGACTTGCTACAGGAGCGGCACTGTGTCTATAGCACCATACCGAATGGCACCAAAGGAATTGGTGGAGCTAAAGGCTCAAATTCAGGAGCTCTTGGATAGAGGGTTTATTCGACCAAGTATATCTCCGTGGGCACACTGTGTTGTTTGTCAAGAAGAAGGGCGGTTCTATGCGGATGTGCATCGACTCACCGCCGATTAAACAAGTTAACGATCAAAAACAAGTACCGCTGCCTCGGATCGATGACTTGTTTGACCAAGCTGAAGAGTGCGTCGGTATTCTCAAAGATTGACCTTAGGTTAGGTTATCATCAATTAAGGGTGAAGGAGGTTGATGTTCACAAGGCGGCATTCGAACTCGGTATGGGCATTACGAGTTCTTGGTGATGCCATTCGGGTTGACCAATGCACCGACGGCATTTATGGACTTAATGAATAGGGTATTTCAACGATTACTTGGACCAATTCGTCGTGGTGTTCATCGACGACATATTGGTTTACTCGAGGACGGAGGAGGAGCATGACAAGCATTTGCGAGTAGTCCTACAAGTGTTGAGGGAAAGCGATTATACGCCAAATTCGATGAAGTGCGAATTTTGGCTTAGGAGGTGGCTTTCTTAGGTCATGTAGTATCACCAAGGAATTAGAGTAGACCTCGCAAGATTGAAGCAGATATTAGATTGGGAACCACCTAGGTCGGTGGGTGAAATACGAAGTTTTCTGGTTTAGCAGGTACTATCGGAGATTCGTGGAAGGATTCTCTCTAATAGCAAATACCTTAGATTAACTAAGTTACTAAGGAAAGGTGTTCCATTTGTATGGACGGAGAAGCAAAGCAAGGAAGCTTTGATAAGCTAAGGAAAATTTTGTGGAAGCTCGGTTTTGGTACAACTCAAGCAGAAAGTTATTCATGATCTATTGTGATGCATCTCACACTGGTTTGGGATGTGTGTTGATGCAGATGGGAAGGTAGTAGCCTATGCATCCCGTCCGTTAAGACCGCATGAGGTTAACTACCCAACGCACGACTTGGAGTTAGCGGCATCGTCTTTACTCGAAGATATGGAGACATTACCGTATGGGGAGAAGTCGATAGTCTACACGGATCACAAAAGTTTGAGGTATCTTCCGACTCGAAGGATCCGAATCACGAGACGGCGTCGGTGGATTGAACTACTAAAGGACTACGATTGTTCAATCGAGTACCATCCGGGTAAGGCTAATGTGGTAGCTGACGCGTTGAGCCGGAAGGTTGTGACGGACTTAAGAGCAATGTTCGCTCGGTTGAGTCTATATGATGATGGGAGTCTTTTGGCGAAACTCCAAGTTAAGCCAACATGGATTGAGGAGATTAAGGAAAAGCAGTTAGTGGATGAAGGCTTGAACGCTAAGAGGGTACAAGTTCAGGATGGTGGTTTGGAAGGGTACGGTCTGTCTAGTGATGGAGTGCTATGTTTTCAAGGGTGAGCATGCATGTCGAAGGATGAAGAGTTGAGGCGAAAAATTCTCCATGATGCACATAGCAGCCCATATGCTATGCATCCAGGAGGAAGCAAGATGTATGGAGATTTATAGCTTGATTCGTGGCCGGGGTTGAAGCGTGAGATAAGCGA
Organism: Gossypium sturtianum; assembly: GCA_025698515.1. NCBI lineage: Eukaryota > Viridiplantae > Streptophyta > Magnoliopsida > Malvales > Malvaceae > Gossypium > Gossypium sturtianum. The sequence continues at coordinate 125,185,342 of CM046953.1, read as the reverse complement.
GTTCAGAGGAAAGTGTCCGACATGCCAAAGAGTTAAGGTGAACATCGATTACCATCGGGACTACTTCAACCGGTAAAGATTCCTCAATGGAAATGGGAGAGGATCACCATGGATTTCATTAGTGGGCTACCCTTACGCCCAACAAGAAGGATGCGATTTGGGTAATTGTGGATCGCTCGACTAAATCAGCTCACTTCATGCCTGGGGTGAGAATGGATTACTCACTCGAAGCTAAGCGAAGTTGTATGTGGGTGAAATAGTGAGGTTGCATGGTGTGCCAATGATCGATTATCTCGGATAGGGATCCCGATTCACGTCAAGGTTCGAAAGCGTTGCATCAAGCTTTGGGTACACGGTTAGATTTCAAGACGGCTTTCCATCCACGATCACCGGACTGATCGGAAAGGGTGATACTGAGATCTTAGAAGACATGTTAAGAGGTTGTGTCTTGGATTTTAGTGGTAGTTGGGAAGAGTACCTACCATTAGCGGAATTCGCTTATAACAATAGTTATCAAGCGAGTATTCGAGATGGCTCCATATGAAGCCCTATATGGACGAAAATGCCGTACTCCTACATGTTGGACGGAGTTGGGGAACGACAAGTTCAGGTCCAGAATTGGTAACAGAGATCGAAGACAAAGTCAAGGTGATTCGGTCTCGTCTCAAGGAAGCATCGATAGGCGAAGTCTTATGCCGATCTCAAACGCAAGGAAATGGAGTATCTTTGTGGGGACAAGGTCTTTCGAAAGTGTCGCCTTGGAAAAAGGTGTTGAGATTTGGGCGAAAAGGAAGCTAAGCCCAAGGTTCATCGGGCCATATACTGATTGTAAGTTTAGTAGGACCGGTAGCTTATCGGCTAGAGCTGCCGGCAGAATCGAATCGAGATCCATGACGTATTTCATGTATCGATCTTTGAGACACGATATCGGTCGAGATCCTTCGCACGTTGTGCCGATGAGCGAGATTGAGGTGAATTCGGATTTATCTTTTGAAGAAGAACCGTTCGAGATCTTAGATCGAGATGTGAAGGTTCTACGTAGAAAGTCAGTGCCCTTAGTAAAAGTGCTATAGCGGAACCATGGTACAGAGGAAGCTACGTGGGAACCCGAGGATGTGATGCGGCAGCAATACCCCCATCTGTTTTAGCTAGGTAATTTCGAGGACGAAATTTATTTTAAGGGGGGTAGAACTGTAACATCCCGAGAGATGGGGCTATTTGGAATTAAATTATTTTTCTTATGTTTGAATCACTGTGATATTATTTAAGGAATAATAGGGCTTAGTTAAAGGCTTTGAGTAGGCTCGGTTTGGTAGAAAATATTATTTATAGGCTTAAAAGGCAAGGAGCCTTAGCAGGAGGGTGTTATAAGAATAAATGTGGATAATTTGACACAAAAATCAGCTTGGAAAAGTGCAAAAAGAAGGTCACTTAAGGGCTATAGATGACGCCACAAGGGGGAACAAGGGAGCTTGTGTTCGAGTCACGGAAATCCTCTTTTGCTCATTAGTGGGACGGCACAAGGGAGGAGTTTTCCTCGGTTTAAACTCTTTTATTAATTATTATTAGTAAGGGATAATATGAGCACTTTAAATTGGTTTTAATTTGCTTAAATCTGGAGATAATAAGGGATATTATTAAATGGATTATTAAGAGATCATTTGATTATTTGGGGATTAATAGATTTTTATTTAAGGATAATCAGTGATAAATAAGGATATTAATTGGATTAATAGGGGATTTTTGAGTGATTAATTGGGGATTAATTCAAAATTATTTGAATTAAATTAAAATAAGTGGCCAAGAGGATTTTTAGGTGTTGGCCGAATTTGAACTCCTTGGTAGGAGGGGAGTGGACGGCAAGGTGCTGGGGGGGTGTCGAATGCTTATAAAAGCATCAATCTATCACTTGTTTCGGTTTTTTTTTCCCATCTTAGCAAGTTGCCGAAAGTCTCAACCCTCCCATCTATTTTCTTTCTCTCAACATCCTTAGCCGAAACCTTCATTCCATATCTTTCTTCATTCTCTTCTTCTTCCAACTCAAGCCGAATCCTCTCCCTTGGTGTGCCGATTTTCCTTTTTCCCATTTGGTGTATCTTGGGCCGAATATCAAAAGCAAGGGTGATCCCTTATCTGTATTCTTTCCAATCGGTTTGGGGTAGGTAAGGGTACTAGCCGTATGGGTATTTCTTTTCTCTTTTATGGTTGTTGTTCGGTTGGATGGGAAGACTAACCCCCTTTGAATCGACTCCATCTAGGAGGCTGCGGATTTGTAAGCGGTGGGTCGAGTTCCTCAACTTATAGCAATCGGTTTTGGGGTAAGGTGGTAAGATTGATTTTCTTTATTTTTGATATTCATTTAAGCCGAAGGCTACTAACTTGGTCAAGTGCCGATTATAGGGTGGTGAAACATAGGGCTAGTACTCAAGACATTCAGGTAAGGATTCGGGTTCAAAAAGAAAACCCTTTTAAATTATTTGGTTTGGCCGAATGGCCATTTCACTAACTTTGATAGTTGGCCGAATATAGGGACAAGTAGATCTAGGGTGGCCGACTTCTCTTTTTGGGATTTAGACGATTCAGTGGTGACAGGTGTGTACATACACACGTATAACTATTTAAATGTGCTGAGTGCTATGTATGCTAACTTTGATTTGTGTAGCATCGGATTAATACCATAACGGTATGAGGGGTGATTCTGTAAGTACACATTAATATGGATGTGTTATTGATGCTTTTGGGAAGCATGATGTATTGATACATGAGATTTAAGTATGTGATGACATGAAATATATATATATGGATGTTGTGGGATTAATGAGTGGAGGGCGGTGTATTGTGTGCGGCGGGCACCGATGTTTTGGTAACACATCTGTGACTACGGTCACAGAGGTTTGGTACCTCGGAGGTTTGGTACCTCATAGTGACTCGTCCCCCGTGGTTAACACCACCGTGGGTTGGCCCCACTTGAGATATGGGATAAATGCGCGGTGATTTGGTATCACACGATGGGTTGGCCCCATCAATCGATTCGTGTCTACGGACACCGGTGTTTTGGTAACACATCGTGACTATATGTCACCGGTGGTTTGGCACCACCGGTGGTTTGGTACCACAATGGGGTAGACAGATGGCGTTTGGTTGGCTAGGTTGGGGTACATAATATTCTCGCATATTAATCGTTATATGTTGTGTATGGAAATGTCTTTAAAAGCGGGGAAGGGTTACATATTGAGTCTTGGTGACTCACCTTCTCCTTTAACATTTTTAGGTGACTCGTAGATGGCGGTTGAGGAGCCGGTTGGACTCGAGGTGGCCATGCGGTGGATTTAAATTAAATGAACTTTAATTTTAGTTATGATAACTTTTATTTCCGGTTTTTAGTTTATTTGGATGTAATAAGGCCTCCTGATATTTTATTTTTATTTTTTTTTGTTTTGTTATTCTTCATATGGCGAATAATTGTTTTAAACTATGATTACCAATATTAAATTAAAGTCACATGTTTCCCAAATTAACACGAAAATGTTTTCATAGTGCCATCGGGCACACTCGATATTCTATAATAACTTGGTTGAATTAACTTTTAAATAAACTCTAGGTAAGGTTTCCCAAAATCTTTTCCACTGTAGCAACTCGGATTCGGCCATAGTGTTTGGGCTGGGTTTGGGTTGTTACAAAATGGGTAGGGAGAATTCAGCTTTTTAGAGAAATCAGCACAAGAGGAAAAGAATGGAAAAGAGAGTGAAGGGAGAGGTTTCGGCTTTTGAAGAAATTAAAGAATAGAAATTGTAGAGGGAGACTGAGGATTTCGGCACAGGAAGAGAAGAAAAGGGTAGGGTTCAAATGCCGGAATTGATGAGCTATCCCCCCTATTTATAGAAATTTCGGCACACCTTTAGCCTATACTCGACCGATTTTTCCCCCTCTCCTGTGTTTGATTTTTGGCCAACACTAGCCTTCCTGATAGATCCTCATCCTATCCCTTATCCCTATCAAAACACCCATCCAAAAGAGGCTTAATTATCTCCAACTCTTCCCTTCTTTATCAGTTGTAATTATCCACATATTAAAATAATAAAATCCCCTAAATAATAGCCTTGTTGCCGTCCAACCTACTCCTCCTTATAAGTGTCGAATTTGGACCAAAAACATGGGCTCCAAACGGCCACAAATTAGGCCTCTCCCCTTGCCTATTGACGCCAACTCCCTTCCCTCTTAGTGGCGCCGTTTTGCCACTGGGCTACAAGCCCATTTTGCCATTTAAGCTACCAAAACTTTAATTTAATCCCTAGAGTATCTAAACAGAATACTTAATCAAGGCCTCAGCCCAAGCCTGAGCCCAATTTGCACCTCTAATTCTCAAATTAACACATTAAACGCATCCACACCCTAAACGCATAGGCCCAAAAATTCAGGATGTTACAGGAACAAAAGAATCTCAAGTTCCAACTCAAATTGTTCAAGTTTTTAAAGAAATCATGTTTTCAAATCTTTTCGAATTTTCGACATTAGGACAATAACTAATCAATCTGGTACCAATTTTGGGCGTTACGAGGGTGCTAATCCTTCCTCGTACGTAACCAACTCCCGAACCCGTTTTCTCGAATTTCGTAGACCAAAATAATTGTTTTAATAAATCAAAATGTTTTTTATTAAAATGATCAATTTTAAGATGACCCATCATACCTCGAAAAAAGATTGGTGGTGACTCCATCTATATTTTTAAAGTCAATCCCCGTTTTTTCAAAATAAAAAAATGGTTTCGACAGCTTGGCGACTCCGCTGGGGACCAATAAGAGAGTCAAGCCGTAAAATTGATTATTTCCTGTCCTTTTGTCTAAATTCGAAAATCCGATTTGAAAAATTGTGATCCTTTTTATTGCATGTGGTTCTATTTTTATAAAATATCTCTGCATTATATTGCATGACCATTGTGGTTGCACCCTTAAGTGGGAGCGAGAAGCTATGCCTTCGTGAGGTTTTCACCTCCGCATGGGCTAGTGGATTGCTTCCGGGATACATCTGTACCTATGTCTTCGTGAAGTTTTCACTTCCGCATGGCCATAGGAAAATGTATTCCCCTGAACTGAACTCGGTCCCTATGAGCCTATAATGGGTGAGGATCGAGGAATCTGCTGGTTCGGGTACCTCAACTTTAGAGCTAAACCACATGTAGAAAACCTAAGGGCTTACCCTAGGTAGAGCTATGCCAAACCATAGTGGTCACTCAGATAGGTGTCCTATTTTGTTATTTATTTCTCCTGTGCTAACGTGTTTTGTTTTGTTTTGATTGCATTGCATTCACATCATAGAAAAAGAGGTGTTGATTCAAATTCGATTGCTAAATAGAAGAGTTCATCATAAGAAAATGGATTTCTTGATAAAGTGGATTATAATACGGTCGTCTGAATATGGTCCAAGTAAACACAACCTGAAAAGACTGATAGTCCGTGAAGGAATACAAGACTTTATTGCCCAAGGATTCAAGCTGACAAAGACTATTCGAGAATCACCACGTCTCGGCTTTCTTGAAGAGGCTAACGAGTATTATGGAAATAAGTGAGCAGTGAGTTGCGGTCTAGATCAAGGAAAAAGGAGTTAGTGGAGGCATCTATTAGAAGTTTGCAAGATTTAACCTTTGCGAAGAAGGGGATTGATGTTTTTGCTTGGAATATGAGGGCAAGACCGCATATGTAATCCGTTTTATGTAAATAAATTTGCTTTCTCGAAAAGTTTTTCTAATGGAATTGAATTCAGAATCAACACCTCTCTTTCTTTTGCATTCATTCCATGCATTTGCATTACATCACATCATGTGCATTTAAGTCCATAGAGAGCCTAATTAGTTGAATTTATAACAGAGAGAGAAAGAGGAAAGGAAAAATCTAGAAACTGAACACTGTTACGGTACACGTGCCAAGACAAAGAAAATGGATCAAAAACTTGAATAGTTTCAAAGAGACATGCAAGACCAGATGCAAGAGCAATTAGAAAAACTCCAACAAAAGATGAGAGACCAAATGCTGGAAGCCCAAAGAAGTATGATGGCTCAAATGGCTCAGATGTTGAACGGGGCAATGGACAAAGGAAAGGGTCCCATAGTTAATATTGAAGTTAATGAGGACATTCCTCGGGGTTTCACCCCACCGCATGTACAACCTGAGGAGTATCCCCGAAGGCCATCTGTCACGATTAGGCCTCAACAAGGGCAAACTGACACTGGAGTGCCCATGAATTTCCAAGTTGGCACAGGATCCAACCCAGGAGATAACCCTGCTAATCCTGTTATCCCTGACTTAGATATAGCAGAAAAGGAGGGGATGAGAACTGAATCTTCAATGCAGTTAGAAGGTCACTGTAGATGGCTGGAAGAAAAGTTCAAGGCTTTAGAAGATACTGATAATCACCACAGAATTGATGCTAAAGACTTGAGCTTGGTTCCAGATTTGGTGCTTCCTCATAAGTTCAAAATGCCAGAATTTGAGAAGTACAATGGGACCAGTTGCCCTGAAGCCCATATCACTATGTTCTGTAGATGGATGACTGGCTACGTTAACAATGATCAGCTCTTGATTCATTGTTTCCAAGACATTTTGGTGGGGGCGGCGTCCAAGTGGTACAATCAACTCAGCCGTGCTAGGATTAGCTCCTGGAGAGATCTAGCCCAAGTCTTCATTAAGCAATATAATCATGTCACAGAAATGATGCCTGACAGAATCACCTTGCAAAACATGGAGAAGAAGTCAAATGAAAGCTTTAGGCAGTATGCGCAAAGATGGAGGGAAGTTTCCATGCAAGTTCAACCACCTCTCCTAGAGAAGGAAACTACCATGCTTTTTATCAACACCCTGAAAACTCCATTTATCATTCACATGATAGGAAGTACCACCAAGAGCTTTACGAATATAGTGATGGCAGGAGAAATGATCGAAAATGCCATAAGGGGTGGCAAGATTGAAACAGGGGAAACCACTAAAAGGTCTGCTCCAAGGAAAAAGGAGAATGATGTGAATAATATGAGTACATACAACAAAGGGTACTCGAAGGCAGTTACTGTTAGCCAGCCGAAAGTAATTACTGCTGGGCAACAAGGGTCGATAAGATAGGAATCAGGCACAAGGCAAAAATCTAAAAAGCTCCAATTTACGCCAATCCCAATGACGTATAAGGAGCTATATCAAAGTTTATTTCACGCGCACGTGGTGCCCCCATTTTATTTGAAACCGTTACAGCCCCCATATCCCAAATGGTATGATTCAAACGCTCAATGTGACTACCATACGGGCATAACAAGGCACTCAATTGAAAACTGTACTACGTTTAAAAAGTTGGTCGAAAGGTTCATTAAAATGGGAATTGTGAAGTTTGACAATTCATCAAAACCTGATCACTTTGACGAGGCAGTGAATGCAGTAATTTATGGAGGAGACAAGAAAGTTGTGACTCCTTGAAGAAATCAAAAGCGAAGAGGGAACCGAGGAACGAAGTTTCCAAGCCCTTGCATACTTCGGAAGATTTTAAACAATGGAACTGTGGAAGGAATCCCTGTATTTTTAAGACTAATCTATAGTAATATTCAAAACATGCTTGTTGCCTTAAGCCTAGAGACAATAAGAATCTTTTTGTGAAATAGGCTTATGTCCAGAATTTTTATTTCAATAAAATGCATCTTTTTAAGCAAATATTTTTTTCATTCTTTACATTTCATACTGTACATTCTTTTGTTTTTTAGAATATTTTTTCATTCTTTATTCATGACAATACCATAGAAATAATCATCCTTAGAATCATTTATTCTTTGGATTTTTTGCCTTCGTACCTAGGTACCCAGATATCAACGACATGAGCGACGTTATTCTCGATTCCCTTTTGAATGAAATATGGGTCTAGGGGATCTCAGGACTTTGAAGATGACAGAGATTGTAACATATCTTCTGATTTATTAAGAATGGTAGAACATGATGAAAAACAGATCCTACCTTACATAGGGTCAGTGGACATTGTGAGCCTAAGAAAGGGGTTAAGATCGAAGCCCAGCTCACCACAGAAATAAGGCGAGACATCATTGAGTTATTTTCAAGAATTCAAAGATGATTTTGCACGATCATATCAAGACACGCTTGGGAAAATCTTAAAAGAAGTCCATAAGGGTGTTTAAATAACATGATAATGGCTTTACAATAGCCAGGCTAATCATAAGGTTCGGGTACTATTGGTCCACCATAAAAGGGAGATTGCTTCAGTTATGTCGTAAATGCCAAATGGAGGAAGACAAGACTCATGTGCCTTAGCTATTTCTTCACAGATTTTTTATATGTGGGGAATGGATATTGTGGAGCTGATCTCGTCAAAAGCTTCTGGTCGATATCGACTCATTATCGTGGTCGTCGTCTACTTCACTAAGAGGGTGGAAGTAGCTTCATATGCCAATGTTACAAAGTAGATAGTCATCAAATTCTAAAAAAAAAAGATCAGGTGCAAAATTTTCTTTGATATATTGTAACTTTCATTTTCTTTGATCTTATACCTTATTTCGCTAAAATTTTATTTCATATTATTTATGACCAAGGGGATTTTGAGGATGTTACACCACCTATTGACCCTGAACCAATTGTTAAATGCAAGAAACAGAGTACAAGCAGAAGTGACAGTGGAAGTGGGCACTTTTGATCAAACTACGATAAAACATAGGAAAACAGGGAACATCAAAATTGTCTACGTAATTCGATTTCCCTACATCTATAGAGCCTAGCTCGGTGAGATGAATCTAATATCTTTGAACTTTATATAATCGGTGGTCCTAGTTCTAATACATCCCAGTGAAGAATCATCACTTTTATACTTCAAAGGCTATATCTCTCACCACTAAATTCTCCTATGAGAATTTAGTTTGTAAAACCATTAACAAAAGGTTTTACTATCTCAAATGCACTATTACAAAAATGTTCCTCAATGAACTAATAAGTGCTTTTGTAACGACTCGGTTTCTAATGGTGTAAAAAAAGGCAATTTTGGGACCCCATTTCTATAAACCGAGTCTGTAAATATTCAATAAATATAGTTATGGAGTAATTATATTGATGAATTGAAATTTGGTTAAGTCATTTAACCAAAATTGTGAGTAATTATGACTTAGGGACTAAATTGTAAAAGTTTAATTGCTATAGATTTTTAATTAGGATAAGGCTTGGGGACTTAGATAGAAATAAAGCAAAGGATTGAAATGAAAAATAAACCAATTCTAAATGAATGATAGTGGGATGTGATATTAAGTGTCATTAACTTAAGTTAATTAAGGATAGGTTTAATTAATCATGATTAAGTAAATTAATTAAGATTAATTAAAATTAAACTAAGTATCCAAAGGAAATTTTGTGGGAAAAGATGACAAAAGTCATCATATTCCTCACAAAAGCCACCATCCACCTTAAAAGTCATTGATGAAAGCTTAAAAACATAGTTTTAACATTCGACCATTTTTACAAGTAAGTCCTTAGCCATTTTTCTTTGATTTTTATAGATTCTTTTAATCTTGAGGGCTTGATTTAGCTAACCTAAGAATTAATTTTATCAATTGGTGAAGTTTTAATAAGATGCCATTATTGAGAATTGGATGATTTAAGTGTTAAATTGATAGAAATTAAGCTTAGTTTAAGAAAATGACTAAATTGTAAAGCTTAATTGTTAGTTTCATACATTAGAGATCGACTTGAATAAAATGAAAAACTTTCATGAAATCAAATTCTAATCCGATGCCCTAAATTGAAAGTTATGCTTATCTCAGTTTTAGGGACTAAATTGAATAATTTGCGATATCTGTGAAATTTGGTATTTGATTCTGATTTGGCTGAAATTTGATAATGTGATATGTTTTATGATTATTCATAGCTAATGACAACATCGAATCCTCGAGAAGGAAAGGAAAAGCAAAAATCGTCGATTAGTGATGTGCAAAATTTAGGTTTGTACATTTATGATTTAAGGCCGTTTTAATTTATTGCATTTCATGTAAATCATATATGGGAGTTTTGATCGTTGTTTTATGCAATGTCACAGTCTTAAAATTTATAATGAGAGTGATCGAGCCTAAAAACTAACTATGACAACGATTGAGGCAAGTGTACCTATCGAACAGTAGTATCGCTTAGTGGCAAGACCGGATTGTCGAACCCAAAGGAATCGAAAGTACTAATACTAACCTTCTTTTTATTATTTAGCCTTAAAATTGAAGTGAATTGGTTTAATCTAGAAAATTAAATAACTACTAAGCTAAAGACGCTGAGATAAAAAGAATGAAATTGGGAAAACACTTGTGGGAAAAACCAATTGATTAAAACAATACCCAAGGAAGTATCCACCTAGACTTCACTTGTTATCTAACTCTGAACCAGACGATTTATTCATTTGACTTGATCCGTAAGATTCCCTAAGTTATATTAATACCTCTGTCGAGGCTACTAACGTCTAATCCTAGGTTGATTAATTGAAATCTCTTTCTAAATAAAACCCCTAAGATTGCATTATGAAACACCCCAAACCCGGCCCACGAGCTTTGACCAGATTTGGTATGTTCCTCAAGTAAACCGGTTCAAAATTCTTTTGTTACTTAGGAAAAACTTGTATGATTTTTAAAAAATATTGTTTGGGTTGGGCTTGAGTTGAAAACAAATTTATCTTATGTTAAAACCCATTTATTTAAGGTGACAAAACATTTAGAGTTAATTTTAAAAAGGAATTTACTTAAACTTTAATTGATAAAAATCCATAAACATAATAAATAAAAGAAAAATAAAGTAAACCACAATGGCCTTATTATATCAATGATCCCAAAGTAAAACTTAAAATACTTAAAATAAATTGAAAGTCCAAATCATAAATTTCTTGCTATGCATGGCCACCTTTAAGCTCCCGCCGACCCGGTCCATTTCTTGCTCATCACACTGAAAAATATTCCCCAAACGGGGTGAGTCAACAGACTCAATGTGTACACAACACTAAGTCATAATAGAATCAGGCATGCAAATGATACACATTCAAATCATAGAATACAATTAATGATGCATTCCCAAACCCAAACCTAATTAACCATCCGCTACACACCACCCGCACACCGCCAGCCACACCGTGGGGACTACTAAGTCAACCCTCCATCCGCTACACACCATCGAAGGCGATCATTTGCGATCGACGTGCTCATCGCCCATATAATTTGTGTCATTAGACACCATATTCAAATAATGTAACCGAAGTTACCAAATTCAGATAATGTAACCGAAGTTACCATATTCAAATTTTGTGACCGTAGTCACCATATTCCGTTAGTGAGACCAAGTCAACACCTTCTTCCCCTTTCACATAGATCCCGAATGCCCCATATATTTTATATCATGCATAACATACTTAATTCTCATTCATGTTACTATTCATATGTTCAAAATATATCATATTCATAATCCTATCAGTAGGAAACGTGCACTGGTACTTTTACCACATTTGTGGTACTTAGCCACATTCACATTCTTATGCATATTCATATATTAAAATAATTTCCATATGATATATCGAAGGTTAGTATGAGTACACACATTCTTAATAATACATTTAATTTAAACATAGCCATGAACCTATCAAAACTTAGGGTAGGGTACACACTGATTTGCTTAACGAATTCCTTGAAATCCGAAATCGATCTCATCGCCTTAGATCTCAAATTCCTACATTTGATTAATCACTTACTAATTTAATAAAAAGCCATTCGGCCATAAATCCAAATCCTAGTAGGATTAGTATTCTTAAAACTTACCTTGAAATTCTCAAATCCCAAAATCCTTGTATCCTCTCATTGAAATCCCTATAACTACATGTTAGATCAATTTCTAACATTTATTCACAACAAATAACCCTTAGCCGTATGTTAAATATGACTTACCTTAGATTCTTAAATCCCGAAATTCACCGAATAACTAGGGAACACGCGGTTTATGGTGTACCTTCGGGAAAAGAACTTCTCCTTCCTTGTAGTCGACACTTAGTAAATCCCGAAAGATCTCTTGACAATGAGATATTAAGGGTATTAGAATCTTAATTTCGAAATGACCTTAAAAGAAATAGAATGAGAATCTAACCTAATCTACCCCTCATCAAGAATTTGATGGAACTCTTGCTTGAACCCTTAGCGAAGATTCGGCTATGGCTTTGATGTGGATAACAATTTGGCTCTTGAGGCTTAGTGAGAAATCGACTAGGGCTATTGGTATCTTGGCTTTTGATTGTGTTTGTAATAGAAGAAGAAAAGAAAAGAGAAAAAGAGAATAATGGCAGAGAAAATTCGGCAGAGAGAAGAGGAGAAACTTTAGAGAATTTGCAGAGGTTTTCTTGAAAAGAAAAGAATGAATGAAGAATAGCCTTACTCTTCCTTTTATAGCCAAAATTACTAGCTAGAGTCCTTTACTTGGCCACCACTCTTCTATTTTGATAGCTTTATCCCTTGATTTATCACTTTAATAAAACTTAATCCAATAATTATCTCTTATCTCTTAGTAAAAATAATACTAATAATAATCCTCTTTTATCTCTTCCTTATCTATCAAAATAAAAGAAATAATATCCACATTTATCTCTTGAAAATAATCTAAAATAAATCCATTATTTATCCCTTATTTATCCACCCTTTATCTCTTAAAAATAAAAGAATAAAAGCTCCTAATTTATAGCCATGTGCCGTCCACACTCATTTCTTCCGGAAGCAAAATAAAATTTCTTTTATTTGCTTCCCATGTGACTCGAACTCAGGCCCAACACCTTGCATGTGGCGCCATTTCCAGAGGCCCCAAGTGGCATCTCCAGCCACTTTTCCAAGCCTGTTTGTGTGTCAAACTTCTCCAACTTTTTCTTTTAAGGCCCTCTAGCCCTTATTTCCTATTTTGAACTTTAAAATTTGACATTTCGGCATCATTTCTAAGTTTCCTAAAATTTTTGATCGGCTCTGTTTGTTGACCATTTTCTTACATTTCCGAGTTTCGAAATGTTCGAGTTTCCAAAATGTTCTGAGTTTCCAAAATGTTCAAGTTTCCAAAAATGTTCATTTCCATTTCCATACATTTCCATGTACCTTAGGGTTCCTAGAACTCCTCAGAACACATCCAACACACCCACTGAGCCCACTATCTCATGAATTACACACGAACGCATAACCCCTAATCTAGGATGTTACAGTTCTACCCTCCTTAAAAATAATTTCGTCCTCGAAATTACTTATTGCCAGCTGTACAATCCTTCTCACCGCACTATGCTTTCGCTGCGCACTCTGATCTTAATAGAACCATCATACTTTCTAGGCACAATCCCTAAGTTCACGTCCCCTAGAACTTATTTCTAACGTCGCGATTTAATCCGAGTAAAAAGTTTTATGAATTAGTCATTGTTTCACTGATTATTCGCGAAGAATTTTTATGGAAAAATTTTAGGAGTGGTTCTTTCGTATCCATACATGCACACAGTCTTTACATTCATACATCCATCAATCAATTATGAACTTTCGTTCATTCAGAGAAATGTTGTAGTTTTCATCGTTGATGTTTTTCCACTACCCAGGGGTATTTTCGTTATTTTGTCCTACAGGGACATTTTCGTAATTTTCAAAAGGGAAGAGTTCCTCGGTGATTTCGTCAAAAAGTATTTTGGTAATTTTTAAATTCCCGGGGTATTTTGAAAAATTTTGAAATCCGGGGGTATTTCGGTAATTTTGGAGCTCGGGGGTATTTTGGTAATAAACCATGGTAAATTTGTAGAGTCTAATATTTTCGGGGTATTTCCAAATTTTGTAAAACTTTGAGGGTTCTTTTTGAGAATTGTACTTTCCAAAACGGTGATGTTGCAAAAATTTGGAAATTAGGGTCATTTTGGTAATTTTGTAAGTTAGGGCGATTTTGTAATTTTCCAAAATCAAGGTATTTTGATATTTTGCAAATTAGGGTTTTTGGACATTTTATAAAGTAATGAATTTTTGATAAGAACTGTAGGTATTTTGGAAATTTCATAAACCAAGGGCAATTTAGTAATTTTGCAAATAGGGGTATTTTAGTAATTTTTATAAATCAAGAATCCTTGAGAAAATTTTATAGAATCATGTTTGCAATTCAAAAGGATAATTTTAAGAGTTTTAAAACTAGGTTTTTTTTTTTTTTTGAAAATACGGCTAGTTCCCTTCGGGTTTTAGTTAGGGGTTTAGCCTATGAATAAGTCCTCTTGGATAGGGTGAACCGAAGCTACGCACTAGGTAGGATTCTGCGAAGAGGAGGTGAGTCACTAGATTTGCTTAAATACTGTGCTCTTAGGATCCAATCCTAGACATGCGCACAATGGTTGCCACACCCTAACTCGGCGACTTAGTCCTAGGTTTGTTTAATGGTCCTTAAGTCTTATGCACTTGTGTTTGAATAGACTAGTCCTATGGTTCAATAGATTCTAGTTCACTAATCTACGTTCCATTCCATTTCTACCCTTCTACAAATCATAATATAAATCACACAAGAGATCAAGTACTTACCTGGTGGATCATGCGGGTCTGAGACTTAGGTGCCATGCCGAAAACTCGCTTATTTCCAAAAATATTTTCATAAAACTCATTTGGGCTCGATTTGAAAATGTTTTGGGCTTTAGACCACAAAGCCGAGAGTTTAAAGCGGGCTCGATACCAAATGAAACACCCCAAACCCGGCCCACGAGCTTTGACCGGATTTGGTATGTTCCTCAAGTAAACCGGTTCAAAATTCTTTTGTTACTTAGGAAAAACTTGTATGATTTTTAAAAATATTGTTTGGGTTGGGCTTGAGTTGAAAACAAATTTATCTTATGTTAAAACCCATTTATTTAAGGTGACAAAACATTTAGAGTTAATTTTAAAAAGGAATTTACTTAAACTTTAATTGATAAAAATCCATAAACATAATAAATAAAAGAAAAATAAAGTAAACCACAATGGCCTTATTATATCAATGATCCCAAAGTAAAACTTAAAATACTTAAAATAAATTGAAAGTCCAAATCATAAATTTCTTGCTATGCATGGCCACCTTTAAGCTCCTGCCGACCCGGTCCATTCTCGCTCATCACCGAAAAATATTCCCCAAACGGGGTGAGTCAACAGACTCAATGTGTACACAACACTAAGTCATAATAGAATCAGGCATGCAAATGATACACATTCAAATCATAGAATACAATTAATGATGCATTCCCAAACCCAAACCTAATTAACCATCCGCTACACACCACCCGCACCGCGGTCCACACCGTGGGGACTACTAAGTCAACCCTCCATCCGCTACACACCATCGGCGCGTCGCTGCGATCGACGTGCTCATCGCCCATATAATTTGTGTCATTAGACACCATATTCAAAATAATGTAACCGAAGTTACCAAATTCGAGATAATGTAATAGAAGTTACCATATTCAAATTTTGTGACCGTAGTCACCATATTCCGTTGGTGAGACCGAAGTCAACACCTTCTTCCCCTTTCACATAGATCCCGAATGCCCCATATATTTTATATCATGCATAACATACTTAATTCTCATTCATGTTACTATTCATATGTTCAAAATATATCATATTCATAATCCTATCAGAAGTAGGAAACGTACCTGGGTACTTTTACCACATTTGTGGTACTTAGCCACATTCACATTCTTATGCATATTCATATATTAAAATAATTTCCATATGATATATCGAAGGTTAGTATGAGTACACACATTCTTAATAATACATTTAATTTAAACATAGCCATGAACCTATCAAAACTTAAGGTAGGGTACACACCTGATTTGCTTAACGAATTCCTTGAAATCCCGAAATCGATCCATCGCCTTAGATCTCAAATTCCTACATTTGATTAATCACTTACTAATTTAATAAAAAGCCATTCGGCCATAAATCCAAATCCTAGTAGGATTAGTATTCTTAAAACTTACCTTGAAATTCTCAAATCCCAAAATCCTTGTATCCCTCTGTCGAAATCCCTATAACTACATGTTAGATCAATTTCTAACATTTATTCACAACAAATAACCCTTAGCCGTATGTTAAATATGACTTACCTTAGATTCTTAAATCCCGAAATTCACCGAATAACTAGGGAACACGCGGCTTATGGTGTACCTTCGGGAAAAGAACTTCTCCTTCCTTGTAGTCGACACTTAGTAAATCCCGAAAGATCTCTTCGCAATGATATTAAGGATATTAGAATCTTAATTTGATGACCTTAAAAGAAATAGAATGAGAATCTAACCTAATCTACCCTCATGAAGAATTTGATGGAACTCTTGCTTGAACCCTTAGCGATGTTGGCTATGGCTTTGATGTGGATAACAATTTCGGCTCTTGAGGCTTAGTGAGAAATCGACTAGGGCTATTGGTATCTTCGGCTTTTGATTGTGTTTGTAATAGAAGAAGAAAAGAAAAGAGAAAAAGAGAATAATGGCAGAGAAAATTCGGCAGAGAGAAGAGGAGAAACTTTAGAGAATTTTGGCAGAGGTTTTCTTGAAAAGAAAAGAATGAATGAAGAATAGCCTTACTCTTCCTTTTATAGCCAAAATTACTAGCTAGAGTCCTTTACTTGGCCACCACTCTTCTATTTTGATAGCTTTATCCCTTGATTTATCACTTTAATAAAACTTAATCCAATAATTATCTCTTATCTCTTAATAAAAATAATACTAATAATAATCCTCTTTTATCTCTTCCTTATCTATCAAAATAAAAGAAATAATATCCACATTTATCTCTTGAAAATAATCTAAAATAAATCCATTATTTATCCCTTATTTATCCACCCTTTATCTCTTAAAAATAAAAGAATAAAAGCTCCTAATTTATAGCCATGTGCCGTCCACCTCATTTTCTTCCTGGAAGCAAAATAAAATTTCTTTTATTTGCTTCCCATGTGACTCGAACTCAGGCCCAACACCTTGCATGTGGCGCCATTTCCAGAGGCCCTAAGTGGCATCTCAGTGCCACTTTTCCAAGCCTGTTTGTGTGTCAAACTTCTCCAACTTTTTCTTTTAAGGCCCTCTAGCCCTTATTTCCTATTTTGAACTTTAAAATTTGACATTTCGGCATCATTTCTAAGTTTCCTAAAATTTTTGATCGGCTCTGTTTGTTTGACCATTTTCTTACATTTCAGTTTCAGAAATGTTCGTGTTTCAAAAATGTTGAGTTTCCAAAATGTTCAAGTTTCCAAAATGTTCATTTCCATTTCCATACATTTCCATGCACCTTAGGGTTCCTAGAACTCCTCGAACACATCCAACACACCCACTGAGCCCACTATCTCATGAATTACACACGAACGCATAACCCCTAATCTAGGATGTTACACATTAACTCGATCTATGGACTCCCATATTAGGTTTCACCCTAATCTGGCAAAATCTCGTCACCTTATGTCTAGGCGTGCGATCAACTCCGATTAATTATGCTAGATCTATTCTTAAGCAGGGACTTTTGCTCCTCCACCTAAGCACATCAAACTTGAATTAATATCCGCGAAATATCAACACAAGAATTAAGAACACATAATTAAGAACAAGTCAAATATTTATCATATAGTTCAGCAAACGATAACAAGATTCATCTAAGTTTCATCCCCCTCAGGTATTTGAGGGTTTAGTTCATAATGATAACAAAATACATCTCAAAAGAAAAGGTAAAACAAAAAATAAGAAAAACTCTAAAACCCCCTGAAGGAATTGAAGAGAGATCCTCTGTCTTGAGTATAACTTCGTCTTCTTGAGATGAATCAATTGGCTTTCTTCGAGTAATTTCCACAATTCTGATCTTTCTGGCTCGGCTCCTTGGCCTAGATGGATGCCCCCTTGAAAGTTGGCCTCGAGGGTGTTTATATAGGGTTTTGGAATGTGTTTCTTTACCCCTAAGTATCCAAATCCGAGTGAAATTCCTCTTCTCTACGGCAGGGACACGCCCTTGGCACACGCCCGTGTGAATCGTGGCCAGGCCGTGTTCAGGTCTGATTAGGGAGGCACGACCATGTTGCATGGGCCCAGACTGTGTTGATTTTGTGATTTGGCCTATTTGGTCCGTTTTAAGCCCGTTTCTCGTTCTTTTCATCCTCCGGTGCTTTCCTGAGTATAAAACATGAAAACAAAGGATTAAGAGCACCAGATTACACAATTGAAGGCTTAAATCACCCAAAAGCATGCTAAATGTGGGTCTAAAATATGTTACTATTTCGGTTTATCAAATACCCCCACACTTAAGCTTTTGCTTGTCCTCAAGCAAAATTCTCAACTCATGATTAAAACGAACTTCCTTAATTCATAATATTCATCAATAATGTTTCATCATAATTCAAAGATAATTTATACATGGATAATTCAACTCAAAGAGTCCTAAAGATTCAAACAATCTAAGTCATACATTTGTAGCACAAAACATAGGTGTTTCCTTTCATCTAAATAATTACCTCTAATCCAAAACCTACAAGAATTGACATCCTCAATAAAGATTCACTCAAATCACTCAAAGTGTTTAAGGTTCAAAATTAAGCACTCAAACGTCAAACCTGAAAAGTTAATCCCATAGGCTTGCATGAAAATCAAATCTCCACCACTATAATATGAAATGATGTACAAATCAAAAGGTCTTTAAAAGGGTTGTAACGGGGCTTGGGTTAAGGTATGGATAAAGGTCGAATTAGAGGGTTAGAATCGAGATTGACCTGACAAATTACCTAACCAGAAACAACAAACTGAATATAAGTAATTACATCAATTGGAAACTCATAACACTAATAATAACACGAGCTTCTTCTAAAGATGTGAATTTAACTATTTTGAGCTCATAGAACATAGAACTAATAATGAATATACTTCGTTTTTTTTAAGAACAAGTCAAATAAGTAATAATAATATAGAATTTAACAACTGATAAAGAAAATAGTTAAGCAACCGATCAAATCAAATCTCGATATAAGGGTAGTTAAAAGGAATGGTGATAACAAAAATGAAGGGTTTTGGGTTAATATTAGCGGTTGAGTCAATAAAAAGGGTTGTTAGGATTAAACGGGGTTCACTAGGGGTTAATTGTGAAGGTAGGCTTTTAGTGGAGTAAGTGGGTTAAATCCTAGGTACCTTCATTATCTCTGTATATCAAATCAAAAGTGTGGTCTTGACAAGTATAATCGATGCAAGTTCTAGAATAACAAATCAATGTTAACACACTCATAATCAATAAAGTGAGCAAGAAAAAGAATATATGCTCTATTAAGGCTCAACATCTCACAAAAATTATGGCTTTCTGATGTCAACCTAGCAAATTTCAAACTTCAAAGTAATCATCAAATTCAGGTAGACAACCTAATTTTTTTTTATTCTGAAAAATAGACTTATCATGCTTGATTCTCTAGTATCTTAAAGTTTGAGTTATCAATGCACAATTATCAATGACTTAATCCAAGACACATCAACAAAAATCATAAATCAAAGGAATTTCATTCTAATTATAATATGAGAAACTTACTTAAGAAACAAGACATAATTCAGGATTTGAGAATAATGCAAAAAGTTTGGCACCTAATTCCAGAAATTTGAGAATAATGAAAAAAGTTAGGCACCTGTTTAGGTTGTTCACCCCCCCACACTTAAGATGTACATTGCCCTCAATGTACAAAGATATATATACAAACAATTAAGTAGAGATTAAAAGATATGCAGAGAAGTGAAACTCACTGAATTATGGATGAAATCCTTGCGTTGGAGGAGCCGTCTCAGGTGGTGGTATGGTGGCCATCCACAGTCTCTGCGCTAGATGAAGAAATTGGGTAGCTCGTGCAGAATTAGCCAGGAAATAATAATAATAATTCAAACTATACTAATTATATATTTAAAGAAAAGCAAGCTAAAGTGAGATAAAATAAAAAGTGAAATAAAATTAAAATAAAAGATTAATGGACCGAAGAGTCCTTATTGTTGGATGGTTCGCGAGGTGGATGTGACTTCTAAGGCCGCGGTGATGTTGGCAGAGGTTGTGGTGGGGTGATTTCCAAGCAGCCTGAAGAACCTAAAACCAAGAAACTAAAATAGAATAAGCTAAATTAAGCATAAGAGTGTTAAAGAGAAGGAAATTAAAAGAGATGAGAAAAGAAAACTAAAAGCTAAATGGTCTCAAAGACCCTTGGCTTTTCGACTAGACGAAGCGGCCGGCATGAACTTATGTAGATCGGTCTCCCACAGGGAGACTATACTGGGGTCCTTCCGCTTCTTTGAAATTGATGTGGTGGAGCTCAAGGGTTTTAGTAATAACCAAAGGGGGAAGAGTATGAAAGGGGAGAATTCTGAATAATGGAATGGAAGAAAGTGGTATGGATGGGGGGTGGGTGGTTTAAATAGAAATTTGGGGTTTGGTGCCTTCCCACACCCATGTACCATGGGCGTGCTGGGTCACACGGCCGTATCGCACGGCTGTGTTGTGTTTCATTCGTTTCTCCCACGCCCGTTTCGTGGTCACCACGCCCATGTCGGGTCAAACAGTGTCGACCACGACCAAATCGCACGACCGTGGTGTTCAGTTAGAGCCCATTTGTCTTCTCTTAGTGTCGACCATGGCCATGTCGCACGGCTGTGGCGGGTAGTTGGGTCCGTGATTTGAAAATACGATCCGTCCTGACTCGTACCATCTCTGCCATGTCAGTATGGAGATTTAGTGCATCCACACGGCCACTGCCACGGTCGTGTGTAAGGCCGTGTGGTATGGAAATTGGCCTTGGTTAGTTTATAGTTAGTTGCTGCAAAGGAGAATTAAGAGTGAAAATAAAATGAACTAAAATATAAAGAGTAATGGAGTTAGTGCTCGGGTTGCCTCCCGAGAAGCGCTCGTTTAAAGTCTTAAGCTAGACTTACCTCTCGTTTGCATCATCGAGGTGGTTTGAGGAGTTGAAAGTCCTTCCTCATGCTATCGGTTTCATTATCATGTGAGTTCAAGTCGAGATGCGTTTGTATTAAAAGTGCCAAAAATAGGATTACTTACCTCTATTGTTCCGTATGGAAAAACACTGATTACCCTAAAAGGGATTTCTTTGTTTGTATTAGGGTCAGGAGGAGATATTCGAGGCTCTGCTTTATCTAACAATACCTGGTCTCCTATTTTAAAGTGATTTGTCGTTCCTACGAGCTCGTCTGGTGGTTCCCTTGGTTTCTCTTCCTGTATCCCTAGTGTTTCCTTGAAAGGTGTCTTCAACTCGTCTAATTCATCAACTTGATCCCTTCGATCCTCATGAGTTGTTTCTTTGTTGGCATTGGGTCTAGGATCGGGTTTAGTTGTATTCTTTTGTGGTGCTTCCTACAAAGAAATATTAATCGAACGGTTATCAATAGAATTTACTTTCTCACCTTGTTTGCTCGATGTTCTAACCGAATCGAGAGCCTAAAGAGTGACTGTCTCGTCACCTACACAGAGTATGAGTTCACCTGTGTCGACATCAATTTTAGTCCTGGAAGTTGCTAAAAAGGGCCTTCCTAGAATTAGTGGAATACTATTGTCCTCATCCATTTCTAAAACAACAAAGTCTACTGGGAATACGAATTTATCAATCTTTACTAGCACATCTTCGATTATACCCCTAGGAATTCTAACAGTTTTATCAGCTAATTGAATGCTCATCCTAGTTTGTTTGGGTTTCCCTAGACCAAGTTGTTTAAACAATTTATAAGGCATGACATTTATGCTTGCCCCTAAATAAGCTAATGCATTATCAATAGATAAACTGCCAATTAAGCATGGAATTGTAAAACTCCCTGGATCTTTTAATTTTTGTGGCAATTTATTTTGGAGAATTGCTGAGCACTTTGCATTGAGTTCCAGATGCGATTTCTCATCTAGCTTTCGCTTGTTTGTCAAAAGCTTTTTTAAGAATTTCCTTGAATCTGGCATCTGCGAAAGAGCTTCAAGTAATGGTAAGTTAATATGTAATTTCTTTAAAAGTTTAAGAAACTTACCGAACTGTTCCTCTGTGTCATCTTTCTTCATTGTCTCGGGGTATGGTATACGAGGTTGGTATTCTTTAATTACCGGTTTTGGCTTTTTACTTTCTTCCTCAACCTTACCTTCTTCTACCACATTCTCTTGTCTTAAATGAGGCTCATCTAACCCTACATTATCATTAGTTGATATGGCTTAAATCTGCTCCCTTGGGTTAGTTTCAGTGTTGCTTGGCAATCTACCTTGTGGTCGTTCTGTCAAGATCTTGGTGATTTGCCTACTTTGATATTTGAGCTCTTGTGTCGATGCTTCTTGTTTTGCAAGTTTTGTTTCTATACTTTGGCAACGCGTTTCTGTTGCTGCTATATATTTTGTCAGCATCTCCTCAATGTTCGGTTTCTTTTCCTGTAGGTACTGCTGCTGTTGGAAATTTGTAGGGTGTTGTTGTCTTTGATTTCCTTGACCACCCCATGAAAAATTGGGGTGGTTCTTCTAACCTGGATTGTAAGTATTGCTATAAGGGTTATTTTGATATCTAAAATTGTTACTTACATAGTTCATTTGTTCGCCTTCTATGCCATGTCCGTAGGGTGGGTACTCAGGATTCGCCACACCTCCACTTGTTTCGCACTGCATAACGGGTTGTACCTGCAAGGAATTACACAAACCATCAAATTTTTTAGTTAACACGTCTACCTGATTCGATAACATGGTTACTGCGTCGAGGTTGAAAACACTGGCAGCTTTCGTGGGCTTTGTCCTCGTGACTTGCCACTGATAGTTATTTAGGGACATCTCCTCTATAAATTCGTAAGTCGCTTCGTGTGTTTTATTATTGAGTTCCACCATTTCTTTGAATCGATCAACTGTCTAGTTGAGGGGTTCACACCGTTGTAAAAAGTTTGGACCTGTAGCCACAAGGGTAATCCATGGTGTGGGCACCTTCTCAAAAGATCCTTGTATCTTTCCTATGCATCGTAAAGTGTTTCTAAATCTATCTGCACAAAAGAAGAGATATCATTCCTTAATTTGGCCGTTTTGGCCGTCGAAAAATATTTTAATAAAAATTTTTTGGTCATTTGATCCCATGTAGTGATTGACCCTCGTGGAAGAGAATGCAACAACTGTTTGGCTTTATTTCTCAAAGAAAAGGGAAATAACCGAAGGCAGATGGCATCATCAGTAACGCCATTAATTTTAAAAGTGTCGCAGAATTCCAGAAAATTTGCTAAGTGTGTGTTAGGATCCTCATCTTGCAAACCATCAAACTGAATGAACTGCTGTATCATCTATATAGTGTTAGGTTTCAATTCGAAATTATTTGCAGCAATAGTAGGTCTAACAATACTAGATTCAGTACCAACTAAACTAGGCTTAGCATAATCATACATAGTTCGAGGAGCATGATTTTCGGCCATCTCTTGAGGTGGTGGATTGTTCTGGTCTATCTCTTCGGTGGTATTGATGATGTTTTCTTGCTCTTCTTCTGTGTGTTGTAGACTTCGCCTAATTTCTCTTCGATTTCTGCGAGCTGTTGCTTCGATCTCACTATCATAAATTAAAGGTCCTGTCGGGTTCCTTCTAGTCATAAACTAGAGGTACCTACAAGGGGTAAAAACTAAAATTTAGAAAGATGAAAATAAAAAATAAAATAAGAGTAAAATTGTAGAAAATAAAGAATGGCTAAAGTAATAAAAATTGAGTGTTCTTAATATTTCAGTTCTCCGGCAATGGCGCCAAAAACTTGATCGTTGTTTTATGCAATGTCACAGTCTTAAAATTTATAATGAGAATGATCGAGCCTAAAAACTAACTATGTCAACGATTGAGGCAAGTGTACCTATCGAACAGTAGTATAGCTTAGTGGCAAGACTAGATTATCGAGCCCAAAAGAACTGAAAGTACTAATACAACGATTGAGGCAAGTGTACCTATCTGATTAGGGAGGCACGGCCGTGTTGCATGGGCCCAGACTGTGTTGATTTTGTGATTTGGCCTATTTGGTTCGTTTTAAGCCCGTTTCTCGTTCTTTTCATCCTCCGGTGCTTTCCTGAGTATAAAACATGAAAATAAAGGATTAAGAGCACCAAATTACACAATTCAAGGCTTAAATCACCCAAAAGCATGCTAAATGTGGGTCTAAAATATGTTACTATTTCGGTTTATCAAGTTTCAAGGTGAGTATTTAGTGAAAAATTAAACTATTGGTTTGAGCTTGAATTTGAGTTTCTGAAATGGAGGACTAAAATGAATAAATTGTAAAATAACATGAATTGCTTGAACTATGATATGTATTATGGGATTTGAGTGAAGACATATGCTAAATGATATGAATTCGCTATGTTATGTTAATAAATTGAGTTTTGACAGAGAATATGTTTAGTGATTGTACTAAATTGTAAATAGAATTCAATACCCTATTAATTAGTTGAAATTTGAGTTGGATATAGTTGGGATGCCATAGGATTGGATTGAGAATGGGATTACGCGCTTATGCCCCAGGATGCATTTCATGTGCCAGATATGCGCTTTGTGCTCCAGGATGTGCTTCATGCGCCATTATTCACATACATGCTAGTTTACCGTATTTCGGTTTATCCGGTGATGCACTTCGGTGCTAGTTTGGTGTGTTGGTTGGACGATATAAGTATTCATCCGAGTTTGAGTTGAGTTAATAAGGGCTACATATAAGAAGTTAGGAAATGATTCGGATAAGGTAATATTTAATACTATTGAGCTAAACTTTTAGCTATCTGAATTGAAATAAATAAGATATATAGTTATATTGTGATTCTAACTGAAAATGAGCCCTGATGTAACACCCCTAACCCGTATCCGTCGCCGGACTAGGGTAAAGAGGCATTACCAAGTCAAACTCAGATCATCATAGTCATATATCACCATACATACATTTATCAAACCAAAATACATATTTAATTATTAGCAATACAAATTTTGAAACAAAGCCATAAATCAAAACCATTTTAAACCCTACTCATACTTTTATATACCGAACCATTTCATCTTCAAATATATGCTTTTCAAATATTTAATACATATTCCAGTAAATACCATTCACTTTATTCACATATATTGAATATAACTATATTTATTACCTTCTTCACATGTCAACTTATCATTTCATATATTATGCATATTAAACATATAAACCATAGTACTTTATGGTATATTTATTCACATATGAGACATTAATATGTAATAACATAACCAAACATGCCCATGGTACTAACATAGTATGCGCATAATTCCAAAAATAAAATCCACATTTGCGTTGCACATATTTAACCTTACAATGCATACCAAATTCGAATATAAATATTTGTTTACCTAATCTTTACAATTTTTCATATTAACTAACCAAATCGTTTCATTACCACTTGGACATGCATTTGAAATAACCTTAAAACAAATTCCCTTCTTACCATTAGCATCCGTACCTTTATAATCTGTAACATCCCAAAAGCGGGGCTATTTGAAATTTCATTATTTTCTTATGTATGAACTACTGGAATATTACTTATGGAATAAGAGAGTTTAAATTAAGGCCTTGAGTTGTCTCATTTTGGTAGAAAATTTTAGTTCTTAACTTTAAAGGTAAGAAGCCTTAGCAGAGGGGTGTTAAAAGAAAAAAATGGGGATAATTTGACACAAAAATCAGCTTGGAAAAGTGGCAAGGAGAGGGCCACTTAGGAGCTAGTGTTGACGCCACCAAGGGGGGATAGGGAGCTTGTGTTCGAGTCACAAAAATCCCTCTTTTTGGCATTATAATGGGACGGCACATGAGGAGAGTTTTTCTCTCTTTAATTATTTTTTTTTAGTGATAATATGAGCTTTAATTTCCTTAAAATTCTAAGGATAATATGTGGGATATTATTAAGATTAAAATAGATTATTAATTGGATATTAAAAGGATTATTAAGTGATTAATTCAAAGTAATTTTGAATTAAAGCAAATGAGTGGCCAAGAGAAGTTTTAGGTGATGGCCGAATGGGGGACTCCTTGGTAGAGAGGAGTTGGCTAGGAGTTGAACTCCTTGTTGCCAAGGTTGAACGGCAAGCATAGGAGGGGAAACCGAATTTTTCCTTAGTGTATTACCTCATACATTTTCGGCAATCTTCATCCCATTTTTTCTCTCTTTTCATTCTCTCCAGAAATTGGAAACTATTCTTCTTGCTCCTAGACTCTAGCCGAAATTCCTACTCACTCTCATCTATCATTCTTTTCATTCTTTTCTTTTCTTTCTCCAAACTTTCTTTTCCCGCATAGTTTGGCCGAAACTCTCTACTCCTCTTTTCTCTTCATTCTTCTTCCTCTCCAACCGAACCTATCCCCTAGCCATAGCCAAATTTTTCTTCTCTTCACTTGGTGTGCTTGTGGCCGAATAGCATAACAAAGGTAATCTCCTCGAGTTTCTTCTCCAACCGATTCATAAGGAGGGTAAGTGGTAAAAGCCGAATGCTTTGTTATTAACCCCTTTGTTCTTGTCGATTTTCTAAGGAGATAGGAACCGATTTTCGGCACTTGTTGCTAGGATATTAACTTCCTACTCTAAAACCGATTCATTGGTGTTTGGGATCGGGAGATAATCGGTTCAAGACTTTAGTCTCATCAATCGATTTGGGTAAGTGGGGGTAAGTGCCTACTTATGAAAGTTATTCTTCTAATGGTTAAGGAAAAGCCAAAGGCTATTAAGTGGCTACTAATAGTTGCCGATTTCGTGGAGGTAAAGTCATTGAGTATAGTGACTTGGGTTCAAAGGCACTCGGGTAAGGAATAGGGTTCAAAAAGAGAACCCTCTTAAATTTTGGATTTGGCCGAATAGGCCTTTGGGGTACTAACTCCCATGTTTGGCCGAATATAGGGGCTAGTGGATCTGGGTGGCCGACTTCTTCATTAGGGATTTGGATTATTCGTGGTGTGGTGTGTACATACACACCATTTAACTTGTTAATTATGCTAAGTAATGTGATTGCTAACTTGATGTATGTAGCAATGGCTTGAATACCATAACGGTATATGGGGTAACCTGGTAAGTACCTGTGCATATGATTGCTATTTTATGCTTTTGGGAAGCATGCTGTGATAATACATATGATAAATCTATATGTATTTATTGACTATGTGGGTTGATTGAGTGGAGGTGCAAGAATATCGTCGACGAGCACCGGTGCTTTGTAGCACACCTTTGTGACTATACGTCACGTGAGGTTTGGTACCTCCAGAGGTTTGGTACCTCATAGCGACTTGTCCCCGTGGTTAACACCACCGTGGGTTGGCCCCACTTGAGATATGGGATAAATGCGCGGTGATTTGGTATCACACGATGGGTTGGCCCCATCACCCGATTTGTGTCTGCGGACACCGGTGCTTTGGTAGCACATCGTGACTATATGTCACCGGTGGTTTGGCACCACCGGTGTTTGGTAACACATCGTGACTACGGTCACCAAAGTGGTTTGGTACCACGTGGGGGTAGACAAAGGTGTTTGGTTGGCTAGGTTGGGTACATGATACTTTGCTTAATTAATTTGTTATTTGATGTGTATGAAAATGCTTTAAAATGGGGAAGGGTTACACATCTGGGTCTTGGTGACTCACCTTCTCCTTTAACATTTTTCAGGTGACTCGTAGATGGCGGTTGAGGAGCGGTGGGACTCGAGGCGGCCATGCAAAGGATTTCAATTTACGGAACTTTAAATTTGATAAATTCTATTTTGGGTTGTAATAAGGCCTCCATAAACTATAGTTGCATTTTATTTTACT
This sequence comes from Gossypium sturtianum, assembly GCA_025698515.1. Taxonomy (NCBI): domain Eukaryota; kingdom Viridiplantae; phylum Streptophyta; class Magnoliopsida; order Malvales; family Malvaceae; genus Gossypium; species Gossypium sturtianum. The sequence goes on along the minus strand of CM046953.1, from coordinate 125,157,554 downwards.
TATTTTTTTTTATGTTGGATATCGACTTAAACTATGTCATTAAATTAAATTTGATCACATGTTTTCTTAAGTTAACACGTGGAAGTTTAAACGTGCCATCGGGTACACTTGAAACTTGTATAATAACCGGACTTAATTAAAATTCCAAATTAGATCTAGGGTTAGCTTAGCAAGACAACAGAAAAAAAAGTTTTCAATGGAAGTTAAATGTTTTACGAAAGGGTGTTCACAAGGTTTTACTTCGTAATAACTCTCGATTCGGTCGTCGTAATGTTTGGGGCGGGTTTGGGTTGTTACTGAACTGGTATCGAGCCCAGTTCAAAGCTCATTTGTGAGGCCCAAGGCCCAAAAATGTTTTTGGTAGGCCTTATGGTATGATTTCAGGTTTTTAAGCGGCATGGCCCGAGTCTCCAAGACCGATCCGCCTGTAAGTACATCTAAACCTTTCTATGAATTGTATTCTGTAGAAGGGTAGGAAGCATGGAACGTAGATAGATTTATAGGATGTGGACCCTAGGGTTAGATTACTCAAACACAACGAAGCATAAGACTTAAAGAACTAAACCAACCTATGACTTAGTCAACGAGCTAGGGTGTGGTAACCCCTGTACGCATGTCTAGGATTGGATCCGGAAGAGCTTGGTATTTAAGCAGTCCTCGTGACTCACCTCCTCTTCACTTGAATTCTGCCTGGTGCGTAGCTTTGGTTCACCCTGACCAGGAAGGCTCGGTCATAGGCTAAACACAATGATTAAAACCCAAAAAGGGAATTAGCCTTGTTTTTCAAAATAAGAACGAGACAACAAGCCCTAATGTTTTCAAAACTCATCCAATAACCCTCTTAAACCCTAGAACACTAGGTATACCATGTTTTCTCGAAAAACTTGACTTGTGAAAAATTACAGAAATACCCTTAGGAGTAAAATTACCAAAATGCCCTTGACCCATAAAATATTAATTCGACGGTTTTGCTTAAAAGTTTCAACTATTTTATTAAATATTCAATAACTTAGCCTTGGAAATCATCAGTAAGATATTTTGGTTCTGGAAAATTACGAAAATACCCCTGTAGGGAAAAAAGACGAAAATACCCCTGGGTTAGAAATGGGCAGAAATGTCCGAAGAGTGAATAGGTATGGAAAGTATTAAGGAATGGATGCATGAACTTCTTTGTGTGAACTAGGATAGGAAACTGAGACATTGTTTGCTCGAAAGAATCTCTGATTAAACCTCATCCATAAAACTTCTTCGCGAGTAATAAAGTGAAACAAATGCTAACGCATAAAATTTTTCTTAATCAGATTAAAAGCGCGGTAGATAGAATGAGTTCTAGAGGACGTGGACGCCGTGGACGTGGTAGGGGTAGGATGACGGTGTCTGAACCCGTCAGGTCAGGACAAGGTTCAGAAAATGAGGTACCATTGCCACCACCACCTCCTACTTTTAGAGCTGAGGAGCCGGAGCAGACCGGTGGCGAGTCGGTATCGCAAGTCGTGTTGCGAGTCTTGGAGATGGTGGCTGGGCTGGTGGAAATGTTGGAGCTCGAAAATTGTCCCGAGCGACTCCGATCTAACGGAGCGGAGGTATTCCGAGGTGTCTCGGGAGTGGCACCCAGTCTTGTGGAATCTTGGCTAGAGTCAACCGAGAGGATCATGGATGACCCGACTTTGATCAAGAAGAGAAGTGAAAGAAGCGTGTCGCTTCTAAAGGATGAAGCGTGACGGTGGTGGCTTACGGTTCGAGATGGGGGCTACGGCCGATGATTTGGCGATGGGAGTATTTGAGAACCGCCTACCGAGAAAAAGTATGTGGGCATTAGCTACACCGACGCCGCAGAGAAAGGCTTTTTCGGGATTGGTTCAAGGAACTAAGTCCGTGTCGGAATATGAGGCGGAATTTCTAAGGCCGAGTAGATATGCGAGAGGCATCGTGGCTCACGAACATGAGCGCTGTGTCCGCTTTGAGGATGGACTCGAGATGACTTAAGGTTACTTGATTGCCCCACAAAGCAGTTCGTGAGTTCTCATCCCTAGTGGAGAAGGCTAAGGTGGCCGAAGGAATCAAGGAGGTCGTGGAGGCGTAACTATAGTAAGAACAATCAGAAGAGAAATTTTGGGTCAGCTGGATCAAGCGGAAATGCTCAGAAAAAGGCTAGGCCAAGTGGGCCCAATCAGGCAGCAAGGCCCACGACTGCTAATCAGAGGCCGACTCAGTGCAATCGCTGTGGAAAGACCCATTGGGGAGGATGTTGGGCCGGTGATAAAGGATGCTTTGAGTGTGGGTCTTTGGAGCATCGTGTCAGAGATTGTCCTCAGAAACTAGCTAAGAAGCAGCCAGAAGGACAGAACCGTGCTCAAGATAGAAATGTAGGACCACAGAGGGGTCGTGGTAATGGTAGAGGAAACAACGGTCCTAACCGAGGTCGTGGAACTCAAGGTAGAGGTTCAGGCAACACAGAGGCTAGGCAGCCTGGCTTAGTCTATGCAGCAAGGTGTCGCGAAGAAGGTGACGCACCGGATGTCATAACCGGTACGTTTCTAATTTTTGGTTTTCCTTATGTTGCATTGATTGATGTGGGCTCGACACACTCGTACATTGCTAGTAGTGTGGTAGGAACTATGGACCTAGACTCAAATCGCTTCTAGGGAGATGACTGTAGTTAGCCCCTTAGGTCACTCTGTAGTCGTAGATAAACTCTATAGAGGCGTACCCCTAGAACTCCAAGGGGTAGAATTTTTAGCTGATCTAATGGAACTACCGTTTGGGGAGTTCGATTTGATCCTTGGTATGGATTGGTTGGTTAAGTACCAAGCAAGGTTGGATTGCGCGGCCAAGCGCATGGTTCTTAAGACGGCTGAAGGTGAGGAAATGGTTATGATAGGAGATAGGAGGAATTACCTATCCAACGTAGTGACCGCCTTGAAGGCTGAGAAGATGGTCAGAAAGGGTTGTGAGGCGTATTTGGTTCAAATCTGTGCTCTGGAAGCTAAGGGGTTGGTAGTTGAAAAGGTCCGAACGGTTGGGGAATTTGCTGATGTATTCCCAGAAGAACTTCCGGGTTTGCCTCCGGATCGAGAAGTCGAATTCGGTATAGATTTGCTACCTGGAACGGCACCTGTGTCCATAGCACCATACCGAATGGCACCAAAGGAATTGGTGGAACTAAAGGCTCAAATTCAGGAGCTCTTGGATAGAGGGTTTATACGACCAAGTATATCTCCGTGGGGAGCGCCTGTGTTGTTTGTCAAGAAGAAGGACGGTTCTATGCGGATGTGCATCGATCACCGTCGATTAAATAAGTTGACGATTAAGAACAAGTATCCGTTGCCTCGGATTGACGACTTGTTCGATCAAGCTGAAGGGTGCCTCGGTGTTTTCAAAGATAGACCTTAGGTCGAGTTATCATCAACTTAAGGTAAAGGAGGTCGATGTTCACAAAACAAGCATTTCGAACTCGGTATGGGCATTTTGAGTTCTTGGTAATGCCATTTGGGTTGACCAATGCGCGGCGGCATTCATGGACTTGATGAACAGAGTATTCCAAAGAAGACTTGGACCGGTTCGTCGTGGTGTTCATAGACGACATATTGGTTTACTCAAAGACGAGAAAAGGAGCATGACAAGCATCTACGGATAGTTACGCAAGTATTGAGGAGAAGCGATTATATGCCAAATTCGAGTGAAGTGCGAATTTTGGTGAAGGAGGTGGCTTTCTTAGGGCACGTAGTATCAGCTGAAGGAATTAGAGTAGACCCTCGCAAGATTGAGGCAGTATTGGAGTGGAAACCACCTAGGACGGTGGCTGAAATACGAAGTTTTCTGGGTTTGGCAGGATACTATCGGAGATTCGTGGAAGGATTCTCTTTAATAGCAGCGCCGTTGACTAAGTCGCTAAGGAAAGGTGTCTCATTTGTATGGACGGAAAAACGTGAAAGAAAGCTTTGATAAGCTAAGGAAGATTTTGACAGAAGCTCCGGTCTTGGTACAGCCTGAGGCAGGAAAGTTATTCACAGTCTATTGTGATGCATCTCACACCGGTTTGGGGTGTGTGTTGATGCAGGATGGGAAGGTAGTAGCCTATGCATCCCGTCAATTAAGACCGCATGAGGTTAACTACCCAACGCACGACTTGGAGTTAGCAGCGGTCGTCTTTGCACTGAAGATATGGAGACATTACCTGTATGGAGAGAAGTCGATGGTCTACACGGATCACAAAAGCTTGAGGTATCTTCTGACTCAGAAGGATCTGAATCTGAGACAGCGTCGATGGATTGAACTACTAAAGGACTATGATTGTTCAATCGAGTACCATCCGGGTAAGGCTAATGTGGTAGCTGACGCATTGAGCCGGAAGGTGGTGACGGACTTAAGAGCGATGTTCGCTCGGTTAAGTCTATATGACGATGGGGGTCTTTTGGCAGAACTTCAAGTAAAGCCGACATGGATTGAGGAGATTAAAGACAAGCAGTTAGTGGACGAAGGGTTAAATGCTAAGAGAATGCAAGTTCAGGATGGTGGTTTGGAAGGGTACAGTCTATCTAGTGATGAAGTGTTATGCTTCCAAGGGCGAGCATGTATGCCAAAAGATGTGGAGTTGAGACGGAAAATTCTCCAAGATGCACATAGCAGCCCATACGCCATGCATCCTGGAGGAAGCAAGATGTATGGAGACTTGCGGAAACAGTTCTGGTGGCCTGGGTTGAAGCGTGAGGTAACGGAATTTGTAGGGAAGTGTCGACGTGTCGCCAGAGTTAAGGTCGAACATCGGTCACCATCGGGACTACTTCAACCGATAAAGATCCTCAATGGAAATGGGAGAGGATCACCATGGATTTTGTTAGTGGGCTACCCCTTACACCCACCAAGAAGGATGCGATGCAGGTAATTGTGGATCGCCTAACTAAATCAGCTCACTTCATGCCGGTGAGAATGGATTACTCACTCCGAAGCTAGCAAAGGCGTATGTGGGTGAAATAGTGAGAAAGTGCATGGTGTGCCGGTGTCGATTATCTCGAGATAGGGATCCCGATTCACGTCAAGGTTCGGAAGGCGTTGCATCAAGCTTTGGGTACACGGTTAGATTTGAAGACGGCTTTCCATCCACGATCGACGGACGATCGGAAAGGGTGATCTGATTTTAGAAGACATGTTAAGAGGTCGTGTTTTGGATTTTAGTGGTAGCTGGGAGGAGTACCTACCACTAGCGGAATTCGCTTATAACAATAGTTATCAAGCGAGTATTCAAATGGCTCCATACGAGGCCCTATATGGACGAAAGTGTCGTACTCCTACATGTTGGACAGAGTTGGGAGAAAGACAAGTTCTGGGTCCAGAACTGGTAATCGAGACTGAAGATAAAGTCAAGGTGATTCGGTCTCGTCTCAAGGAAGCATCGGATAGGCAGAAGTCTTATGCCGATCTCAAACGCAAGGAGGTGGAGTATGCTGTGGGAGACAAGGTCTTTCTGAAAGTGTCGCCTTGGAAAAAGGTGTTGAGATTTGGACGGAAAGGGAAGTTGAGCCCAAGGTTCATTGGGCCATATACTGTGGTGAAGCGAATAGGACCAGTGGCTTATCAGCTAGAGTTGCCGGCAGAACTAAGTCAGATTCATGACGTATTCCATGTATCAATGCTGAGACGGTATCGGTCAGATCCTTCGCACGTTGTGCCAGTAGCAGAAATCGAGGTAAATCCAGATTTATCTTTTGAAGAGGAACCAGTTCAGATCTTAGACCGAGATGAGAAAGTTCTACGTAGGAAGTCAGTGCCCTTGGTGAAGGTGCTGTGGCGGAACCATGGTATAGAGGAAGCTACGTGGGAACCCGAGGATGTAATGAGGCAGCAATACCCCCACCTTTTCTAGTTAAGGAATTTCGAGGACGAAATTTATTTTAAGGGGGGTAGAACTGTAACATCCCAAAAGCGGGGCTATTTGAAATTTCATTATTTTCTTATGTATGAACTACTGGAATATTACTTATGGAATAAGAGAGTTTAAATTAAGGCCTTGAGTTGTCTCATTTTGGTAGAAAATTTTAGTTCTTAACTTTAAAGGTAAGAAGCCTTAGCAGAGGGGTGTTAAAAGAAAAAAATGGGGATAATTTGACACAAAAATCAGCTTGGAAAAGTGGCAAGGAGAGGGCCACTTAGGAGCTAGTGTTGACGCCACCAAGGGGGGATAGGGAGCTTGTGTTCGAGTCACAAAAATCCCTCTTTTTGGCATTATAATGGGACGGCACATGAGGAGAGTTTTTCTCTCTTTAATTATTTTTTTTTAGTGATAATATGAGCTTTAATTTCCTTAAAATTCTAAGGATAATATGTGGGATATTATTAAGATTAAAATAGATTATTAATTGGATATTAAAAGGATTATTAAGTGATTAATTCAAAGTAATTTTGAATTAAAGCAAATGAGTGGCCAAGAGAAGTTTTAGGTGATGGCCGAATGGGGGACTCCTTGGTAGAGAGGAGTTGGCTAGGAGTTGAACTCCTTGTTGCCAAGGTTGGACGGCAAGCATAGGAGGGGGGAAACCGAATTTTTCCTTAGTGTATTACCTCATACATTTTCGGCAATCTTCATCCCATTTTTTTTCTCTCTTTTTCATTCTCTCCAGAAATTGGAAACTATTCTTCTTGCTCCTAGACTCTAGCCGAAATTCCTACTCACTCTCATCTATCATTCTTTTTCATTCTTTTCTTTTCTTTCTCCAAACTTTCTCTTTTTCCCGCATAGTTTGGCCGAAACTCTCTACTCCTCTTTTCTCTTCATTCTTCTTCCTCTCCAACCGAACCTATCCCCTAGCCATAGCCAAATTTTTCTTCTCTTCACTTGGTGTGCTTGTGGCCGAATAGCATAACAAAGGTAATCTCCTCGAGTTTCTTCTCCAACCGATTCATAAGGAGGGTAAGTGGTAAAAGCCGAATGCTTTGTTATTAACCCCTTTGTTCTTGTCGATTTTCTAAGGAGATAGGAACCGATTTCGGCACTTGTTGCTAGGATATTAACTTCCTACTCTAAAACCGATTATGTTCATGTGTTTGGGATCGGGAGATAATCGGTTCAAGACTTTAGTCTCAGTCAATCAGATTTGGGTAAGTGGGGGTAAGTGCCTACTTATGAAAGTTATTCTTCTAATGGTTAAGGAAAAGCCAAAGGCTATTAAGTGGCTACTAATAGTTGCCGATTTCAGGGAGGTAAAGTCATTCAGAGTATAGTGACTTGGGTTCAAAGGCACTCGGGTAAGGAATAGGGTTCAAAAAGAGAACCCTCTTAAATTTTGGATTTGGCCGAATAGGCCTTTGGGGTACTAACTCCCATGTTTGGCCGAATATAGGGGCTAGTGGATCTGGGTGGCCGACTTCTTCATTAGGGATTTGGATTATTCGTGGTGACAGGTGTGTACATACACACCATTTAACTTGTTAATTATGCTAAGTAATGTGATTGCTAACTTGATGTATGTAGCAATGGCTTGAATACCATAACGGTATATGGGGTAACCTGGTAAGTACCTGTGCATATGATTGCTATTTTATGCTTTTGGGAAGCATGCTGTGATAATACATATGATAAATCTATATGTGACTGTTGACTATGTGGGTTGATTGAGTGGAGGGTGCAGTAATATCGTGCTGACGAGCACCAGTGCTTTGGTAGCACACTGTGACTATACGTCACCAGAGGTTTGGTACCTCCAGAGGTTTGGTACCTCATAGCGACTTGTGTCCTCGTGAGTTAACACCACCGTGGGTTGGCCCCACTTGAGATATGGGATAAATGCGCGGTGATTTGGTATCACACGATGGGTTGGCCCCATCACCCGATTTGTGTCTGCGGACACGGTGCTTTGGTAGCACATCGTGACTATATGTCACGGTGGTTTGGCACCACCAGTGTTTTGGTAACACATCGTGACTACGGTCACCAGTGGTTTGGTTCCAAGGTGGGGTAGACAAAGGTGTTTGGTTGGCTAGGTTGGGTACATGATACTTTGCTTAATTAATTTGTTATTTGATGTGTATGAAAATGCTTTAAAATGGGGGAAGGGTTACATACTGGGTCTTGGTGACTCACCTTCTCCTTTAACATTTTTCAGGTGACTCGTAGATGGCGGTTGAGGAGCCGGTGGGACTCGAGGCGGCCATGCAAAGGATTTCAATTTACGGAACTTTAAATTTGATAAATTCTATTTTGGGTTGTAATAAGGCCTCCATAAACTATAGTTGCATTTTATTTTACTTATTTTTTTTTATGTTGGATATCGACTTAAACTATGTCATTAAATTAAATTTGATCACATGTTTTCTTAAGTTAACACGTGGAAGTTTAAACGTGCCATCGGGTACACTTGAAACTTGTATAATAACCGGACTTAATTAAAATTCCAAATTAGATCTAGGGTTAGCTTAGCAAGACAACCGAAAAAAAAGTTTTCAATGGAAGTTAAATGTTTTCTGAAAGGGTGTTCACAAGGTTTTACTTCGTAATAACTCAGATTCGGTCGTAATGTTTGGGCCGGGTTTGGGTTGTTACATAATCACTTTTAAAAATTCATACCTCAATTTATAACTATAATTATCACACAAACAAAGTCATTTAAGCATAACACCATATTTCCATCTAAATACATCACACATACCTTACTACCTACTTTACTATCAATACATGTGACCAAACTTAATAATCATTTGTAAAACATATTAGACCCAAAGCACATAGAATTATCTTAACCGTAAACATACCCTCTATAACATACATCGACCTAGATAAGCATGTAACAGGCCAAGGATAAAATTTTCTAAGAACCAAGCATATCAAGCATTCAACCATTCACACATATATCCAAACTTAACTTTAAAATCCAACCATTATGTCGATGAGTATAAAAACTTAAGTTAACCAAAGGAAATAAGCCTTTTTCGCAAGGCTAGACTATACTTATATACAAGACAAAATTTCATTGATTTTACAACTTAGTCTAACCTAAACATGCCTTAGATTCAAAAACCAAGTAAATAAGTACCAAAAAGGGATGATAGTGTGGTTGACTTTGCTGACGATTTCCCCGAGCCCGTAGCTTGACCAAAATCTATAAAATAGAACATTAAACTAAAACAGAGTAAGCTTACAAGCTTAGTAAGTCTTAAGCGTTAACTTATGTCACTCAACCATTCAAACATGATTTAAAACAATTCATGACCTTAAACCTAAATGTCTTAATTATAAACTCACCATAACAAGGTATCATTACCTTACTTAACTTGGTAACTTTAAATTCCTTACCACATACATCAATTGCCGAATATACATGGATAATTTCATAACTAGGTGTATAAATATACTTACATGAACCTTTTAACCACACTCATACTTTCGCATTTCTAATAACCACATGGCATATTATATTGTATATATATAAACTTCACAACCAAGTGTATAACACATTTTCTTTTCATCAATTCATTTGCTCACTATCATAGCTCATATATATATATATATATAACATTAAAGTATGGAGTACATACCTTGTTGCCGAATTAACAAATTCATTTTCAAAGCTCAAATTTGCTAGATTTGCTTCATGACATTATTACTATATAACGAAATTCGAAATTGAAACTCACCGGTATGGCACCTGCTAGGTCTTAGCCCGAATTGCACACATCGGCACTAGGCCTGCTAGACTCAAGGTCCAAGATTTTAACACTGGCATTTAGCCTGCTAGGCAATAAGCCCGAATATTTCACCGGCACAAGGCCTGCTAGGCTCGAAGCCCTAATATCAACACTATTAACCATTCAATACTCATTACTTAATGCTAAATTCACAAACACCTCATATGCTTCATATTATTTTCACATATCAAACCGAACATGCTTAACCACATTACATTAAACAAAATAACTTCAATCCAATATTATATCACCACATTCGGCCATCACATATATTTATACTCAAAATTTTCAAATTTCATCATTTACTATGTTCATAAATAATTCTTTAACATATATTTGCTTAAGGACTTACCTCGACTATCGACGGACAGCGTAGACCGGCTATTCGATAACCTTCGCCTTTCCCCGATCCAGATCCGTTCTTTTTTGTTCTTGATCTAATCACATTAAAATTCAGCTCATTCAAGCACATTTCATCTCAATTTAGTCCCAAAACACATAAACGGGCAAATTACCATTTTACCCCTAATGTTTCACATTTTTACAATTTAGTCCTATTTGCATAAAACACAAAATACACAAAATTTCACTACATCACCTAAGGGCCGAATGTTCATAGGGACTATACAAGTCCATTAATTTCATTTATTTTGCATTTTAACCCCTCAAAATTTTATTTTTGCAATTTAGCCCAAAATACTCAAATTCATCAAAAATCCAAGAACAAAACATATTAATCTAACACATATATTTCATAATTCATCAACTATCATCATAAAACTCATGAACTCATCAATGGCACATTTCAAAATATTCATCAAAATCAAAAATTCAAGCATGGGTCTTGAAGTATTCGAAGCAACGATCACAAAAACGTAAAAATTATCGAAAACCGAAATCAAACTAACCTTGGATTTGAGCTTACAAGTGCCGAATTTGAAGTTTGAAAACCTATTTTCTTCCTTAACACATTCGGCCTTAAAGAACTAAAAAGATGATAATAATTTTTCTTATGTTTTATTTATCATATATTATGTTATTTAACTATTTACTTATATAACCTTATATTATAAAATTTTATAATATATAACTTAAGGTTAATCTTGTCATATACCACCCACTAACTTAAAATGGGCTATTTTCTCATTTAATACCTCATATTAAAAAGCCATTATCATTCTAGCACTTTTCACTTTAGTTTGCAACTTTTACAGTTTATGCGATTAAATCATTTTTCTAAATTAAACACACAAAAAATCAAATTTTCCTATGAAAATTTCACACACATTAATTCACATATAAAAAACACCAAAAATAATATTAAAAATTTTTCCGGACTCGGATTCGTGGTCCCGAAACCACCGTTTCGATTAGGGTCAAATTCGGACTGTTACACCTGGAGGCCGAAATGAATACGAATGAGTCATCAGATTCTAGACCCGATTCAAAAAGTATGAAATTGGTATGAATTGATTGAGTGTTAATGGCTAAATAAGTTGAAACTAGTTATAAATGATGAAATACTGGTAAGATTGTGTTGGACTTAATATAAGTATGTGTACATATGTAAGTTGATGGTTATAATTTGCTTGCCACTTTAGATCATGAAATTTTTTGATTAATATGTGCATATAAGCATGTTTTCTATTGAATTGTAATGTTAATGCTTGTAATTATATATTGGATCCTAAATGTACCACTGAGCTCTATTACTTAGTGTACAGTTTGTTTTCTTCGTGCGCAAGTTTAGGTGATTTTTGAAGCCTCGGGATTTGAAGCCAACATCCAGACTATCGTTTCCAACCCAACAAACTTTGTATAAAGTGACTCATTTTGGTCTTTTGGGCATGTACCTAGGAACCTTAGGCTAAAAGTTTCAAATGTTAAGTTACATATGATATGATCTTTTGTTAATGATTTGAACTTGTGTTGAAATGAATTCTAGTTGGTGTGGGATATATATGAATTGGTTGTATGAAAATGTATATATGTGATTTTCGGTCCTTTTTAACTTGTAAACAAGTTGATTTTGGAAGAAATAGATTGTCATGTTGTGGCGATGAACTTCTAACGTCACGACGAGAAACAAAGCAAGGTTTTTGTGGTGACACCGTTGCTTTGAAGTCACGACAAGCACCAAACAGAGATTTGTGTCGCGACAAGGAACCCCTGGCATTGTTATGTCAACCCAAAATTTTTGAATCCTTAAAATTAGGTTCTTTTTTGACCTTGGGTTAGCAAAAGAGCTTTCATAAACCTGTATAAGATTCAAAAATGATGATGTATCGTGTTACACACATGTTTTAGTTATATTAATATGTTTAACAATTTGTAATTTGATCGTAGTTGCTCTGACAATGAATGTGGCACCTTATAACTCAGACCCGACGATTGGGTCGAGTATCGGGGTGTTACATCTCTCAAATACTTAGTACATAAACCTATACAAGTCTCTCAAATATATAGGACTTTTTGAGACTTGCTAGCATACCAAAGGTTGACCACAATCCCTTCTAACTAAATAGCTAAATAGAATATTATAATAATGACCAAAGTAAGTTGGGTTGTTGGAAGATAAGTTTTCAAGTTCTGTCTCAATCTAACATCCTTAATTCAAGGAATTTGATACACTCGATCCGATCCGGTCCTCAGGATATGTTTCTCCAAGTGAATTGATATTTATTGATGGACTTGAATAATCCTACAATATAACACAACCTAAAGATTTGTTTCAATAAATTGACAACTTTCAAATATGGCAAGTTGCTTTCTCTGATGCAGTGGTGATGGAAGTGGGCATTTCCATTGGCAAATTGCAACGATATCAAATATTTGCCTCAACACCACCGTTAAATGGTAACAAAATTTTAATGGTGAATTTCCACGTTAGTCACGCTAAAATTTGAGTAAACTACCTATTAATCACTCTAAATATGGGTCGTTCCTATTTTGGTGACTCCAAAAGTTTTCCTATAAATGCACCATTAGTCTTCCATTACCATTTATTAGTGGAGTGACCAATTTGATAAATTTCTTTTTTTGGGGTGACCAAATTAACAAAAAAAAAATTGGGGTGACCAAATTAGAGACGAGCCCTATTTAGAATGACTAACAATATAATTTACTCTAAATTTTTTGACATACAATAACAAGACATACAAATATAATAATTTAATTGATTTTAAAGTTTGAGCCTAATTTTGCTTGGGTTGGGGCTAGTATTCAGGTAAACTTTCCAAACAATAATGGCCCTAGGATTCAAAGTCAATCCAAATTCTTAGGGAAAAAGTCCAGGGCTACTTTTTCCAACCATTTGTTAGTATAATTTAATTGATGTATATGATATATAAGATTCACCCATGATTTATTAACTAATAAAGATTAATAATTATAAATAATAATGAGTAAAAATTGGTTAATTATAAAATGTATAATATTTTAATAAATAAAAAAATTAGTAGAAAAATGATTAAGTTAATTATAAATATATTATGATGAGTCTTAATTCTCGTAATAAAGTATACATAATTTTTTTTAGAAATATAACTCACAAAATAACCTAATATGATAGCTTATAAGAAAGTATTGACACCGAAAACACCACATGATTGTAACACCAATTTAAAATAATCGCTATCGAAAAAAATAGCAACTATCGAAAGCAAATCTTGATGCAAGACAGAAAAAACTTAACATGGAAACATAAGTCACTAGCTCTTAACATTGCAAGTACACTAGCAAACTAGAAACCATGCCATAACAATCAGATTAGGCACATTATTATTAAAAACACACATTATTTAGAACAAAACAATCACAACTTCTTATGGTTGAAGAAATTTTATTCCCATATATTTAAATGAACTAATTGTTGTCCCACCAAAATTTGGATTGGAGATAGGTAACAATATTCTTGTCCAACTGGAAGGCCTTAGTGAGAACATCAGGATTAATGGGAGGGTTAAAGCCAAATACTGCATTTGCAATCGTGATAACTCCTGGATTTTGGCTGCTGAGACCAGCAAATGCAACTGCTTTGGTATTCCCGATATTGAATTGGAAGTGGATGAGACCGACAGGGAAAACAAACACATCACCAGGGTTTAGGACTTTGGTGATGAGGCGGTTATCTGTGTTGGATGTAACGAAACCGACATAAAGTGTGCCTTCCAAAACCACAAGGATTTCCGTTGCACGAGGGTGCGTGTGAGGAGGGTTTAGGCCACCATATGGAGCATAGTCAATTCGAACTAGAGATATGCCGAGAGTGTTAAGTCCCGGTATTTGTGACACATTGACAGGAGTCACAGTTGATCCAACCGGATTTGAGGTGTTTCTAGGGATATTAAGCCCTGAATAGAAGAAGTCTTCTGCATTGGCAAGCTTTGGGTCCTTGCAGAACTTTCCATTTACAAACACTGCATGAAATAAAGTAAGGTTAGTCAATATCGTGAATCCATGCAAAAATATGAATTCTTATGAAGAAATTGTTACTTCAGATAAAAGGCTCTATCGTCTTGCATAATTATGGACTTAAAGATACTAGTCAACAAGAGAGTACTGAGAAACAAAACATAATATAACAATAGCGTACCACCATTCTTGGTGTCATTGATGGCTACACAGAAATCTTGCAGGGGGCTGGGATCAGAAGCTGAGGCTAATAAGGAGCTGAAGGCCAAGATGGCAAAAGTTGCAACGAAAAGTTGAAGTCGTTTCATCATAATTGATGTGCAAGCACGAAATGTATGCTACTACTTGGGAGAGGGGTGGGAAATCCTCCATGGCAAACAGGTCTAAATAAAGGCATTGAAGCAAAAGAACTCGTCCTGATTTGCCTTTCATCAAGTACGTGAAGACTAGGCGTTTGCCTTCACAATTAGTTATTTCTTATTAGGAGGTGAATCATTCTTCAACCACTACACTTTCTAGTTCTATTCTCCTCGTACATCATTTCAATATATGTCGTGGAATTGGTCTTAATTCACTCGCAGTTCTAAACATTTTCTTATCCAGGCTTTGACTTTTCCTTCTCAGACTAAAGTTGATGGGGAAAAGGAGGTGCTGAAAATACATTATTATCTTATAATTTGCTAGTGACAATAAAGTTTTCTTGTAAAATACTTCTTTCAAATATATATATATTGCATCAAATATGAACTCAAAAATAATTCCATCTGGCCTTAGGCAAACAAATATATATATATATATATATATATGTAATTTTTTATTCAGATAGCGGGAATAATTTAATTTAGATTTGGAGTTCTTTATGTGATCGGTGATTTTGTATGTAAAACTAAACTCGGTCATTCTTTTAGTTAGCATGATCAAGGAAATGCTATGGAGACAAAAACTTAAGCTTGATTAAAGGCTTACGATTTTGTATGCGTAATCAACATGTTATACGATCTCGATTGACATAGTCTATTACGGCATGTTCATTTGTTCGACATACAGTGCTTATCACATCCACAACATTGTCAATTTCTTGCAAGTTCAATGAAGTATGCATGCAAGAGCGAAACTTTCCAAGTCTGTTGATCACTTCAATTACCCAAAAAAGAGCTTTGAATTAATCACTGATCCAATTCGTTGTCAACTTTGTAATAAAATATTTTTTAAGCCTAATTAATGACTTGAATTTTTCCTAGTACAGAAAAGTAAACTTCAGGGCTTCAGTTACCTCACAGACTTCAAATCATATTAGTTTGAGTGATCACACCGCTTTGTTTAATACAAGTTTATTGCTAGTCAGCAACGCCATGAACTAACAGGTACGATATGATGTAATAGCAAAGAGTTTGATATATTAAGAAAGTGGTAAATTTGGTGTAGGCTTATCCAATGTTGTCCAAAATCGAATATACAGACTTTACCCAGTCAAAATCAAGTGATTAGGTATATGATATATTCCAATTCTGGATTAAATCAAAGTGATTAGGCTTTGGACATCCTTTACAATTTTATCTAATTACATTAGCATTTTATATCTGTTTGTAATTCCCTTTCTAATATTTAAATTTAAATATGTTAAAGGTTCTTGTACTCTTTCAAATTTTAAAATTTAGTCCCTATTTTTTAATTTCTGTGCTTTTTTATTTAAAAATTGTAGTCCATTTGTTTAATTTTGCCGTTAAAGTTAACATTGTCAAAGGTAAAATAACTTTTTTAGCCCTCAACATTTACAATTTTTTTGTCAATTTGGTTCTTACCCTTTAAAAGTACATATTTTTTTTAAAAAAAATAATTTTTTTTCTTCATATTCTCTTATTTTTACATTTCTAGCTAGAACGATGGCTTGCCATTGGCTAAAGGCAGTTAAGGAAGGGATTTTCATTAATGAGTGGACTTGCTAGGATGACTCAATCTTATGTGTCCAATGTTGTTGTGTGGTTAAAGCAAATTCAATGTTGGGTGGGATCCCCATGTAAAGGGAGCTTAAAAGTTTAATGTTGACGATTTCACTTTAGGGAAACTAGGGACTTCAGGATGAGGGGGTGTGTTGCATTATGATTGTGGGCCTGATAGGAATTCAAGATTCTAAAGATGCTAAAATTGTGACTGTTAAATGTGCCCTTAACTTAAACTGAAAAAGTAAAATAAAACTGGTCATTGAATAAGATTAGAGAAGTGGCTTTCTCTACGGTGCTTTGAGTGGCTAATGAGATAGCTCACTCTTTGGCAAAAGCAACATGCTTTAGGGGTGTCATGTTTTCTAGTTTCTAGTAGTGATGGAGTGTTTCTTTTATTGTTCGTGTAATCTATTATAATCTGATTTATGCAATCCAATGTTACTTTTTTAAAGTGTGTCGAACTGTATTATTTGATTTGTGGAGTAGTATATGATAATTATGAAAATTACCTTTCAACGAAAAAATTGTATATTTAAAAAAAAAAAAAAACATTACTTGCTTATGTTCCTATAGTCGAACTTGACTATTTATACATTACAGTCTTTGAGCTAGTCTATGTTTTTCCATTTCTGATGAATTGTTCTTCAACTACTACCCTTGTCTCTTCCCAGTTCCAATGCTTACATCAGTAACTTTGTCATGGAAGTAGTCAAATCTGTAATTAAATTATGTCTTTTGTAGTACTTAATACAACTTGACCCATTCGAACGTTGACTTTAGGAGATATCCAAGGTTGCTTAGGCTGCGGGCAGGCAACCCTGTTCATGCAAGATACAATGAAAATAATGTTAACAATAATCCTAGTTGGAAACATTTTGCCATTTGGCAGTGTTTAAACATAAAGTGCCAGCAGCTGGGCTTGGTTAAAGTGTGAAAGAGACTGCCATTGTGGGTTGAGGGAGATTAACTATTGAAACCTTTGAGGCTTTGACATGGATCTTTTTCCCTCATTATCATCTCCTTTTGCAATTAGTGATCTCAATTTTATTTTATTTTTTAAAAAAATTTGAGAAACTGTTTTTCCAGGCCGGCTTATTAACCAGCTTCAACATCTATTAATTAATTCAAATAAAATTGCTTGATTAAGTAAGAAGTATTTGCAAGAAAAGCGCCTCGGAGTGATTCAATACTTGTGGTTTTATATCTCTGAATATACACGTGCAGGACATCTTCATAAAAGCCCGGTTGCATTAAATGTAACCTGCATATAGTTTTCACCATTCTATGGATATATAGGAGCACTGCAACATTGAAATACTGCTAGAGGCTAACCAATTGTATATATATATATATTATATATATATATATATATACACACATTCAAAGTCAGTAGAGTAGTTAAGACGACATTGGGTATGTAAAAACGACCAGTTCGATGAGGATGAAGGTGTAGAGTAGTTGAAGAATGATTCCTTCAGATTTCTTTAAAAACCAGTAATCACTTCAGACTTGGCAAACCTCTTTTTTTATTTTCCTTTTTAAAATGGAATTGTTAAAGAAATAAAATGACAATGGACCTGTTCACTGACTACTATCTATAAATGGACATGCTTTGAAACCAGATTTCTCACCCCTCATAAAGCAACAAATCTTAGAAGCTCAATTTGATCAGGTTCAGGACTGTTGCTTACAACAATGAAAGGTGTTCAATTCCTTGTAGCATTTGTCCTCTTGGCTTTGGCTTCCAAACTTGTCTCAGCTTCAGATCCCAGCCCTCTTCAGGATTTCTGTGTAGCAATTAATGATACTAAAGACGGTGGTGTGTTCTTTAATTATTTGAAATTTCATCTTTGCAATATATTCGTTTTGACTCTTAAAAGTGGAGAAATATAGCAAGTACAAGTAGTAAACTCTTTTCTTTCCATTCATGCAGTTTTCGTTAATGGCAAGTTCTGCAAGGACCCCAAGCTTGCAACCGCAGAAGACTTCTTCCTGCCTGGCCTCAACATTCCTGGAAATACATCAAACCAAGTAGGATCAATGGTCACTCCAGCCAATGTTCAACAAATACCTGGACTTAACACTCTTGGCATATCTCTTGTTCGAATTGACTATGCACCTTACGGTGGCCTAAACCCTCCTCACACTCACCCTCGTGCCACCGAAATTCTAGTCGTTGTGGAGGGCACACTTTCCGTCGGCTTTGTCACATCGAACCCGGATAACCGTCTCTTCACCAAAGTCCTTTACCCCGGAGATGTATTCGTTTTCCCCGAAGGTATGATTCACTTCCAGTTCAACATAGGGAGTACGAATGCGGTTGCCTTTGCTGCTCTCAGTAGCCAAAACCCAGGGGTGATCACCATTGCAAATGCAGTGTTTGGCTCTGACCCGGCCATCAATCCTGATGTTCTTGCCAAGGCCTTCCAGCTCGATCAAAATATCGTTAAACAACTTCAGTCCCGGTTCTGGTGGGACAACAACTAGGGGATACTTCTAAACCCCATGAACCAACCTTAGTAGCTAATTGTTTGGATGATGTTTAACTTGTTTTTCACGTTGAAATTTAGTTGAAAGAAAAATAAAAAAGATAAAAGAGGTTTCTCATGTACCTTAGCTTATTGTAACCTCCGTACTATTATTTTCATCATACGATATGGAGTCTTGCAATTACAATTTATTTTTAGTTTGAAGTTTGGATTTCAGACCTTCGTTTAGGGAAATGAATGAATCACTACGATTGATTCTTGTATTAATTTTTTGTTATTTTTTTTTCCAACTACTGTTTACAAACAAAATATAAGAATCATCTATACACCTTTCAAAATTATATAAACGCTTTGCAATTTCTCTGACTTTTTCCTCTCCCCTCAAATTATACATAAATGTACGTATTAGAGATAGTGAATGAAATCTTTATTCTTAAATTTTAGTTGTTCAATCTGTTTTAATTAAAATAAAATATATTATTATTATTAACATTAATATCCTTATTAAAATAAAATTCTTTAATTGATTATTTTTATTAAATTAAATATGGACTAGTTTATTCATTATTTCTGTATTTAAATTGATAGAATGAGTTGGTTTCTTATGACTTAAAAATGTTAGTTTATGATAAAATTTAAATTATTTAAGTTTTTATTAAAATAAAATTTATATTGTTTTTATTACCATTAAAATCAAAATTCTTATTAAATTGAAATTGCTTAATTAATTATATTTATTAAATTAAACATTGACTAATAGTCTAATACTTTATATTAATTTTTTTTTTGATATTTAAATAGAAATGATGTTTTTTATGGTTCCAACTAGCCTATCTCCCTCCTATTTATCATCAAGAAAGAAGAGCCTTCACAATAAAATGGTTAGACATTTCAACTTAGAATAAAGCAAAACACATGAATGAGTTGAATAATATAAAAATTGGTTTGTTATGTCTCTCTAAGTTATTTCTTATATATAAATATATATATATATAACCACTTTCCTGCACATTCAAGATGTATAATATCATATTCAATACATGAGGAATTGTCGAGAGGGATGAAGGAATGGTTAGACAAGGGAATGGAGGTTCAAATTATCCAGGCGTGAAGGTGGTTTATCGTCCTAGGATTTTGTGCTTTGAAAAACATACATCTAGTGAATGATATGTTGAAAGTTATTGAGCAAACCATTTTAGATCACAACCCGCAAGTCCAGATTGCTTATCTGGTACTACTGACAAAATTTTACTTTAAATTTTTTTCTTTGAAGGGCTAATAACATTTTATTCAATAAACAAGGGGCACAGAAGCAGATCAAGAAATATTATTAAGCTAAAAATATTTTTCCTCAACCGCAAATGAACATTTTAACTTATTGGGACTGCGACATAAAGTTGTTTCCATTGAGCTTGTGACATATGATAGGAGTATGAAAACTGTCAAATCCATTCTAATTCCCTTTGGACATTGTTTCATGTTTGGGTGAGAAATTGACCGATAACTCCATTGTTTTTTTCTTTGGTCATGCCATATCTAGTCATTGGAAAAAAAATGGATTAATGATGTAACAGCCCATTTATGCCCGGGCCCATATCATTCAAAAACAAAAAATAAATAAATAATAAAAATACTTAAAAATACCAAAAGTCCATTTTATGTTATAGTCCAAATACAGACCCAATAAATCCAAACCCAAACACTACCCAGCCCAATTTACAACCCCTTTGGCCCAAAACATAAACAGTTTTCGGCAAACCCTAACCCTAGGACTAAGCACGCCATCGAGACCTCCACGCACTTGTGACCGCCTTCATTATCATAAATCACGCCCCATCGCCCGGATTTCTCACCTGCAAAAAGGAAAGAAAAGCCAAAGAAACAAGCATATGGCAAGAAATCGGAAAATACCAAAATTGTATTTTGACGGTGGCTATAAAAAGCCAAATACATTTGATGTAATAGGGGGAATTTTTTACGAATATACACAATACAAATATACACAGTCAAAAATCAAGCAAAGGTTTATTTTTAATTTTTTATTTTATTTTTTTTCGAATCTGCCTACATATAAAATTTTCATTTTCATTTTTATATATTTAAATAAATTGTAAAAAAGGGAAAAATTACAGGTTTTTTCGACGGCCGACGAGGCGGCAGACGGCGGCGGGTCGCGCCGGAGCCTTGCCAGCGTTCAGCCGGAAATAGCCCAAGGGGAGAGCATTTTTGAAGGCTCTAAAATTTGTTTTTGCTGCTGAGGTGAAAAATGAAATTTTTTAAAAAAATTTGGTTTATATAAGCTCTTAAAATGACGCCGTTTTTGGGGCTGACTACAATAGCCCAAAACGACGTCGTTTCCTCCTTTAACCCGCGCACTGACCCGACCCGCTACAAGGATCCGGGTGTTTTTGAGAAATGGGTTATTTGCGCATTAAGCCCTTCCGCATTTTTTTATTTTTTTTAATTCAGTTTTTTTTTAAATTATAATTCACCCTAGTAATTTTCTTGTTAATTCTTTTTAGTCCCCATTGATGCCGCGCGTTTGGGATTGGGGGAATAATTTCCCAATTAGTCCCTATCTTTTTGGGACGCGTTCCAATTAGTCCCAATTAGTCCCAATTATTTCCGTTTTTACCCAAAAAACTTTATTTTTGCTTTCAATTTAATTCTTTCTGTCATTATTACTATTTTATTATTAAAATCAATTAACTTAAATTCATATTATTATTAATATCAATATTATTATTATTTTAGTATTACTATTATTATTATTTTTATTACCACCACTACTACTATTATTATTATTTTAATATTATCATTATAATTATATTTGTTATTATTATTTTCCATATTATTATTATTATTATTATTACTATCATTATTTACATATCATTGTTTTAGTATTATTTAACTATATAATTTTATATTATCTTTATTATACTATATATTTTTTTTATTCACTTACATCATTTTAATTATTATTTTTATAATTGTTATTATCAGCATCATTATTATTATAATTTTCATTTTATTTTTTAATATTTTTTATTCTTTTCAATTATTGTTTAATCTTTTATCAATTTTCACTTACCTATTGTTTTTATTTATTATTAGCTTGTTATTTTATTCATATTGTTAATTCTTTTTGCTCTCGTTATTATTATTTATATTATAGCAATTATTACCCAATTATGCATATTAGCCTTATAATTCATTTCATGTTTTACTAAAAATCTTACTCCATTTTATTCAAAAAAGTTCCTAAAATGAAGCAAGACTCGGTATTTGGGAGCTTTGAAAGAATTGTGCCCTAATTTCATTGGGCTTGATCTTTCTCATTGAATTTAAGCAATCGAGTACCCTTTTGAAATCAAAACTTATAAGTTTCAAATAAAAGCTTATTCTCAGAAAATCGAGATGTTGTGTCCTAACTTATTGGATATGACATTTTGTTATCTCGACGTAAGGATTTTCTACAAATAAAAATAAACTTTGTTTCGAAAACTTGAAATGTCGCATCCTAACTCATTGGGTATGACATTTTATTTTTATTTTTATTTTTTTGAAATAAGAGAGTCTTAACATCCAATTTAATTTATGCAAGTTTTTCTTTCAAATAAAAAGGATCGTATTTTAAATTTTTCAAATTTTCGACATTAGGACATTAGTTAATCAATTAGGTACCAATTTTGGACGTTACGAGGGTGCTAATCCTTCCTCATGCGTAACCGACTCCCGAACCCGTTTTCTCGAATTTCGTAGACCAAAAATTATTGTTTTAATAAATCAAAATGTTTTTTTATTAAAATGATTAATTTCAAGGTGACCCGATCACACCTCTAAAAAAGGGTTGGTGGCGACTCCATTCGCTTTTTAAGTCGATCCTCATTTTTCATTTTTTAAAAACCTTAAAAATGGTTTAGACAGCTTGGCGACTCCACTGGGGACCAATAAGAAAGTCAAGCCATAAAATTGATTATTTTCTGTCCTTTGTCGAAAATTTGAAAATTTGAAAATTCGATTTGAAAATTTGATTTGAAAATTACGATCCTTTTGTTGCATTTGTTTGTGTCATTGCATATGATTGTTATTTTTTTTTTGCGCACATTGCATTGCATGACCGTTGTGGTCGCACCTTAAAGTGGGAGTGAGAAACTATGCCTTCATGAGGTTTTCACCTCCGCATGGGCTAGTGGATTGCTTCCGAGATACATCTGTACCTATGTCTTCATGAGGTTTTCACTTCCGCATGGTCATAGGGAAATGTATTCCCCTGAACTGAACTCGATCTGTATGAGCCTATAATGGGTGAAGATTGAGGAATCTGCTGGTTCAGGTACCTTTTCTTTAGAACTAAACCGCATATAGTGAACCCTAAGAGCCCACCTTAGGTAGAACTATGCCAAACCTAGTGGTCACCCAGATAGGTGCCCTATTTTGTTATTTATTTCTCTTGTGCTAACGTGTTCTTTTTTTTTTATTGCATTGCATTCACATCATAGAAAAGAGGTGTTGATTCAAATTCGATTGCTAAATAGAAGAGTTTGTCATGAGAAAATAGATTTCTTGATAAAGTGGATTATAATACGGTCGTCCGAATATGGTCCAAGTAAACACAACGAGAGAAGACTGATAGTCCGTGAAGGAATACAAGACTTTATTGCCCAAGGATTCAAGCTGACGAAGACTATTCGAGAGCCGTCACGTCTCAATTTTCTAACAAGCATTGCGAGGATAAGTGAGTAATGAGTCGCGGCCCAAACAAAAAGGAGCTAGTGGAGGCATCTATTAGAAGTTTGCAAGATTTGACCTTTGTGAAGAAGGGGATTGATGTTTTTTCTTGGAATATGAGGGCAAGGCCGCATATGTAATCCGTTTTATGTAAAGAAATTTGCTTTCTAGAAAAGTTGTTTTAATGGAATTGAATTCAGAATCAACGCCTCTCTTTCTTTTGTATTCATTCCACGCATCTGCATTGCATTACATCATTTACATTAGACTTTTACAAAAGGACCCTAATTAGTTGAAGTTATTTCAGAAAAAGAGAGAAAGAGAGAAAGTTAATCTGGAAACTAAACATCGTTACGGTACTCGCGCTAAGAAGAAAGATATGGATCAAAGACTTGAACAGTTCCAAAGAGACATGCAAGACCAGATGCAAGAGCAGTTGGCAAAGATCCAACAAGATATGAGGGAACAAATGATGGAAGCTCAAAGGAATATAGTGGCTCAAATGACTCAGCTGCTGAATGGGGCAATAGACAAGGGAAAATGTCCCATGTCTAATACTGGAGAGGATAGTGAGGATTATCCTCCGGGTTTTACCCCACCACATGTACAAACACAACTTGAAGCATATCCTCAAAGGCCATCTATTACAATTAGGCTTCAACAAGGTCAAGCTGATACTGGGGTGCCCATGAATGTCCAAGTTGGCTCAGGACCTAACCCAGGAGATAACCCTGCTAATCCTGTTATCCCTGATTTAGATATAACGGAAAGGGAAGAGACAAAAATTGAATTACTGAGGCAGTTAGAGGACCGTTGTAGATGGTTAGAAGAAAAGTTCAAGGCCTTGGAAAATGCTGATAATCACCATGGATTTGATGCTAAAGACTTGAGCTTGGTTTCAGATTTGGTGCTTCCTCACAAGTTCAAAATGCCAGAATTTGAGAAGTACAATAGGACTAGCTGTCCTGAAGCCCATATTACCATGTTCTGTAGACAGATGACTGGGTATGTTAATAACGATCAAATGTTGATCCATTGTTTCCAAGTAGCTTGGTGGGGGCAGCGTCCAGGTGGTACAACCAATTGAGCCGTGCTAAGATTAATTCCTGGAGAGACCTAGCACAAGCATTTATGAAACAATACAATCATGTGACAAAAATGACGCCTGACATAATCACCTTGCAAAACATGGAGAAGAAATCAAATGAAAGCTTCAGGCAGTATGCACAAAGATGGAGGGAAGTTGCCATGTGAGTTCAGCCACCGCTCCTAAAAAAGGAAACAACAATTCTTTTTATCAATACTTTAAAGGCCCTATTCATTACTCACATGATAGGAAGTACCACAAAGAGCTTTGCGGATATAGTAATGGCGGGAGAAATGATTGAAAATGCCATAAGGGGTGGCAAGATAGAAATAGGGGAAAACACCAAAAGGTCAGCTCCAAGGAAAAAGGAGAACGAGGTGAATAATACGAGTACATATAACAAAGGGTACTCGAAGTCAATTACTGTCAGTCAACCAAAAGTAACCACTAGCTATCAAGGCTCTTCAAGGCAGGAATCCAATTCGAGGCCAAATACAAAAAAGCTCAAGTTCACACCCATCCCGATGACATATAAGGAGCTGAATCAGAATCTTTTTGATGTGCATGTGGTGTCTCCTTCCTACTCAGAACCCGTGCAACCTTCGTTCCCAAAATGGTATAATGAGAATGTCCAATGCGAGTACCACGCGGGAATAACGGGTCACTCAATTGAAAATTGTACTATGTTTAAAAAGTTGGTAAAAAGGTTCATTAAAATGAGAATTGTGAAGTTCGACGTTTCATTAGAACTTGATCACTTTGACGAGGCAGTAAATGCGATAATTGAATGAGGAGACAAGAAAGTTGCGACTCCTTGAAGAAGTCAAAAGCGAAGAGGGAACCGGGGAACGAAGTTTCCAAGCCCTTGCATACTTGGGAGTGTTTTGAATAATGGGACTGTGGAAGAGATCCCTGTATTTTTAGAGCTAATCTAGAGTAATATTCAAAACACGTTTGTTGCCTTAAGCCTAGAGGCAATAAGAACCTTTTTGTGAAATAGGATTGTGTCCTAAATTTTTATTTCAATAAAATGCATCTTTTTGAGCAAATATTCTTTTATTTTTTTTTCATTTCATACTGTACAAACAATTGTTCTTAGTTTTTTTTTCTTTGTTTGTTCTTTGGACTTTCTTTCAAGTATTCTTTCATTCTTCAAATAATCATTCTTTGAATCATTTATTATTTGAAATCTTTCTTCGAACCTACAATAGGTCTCCAGATATCAACGATGTGAGTAACGCTGCTACTGACTCAGAGTCTCCTTTCGAGTAAGATATGTGTCTAGAGGGATCTCAGGACTTTAAAGATGACAGAGATTGTAACCTATCTTCTGATTTGTTAAGAATGGTAGAACAAGATGAAAAACAAATCCTACCTTACATAGGGTCAGTGGACATTGCGAGCCTAGGAAAGAGGTGAATATTGTAGCCTAGCTCAGCACAGAAATAAGGCAAGACGTCATTGAGTTATTTTCAAGAATTCAAAGATGTTTTTGCACGATCATATCAAGACACGCCTGGGAAAATCTTAAAAGAGGTCCATAAGAGTGTTTAAAGAACATGATAATGGTTCTACAAAAGCCAGGCTAATCATAAGGTTCGGGTACTATTGGTTCACCATAAAAGGGATATTGCTTCAGTTATGTCGTAAAGGCCAAATTGAGGAAGACTAGACTTATGTGCCTCATCTATTTCTTCACAAATTTTTTATATGTGGGGAGTGGATAGTATGGGGCCGATCTCATCAAAAGCTACTAGTCGACATCGATTCATTGTCGTGGTCGTTGTTTACTTCACTAAGAGGGTGGAAGTAGCTTCATATGCCAATGTTACAAAGTCAATAGTCATCAAATTCCAAAAAAAGAAAAAAAAAAGAGAGATCAAGCACCGACAAAGAATGCCAAAAAGGACAATGTCAAAAGTTTGTAGTATGTTCAAAGATCAGACGCCATATCATAGAGCAACAAAGGCAGCCAAAAAGTAAAAAAAAAAACAAAAAAAACAAAAAAAAGGATTGTAGGAAGGATGACCGAGACTTGTAAAGATTGGCATAATAAGTTACCATTTATTCTCTATGCTTATCAAACGTCGATCAGGACTTTTGCTGGGGCAACACTTTTCCCATTGGTTTATGGAATAGAAGTGGTCTTGCCCATGAAAATCGAGATTCCTTTGCTTCAAGCTTTGATTGAGTCAAGAATTGGATGAAGTAGAATGTCTCCAGTAAACTTGGCTGAAAAAAAGGGTTTGAAAGTATTCATCATAGTCAAATGTACCAAAAATGGATGATGCTGATTTATGTCGAAAATGGTCAACCCAAGGGAATTTCATGATGGGGACTTGGTATTGAGGAATATCCTTCTTATACAAAAGGATTCCAGAGGAAAGCAGATGCCAAACTGGGAAGGAACTTATGTAGTAAAAAAGGACCTGTTCTAGAGGAGCATTGATATTGACCGAGACGGATGGCGAAGACTTGCCCAATTCGGCGAATTCAGGTTCAGTCAAGAAGTATTTTACCTGAAAGGGGAAAAGCCAAGGTGAAAACCCACAAAGGGCGCTTTGAGATCAATTTTGAAAAAAAAAAGAGAAAGAAAGAAGAGGAGAGGCCAAGGCGAAAACTCGCAAAGGGCGCTTTGAGACTAAATGGGTTTTGAGCTGAAAACCCGAAAAGGGCGGCTCAAATTTTGATCAAAGATAGGGCATGTGGTAGTCTTGCTATGCCTGAATTAACAACGAGGAAGTATGTTACGTCTTGGGGCATTGACAAAGTACTCCAGATCCTCTAAATGCGTATTGAGCTTAAAATTGTCCTCAAGAAGTTTGTACAGAGACGCTCAGGCTGCAATATCTGGGGCATCTAGCTTCTATCTTACCCATTTTGAATTTGCTATCTTTGATTACTTTATTCTTTTCAAGATACACCCCAGTCAATTTTCTTTATTTCCTTGGTTATCTTTGATTAACTTATTTGTTTCGAGCTATCCTCCTGATTAATTTCTTTCTAGTCCATTGTTGTGATCTTTTTCAAGCATTTTATATTGAAATAACGATTAATAGACTAATAATACTTTCATAAAAGAAGTTTCGCATATTACTCTGGAAGCTTCTAAATAATATGAGAATCTGAAACAGGACTATTGTTTAGAACTCACCAAGCCTAAGGGTTGGAAATATTGAAAGATGATTTTCTCTTCGAATTTTTATTGGATAAGACATTTCATCGATGATACCATTTTGACAAATGACGAGCAATGTCAACCCAAGTATAAGATGGGATCATTCTCAGGAAAAGAAAAATGATACCCTGCATTCATACATCTGGTCATTACACCCAGGGAATGGTGTAACAGATCAAATTGATTAAAGATGATATAAATTCTATACCTCTGAGTGGTAACAGGATGGATGGAAGAAACCAAATGTTATTCCCCTGAAGTTTCAGTGGGAGGTACAAACTTTATTTCCCAAAAGGTACAGTGGAAGGGACTCTGAAATTACAGCGGGGCAAGCTTGCTGAGCAGAATATGATTGTTTCTTTGGGCTTTCTGTCAAAGATACCAGCTGGACGAGAAAGCATGGTAACGCATCAGTGATAGAACCTTGCTGAACTATGAGCAATAACAACCCAAGCATTAAAAAGGGATCATTCTCATGCATTTATATATCATTCATACACTTCCAATTAGGAGCATTTGATTCATTCCGATCATTGTATCCTAATCGTTGTACATTAAAAAAAAAGAGAGAAGGAGATCATTCTCATGACATTCTGCATTCATGCAAATGTCATCCCTAATATCATTTAGTTAGGAGCATTAGATTCATTCTGATCATTGCATCCTAATCATTATACAAATGGTATCATTCTCATGACATTCTGCATTCATGCAAATGTCGTCCATAATACATTTAGTTAAGAGTATTAGATTCATTCCGATTATAACATCCTAATCATTTGGCATAAACATAAGCATATGAAATTGAGTCTACAAGACATGTCCCCCAGAGGACAGTGTAGCAACATTGGTGGAATCACAGATCTTATCTCCCTAAGCAGTAGTGGAGCAGATCGAGGATGGTGAATCTTATCTTCCTGATATAGCAAGGAAGAAGATTTTAGCCACTAGCCTTATCTTCCTGAGGTAGCAAGGGAGCAGGCTGAAGATTATAGTCTTATCTTCCTGATGTAGCAAGGGAGTAGACCAAAAATTGTAGATCTTGTCTCCTCGAGATAGTAGTGGGGCAGATCGAAGATGGCAAATCTTATCTTTCTGATGTAGCAAGGAAGTAGATTTTAGCCACTAGCCTTATCTTCCTGAGGTAGCAAGGGAGCAGACTGAAGATTATAGTTTTATCTTCCTGATGTAGCAAGGGAGCAGACTAAAAATTGTAGATCTTGTCTCCTCGAGATAGGAGTGGGGCAGATCGAATTTGGCGAATCTTATCTTCCTGATGTAGCAAGGAAGCAGATTTTAGCCACTAGCCTTATCTTCCTGAGGTAGCAAGGGAGCAGGCTGAAGATTATAGTCTTATCTTCCTGATGTAGCAAGGGAGCAGACTAAAAATTATAGATCTTGTCTCCTCGAGATAGCAGTGGGGCAGATCGAATTTGGCGAATCTTATCTTCATGTATCGGCAATGGAGCAGATTCAAGCCACTAGCCTTATCTTTCTGAAGTAGCAAGGGAGCAGGCTAAAGATTTGTAACATCCCGAAATTGGGCCTAGTAGAATTGGGCCCAATGGGCCTTGAGCGTAGAAGCGTTTTAAAATTTTGAGAACAAGAGAATGACATTATTTCAAGTTGGACTTATTAAGAAGGTAATTTTGGAAAGTTACGAGGTTTCTATAAAGTTCCGGGTTCAAGTTGGGCCTTAGTAAAATTTTGTGTTTAAGCCTATTAAGGAGAGATAGTAAGTGGCATCAAGGCTTATGGAAATAAAAGAGTAAATTGCTAGCATAAATGAGCAATTGGTAAAAGGGTTATGGCGCCACATGTAGTACCTTGAGGAAGAGGTTTGAATCCCTTTGTGTGCAATTTTGACTTTTATTTTTGCATTCCTTCCTTAGTGTCGGCCAAGGTATATATATGGCAAGGTTGACTTCTTTATTTTTGGTATGGTGGCTAAAGGAATTAAGGAAAGGTTGAGGTTGGGGAAAGGAATCAAAAGGAAAAGGCAAGTAAGGGGAACAAGTGGCTTATTTCATGGAGAATGTTATGGAAAGTATGGTTGGCAAAATTTTGACCCTTATGGCTATGCATGTGGACGGTTTGGGGGTAGATAGGTAGCTGAAATTTTACTTTGGCTTTTGGTAAGGTTTTGGTATTATTTTTGGCCAAAAATCCCATTTGCAACTTTGTGTCATTTTCTCCCAAATTGCTACTCTCTTTGCCGAAATCTTCTAGCACAATAGTGCATTTTTTCTTCTCTTTTGATTGGTCACATATTCATCTTTTTTCCATCTTCCTTGATAGCCGAAACTTCAAGTTGATATTAAACAAATTCTTCTTCTTTCTTCTTGATTGCCGAAACTCTAAAGCCATTAGTGAGTACTTTTCTTTCTTTGTTTTGCCGAAACCACCTAGCCTAATTGATCATCTTCTCCATCTTCCAAGTTGGGTTTTTCTTTCTTGATTAAACTGGGTAAGTGTTTTTATTCAAATCTTTTCATTCTTTTTCTCTTTAGCCGAATGAGAGTCCCTTATTATTTGGTTGTTTCATCTTGATTCTAAAACTGAAATGGTGTTCTCCCTTACTCCCTCACATCTTGATAATCTTTTATTTGTAGTATTCTAGTGGATTGGCCGAATACCACATCATTGCTTAATCATCTCAAGTCATAAGTCAATTGGTGGGAATTGAGATTATCATCGATTAAGGTAAGGAGTCTTTTCATAGTCCATTCGATATCACTACTCGGTTATTGTGTTAATCGGATCGAAGTTTCGACTAATCGATTATGTTTTACGGACGAAATCACTCGATATGTTCTACCTTCGGACATAGTGGTAAGTGATTCAAGTTTAAGTGATACGAAATCTTTTGGAAATCCGAGGCTAACTTTTGGTTGGTATTGTTCTAGGTCATCGATGAGTGGTTCGTTAGGAAATCAAAATCAGGTGTGTAATCCCGTACCTTCCGAATACATGTTTGATATGGTGTGTAATCTCACATCTCTCTGAAAGTTTGTATGATATGTTCTGTGATTTGGTCAAAATACCGAAGAAAACTGAAAACCGGCATCCGTGATCACTCGGGCGTGCGTATGATCGTAGTGGTAATCGTATTTTGTAATAAAACAGTTTCGGTTAGAAGCAGTGATGTGTTTTTGAAAAATCACGAAAAATAGGAGAAAAGGAATTACAAAGTGAATAAGATATCAGATTAAATCTTACGGTGTCTATTTTGATATGGAAGAAACGGAGAAGGAAAAGAAATTTTATATTTTGAGATATCTTAATTTTAGTGAGACTGGTTCTGAATGACTTCGTGGTTCCCTAATCTGTCTTGGAAAAATCTTATAAAATTGTACAAAGTTAATTATGAGTTATAGTTTATATGTACAGATTCCTTAGTGAGTCTATTTTCAATAGAAATAAGCGAGAGCAACATATGAAAACTGTACAGTGAGATATTTGAATTTTGGGTAAGAGAGGTCAGAATCGTTGGTCAGTGAAACAAGGGAATCTTTAAGGAATAAACTGTAATAAATGGCTAAGTCAAAAATTCTGGAAAAATTATAGTAAGAAGATATATGAGTCTAGTCTCAAGGAAAATTTACGGAGTTAGATTTCGAGATTCCTAACTCAAGTTATAGTCAATTTAGTTAGTACGACGCAGATGGACAGTTTCAATTTTTATGCTCCACATTAGTAGTTAAGTCTAGGTTGCGAAATTTCCAAAATACCCTTAGGTTGCGAAATTACCGAATTAACCTTAGTGGGTAAATTATCGAAATTACGAAAATGCCCCTATGGGTCGAAATTACGAAATTGTTATATGGGCTAATCTGATATTTTGATAAATGGGCCAATTTGATATTTTGATAAATGGGCCGATCTGATATTTTGCTATATGGGCCAATTTGATATTTTGATAAATGGGCCGATCTGATATTTTACTATATGGGCCAATCTGATATTTTGATAAATGGGCCAATCTGATATTTTGATACATGGGCCAATCTAATATTTTGATAAATGGGCCGATCTGATATTTTGCTATATGGGCCAATCTGATATTTTGCTAAATGGGCCAAATCTGATATTTTGCTTAATGGGCCTTTTGATTAATTGTTGTAATGGGCCATAATTTTGTAATAAATATCTGAATAAATTGTTGTGAATGGCTATGCATTATATACATGATTTGCATAGGATGGGATAATGATGAAGAGAAGTTCTGGTAGCTCTGCTACATAATTCTGGTGGCTCTGCCACAAATATGAAAAATGGCGATGCCATGTAAATTCTGTTAATCTGGTGGCTTGTCCACAAATTTGATATAATTGGCTTAATGCCTACGTGTTGGCGGGGTGGGTGACTAAAGCTCCCCACAGGTGTGCTGGTTGGTACGGGTGGTGTGTAGCGGATGGAAAACTAGGTTATGCATATTATATTTGATACATTATTGTTGTTGTAAATGGGCTTAGGCCCAAAATATTGCTAATTGGGTTCCGGCCCAATGAATAACGGTAAGGGGATTTCACACTGAGTTCTTGTAACTCACCCCCCTTTCTCTTAACCCTTGTAGGTAATGATCAATGATGGAGACTTGGGCCATGGATGACTAGGGTGGAGGCCATACTTCGGAAATGGTTTATTTGGACTTTAGACTTCTTTCTCATTTATTTTATTACTTTACTATTTTGGGTTAAATGTTGTAATAAGGCCTCTGGACTATTTTTATTTTTGCTTTTTGGTTGGGATGTTTTATTATTTTTCTTAAATTGTTTAAAAGGGAATTTTCTAAAAACTTAAACAATGGTTTCCAAAATCGATTAACAAATGGATTTCAAAATAAACTTTTACAAATATTTTTAACACGGATATTTTCTCTCGAACTATTAACGATATTTTCAAAAGACTTGGATTCTCTTTCGAATTTTCAACGTCGTTTTCAAAAGTCACGATTTTGTAAGATCATTAGTTCAAATTTATCGATTTATCAATCAAATCTTTGAGGTTAGTAGTATTTTATCAAATCAAACTTGTTTTCTAGATTTTTAACAAAGCAATATTTTAGTACGAACAAAAAGGGTTTAACATGTTTTGCTCGTGTGACATACCAAATCTGCTCATAACGCATGGGCCGGGTTCGGGGTGTTACGAGATTATAGTCTTATCTTCCTGATGTAGCAAGGGAGCAGACTTAAAATTATAGATCTTATCTCCTCGAGATAGCAGTGGGGCAGATCGAATTTGGCGAATCTTATCTTCATGTATCGGCAATGGAGTAGATTCAAGCCACTAGCCTTATCTTCCTGAAGTAGCAAGGGAGCAGGCTGAAGATTATAGTCTTATCTTTCTGATGTAGTAAGGGAGCAGACTAAAAATTGTAGATCTTGTCTCCTCGAGATAGCAGTGGGGCAGATCAAATTTGGCGAATCTTATCTTCATGTATCAGCAATGGAGCAGATTCAAGCCACTAGCTTTATCTTCCTAAAGTAGCAAGGGAGCAGGTTGAAGATTATAGTCTTATCTTCCTGATGTAGCAAGGGAGTAGACTAAAAATTGTAGATCTTGTCTCCTCGAGATAGAAGTGAGGCAGATCGAAGATGGCGAATCTTATTTTCCCGAGGTAGCAGGGGAGTAGATTCAAACCACCAGCCTTACCCCCTAAGCAGTAGTGGAACAGGCTGAAAATTACAAGTCTTATCTCCATGTATCGGCAATGGAGCAGACTGAAGACACTTTCAGCCTTGTCTCTCTGAAATTACAGCAGAGTAGACTGAAGACAGCAAATCTCATCTTCCTGAAGTTGCAGGAAGCAGATCGAAGACACTTTCTGTCTTGTCTCCCTGAAGTTGCAGCGGAGTAGACTGAAGATAGCAGATCTGGCATTCCTGAAGTTGCAGGAAGCAGATCGAAGACATCAGATCTTGTCTCCCTGAGTTTGCAGTGGAGCAGATTAAGAATAGCAGATCTGGTCTTCCTAAAGTTGCAGGAAGCAGATCAAAGACATCAGATCTTGTCTCCCTGAGTTTGCTGAGGAGCATATTGAAGATAGCAGATTTGGCATTCCTGAAGTTGCAGGAAGCAGGTCGAAGACATCAGATCTTGTCTCCCTGAGTTTGCAGCGGAGTAGACTGAAGATAGTAAATCTCATCTTCCTGAAGTTGCAGTGAAGCAGATTGAAGATATCAGCCTATCTCCCTAAAGATACAGCCATTTGACAAGACCGGGCAAAATGGGACCTTTTATCGTCTTTGCTTTATTCTCGTTATACGACAATGAGCAAAGAGGGGCAGCTGTAACAGCCCATTTATGCCCGGGCCTATATCATTCAAAAACAAAAAATAAATAAATAATAAAAATACCAAAGATACCAAAAGTCCATTTTATGTTACAGTCCAAATACAGATCCAATAAATCCAAACCCAAACACTACCCAGCCCAATTTACAGTCCCTTTGGCCCAAAACATAAACAGTTTTCGGCAAACCCTAACCCTAGGACTAACTGCTGCCGCCGAGACCTCCACGCACGCCGCAGCCGCCTTCATTGTCCCAAATCACGCCCCATCGCCGTCGGATTTCTCGCCTGCAAAAAGGAAAGAAAAGCCAAAGAAACAAGCATATGGCAAGAAATTAGAAAATACCAAAATTGTATTTTGACAGTGGCTATAAAAAGCCGAATACATTTGATGTAATAGGGGGAATTTTTTACGAATATACACAATACAGATTGTAACACCCCAAACCCGGCCCATGCGTTATGACCGGATCTGACATGTCACATGGGAAAAACATGTTAAATCCTTTTTATTCGTACTAAGATAAGTATTATTTTGTTATAATCGAGAAAGCAAGTTTGATTTGAAATATTTGATAAAATACTACTAACCTCGATGGTTGATTGATAAATCGATAATTTGAACTAGATATCTTATAAAACCGTGACTTTTGAAAATATCGTTGATAATTTGAGAGAAAATTTCCAAGTTAAAATATTTGTAAAAGTTTGTTATGAAATCCATTTGTAAATCACAAAAAGAGAAAAAACGTTGGTTATGCTTTTAGAAAATCCCCATTTAAAATAGTTCAAGCAACATAATAAATACGTCAAACATAATGCAAAATAAAATAATCCAGAGGCCTTATTACATCATAAAAACCCAAAAATAGTAAAAGTAATAAGGTGAACGGAAATAGAAATCTAAAGTTTAATAAAACCATTTTCAAGTATGGCCTCCACCGAGTCATCCATGGCCCAAGTCCACATCATCGAGCATTACCGCAAGGGTTAAGGAAACGGGGTGAGTTACTAGAACTCGAGTGTATAATCCCCTTCTTGTTATGTTATCCATTGGGCTCAAACCGTATAGCAACATCTTGGGCCTAAGCCCATTACAAAGTAATAAATAAATGACATGAATGCAACCCATCCCATCCGGCCAATCTCTCCCCGACCACCAATCTCTCCGTGGGGATCAAGTCAACCCACCCCGCCATTCTCTCCAATTTGCGATCAAACCGCCATTTATAATATTTTTGTGGTTGAACCACGAGTCATAATCAAGCACATTAATAAACAAATTGTGGCAATGCCACCAAAGCTACACTTCTCTTCATTCAATTTTCTCATCCCATGCAATATGTAGAGATGCAACATACATAATAACAATCATTAATCTATTGTATACTTTTAATGAATCGCCCCTTTAAAGCAATATAATAATTCGGCCCACTAAGGCATTTTAACAAATCGACCCATAGGGGCATTTTGGTAATTCGACCCATAGGGGCATTTCGGTAATTTATACAAATTAACACTGATTTTGAAAAATCTTTAAAAATAATGAAATTTAAGCAATTTCTCGATTTATGCCATATTACGATTTTTAGCCTTATAATAATAACAATCAACTATCAAACTTGTTATCGAATCATAATTCACGGAATTACGGTGTGAGATTACACACGACACGGTAAGTATTAAACTCTCTTGATCGTCGGCACCTATGACATCATAACACTCGATTAATCTAATGAACGAGATTTTTATTAATCTAAATCTAAACCAAGCGATCTATTGAAACGCTTACCCTCGATATCGTGAACGACCACGATTTGTCTATTCTCACCGGATGATGGTCCACAACCCGGTGGGAAATCTCGAATCATTGAAACCGCTCTATGCTTGAACTTAGGAGTAGGAATTGTAAATCCACTCCTTTTGTGTTCTCCAATAGCTTTTCCTTTCAACTCGGTTCCACTTGCCTCCATTGAAAAGTCTTAATCAAAGCGATATTACAAGTATATATTGATTGTCTAAGGAAAAAGGGTTCGCTTACCACTATTTTCGTAGAATCCACAAGTAGAGAATATCGAGTGATTTCGTCCCTAACAACATAATCGATTAGCCAAACTTTCAATCCGATTAACACAATAATCGAGTAGTGATATCGAATGGATTATGAAGGGACTCCTTACCTTAATCGATGATGATCCCGATTCCCACCGATTGGTTTATGACTAGGGATGAATAGGCAATGATGTGGTATTCGGCCAAACCACTAGAATACTACAAATAGAAGATTATCAAAATATGAAGGAGTATGGAAGAACACCATTTGGGTTTTAGAAACAAGATGAGATAACCAAATGATGAGGAATACTCATTCGGCTAAAGAGAGAAGAAAATGAAAAGATTTGAATGAAACACTTACCCGGTTTAATCAAGAAAGAAAAGTCCAACTTGTAAGATGGAGAAGATGATCAATTTTCGGCTTTTGAATAGAAAAAGGGTTGATGAAATGATCAAAAGAAAAGAAAATATGAAGGAGGAGTGCTTTGTTAGTTTCGACTAACAAAAGAAAAATGAACAATAGTGGGTTGAGTGTTGCGGCAAAACAAAGAAGTAAGATGAACAATTAGGCTAGGTGTTTCGGCTATCAAAGAAAGAATGACCAAAATGCATTGAGGTTTCGGTCAAAACAAAGAAAAGAAAATGCTCACTTTTGGCTTTGGGGTTTTCGGCAAAGAGGGAAGAAATTGGAAAAAAGAAAAGGTCACCAAAATGCTAAGGAGAAAAATAACCTCTCATGCACCAAAATTTTGTCAAAATGACCAAAGAGAAAAGAGAAATTCGGCTCTCACTATTCCCTAACCAAAACCGTGCATCACTTTGCCTAAAGGAAGAATGTTGACCATAATTCTTTCCAAAACATCTTCCACACTTTAAGCCAACATGTTCCCTATTCTTTCCTTTTCTTTTTTTCTTCTTTCCTTCCACTCATCCTTTCCTTATTTCCTTAGCCATCTTTCCTAAAAGAAAAAGTCTTCCTTTCCATAATTGAAGCCTTGGCCGACACTATGGATGAATAACACAAAAAAATAATCAAAAATTTTCACCAAGTGGGATTCGAACCTCTTCCCCTAAAGCCCTTCATGTGACGCCACATCCTCTTTACCATATGCTCATTTTATGCTAGCAATTTACTCACTTATTTCCATAAGCATTGATGCCACCTACCTTCTCCCCCCCTTAAGGGCTTAAACACAAAAATTTTACTAAGGCCCAACTCAACCCCGAGCCTTCTTAGAACCTTAAAAACCTACACAATTAATATTTTAACTAATCTATCACAAGATATAATGCACAAACATAAATTTTGAATTTCAGGATGTTACACAGATATACACAGTCAAAAATCAAGCAAAGGTTTATTTTTTATTTTTTATTTTATTTTTTTTGAACCTGCCTACATATAAAATTTTCATTTTTATTTTTATATATTTAAATAAATTGTAAAAAAAAAGGAAAAATTACCGGTTTTTTCGACGGCCGGCGACGGCGGCAGACGGCGGCGGGTCGCGCCGGAGCTTCACCGGCGTTCAGCCAGAAATCGCCCAAGGGGAGAGCATTTTTGAAGGCTCTCAATTTTTTTTTTTTTTGCTGCTGAGGTGAAAAATGATTTTTTTTTTAAAAAAATTGGTTTATATAAGCTCTTAAAACGACGCCGTTTTGGGGCTGGCTACAATAGCCCAAAACGACGTCATTTCCTCCTTTAACCCGCGCACTGACCCGACCCGCTACAAGGATCCGCGTGTTTTTTAGAAATGGGTTATTTGCGCATTAAGCCCTTCCGCATTTTTTTATTTTTTAATTCAGTTTTTTTTAAATTATAATTCGCCCTAGTAATTTTCTTGCTAATTCGTTTTAGTCCCCATTGATGCTGCGCGTTTGGGATTGGGGGGAATAATTTCCCAATTAGTCCCTATCTTTTTGTGGCGCGTTACAATTTGGTCCCTTTGCCTCATTTTATTTATGTTTTTACCCAAAAAACTTTATTTTTGCTTTCAATTTAATTCTTTCTGTCATTATTGCTATTTTATTATTAAAATCAATTAACTTAAATTCATATTATTATTAATATCAATATTATTATTATTTTAGTATTACTATTATTTTTATTTTTATTACCACCACTACTACTATTATTATTATTTTAATATTATCATTATAATTATATTTGTTATTATTATTTTCCATATTATTATTATTATTATTACTATCATTATTTACATATCATTGTTTTAGTATTATTTAACTATATAATTTTATATTATCTTTATTATACTATATATTTTTTTATTCACTTACATCATTTTAATTATTATTTTTATAATTGTTATTATCAGAATCATTATTATTATAATTTTCATTTTGTTTTTTAATATTTTTATTCTTTTCAATTATTGTTTAATCTTTTATCAATTTTCACTTACCTATTGTTTTTATTTATTATTAGCTTGTTATTTTATTCATATTGTTGATTCTTTTTGCTCTCGTTATTATTATTTATATTATAGCAATTATTACCCAATTATGCATATTAGCCTTATAATTCATTTCATGTTTTACTAAAAATCTTACTCCATTTTATTCAAAAAAGTTCCTAAAATGAAGCAAGACTCGGTATTTGGGAGCTTTGAAAGAATTGTGCCCTAATTTACTGGGCTTCGATCTTTCTCATTAAATTTAAGCAATCGAGTACCCTTTTGAAATCAAAACTTATAAGTTTCAAATAAAAGCTTATTCTCAGAAAATCGAGATGTTGTGTCCTAACTTATTGGATATGACATTTTGTTATCTCGACGTAAGGATTTTCTACAAATAAAAATAAACTTTGTTTCGAAAACTTGAAATGTCGCATCCTAACTCATTGGGTATGACATTTTATTTTTATTTTTATTTTTTTGAAATAAGAGAGTCTTAACATCCAATTTAATTTATTCAAGTTTTTCTTTCAAATAAAAAGGATCGTATTTTAAATTTTTCAAATTTTCGACATTAGGACATTAGTTAATCAATTAGGTACCAATTTTGGGGGTTACGACGGTGCTAATCCTTCCTCATGCGTAACTGACTCCCGAACCTGTTTTCTCGAATTTCGTAGACAAAAAATTATTGTTTTAATAAATCAAAATGTTTTTTTTATTAAAATGAATAATTTCAAGGTGACCCGATCACACCTCTAAAAAAGGGTTGGTGGCGACTCCATTCGCTTTTTAAGTCTATCCCCGTTTTTTCGTTTTTTTTAAAACCTTAAAAATGGTTTAGACAAATGATATATGTTTATGAATTGATACCTTGAAGAATTTGAAGAATAAACAACTATTTTATTCTAATTGAAACTATTTAGATGTTGAAGTGGGAAACAAAATTAAGAAACTAATGTACTATTTCACATAAAACCAGGGAAAAAATCAAAGGTTGATTTTACAAAAATAAGTTTCCAAGTAAATCAGATTCTTTGGTTTCAACATTTCCAACTAAAACGATGGCGTACTACTGGCTAAAGGCAATTAAAGAAGGGGGTGTCGTTAATGAGTGGACTTTTTAGGATGACTCAAGCTTATGTGTCTAAGACTATTGCGTGGTTAAAAACAAATTCGATGTTCGGTGCGATCCCTATATAGAGGGAGCTTTGAAGTTCAATGTTGATGATTCAACTTTCGAAAAACTAAGGACTTCAGGTTGTGGAGTTGTGTTGCATTATGATTGTGGGGCTGATAGGAATTCAAGAATATGAATATACTAAAATTGTGACCGTTAAATGTGCGCTTGACTTAAACTGGAAAAGTTTAAATCTCCAATCTCTTCCCAAATGAATACTTGAATTTTACTTACCAAAATAGAAAGATTGTCCTTTAGAACAGTCGGACTCACATACTGTGCATTTTGAGGGACATTTTCTAAGACAGTTGTCCCCACATCTTCATTATAAGAAGCTAAGAGGTTTATTAGTTCAAGAAAGTTACCTTGATTTCTTGAATCTTGTGCTTCATCGCGTCCTCTAAAGGCACAACCTTGAAATACAAGCCACTTAACATCACCTATTGACACGTTGAGCTGTTGCCGATTTCTTGCAACTTGTTTAGAATTTTGTTTCTCAATAAACCTCTCAATATTTTGCAAGGAATTATGAAGATCGAGGTAATTTTTCATAGCATTCTTGTGTAAAGAATTTGCATCATTACCCACATGAGTAGCAAAAGGACATTTAGATCCTTCATTGACCTTCTTCCATGATCGAAATCCTTGGCTTGTAAAATTATTTCAATGACGCCCAAATGGCTTGTTGAAGAGAAAACAAGGAAGGCAATACCAAAATAGCATTCTGGAAATTCAAATTTTGATGATGGTATCGATACCTTAGGCCTAGGTATCGATACCTAGCCTTCAATATCGATATCGATGTTAAAAATGATACCAAAATCACATTCTGTTTTGGAAATTTTGAGTTTTAGAGCCTAGGTATCGATACCTATACCCTTGGTATCGATACCTTGGTTAAATTTTGGTAAAAATCAGTTAAAAGTTCACTAAAACCCCTTCAATATGTTGGATTCAACTCAACACTTAAGACCAATTCAAGAAGCATTTAAACTACTTAAAATAACTCCAAATCCATCACAATTATCACATTAACAAACCACATTTGAAAACATACTTATAACCTTAATAATTCATTTCATATAGAACCAAAATACTTCAAATAAAAACCAAAATAGATAGAGTTTCAAGAGTTTGCATTTTAGTCCCTAACACTTGGGAACACATTTGGTATGCCTAATTATGCCAAACTTTCAAAACGACATCGTTCTGATATTAGCCTTTAAGGAGCCTGAGGATCAAATTGAAACAAAATATAAGTTTTAGGGCTAATTTAAAAAAATAAAAAAAGGTTAAATTGGACAAAATTAAAACTACTAAAATAGCGAAGGGACTAAAATGGTAAATTTCTCTTTTAATAAAAAACACGCGGATCCTCCCCGAGTTTTTGGGTCAACGCGCGGATCCTCCCTTAAAATGACGTCGTTTTGGCCTTAAAAGGGGACCTCCAAAACGGCATATCTCTTGTTCGAATTGACTATGCACCTTACGGTGGCCTAAACCCTCCTCACACTCACCCTCGTGCCACTGAAATTCTAGTCGTTGTGGAGGGCACACTTTCCGTCGGCTTTGTCACATCGAACCCGGATAACCGTCTCTTCACCAAAGTCCTTTACCCTGGAGATGTATTTGTTTTCCCCGAAGGTATGATTCACTTCAGTTCAACATAGGAGTACGAGTGCGGTTGCCTTTCTTTGCTCTCGAGAGCCAAAACCGGGGTGATCACCATTGCAAATGCACGAGTGTTTGGCTCGACCCGACCATCAATCTTGATGTTCTTGCCAAGGCCTTCGGCTCGATCAAAATATCGTTAAACAACTTGATCCGGTTACGGTGGGACAACAACTAGGGGATACTTCTAAACCCCATGAACCAACCTTAGCGACTAATTGTTTGGATGATGTTTAGCTTGTTTTTCACGTTGAATTTAGTTGAAAGAAAAATAAAAAAGATATAAGAGGTTTCTCATGTACCTTAGCTTATTGTAACCTCTCGTAATATTATTTTCATCATACAATATGGAGTCTTGCAATTACAATTTATTTTTAGTTTGAAGTTTGGATTTGGACCTTCGTTTAGGGAAATGAATGAATCACTACGATTGATTCTTGTATTAATTTTTTGTTGTTTTTTTTCCAACTCACATTTACAAACAAAATATAAGAATCATCTATACACCTTTCAAAATTATATAAACGCTTTGCAATTTCTCTCCGGTCGTTTCTCTCCTCAAATTATACATAAATGTACGTATTAGAGATAGTGAATGAAATCTTTATTCTTAAATTTTTTTTAAAAAAATTAGTTGTTCAATCTGTTTTAATTAAAATAAAATATATTATTATTATTAACATTAATATCCTTATTAAAATAAAATTCTTTAATTGATTATTTTTATTAAATTAAATATGGACTAGTTTATTCATTATTTCTGTATTTAAATTGATAGAATGAGTTGGTTTCTTATGACTTAAAAAAGTTAGTTTATGATAAAATTTAAATTATTTAATTTTTAGTAAAATAAAATTTATATTGTTTTTATTACCATTGAAATCAAAATTCTTATTAAATTGAAATTGCTTAATTAATTATATTTATTAAATTAAACATTGACTAATACTTTATATTAAATTTTTTTCGATATTTTAATAGAAATGATGTTTTTTATGGTTCCAACTAGCCTATCTCCCTTCTATTTATCATCAAGAAAGAATAGCCTTCACAATAAAATGGTTAGACATTTCAACTTAGAATAAAGCAAAACACATGAATGAGTTGAATAATATAAAAATTGGTTTGTTATGTCTCTCTAAGTTATTTCTTATATATATATATATATATATATATAACCACTTTCCTGCACATTCAAGATGTATAATATCATATTCAATACATGAGGAATTGCCGAGAGGGATGAAGGAATGGTTAGACAAGGGTATGGAGGTTCAAATTATCCAGGCGTGAAGGTGGTTTATCTGTGTCCTAGGATTTTGTGCTTTGGAAAACATACATCTAGTGAATGATATGTTGAAAGTTATTGAGCAAACCATTTTAGATCACAACCCGCAAGTCCAGATTGCTTATCTGGTACTACTGACAAAATTTTACTTTAAATTTTTTTCATTGAAGGGCTAATAACATTTTATTCAATAAACAAGGGGCACAGAAGCAGGTCAAGAAATATTATTAAGCTAAAAATATTTTTCCTCAACCGCAAATGAACATTTTAACTTATTGGGACTGCGGCATAAAGTTGTTTCCATTGAGCTTGTGACATATGATAGGAGTACGAAAACTGTCAAATCCATTCTAATTCCCTTTGGACATTGTTTCATGTTTGGGTGAGATATTGACTGATAACTCCATTGTTTTTTTTCTTTGGTCATGCCATATCTAGTCATTGGAAAAAAATTGATTAATGATATATGTTTATGAATTGATACCTTGAAGAATTTGAAGAATGAACAACTATTTTATTCTAATTGAAACTATTTAGATGTTGAAGTGGGGAACAAAATTAAGAAACTAATGTACTATTTCACATAAAACCAGGGAAAAAATCAAAGGTTGATTTTACAAAAATAAGTTGCCAACTAAATCAGATTCTCTGGTTTCAACATTTCCAACTAAAACGATGGCTTACTACTGGCTAAAGGAAATTAAAGAGGGGGGTGTCGTTAATGAGTGGACTTTTTAGGATGACTCAAGCTTATGTGTCTAAGACTATTGCATGGTTAAAAAAAAATTCGATGTTCGGTGCGATCCTTATATAGAGGGAGCTTTGAAGTTTAATGTTGATGATTCAACTTTCGGAAAACTAGGGACTTCTGGTTGTGGGGTTGTGTTGCATTATGAATGTGGGGCTGATAGGAATTCAAGAATATGAATATACTAAAATTGTGACCGTTAAATGTGCGCTTGACCTAAACTGGAAAAGTTTGAATCTCCAATCTCTTCCCAAATGAATACTTGAATTTTACTCACCAAAATACAAAGATAGTCCTTTAGAACTGTCAGACTCACATACTATGCATTTTGAGGGACATTTTCTAAGACAATTGCCCCCACATCTTCATTATAAGAAGCCAAGATTTTTATTAGTTCAAGAAAGTTACCTCGATTTCTTGAATCTTGTGCTTCATCGCGTCCCCTAAAGGCACAACCTTGAAATGCAAGCCACTTAACAGCACCTATTGACACCTTCAGTTGTAGTTGATTTCTTGTAACTTGTTCAGAATTTTGTTTCTCAGTAATCCTTTCAACATTTTGTAACGAATTATGAAGATTGAGATAATTTTTCATAGCATTCTTATGTAAAGAATTTGCATCCTTACCAACATGAGTAACAAAAGGATATTTAGATCCTTCATTGACCTTCTTCCATGATCAAAATCCTTGGCTTGTAAAAGTATTTCAAATGGCTTGTTGAAGAGAAAACAAGGAAGGCAATACCAAAATAACATTCTGGAAATTCAAATTTTGATGAAGGTATTAATACCTTAGCCTAAGTATCGATACCTAGCCTTCAATATTGATACTGATGTTAAAAATGATACCAAAATCACATTCTATTTTGGAAATTTTAAGTTTTAAATCCTAGATATCGATACCTATACCCTTGGTATCGATACATTGGGTAAATTTTTTGTAAAAATTAGTTAAAAGTTCACTAAAACCCCCTACAATATATTGGATTCAACTCAACACTTAAGACCAAATCAAGATGCATTTAAACTACTTAAAACAACTCCAAATCAATCACAATTATCACTTTAACAAACCACATTTGCACACATACTTATAACCTCAATAATTCATTTCATATAGAACTAAAATACTTCAAATAAAAACCAAAATAGATAGAGTTTCAAGAGTTTGCATTTTAGTCTCTAACACTTGGGAACACATTTGGTTAGTCAATGTGCATGCCATTTTACTTCGAAATATAGTACCTACTCTTGTAGTTCTTGAGGATGTGATAAGATGAGAGATCTCCTAGCCTTAACACTTTGATTATTCACTTTTGTTCACATTTCATATCTTTAGCCTATAGTAGACTTTTTCTTATAAATTGAAAAATTGTTGGTCTTTCTCTAATGAATAACTCTTTCTTTGACCGGTTACTAGAGTAAAAATAATGTAATGGAACAGAAGGGAAGAACCTCCACAATAATAGCCTT
Source organism: Gossypium sturtianum (assembly GCA_025698515.1). Classification (NCBI taxonomy): domain Eukaryota; kingdom Viridiplantae; phylum Streptophyta; class Magnoliopsida; order Malvales; family Malvaceae; genus Gossypium; species Gossypium sturtianum. The sequence continues at coordinate 125,112,910 of CM046953.1, read as the reverse complement.
ACTTATAAAGCTCACAGCTCTCACAAAACTTACATATAGCTGACATGCAAAGCTGACTCACCACATTAATGTGACCAACATAGTAATTTCTAAGCAATTTATACCATAATTATTTGTTGTACTTTAGTTAATTTATTGTACAGAAAACACACATGCTCGAAAAAAAAACTATTAGGTTCGCAACTCAATAATCCGCTATTGGCATTCCCAGAAAATATGAGGAAATTTTGCACTCGCACACCCTTGACATTTCCACGAGAAAACAAAAAAATGCAAATCCATATAGAATAAAAGGCGAAGAAAAACCTACCTTTAATGTTGAATGACATCTTCGACTTCCAGTTGCTTTTCAACCACCTTCAGTCCTCTTGTATCACCTTTCTTTCCAATCTGAGAAGAGATAAGTTCAACCATGTTGTTGACCGGTTTCGATAGGGGCATTTGAGAGCTGCCTGACATCTTGAAATAGCTCCCCCGATCCTGTATTTTCTTATTAAGCTTTCTTCTATTTCAGCCAGCGCCGACTTTTCCTCCAGCGATCTGCCTTTTAGAAGTCAAATCATTGCTATGCAACACCTCCGATCGGTCATCGTCCACTGACTCAATCGTATTTGGGTGATCATTTTCCTTAAAAACAATTGTTGAGTGCTTTGCTAGGCAAGTACACCTTCTTTCAATGTCACCAAAACCTCCAATGGAGCCTCAAAAGTCGGATTAAAGTGAGTAGTTGTCACAGAGCTATTACCTTCAAAAGGCCAATATCTAGTTGCTAAACTCACCTGGGTGTTTTCTAGAAACCACAGAAACGAAAGAAGTGGACGCATCTTTTGTAGTCTCCAACTAGGCTTCTCCAGATCGGACTGATGCACCTTGGCCCTCCATAGCATAATGGGGCCTAGAAGCCTTCGATTTCTCGACCAACTTAACCATGTTTACAAACCCCAACTCATTCGCTTGGGTTGGTTTCTTGCCTTAGGCCTTTCAGCTTACCCCGATCTCTCTCATAGTTAAGCCCCCCACTCAGCCTGCACTCTATTTTTGGACCCCATTACCATATTCTTATTCCCTTGGCCCACTAAAGTGGTCTGCCCAGACTTCCTTTGAACAGGACCAAAAAATTGCTTACCACCACTGACCCTATCCCCATCCGTGACCCCCTTCCCTTAAATGCTTTCCTTTGGAGAATCCTCATTCCCCACTCCATTTCCTTTCTCCTTTACATTAAAGGCGACCAACACATTAAATCAGGAATCCACAATCATATCCCCCAGATTTGCGAAGCACGTTTCTCGGGAATTCCTAGAGTTACGATCGACGGCCGTCTCAACTAGCATCCATGGTTTGTATGCGCATGTTTCCTCCGTTCTATCATCATCCACCATCACCGTATTAATCGTCAGAGATTCTCCACCAACTAGAGGCACACCATCATTTGCCCTTGGACAAGGTTCCATATTTGAACATATTTCTTTTACATGTTCATATACTCCACATGAGAAACAAATTGTTAGAAAATACTCATACTCAACTCGTTGGAGTATTCCATTAATCAAGACCTGGGAAACCAACAGTTTATCTAGATTAACATTCTATACGAGCGAAATGGCCTCGTGTTCCATTATCGGTATTAAAATCCAGTTTCGCGACTTTCCCAACCATCTCTCCAATCTCCCATAAAATATTTTGTTTATATAAATGCCCTGGAAGCGGATCCAAGACATTACAATGTTTGGAAAGGGTTGTGCAGGGTTAAAATCTATGGACCACGATTGCATCGTCATGTATTGTCCATAAATGATCCAAGGGCCCTAAGAGAGCACCTTTTCGAAATCATTTGTATTATGAAACTTAGCCAAGAAATAACCATTCTTGATGTCCATAAGTTGGAATGGCATAGAGGGTCTCCAAATATTAGAAGCCCTATTTTGGAAAGACGCATACCCAATGTTCTGACCTAAGCGCTTAATCACTATTGTAGTGCCCATTTCTTGGAGCAAGAAATGTGTAACACCCTAAACCCGGCCTAAACGTTACGACCGAATCTGGCATGTCACATGAAAGGAATGTTTAAAAACTGTGCATTCGTTAAAAAGCTCATATTCTTTATAGTTGTGGTGAGAAATCGAGTTTAAGAAATTTTGAATAAGAAATGGTTTATTATCATTTTAGGAAAATCTCATATTGATCATTTAATAACAAGCAATAAACAAATTGAAAGCTGCAACCAAATAAAATACCCAAGGCCTTATTACATAACAAAAACTCAAATAAAAATAAGTCCAAATACAAGAAACGAATTTCTGCGAGTAAACATATGTATGGCCTCCACGAGTCCACCTCGGCTCCCAAATCCGCGATCTAATGATTACTGCAAAATTTAACTAAAGGGTGAGTCATCGAGACTCGGTGTGTAAATCCCCATCCAAATGTGCCCTTACACAATTTCATATGAAAATATGCATATCATGCACCCAAACCTAGCCATCCGCAACTCCTTTTTCTACCCGTGTGGTACCAAACCACCGGTGGTGCCAAACCACCGGTGTCCAAGGACACGATATTCATCAATATTGTGGTGCCAAACCACCTTTGGTGACTCGAAGTCACGAATAATAGTGATGGGGCCAACCCATCGTGTGATACCAAATCACGGCGTCAATCCCATTGTATTATCGTGGGGCCAACCCATCGTGGTACCAAAACCGGGATGAGGCGCTATGAGGTGCCAAACCTCGGTGTCCGGAGACACGAATGTGATACCAAATCACTTTGGTGACCGAAGTCACGAATCCAATGATGGGGCCAACCCATCGTGTGATACCAAATCACGGCGTCAATCCCGTATAATCGGTTTGTGGGGCCAACCCACCGTGGTGCTAAGCCACTGGGACGAGATGCTATGAGGTGCCAAACCTCGGAGGTGCCAAACCTCGGTGACCGTAGTCACAATGTGGTACCAAACCACTGGTGCCCGTCGACACGAATATCATCGCCCCTCCACTCATATAACCCATGCAATATGACATAATAATTCGTGTATGCGTTATGTCATGTATGCTAGACATATATCAAATATAAGTATAACATGAATTACCATCATAATCGGATAGACATAAAACAACATAATCACCCTAATCAACCTCTAAGGGTATAACCGTAATTTTACCTACCAAGGGCATTTTCGTAATTTACCCACCAAGGGTATATCGGTAATTTACCCACCAAGGGCATTTTCGTAATTTACCCACCAAGGGCATATCGGTAATTTACCCACCAAGGAATTTACGTAATTTACCCACCAAGGGCATATCGGTAATTTCAGCACTGGAATGGCCTTTCCAAAGGCCAGATGTCGCCTCGAAGCGACCCAACTACCATTTCGGTCGAATGGACTATTGGGCCTAAAGCCCAATTTCGGCCCATTCGGGCCCACACGCTCGTGTGGCCCACCTAACACAAATCTAGCCACATTTATGAGATTCACCTAGTCTAGTTCACTATATACTACACCATCATACATTTTCCTATATTGGGCCCGGGCCCATTGGAGGCCCCCGGCCCATCGCGCCCAAGCAAAGACCCCAACCCACAAGAATACTCACCGATGGCCTCAACTATCGCGCCGAAGCCCCACGTGCACGCCGCACGTCGTGTGGCTACTATTGCCGTGATCGGCACTTCGGCATTGCCGCTCTACAGCTAGAGTAGAGAGAGTTACACACCTGATAGAACTCTAGTGCTAATCCGCGCTCCGACCACTCCTGTGCCCAAACGCCCTCCAAGGTGTATTCATCCTCCTCCTAGAATGCTATATATATAGCTAGCTCTTCACCTTCCTTCTTTGTATCTTTCCGATGTGGGATCCCTTCGTCAGTAGAGTTTAAATTCAAGCAAGCTCTTCCCGTCTGCATCGCAAAATAAATACTCCCTTGCTTCTCATGAGATTCGAACCCAGGCTCCCTTGCAACATAATCCACGTTGTTAACCACTTGGCCACAAGCTCCTCTTGTGTCTTAAACCATGCGCAACTAAATATAAATCTATAGCCAAATTCTGAGGTCCAAGTAAAAAGAAAACCAAAATGCAAAAGCCAAGACTTGAACCTTGGACCTCCTTCCTTCCTTGTGGCGTCATCCCCCTTGCCTCTTAAGTGGCGTCACTTTGCCACTACACCACACACTCCTTTTGTGTCATTTTTCCCCACATTTTATTCTTAAGGCCTACCGCCAACTTCCAGGTTTTTTCACCTAAAACCAAAATTTCCCCAAAGCTAATATTTGATCCCGGGATTTCATAGAAGCCCTCTAACCTTCCAAAATAACTTACCTAATAAGTCTAACTTGTATTAATGCCGTTCTCAAAAATTTTAAATCAAGGCCCATTGGGCCCAATCCTACTAGGCCCAATTTCGGGATGTTACAAAATGTAGAACCCTCTTTGAGAAATCAAAGTCATCCTCCAATTCCATTGCTGTTATTGCAATCTCCCTCCTCGAGCCAACAGGGCCTTTCCCCACCAATCTCTCTTTTGAAGATAATGGTGGATCAGAGACCAAATCAACTATCATCACAACACTCAAATCAACATATTGCTCTTTAAGGTGTACTTTCTTAGTAGAACCATCCTCCATGCTTCCATTTTTATTCATTTCTAGTTGCCCACGATTTTCCTTAGCCCACCAGAACATTGACCAAAGATTTTTCACCATATTCTTATCCAAATTGCAAAGCCTTAATAAGTACATCAAAATTAATTGATGGATTTGAGCCTAATATGGTAATGATGATACCCAAATTCTGGTTGCTCAAAACAACAAAGGTAATGGTCTGAATAACATTTTCAACCCTTAACAATTATATTTTTTTGTCAATTTGATCTTTACCCTTTAAAAAAACAAAAAATAAAAACAATTTTGAAAAATTATTTTTTTCATATTTTAAATAAAAAACATTAAAATTCAAAAAAATATAATATTTTCAAAAAAAAATAATTATGAAAAACAATAAAAACTCTTTAAAATTTAAAAAATAAAAACGATTTAAAAAATATTCAAAAGGTTCCAAAATTTGTTGTTATCAAAATTATATAAACCCTTTGCAATTTATCTGGCCTTTTCCTCTTCCCCTCAAATTATACATAAATGTACGTATTAGAAATAGTGAATAAAATCTTTATCCTTGAATTTTTTTAAAAAAAATTTAGCTCTTCAATCTTTTTTAATTAAAATAAAATATATTATTATTAACATTAATATCCTTATTAAAATAAAATTCTTTAATTGATTATTTTTATTAAATTAAATATGGACTAGTTTATTTATTATTTCTGTATTTAAATTGATAGAATGAGTTAGTTTCTTATGACTTAAAAAAAGTTAGCTTATGATCAAATTTAAATTATTTAATTTTTATTAAAATAAAATTTATATTGTTTTTATTATCATTAAAATCAAATTTCTTATTAAATTCAAATTGTTTAATTAATTATTTTTATTAAATTAAACAATGACTAATACTTTCTACTAATTCTTTTCTATATTTAAATGGAATTGAAGTTTTTTATGGTTCCAACTAGCCTATCTCCGTTCTATTTATTATCAACAAAGAAGAGCTTTCATAATCAAATGGCTAGACATTTCAACTTAGAATAAAGTGAAACACATGAAAGAGTTGAATAATATAAAAATTGGTTTGTTATGTCTCTCTAAGTTATTTCTTATATATATATATAACCACTTTCCTGCACCTTCAAGATGTATAATATCATATTCAAGACATGAGGAATTGCCGAGAGGAATGAAGGAATGGTTAGGCAAGGGTATGAAGGTTCAAATTATCTAGGCGTGAAGGCGGTTTATCTGTGTCCTAGGATCCTGTGCTTTGAAAAACGTACTTATGTTGAAAGTTATTAAACAAACCATTTCAAATCACAACCTTCAAGTCCAGATTGCTTATTTCGTATTACTGACAAAATTTTATTTTAATTTTTTTTCTTTGAATGGCTAATAACATTTTGTTCAATAAACAAGGGGACAGAAGCATATCAAGAAATATTATTCAGCTAAAACTATTTTTCCTCGACCACAAATGAACATTTTGTTTTGGAAATCAGCTAATAACATTTTTGAACAAGGGGACGTACTTATGTTGTAAAACCACTATTACCACTCACATACGTTCTAACAAGCTTCGCAGAACGAGGCTCTAACCTCGAAGGACTGCGGTCTCTCTTCTTTCCACAATCCATGCACCTAGCTTGAAGCGTTTCACTAGTCTCCCTGACCCTAGCTTCGAACACCTTCTCTAATACCTCCCTCACTACCCGAGTCAATGCCTCAGTACCAAACTCCAGGTTATCGCTACCGAAGTTGGTGGAATCACATTGACTCCCAACTCCTGAGTAAACTCACGCCCTGGAGAAATAGATGACTCCTTGCGATCTTGCTTACCCTCGGAATCCATATCTGTCCTGCGGCTAACTTAAGGTATCTAGACTTTCAGAAACAAACACAAGATAAATACAGAAATCTATGTTTCTGATCTTACAGTTTTGAATTTCTACCTGGACCAGCATCGGAGTATCAGACATTTCATTTTCGTATCACATTTCCAAAACACAAATCATTTTAACTTACAGTAGTAAAGTTTTTCAAAAATTTCTTTTTAAACACCGACATGTGCATGCGGACACATAGAAGCACAAGCTGAGTTTTGGTAAACCTGGCTCTGATACCACTAAATGTAATACCCCAAACCCGGCCTAGAAGTTTAGACCGAATCCCTGATGTCACATTGATCACCGAAGTGATCTTAGGTAAATTTTTACAAAATCGGTTGTGACGTCAAACCGAAACATTTAGTCTTTTAAAATACAAATAGTAAAAATACAGTTGAGATAATATAAATCAGCGGAGTAAAACTAAAAATTTAAAATGATATTTGTACCACATTTTTATAAAATCTTACAGTTCAAAAACTGAAATATCAATTAGAAATTAAAAATACAAACTGAAAATTTATTCTACTCCGAGACTGTCTGAGACCTCCGCATACCAAGTCCAGCGTCAAAATTTTGAAATGTACCTGCAAAGGAAACACTAAGAGGGGGTTAGCTACTCTGTAACACCCCAAACCCGGCCCAAACACCACAACCAGATCTGGCATGTCACTAAGAAGACTTTATAAAACATGTCGCATTTTGTTTTGTTTTAAAAACATAGTTTTGGCGTTTATACGGGAAAAACTTAATAGGTTGATAAATTGTAAAAGAAATAAATTTTATTTAATGCCTTATGGAATATAAACTGGAATTTTCCTTTGATTTTTATCATTTCAAGTACATGCCTTAGTTTTAACTTTTTTACGTAGGATTTTAGATGTCTAAAACCCAAAAACCCAAAAGAAAACATAAAAGAATTATAATAACCGGTGGCCTTATTACAATAAAATATAAACCAACTAATTAAAAATATTAAAAATAATTGAACTAGTAAAGTCTTTTGCTGAATCAAAATAATCCCTCCATTGGCCACCTTGCGCTCCTCTCCAACCCGGTCCGATGCACTAGGTGCTACCTGAAAGATGTTAAATAATAGGGTGAGTCGCGAGACTCAGTGTGCAACCCTCGTGCACCATTAGATTGGGCCTTAGCCCCACAGAATAGATAACAGAGTATAATATAGCAGAAAATATGCAAAACCCAACCCAATCCTAGGTTTCCATCCGCTACACACCACCCTTACCTGCCAATCACACCATTGGGGATTTCTACAATCAACCCACACCGCTACACACCATCGATGGCAGTCATGCTGCAGATAGCTGCTCATCGTCAGATCATGGCAATAGCCACTACAACAGATCATGGCAAAAGCCACTACAACAGATCATGGCAAAAGCCACTACAACAGAACACTTCCCCTTTCATCAATCACCCAACCCCATGCATACATAGAAATTGGCATACATATAAAGCATATCCTCTCAGCAAAAACATTCACTTTAGAATGACAGAGATCACTAACCTGGTGATTCGCCTTTACCCCTTTTCAGGTTTTCAATGACCATGCGGTATTTCGGCATTTAATGTAATATACTGAGAATATAACAAAGTTTGTATGCATACTAATCAAGCAATCTAAATGGTGTGAGAGTGTTACACACCTGATTAATGCGTAAGACTACCCTCTATGTCAATACCCTCACTAATCGGATCTACTGCCCTCTGTCTACAACTTTGCTCAAAAGCCAGAAAAACGCGAATATAAGGCCTCTCCTATATTCGGCCAAGGGTTAGTGTTTACCCGAATCTATACTTTTAGATTAACAGAACTCCTTACCTAGATCGATTAAATCCCGGAAGTAGTATGATTTGTGTGCTACCTAGGCGATTGGATCTCCTTCAAATCCCGGAATGCCGCCCATGAAAGATAATACGAGGTTAGTCAACCGTCTAGCCATTCAGCTATGGTCTCCAAAAGCCGGAAAAGATTGAAAGAATAACATAATCGACACTTACCACTTCAGAAGATTTCGGCTACCCCTTGTAGGAAGATTCAGCAAACACCAGAGAAGAGATCTAAGAATTTGGCTTTTAAGAAAATCCCGAAAAGTATGAACAAAAAGAAGGTGATGCGTTTTTGGCTTTTAGAAGAACCGAGTGAAGAGTTTCGGTTTCTAGAAAAAGAAAAGAAGAAAAGAAATCAAGAGAGAAGCTTGGAGATTTTGGCTAGGAAGAAAAAGAATGGAAAGGATTTCGTCAACTGATAAGGCTTCAAAGGGTTTTGGTTCTTAATGAATGGAAGAAGAGATGAACAAATGGGTAGGGAGAATTCGGCTTTTTAGAGAAATCAGCACAAGAGGAAAAGAATGGAAAAGAGAGTGAAGGGAGAGGTTTCGGCTTTTGAAGAAATTAAAGAAAAGAAATTGTAGAGGGAGACTGAGGATTTCGGCACAGGAAGAGAAGAAAAGGGTAGGGTTCAAATGCCGGAATTGATGAGCTATCCCCCCTATTTATAGAAATTTCGGCACACCTTTAGCCTATACTCAACCGATTTTTCCCCCCTCTCATGTGTTTGATTTTCAGCCAACACTAGCCTTCCTGATAGATCCTCATCCTATCCCTTATCCCTATCAAAACACCCATCCAAAAGAGGTTTAATTATCTCCAACTCTTCCCTCCTTTATCAGCTGTAATTATCCACATGTTAAAACAATAAAATCCCCTAAATAATAGCCTTGTTGCCGTCCAACCTACTTGTAACATCCTAAATTTTTGGGCCTATGCGTTTAATGGGTGGATATGTTTAATGTGTTAATTTAAGTGTTAGGGGTCCAAATTGGGCTCAGGCTTAGGTAGAGGCCTTGATTAAAATTATCTGTTTGGGCATTATAGGGTTTAAAAGGTAGTATCTATGTTTAAAATACCAAAGTGGGCTTGTGGCCCAATCTTAGGAGGTGACGCCACACAAGGGAGTAAGGGGCCCAAATTTAAGTTTCATGGAGCCCAATTCTTTAATTTAAGTTAGCTAAATTTTGGGCATTAGGATTAGGTGGAGTGGATGGCAACAAGGCTAAAATTTAGGGGTTTTAATGTTTAAAATATGTGGATAATAAGCAGATAAAGGCTATTATTTAGGAATTTATTTTATGTGGATAATAAGCAGATAAAGGCTAAAATTTAGGGATTTTAATGATTAAAATATGTGGATAATATGCTGATAAAGGAGGGAGGAGTTAGAGATAATTAAGTCTCTTTTAAATGAGCTAGTAGATTAAGATAAAGGAGAAAAGATAGGATTTATCTGCAAGGTTAGGTAAGTGCCGAAATTTCTATAAATAGGGGGGATATCTCATTGATTCTGGCATTTAAACCCTAATTTCCTCTCCATTCTTTGTGCCAAAATTCTTAGCCTTTCCCTCTACAATTTCTTTTCTTCAATTTCTTCAAAAGCCGAAACCTCTCCTTTCACTCTCTTCTCCATTTTTTTTCTCTTGAGCCGATTTCTCTAAAAAGCCGAAATCTCCATAGTTTTTCTCTACTCATCCCATTTGTGAGAATAGTTCTATTCTTCTGGCATTTAATCTTTTCCTTTGGCATTGCCGAATCTTCTCTCTAGTGCTAGCCGAATCCCCATGTTAAGGTAAGCGTCGAATTCTGTTAAGCTCTCATGTTCTATTTCTATTTTTAAAAGGCAAAAGCCGAAAAGCTAATAGTTTAATGGTTCTATGTTGGGCGGCATTCCGGGAATTGAAGGAAACTTTGTCGTCTAGATTTAAAAGCCGAAAATCGTTAGTCTCTAATTTTGGGATTTCAAGGGGAGGTCAATTTTCGTGATTTTTCGGCTTTTGGTTGAACCAAGTTATAAATCCGGATAGCAAGGATACCGACTAAGAGTTTAGTACTTCGCGATAACAGGTGTGTAATACTTCCCCACCATCTAGATCTGATTATTAATGTATGCTCATAAGTTTATATGTTGTGGTAAATACCGATATCTCAGTTTAATGTTGGGAACCCGAAAAGGGTGAAGCAAATCACCAGGTCAGTGAATGTTTGACTTTATATTATAAAAGCATATTGATTTTATGACTGCATGGGTTGGGTTGATGAAAGGAGGAAGTTATACGTTATATGTGTAGCGGTTTATACTGTGATCTGTTATATGTTGTAGCGGCTAATGCCGTGATCTGTTATAAGGGCTTCGGCCATAATATGTTGATGAGCGCATGACCGCCATCTTGGCGTGTAGCGGTGTGGGTCGATTGTAGAAATCCCCAATGGTGTGAATGGTGAGTACGGGGCGTGTAGCGGATGGAAACCTAGGCAAATGGGTTGGGCCTTGCATATTATTTTTTTTTTTTTATAAATGGAATTATTAATCTGTTTTATGGCCCTAAGGCCAAAATCTAGTGGTGCATGAGGGTGCACACATCGAGTCTCGCGACTCACCCTATTAATTAACCTTTCGGGTGATACCTAGTGCTTCTGGACAGGGCCGAGAGGAGGCGCAAGGTGGCCATGCAAAAGACCAACTGGATCCAGCAAAAAGTCTCAAGTTAATACTTTATATTTTTAATTAATGGATTTTAAATCTCGTTGTAATAAGGCTATGGGCCACTAGTTTATGTTTTGTTTTATTTTGGGCTTTAATTACTTTTAGTTATTTAAATTCTTATTGAACTAATGTATCTATTTAAATTTGGGTTTTTAATTTATAAAGGCATATTTTATTTAAACTATCAACTATTAAATTTCTCTCGAATAAGAAGATAAACTTTAAAAAAAAATATTTTTCTGAAAATACGACATGTTCTTCCAAAATTTTCTTAGTGACATACCAGATCCGGTCGTGGTGTTTGGGCCGAGTTTGGGGTGTTACAAATTGGTACCAGAGCCCGGTTCAAAACTCGGCTCTGGGGTTTTTGGGCTCAAAAAGTTTTCTAAAGATAGGCTTTTGAAATATGGATGTTTTTAAGTGATATCAGGTCTGTTAGCTCAGCATGGCACCTGCGTCTCCGTCCCAAGTCCGCCAGGTAAGTATTCTGAACCATTGTGTGATATAATATATGTGGGCTTTATGGGACGTAGATTAGTTAGATTAGAACTTGATGGACTTTAGGCCTATTGAAACAACTCCTAAAATCTCATAAGACTTAACTTCACTAAACAAACCCGTGAACGAGCCGCAAGACTAGGGTGTGGCAATAGGCATGCGCATTTCTAGGATTGGATCCGGAAGAGCCTGGTACTTAAGCAGTCCTAGTGACTCACCTCCTCTTCGCTGGAATCCTACAGTGCGTAGTACCTTATTCACCCTAGCCACGAGGATTTGTTGACGGGCCAAAATTAATAATTAAAACCTGAAAGGGACCAGCCATCCTATTTTGCAAAATGACTAAAATACCCCTGATTTATAAAATGACTAAAATACCCCTAATTTGTAAAATTACCAAAATGTCCCCGGATTGTAAAATTACCAATATACCAATGGATTGTAAAACTACCAAAATACCCCTGGATTGTAAAATTACCAAAATACCCTTCTTTCACAAAATCACCAAGGAACCCTATTTCGAAAAATTATGAAAATACCCCTGGGTAGTGAAATGACGAAAATACCCTTAGGTGATGAATGTAAGTTCTATTTGTATGATTGATGATTGCATGTATGTGTATATGGAACTAGGAGACAAACTTGAGACTGAAACTTGTAGATGTAATTCGAATTGAAAGAACTACTCTTAAACTATCGCTCATAAGACATTCGTGGTTAAATAGTGGAAGAAACTTATTAATTCATAAAATTCTTAATCAGATAAACGCGAACCGATAGCATGAGTACAAGGGGACGAGGACGCTTTAGATGCGAATACCGGTGCATACCCTACCATAGTATACTAAGTGTTTATTTTGACTTTAGAATTAGAGTGCGCAGCGAAAGCATAGTGGTGAGACTTGGGTAGTACGATTAATAGTAAGTTGGAAATTTCGAGGACGAAATTTCTTTAAGGGGTAGAAGCGTAACATCCACGAATTTTTGGGCCTATGCGTTTAATCGGTGGATATGTTTAATGTGTTAATTTAAGTGTTAGGGGTCCAAATTGGGCTCGAGCTTAGGTAGAGGCCTTGATTAAAATTATCTGTTTGGGCATTATAGGGTTTAAAAGGTAGTATCTATGTTTAAAATACCAAAGTGGGCTTGTGGCCCAATCTTAGGAGGTGACGCCACACAAGGGAGTAAGGGGCCCAAATTTAAGTTTCATGGAGCCCAATTCTTTAATTTAAGTTAGCTAAATTTTGGGCATTAGGATTAGGTGGAGTGGATGGCAACAAGGCTAAAATTTAGGGGTTTTAATGTTTAAAATATGTGGATAATAAGCGGATAAATGCTATTATTTAGGAATTTATTTTATGTGGATAATAAGCGGATAAAGGCTAAAATTTAGGGATTTTAATGATTAAAATATGTGGATAATATTTGATAAAGGAGGGAGGAGTTAGAGATAATTAAGTCTCTTTTAAATGAGCTAGTAGATTAAGATAAAGGAGAAAAGATAGGATTTATCTGTAAGGTTAGGTAAGTCTTAGAAATTTCTATAAATAGGGGATATCTCATTGATTCTGGCATTTAAACCCTAATTTCCTCTTCATTCTTTGTGCCAAAATTCTTAGCCTTTCCATCTACAATTTCTTTTCTTCAATTTCTTCAAAAGCCGAAACCTCTCCTTTCACTCTCTTCTCCATTTTTTTTTCTCTTGAGCCGATTTCTCTAAAAAGCCGAAATCTCCATAGTTTTTCTCTACTCATCCCATTTGTGAGAATAGTTCTATTCTTCCGGCATTTAATCTTTTCCTTTGGCATTGCCGAATCTTCTCTCTAGTGCTAGCCGAATCCCCATGTTAAGGTAAGCGTTGAATTCTGTTAAGCTCTCACGTTCTATTTCAGTTTTTAAAAGGCAAAAGCCGAAAAGCTAATAGTTTAATGGTTCTATGTTGGACGGCATTCCGGGAATTGAAGGAAACTTTGTCGTCTAGATTTAAAAGCCGAAAATCGTTAAGTCTCTAATTTCGAGATTTCAAGGGGAGGTCAATTTTCGTGATTTTCCGGCTTTTGGTTGAACCAAGTTATAAATCCGAATAGCAAGGATACCGACTAAGAGTTTAGTACTTCGCGATAACAGGTGTGTAATACTTCCCCACCATCTAGATATGATTATTAATGTATGCTCATAAGTTTATATGTTGTGGTAAATACCGATATCTCTGTTTAATGTTGGAAACCCGAAAAGGGTGAAGCAAATCACCAGGTCAGTGAATGTTTGACTTTATATGATAAAAGCATATTGATTTTATGACTGCATGGGTTGGGTTGATGAAAGGAGGAAGTTATACGTTATATGTGTAGCGGTTTATACCGTGATCTGTTATATGTTGTAGCGGCTAATGTCGTGATCTGTTATAAGGGCTTGGCCATAATATGTTGATGAGCAGCATGATCGCCATCTTGGCGTGTAGCGGTGTGGGTCGATTGTAGAAATCCCCAATGGTGTGAATGGCTGGTACGGGGGCATGTAGCGGATGGAAACCTAGGCAAATGGGTTGGGCCTTGCATATTATTTGTTATTTTTTTATAAATGGAATTATTAATCTGTTTTATGGGCCTAAGGCCAAAATCTAGTGGTGCATGAGGGTTGCGATCGAGTCTCGCGACTCACCCTATTAATTAACCTTTCAGGTGATACCTAGTGCTTGGACCGGTGGAGAGAGAGCGCAAGGTGGCCATGCAAAAGACCAAGCTGGATCCGACAAAAAGTCTCAAGTTAATACTTTATATTTTTAATTAATGGATTTTAAATCTCGTTGTAATAAGGCTATGGGCCACTAGTTTATGTTTTGTTTTATTTTGGTCTTTAATTACTTTTAGTTATTTAAATTCTTATTGAACTAATGTATCTATTTAAATTTGGGTTTTTAATTTATAAAGGCATATTTTATTTAAACTATCAACTATTAAATTTCTCTCGAATAAGAAGATAAACTTTAGAAAAAAATATTTTTCTGAAAATACAACATGTTCTTCGAAAATTTTATTAGTGACATACCAGATCCGGTCGTGGTGTTTGGGCCGGGTTTGGGGTGTTACACTACTCCTCCTTATAAGTGTCGAATTTGGCCCAAAAACATGGGCTCAAAACGGCCACAAATTGGGCCTCTCCCCTTGCCTATTGACGCCAACTCCCTTCCCTTTTAGTGGCGCCATTTTGCCACTGGGCTACAAGCCCATTTTTCCATTTAAGCTACCAAAACTTTATTTGAAGCCCTAGAGTATCTAAACAGAATATTTAATCAAGGCCTCAGCCCAAGCCTGAGCCCAATTTGCACCTCTAATTGTCAAATTAATACATTAAATGCATCCACACCCTAAACACATAGGCCCAAAAATTCAGGATGTTACATACTCGAGCTCAGTGTGAGTCCGAATCAAGACTAAAGGCAGAATCTCATAATTTAATTCAGCGGTGTAACATATTTACATACATGAGCAGAAACAGATACCAAACAAGGGCCTAACACTCCCGCACGCAATCAAAACAGAGCACACCAAGTACACAGAACACTTACACACGGGTTGTTCAGACAACAGAACACGGACAAATATTTGTACACCCAGAACACACAAAAATATGCATATGAAATGCAGTCAGGAAATATAACCCACCCATCCAGCCAACACACCTCTTCGTCCCCCAATCACACCTCATAAGAGCTGTTAAAGCTCTTCTAACCAATCACACAAATTAGGACCTCGGAAGGCCCATCCAACCCTACACACCACATATGTGGACTAAGCCACTTAGATGATAATACGCAGCAGAGTTAGCATATATGCTGTACTGTGCAATGCGGTAGACCGCTATACAGGCGAGTCGCAGTTTAAACTACCAGATCAGATAACGGTACGCAGCAGAGTTGACTTACATACAGTACAGTGCAATACGATAATCCGTTGTACTGACATGTTGCAGTTAAACTGCCAGATCAGATAGTAGTGCGCAATAAAGCTGACGCATGTGCGGTACAATGCGATAAATCATCAGACGTATAAGTCGCAGAGAAGCGCGGATCGATCGTAATCGTCTCCCTTCTCTTCACAACCCAACCCAAAATAGTTTATGCAAATGCATGTATGCATTCAATCTCACAGAACAGTGACACAGTATTAGACATTTAGATAGAACAGATATGTACACGCACCCAACAGAACAGACTCAGTTTCAAACACCTCACATGACAGTCACAGATACACTCAAGCCGAAGCCCAGACCATAATTGTTAGCCACCCTGACTAAATATCAGCCAAGGCAAAACACACAGGCAAATACTCAGATAAAAAACACACAGAATCAAAATAGGTGTCTTAGAGCCACAAGCCCGTGTACTCTGGCCGTATGGACATGCCTAGGCCGTGTGGGAGGTCACAAGCCCGTGTAAAAAGGGGCACACGGCCGTCTGACTGTGGCACACGCCCGTGTGAAGAGAGGCACACATCTGTGTGACTGAAGTACACGCCCGTGTGGACTAGTGACATGGCCGTGGGAGCAGGCCGCGTAACTCTCTGTCCATTTGCACTAAATTCGAGTATAGGGCTGACACGGTTGTGTGAGGGTCTCACACGCTCGTGTGCCCACCAGACACGGCCGTGTGTCCCAAAAAACACGTCCGTGTGGAATTCCTAAATCCCTAAATTAGCCACACGGCCGTGTGGCCAGGCTGTGTGGATTCAAATCATTCAAACCCTAATCCCCAAACTCACACGCCCGTGTGCCCGAGGGACACGGCCGTGTGAGAAACGATAAAATCCCCAAGTCAGGCACACGGTTGTGTGACACCAAAATTGGCTCGAAAACCCTAATTCCCAAAGGCACACGGCCGTGTGGACTAGCACACGCGCGTGTGAAAACCCTAGTGGCCACGAAACCACTCTAAGAACAACCCCAGAATTGTGCTTTTAGGCACTAAGCACTCTTCAACCCTCGATAGTCTGAAAATATGCTAGCTTATGCTAATACTAAGCATTACACAACGATGCAACATTGGAAATTAACATGTTACAAACACTCACACACAATGTCGACTTTTCACCAAATCGAAATAATTTTGCAAATAAAAATAGAGTAGTTACGAAACCCACACTTGATTCAGTGACAGAGAAGTGGAATTCCTCGATATCTACACAGCGAGAATCGTTTTTCCCAAGCGTAAGAAAGAAAAACTAAGAAAAACCCAAAAATAAGAAGAAAAGAAACAAAGAGCCATAAAAAAAAGGAAAAAAACGTCCAGGAGAAGAAAAATAGAAAAATAAAAAAGAATAAAAATAAATAATTAAAAGAAATATTAACTTAAAACTAAACAAAATAAAACACAATAAAAAGGTCCCTAGAATGCGTACACAGCAACTCAAACCCAAAACCCAAAGGTTCACTAACACTCACTCAACCACCAGACCAGCAGGCCCATTCTGATACTTAAACGCGCCACTAAACTCAATAGCACTGCCAACTCACTAACCCTAACCACAAAACCCAAAAATTCTAGCCACAAAATTCGAGGCGTTACATCTTGATTTAACTCTCTTTTGATATATTGTAACTTTCATTTTCTTTGATCTTATACCTTATTTCGCTAAAATTTTATTTCATATTATTTATGACCAAGGGGATTTTAAGGATGTTACACCACCTATTGACCTTGAACCAATTGTTAAATGCAAGAAACAGAGTACAAGAAGAAGTGACAGTGGAAGTGGGCACTTCTGATCAAACTACGATAAAACATAGAAAAACAGGGAACATCAAAATTGTCTACGTAATTCGATTTCCCTACATCTATAGAGCCTAGCTCAGTGAGATGAATCCAATATCTTTGAACTTTATATAATCGGTGGTCCTAGTTCTAATACATCCCAGTGAAGAATCATCACTTTTATACTTCAAAGGCTATATCTCTCACCACTAAATTCTCCTATGAGAATTTAGTTTGTAAAACCATTAACAAAAGGTTTTACTATCTCAAATGCACTATTACAAAAATGTTCCTCAATGAACTAATAAGTGCTTTTGTAACGACCCGGTTTCTAATGGTGTAAAAAAAGGCAATTTTGGGACCCCATTTCTATAAACCGAGTCTGTAAATCTTCAATAAATATAGTTATGGAGTTATTATATTAATGAATTGAAATTTGGTTAAGTCATTTAACCAAAACTGTGAGTAATTATGACTTAGGGACTAAATTGTAAAAGTTTAATTGCTATAGATTTTTAATTAGGATAAGGCTTGGGGACTTAGATAGAAATAATGCAAAAGATTAAAATGAAAAATAAACCAATTCTAAATGAATGATAGTGGGATGTGATATTAAGTGTCATTAACTTAAGTTAATTAAGGATAGGTTTAATTAATCATGATTAGGTAAATTAATTAAGATTAATTAAAATTAAACTAAGTATCCAAAGGAAAATTTTGTGGGAAAATATGAAAAAAGTCACCATATTCCTCACAAAAGCCACCATCCACCTTAGAAGTCATTGATGAAAGCTTAAAAACATAGTTTTAACATTCGACCATTTTTACAAGTAAGTCCTTAGCCATTTTTCTTTGATTTTTATAGATTCTTTTAATCTTGAGGGCTTGATTTAGCTAACCTAAGAATTAATTTTATCAATTGGTGAAGTTTTGATAAGATGCCATTATTGAGAATTGGATGATTTAAGTGTTAAATTGATAGAAATTAAGCTTAGTTTAAGAAAATGACTAAATTGTAAAGCTTAATTGTTAGTTTCGTACATTAGAGATCGACTTGAATAAAATGAAAAACTTTTATGAAATCAAATTCTAATCAGATGCCCTAAATTGAAAGTTATGCTTATCTCAATTTTAGGGACTAAATTGAATAATTTACGATATCTGTGAAATTTGGTATTTGATTCTGACTTGGCTGAAATTTGATAATGTGATATGTTTTATGATTATTCATAGCTAATAACAACATCGAATCCTCGAGAAGGAAAGGAAAAGCAAAAATAGTCGATTAGTGATGTGCAAAATTTAGGTTTGTACATTTATGATTTAAGGCCGTTTTAATTTATTGCATTTCATGTAAATCGTATATGGGAGTTTCAAGGTGAGTATTTAGTGATAAATTAAACTATTGACTTGAGCATGAATTTGAGTTTCTGAAATGGAGGACTAAAATGAATAAATTGTAAAATAACATGAATTGCTTAAACTATGATATGTATTATGGGATTTGAGTGAAGACATATGCTAAATGATATGAATTCGCTATGTTATGTTAATAAATTGAGTTTTGACAGAGAATATGTTTAGTGATTGTACTAAATTGTAAATAGAATTCAATACCCTATTAATTAGTTGGGCTGAGTTGGATATAGTTGGGATGCCATAGGATTGGATTGAGAATGGGATTACGCGCTTATGCCCCAGGATGCATTTCGTGTGCCAGATATGCACTTTGTGCTCCAGGATGTGCTTCGTGCGCCATTATTCACATACATGCCAGTTTACCGTATTTCGGTTTATCCGGTGATGCACTTCGGTGCTAGTTTGGTGTGTTGGTTGGACGATATGAGTATTCATCCGAGTTTGAGTTGAGTTAATAAGGGCTACATATAAGAAGTTAGGAAATGATTCGGATAAGGTAATATTTAATACTATCGAGCTAAACTTTTAGCTATCTGAATTGAAATAAATAAGATATATAGTTACATTGTGATTCTAACTGAAAATGAGCCCTGGAGGCCGAAATGAATACAAATGAGTCATCAGATTCCAGACCCGATTCAAAAAGTATGAAATTGGTATGAATTGATTGAGTGTTAATGGCTAAATAAGTTGAAACTAGTTATAAATGATGAGATATTGGTAAGTTTGTGTTGGACTTAATATAAGTATGTGTACATATGTAAGTTGATGGTTATAATTTGCTTGTCACTTTAGATCATGAAATTTTTTTATTAATATGTGCATATAAGCATGTTTTCTATTGAATTGTAATGTTAATGCTTGTAATTATATATTGTATCCTAAATGTACCACTGAGCCCTATTACTCAGTGTACAGTTTGTTTTCTTCGTGCGCAAGTTTAGGTGATTTTCGAAGCCTCGAGATTTGAAGCCAACATCTAGACTATCGTTTCCAACCCAACAAACTTTGTATAAAGTGACTCATTTTGGTCTTTTGGGCATGTACCTAGGAACCTTAGGCTAAAAGTTTCAAATGTTAAGTTACATATGATATGATCTTTTGTTAATGATTTGAACTCGTGTTGAAATGAATTCTAGTTGGTGTGGGATATATATGAATTGGTTGTATGAAAATGTATATATGTGATTTTAGGTCCTTTTTAACTTGTAAACAAGTTGATTTTGGAAGAAATAGATTGCCACGTTGTGGCGATGAACTTCTAACGTCGCGACGAGAAACAAAGTAAGGTTTTTGTGGTGACACCATTGCTTTGAAGTCACGACAAGCACCAAACAGAGATTTGTGTCGCGACAAGGAACCCCTGGCATTGTTATGTCAACCCAAAATTTTTGAATCCTTGGAATTAGGTTCTTTTTTGACCTTGGGTTAGCAAAAGAGCTTTCATAAACCTGTATAAGATTCAAAAATGATGATGTATCGTGTTATACACATGTTTTAGTTATATTAATATGTTTAACAATTTGTAATTTGATCGTAGTTGTTCTGACAATGAATGTGGCACCTTATAACTCAGACCCGACGATCGGGTCGAGTATCGGGGTGTTACATCTCTCAAATACTTAGTACATAAACTTATACAAGTCTCTCAAATATATAGGACTTTTTGAGACTTGCTAGCATACCAAAGGTTGACCACAATCCCTTCTAGACAACAACTAAATAGCTAAATAGAATATTATAATAATGACCAAAGTAAGTTGGGTTGTTGGAAGATAAGTTTTCAAGTTCTGTCTCAATCTAACATCCTTAATTCAAGGAATTTGATACACTCGATCCGATCCGGTCCTCAGGATATGTTTCTCCAAATGAATTGATATTTATTGATGGACTTGAATAATCCCACAATATAACACAACCTAAAGATTTGTTTCAATAAATTGACAACTTTCAAATATGGCAAGTTGCTTTCTCTGATGCAGTGGTGATGGAAGTGGGCATTTCCATTGGCAAATTGCAACGATATCAAATATTTTCCTCAACACCACCGTTAAATGGTAACAAAATTTTAATGGTGAATTTCCACGTTAGTCACGCTAAAATTTGAGTAAACTACCTATTAATCACTCTAAATATGGGTCGTTCCTATTTTGGTGACTCCAAAAGTTTTCCTATAAATGCACCATTAGTCTTCCATTACCATTTATTAGTGGAGTGACCAATTTGATAAATTTCTTTTTTGGGGTGACCAAATTAACCAAAAAAAAAAAATTGGGGTGACCAAATTAGAAACGAGCCCTATTTAGAGTGACTAACAATATAATTTACTCTAAATTTTTTGACATACAATAACAAGACATACAAATATAATAATTTAATTGATTTTAAAGTTTGAGCCTAATTTTGCTTGGGTTGGGGCTAGTATTCAGGTAAACTTTCCCAACAATAATGGCCCTAGGATTCAAAGTCAATCCAAATTCTTAGGGAAAAAGTCCAGGGCTACTTTTTCCAACCATTTGTTAGTATAATTTAATTGATGTATATGATATATAAGATTCACCCATGATTTATTAACTAATAAAGATTAATAATTATAAATAATAATGAGTAAAAATTTGTTAATTATAAAATGTATAATATTTTAATAAATAAAAAATTTAGTAGAAAAATGATTAAGTTAATTATATATATATTATGATGAGTCTTAATTCTCGTAATAAAGTATACATAATTTTTTTTAGAAATATAACTCACAAAGTAAGCTAATATAATAGCTTATAAGAAAGTATTGACATCGAAAACACCACATGATTGTAACACCAATTTAAAATAATTGCTATCGAAAAAAATGGCAACTATCGAAAGCAAATCTTGATGCAAGACAAAAAAAACTTAACATGGAAACATAAGTCACTAGCTCTTAACATTGCAAGTACACTAGCAAACTAGAAACTGTCGAAACCATTTTAAAGTGGATTTAAAAAAACGGGGATCGACTTTTAGAAACGAAAATGGGAGTCGCCACCAATCCTATTTTATTTAGGTGTAATTGGATCACCTTAAAAAACGTTTTATTTCAAAATACTGATTTTGGTCTACAAAAAATAATAAAAATGGGTTCGGGTGTCGGTTACGTATGAGGAAGGGTTAGCACCCTCAAAACGCCCAAAAATCGGTACCTAATCGATAAAATCATGTCCTAATGTTGAAACTTTGAAAAAATTTAGAAAATGGTCCTTTTATTTGAAGAAGAAACCCAGACTTACCTATCTCAAAGAAATAAAACGCTATACCCAGTAAGTTAGGATATAGCATCTCATGACTTCGAAACTAAGCACGTCTTTTTAGAAATTCCTACATCGAGATGCAAAACGTCATACCCAGTAAGTTAGGATTCAATTTTTTGAATTCCCGAGAATAAGTTTTTAATTTCGAAATTTGTAAGTTTCGATTTTAAAAGAAAAGGGATATCTAATACTTTAAGTTCTACGAGAAAAATCGAAACCCAGTAAGTTAGGACACAATTCTTCTCGAATTTCCCAAATATCACATATCACCGTATTTTTTTTAAACTATTTGAATAAAATGCTTTTAATTGAAAAGGTATCTTTATAAAAATAGTAACACCCCAAACCTGGCCCATGCGGTATGACCAGATCTGACATGTCACATGAAGAAAACGTATAAAGAACATGTGATTCTTACTAAAATAGGCGTTATTTGGTCATGGTCAAGAAAACAAGTTTGGTTACAAATATTTAATAAAACACTACCAATTTCGAGAGGTTGATTGACGAATCGAAAATCGAACTAGTGAACTTTAAAACCGTGACTTTTGAGAAATGACGTTGATAATTTGAAATAGAATCCGAGTTAAATTATTAATGCATATTCATTATGAAAACCATTTGTTAATCAATTTTGGAAACCGTTATTTATGATTTTAGAAAAATCCCCATTTTAAAACAATTCAAGCAAGATAATAAGTACGACTAAACATAAAGCAAAATAAAAATATTCCAGAGGCCTTATTACAACTTAAAACCCAAATAGTAAAAATAGTGAAATAAAGCGGGAAAGTAGTTTACTAATATTTGAAAATATTATTTCCAAAGTATGGCCTCCACCGAGTCATCCATGGGCCCAAGTCCTCATTATGGAGCATTACCTGCAAGGGTTAAGAAAGAAGGGGGTGAGTCACAAGAACTCAGTGTATAATCCCCTTACCGTCATCCACTGGGCCTGAACCCGCATAGCATAATCTTGGGCCTAAGCCCATTTACATAGTAATAATTAAAATGTAGGATATGTATGCAACCCAACCCATCCATCCATCACACCCCCGACCAGCCAATCAATCACACGTGGGGATCAAGTCAACCCACCCGTCGCTCACACCAAATTTGCGGTCAAAGCGCTAAAGCATTTTATTTTTGTGGTCAAACCACTGAAATCATAATTTAGGCACAATAATATACAATTTGTGGCAATGCCACCAGGCTACACTACTCTTCATACAATTTTCCCATCCAATGCAAAATGTAAAAAAATGCAACATACATAATTAAATAAAATATCCATATTTATATAACAACCATTTTCTATTGAACAATTTTGGTGATTCAGCCCATTAAAGCATTTTAATAATTTGGCCCACTAAGGTATTCTAGCAAATCGGCCCATAGAGGCATTTTCGTAATTTAGCAATTTAATACCGATTTTGACAGATCATTAGAAATAATATTAATTTAAGCAAGTTACTTGAATTATGCCATATTATGATTTTTAACTCTGTAAATAATAACGATATACTTTTCCAACATAATATCGAATCTCGAATCTACGGATTTCGGTGTGAGATTACACACTTGATTACGGTGAGGACTAACCCTTCTTGATCGTCGGCACCTAAATCACCATTACACTCGATTAACCAACAAACGATATTTTATTAATCCAAAACTAAATTAGACGATCTAAAATGCTTACCCTTAGTATCGTGAACGACCACGATTTGCCTATTCTCACCGGATGATGGTCCACAACCCGATGGAAAATCCCGAACCGCCGATACCGCCCTACGCTTGAACTTAGGAGTAGGAATCGCAAATCCACTCCCTTTTTGCTCTCCTAACGATTTTCTTTTCAAATCGCTACCACTTGCCTCCATTGGAAAAGTCTTAGTCAGAACGATATTATGATGATAGAAAACGATTGTCTAAGGAAAAGGTTTCGGCTTACCACTACTTCCGAAGGGTTAACAAGTAAAAAAAACGAGCGATTTAATCCCTATAACAATCGATTAGTCAAATCTATCATTTCATTTAACACAATAACCGAGTAGCGATATCGAATGGACTATGAAGAGACTCCTTACCTTAATCGATGATGAACCCGATTCCCACCGATTGGACTTATGACTAGAGATGAAATGGCAATGATGTGGTATTCGGCCCACCCACTAGAATACTATAAGAAGAAAATGATCAAGATTTGAGAGTTTGGGAGGGGATGATATTTCGGTTTAGAACAAAGTGAAACAACCGAATAGTGATGGACACACATTCGGCTAGGAAGAAAAGAAAATGAAAGGAAAAGAACGAAGCCACTTACCCGATTCAACCAAAGAAGAAATGGCCAACACGCAAGATGGAGAAGAGAGAAGATGATAAAGATTCGGCTATTGAAGAGAAAGGAACAAGGAAGGTTCGGCCACAAAGTAGTATCGATTTAAGAGAAAAGGAGAATGGTTGAGGAAATGGTAAAAAAAGAAAAAAAGTGATGGACAAAGGAGTATTAGAGAGGTTCGGCTATTACCAAAAGAAAATGAACCAAAATGGATTGAGTGTTTTGGTCATTTTGTGTTTCGGCAACAAAGGAAAAAGATTGGAAAAAATGCACAAAAATGTTAAAAGAAAAACCAACCTTTCATGCACAATCTTGCAAATAAGCTATAGGAATTTCGGCTCTCCCTTCCCCTTAACAAAACTGTGTGCCCATAACACCCAAAAGATGATGGTTGACCAAAAATATTCTTTCCCAAACACCTTCCACAAAATCGGCCAACATGTCCCCTCCCTTACCTTTTTCCTTTATGTCTTTCCTTATTCTTCCCTTGTTTCTCTCCTTACTCTTCTCCCTTGTGTTCTTTCCTTCAATAAAAAGTCTTCCTTACCATCTTTGATGCCATGGCCGACACTTACCATATAGCACCAAAAAAAATTTAATCCAAAATATTTTCACTAGGTGGGATTCGAACCCAAGTTCTCCCCTCTGCCATTTCACGCCACAACCACCTTGCCAATGCTCCATTTGTGCTAGCAAAATTACATACTTAATTCCTTAAGCCTTGATGCCACTTGCCTTCTCTCCTTAAAGTGCTTAAACACAAAAATTTTGCTAAGGCCCAACTCAATCCCAAGTCTTCTTAGGGCCCCTAAACATACACAATTAACACTATTGACTAGCCTATCGCATGGTATAATGTAAAACATAAATTCCCGAATTTCAGGATGTTACAATTCTACCCCTCTTAAAGAAATTTCGGCCTCGAAATTTACCTGATTAGAAGAGATGAGGATATTGCTGTCGTATTGTGTCCTCTGGCTCCCATGTAGCTTCCTCTGTCCCGTGATTACGCCATAATACTTTTACTAACGGAACCGACTTCTTTCTCAGCACCTTAATATCCTGATCTAAAATCTGCACTGGCTCTTCTTCAAAAGACAAGTTAGGTCTTATCTCAACTTCTGCCACTAGCACAAAATGAGACGGATTCAAACGATAACGCCTTAACATCGAGACATGGAATACGCTATGTATCTGACCTAACTCCGGAGGTAACTCAAGCTGATAAGCCACTGGCCCAACACGCTTCAATACACGGTAAGGTCCGATGAACCTAGGGCTTAACTTGCCTTTCCGCCCAAATCTTAAGATCTTCTTCCAAGATGAGACCTTCAAAAAGACCTGATCACCCACAGAGAACTCTATCTCCTTCCGCTTGGATCCGCGCACGATTTACATCATTCAAGCTTCTTTTAACTGTGCCCAAATTACCTTAACTTTTTCCTCCGTCTCCGAGATCAACTCTGGACCCAATAACTGTCGCTCCCCCAACTCAGTCCAGCAAGTAGGAGTAGGACACCTACGACCATACAACACCTCGTAGGGTGCCATCTGGATGCTAGATTGATAGCTGTTGTTGTATGCAAACTCTACCAACGATAGAAAATCTTCCCAGCTACCCTTGAAGTCGATCACACAGGCTCTTAACATGTCTTCTAGAATCTGGATTACTCTCTCCGACTGACCATCAGTCTGCGGATGAAACGCCGTGCTGAAGTTTAGCCTTGTACCCAAAGCTTCATATAGAGCCTTCCAGAACCGTGATGTAAACCTAGGATCCCTGTCCGATATAATCGACACTGGTACCCCATGCAACCTCACGACTTCTGCTATATACAACTTGGCCAACTTCTGCAATGAATAATCCGTACGAACAGGTAGGAAATGGGTAGACTTCGTTAACCGATCCACTATAACCCATACTGAATCTTTCTTAGTAGGCGTTAAGGGTAACCCACTAACAAAATCCATCGCTATCCTTTCCCATTTCCATAGTGGAATTTTCACCGGTTGCAATAACCCTGAAGGCAGTTGATGTTCCGCCTTCACCTGCTGACATGTCAAGCACTTGCTCACGAAGTCAGCAACCTCCCATTTCAACCCTGGCCACCAATACTGCTCACGAAGGTCTCGGTACATCTTATTTCCTCCGGGGTGCATAGCATATGGGCTACTATGCGTCTCACGCAGAATCATTTGTCTCAATTCGGAATCCCTGGGCATACAAACTCTTCCACGGAAACACAATACTCCATCACTATTTAATCCCAAATCCCCTATCTCACCACTTTCCACTTGTTGAAGCCGAGAACTCAACCTTTCATCTGACAACTGCTTTTCCTTAATCTGGCTTACCCATGCCGGCTTCACTTGAAGTTCGGCTAACAGACTACCATCTTCATAAAGGCTGAGATGAGCGAACATCGCTCTCAAATCTGATATCACCTTACGACTCAACGCATCTGCCACTATGTTAGCTTTACCTGGGTGATACTCGATTGAGAAGTCATAATCCTTCAACAATTCTATCCACCTCCGCTGTCTTAAGTTCAACTCCTTTTGGGTAAGGAGGTGCTTCAGACTCTTATGGTCCATATAGATAATCGACTTCTCCCCGTACAGATAGTGTCTCCAAATCTTCAGAGCAAACACCATTGCAGCTAACTCCAAATCATGAGTGGGATAGTTTACCTCATGCGGCCTTAATTAACGATATGCATAAGCTACCACTTTCCCCCTTGCATCAACACACATCCTAAGCCCGTGTGTGACGCATCACAATACACAATAAACTCTTTACCAGCCTCAGGTTGAATCAATACTGGCGCTTCTGTCAGAATCTTCTTCAGTTTCTCAAAGCTCTCTTGCTGCTTATCTAACCACACAAGTGGTACTCCTTTACGCAACAGCTTAGTTAGGGGTGTAGCAATCAACAAAAACCCCTCAACGAATCGCCTGTAATACCCAGCCAAACCTAGAAAACTCCTAATTTCTGCCACTGACTTTGGTGGCTTCCAATCCAACACAGCCTCGACCTTCCGGGGATCAACTCTAATTCCTTCGGCAGACACAACATGCCCCAAAAAGGTCACCTCTTTCAACCAAAATTCACACTTACTGAATTTGGCATACAACTACTTCTCCCTCAAAATCTGCAATACTACCTGTAGATGTAAATCATGCTCTTCTTCAGTCTTTGAGTACACCAGGATCTCATCTATGAACACAACCACAAATCGGTCTAGGTAAGGTTGGAAGACTCGGTTCATCATGTCTATAAATGCAGCTGGTGCATTAGTCAACCCGAACGGCATCACTAAGAACTCGTAATGCCCATATCGGGTTCAGAACGCAGTCTTGTGAATATCCGCCTCATTGACCCTAAGCTGGTGATACCCCGATCTCAAGTCTATCTTTGAGAAAACTAAAGCTCCTCACAGTTGATCGAACAGATCATCGATCCTCGATAACGGATACTTGTTCTTGATCGTCAACTTATTCAATTGTCTATAACCAATGCATATACGCATCGACCCATCCTTTTTCTTAACGAACAAAACCGGCGCTCCCCACGGTGACACACTTGGTCGAATAAATCCACGATCCAACAACTCCTGGATCTGAGCTTTAAGTTCCACAAGCTCCTTCGGTGCCATTCGGTAAGGAGCAATGGACACCGAGCCGTTCTTGGCAAATGACTCAATACCAAATTCTACCTCCGATCCGGAGGCAATCAGAAGCTCCTCGGGAAAGACGTGCAAAACTTTTTCACCATTCTAACATTCTCTACTGACGACTCTTTGACATCCAAAGCACTGATAAAGGCTAAGAACGCTCCACACCCCTTTCGCACTAACTTTTCTGCCTTTAAAGCAGATACCACATTAGACAGATAATATCTTCTTTCACCTATCATCATCACTTCCTTATCCTCTGAAGTTCTTAGTAAAATCTGCTTTGCAGCACAATCCAAGTTTGCACGATGCTTAACCATCCAGTCCATGCCCAATATAAGATCGAACTCCCCGAACGGCAGTTCCATCAAATCCGCCAGAAATACTTCCCCCTGAACCTCTAAGGGCACATCCCTAAACAACTTATTTACTACCACCGACTGTCCTAAAGGGCTAATTACAGTTGTTTCTCTAGCAGTAATCTCAGATTTAATATTCAGAGTTCCAGACACAACACATGCAACATGCGAATGGATGGATCCAATGTCTATCAAAGCGGTAATAGGTACATCAGATATGAAGAACGTACCGGTTATGATGTCCGGTGCATCACCATCCTCTCGACACCTGATCGCATAGACCAACCCTGGATGTCTCGCCTCCGTGTTGCCCCTGTTACCGGTACCTCTACCCGGTGCACCTTGACCTCGTCCTACACCATTACCACCTCGACTTGGCCCACGGCCTCTCGGTGGCTGCTGAGCGCCTCCAGCCGACTGCGCAAATCTATTATGAACTGCCTGAGTTTGATCCGGCTTTCGAGGGTAATCCTTAAACCGATGGTCCTTGGATCCACATCTGAAACAACCACCAGTTCTCTTCCAGCATTCACCCGAGTGAAGTTTCCCACAATCCACGCAAGGTCATGAATCGATTAGTAGCAATTTGGAGCACCCACTTGAACCGCCCCTCATTCTTGGGCCTTTTACGAAATCCTCTAGCAGGACCTGAATACCTAGAGTCTCTCTTGTTCCTGCCCCTATCCTTGTCTCGATTTTGCCGTTCCGAATGCTTTACTTCTTCAGCAATCTTAGCTTTTTCCACCATTTTGCAAAATTCCTCTCCTTCTGTGGGGCTATTAGTACCCGTAACTCATCACGCAATCCATCCTCAAAACGCACGTAGCGTTCATGATCAGTCGGCAATATACCCCAGGCATACAGACTCAGGCGCAGAAACTCCGCCTCGTAAGCTGCCACAGACCTACCTCCTTGTACCAGATTCAGAATTCCTTCCTTCCGGCATCCACATAACTAGCTCCCGACATATTTTCCCTGGAATGCTGTCTTAAAGAAATCCCAGGAAATACGATCAGCCTGAGTGCCTTCCCGAACAGTGAGCCACCACTGATACGCCTCGTTTCTCAGTAATGACACAACCCCTTTCAATTTCTGCTCAGCGGTGCAATCCAGATCGTCCATAATCCGCTCTACCGCCTCAAGCCAATACTCTGCTACACTAGGGGCTACACCCGAAATACCTCTAAAGACTTCAGCCCCATTCGATCTGAGTCGCTCCGATATCGACCCACGAGCTGTCGACCCAGTTCTTGCCCCAGAAACCCTTTCCAGTACCCGCAACATCGCTTGGGACAGAGCGTCGTCCTCTCTCATTCGATCATGTGACCCAGCTCCAGTCACAGGTGACGCAGGTGCGTCCATTTCCGGCATATGTCCCGATGCCTCGGATACAACTCTAGCACCTCGGCCTCTACCACGGCCACGTCTACCGCGTCCACGTCCTCTAGCGCTCATGTTTGCTAAGTCGATTTAATCTGATTAAGAGTCTTATGAATCAGTATGCTTATTTAGTGTTTATTAAATAATATTTTATGAAGTATAAGAAGTAAAGTTTTTTTCGCAAAACATATCCTAAACTCTCAATCTCTATGGTTTCAGCTCCTAAAGCTAAAAGTTCTAGACTATCTCTATTTTGTGAAGTTTTCTTATTACAGTCATACTACAATAATCATAAAATGAAAACAAAACTTATCGACTTGGTGCTTGGGATACAGTGTGGTGCCATACTTTCTTTGAAACATGTATTTATAAATCAAATTTCAAGCAGTTTTAGAAAACATTTTTGAACCCAAACCACAGCCGAGTTTTGCAACTGGCTCTGATACCATAAAATGTAACACCCCAAACCCGGCCCATGCGGTATGACCGGATCTGACATGTCACATGAAGAAAACGTATAAAGAACATGTGATTCTTACTAAAATAGGCGTTATTTGGTCATGGTCAAGAAAACAAGTTTGGTTACAAATATTTGATAAAACACTACCAATTTTGAGAGGTTGATTGATGAATCGAAAATCGAACTAGTGAACTTTAAAACCGTGACTTTTGAGAAATGACGTTGATAATTTGAAATAGAATTCGAGTTAAATTATTAATGCATATTCATTATGAAAACCATTTGTTAATCAATTTTGGAAACCGTTATTTATGATTTTAGAAAAATCCCCATTTTAAAATAATTCAAGCAAGATAATAAGTACGACTAAACATAAAGCAAAATAAAAATATTCCAGATGCCTTATTACAACTTAAAACCCAAATAGTAAAAATAGTGAAATAAAGCGGGAAAGTAGTTTACTAATATTTGAAAATATTATTTCCAAAGTATGGCCTCCACCGAGTCATCCATGGGCCCAAGTCCTCATTATGGAGCATTACCTGCAAGGGTTAAGAAAGAAGGGGGGTAGTCACAAGAACTCAGTGTATAATCCCCTTACCGTCATCCACTGGGCCTGAACCCGCATAGCATAATCTTGGGCCTAAGCCCATTTACATAGTAATAATTAAAATGTAGTATATGTATGCAACCCAACCCATCCATCCATCACACCCTCGACCAACCAATCACACCTGTAGGGATCAAGTCAACCCACCCCGCTGCTCACACCAAATTTGTTGTCAAACTGCTAAAGCATTTTATTTTTGTGGTCAAACCACTGAAATCATAATTTAGGCACAATAATATACAATTTGTGGCAATGCCACCAGGCTACACTACTCTTCATACAATTTTCCCATCCCATGCAAAATGTAAAAAAAATGCAACATACATAATTAAATAAAATATCCATATTTATATAACCATTTTCTATTGAACAATTTTGGTGATTCAGCCCATTAAAGCATTTTAATAATTCAGCCCACTAAGGCATTCTAGGAAATCGGCCCATAGGGGCATTTTGGTAAATCAGCCCATAGGGGCATTTTCATAATTTACCAATTTAATACCGATTTTGACAGATCTTTAGAAATAATATTAATTTAAGCAAGTTACTCGATTTATGCCATATTACTATTTTTAACTTTGTAAATAATAACGATCTACTTTTCCAACATAATATCGAATCTCGAATCTACGGATTTCGGTGTGAGATTACACACATGATTACGGTGAGGACTAACCCTTCTTGATCGTCGGCACCTAATCACCATTACACTCGATTAACCAACAAACGAGATTTTATTAATCCAAAACTAAATCAGACGATCTAAAATGCTTACCCTTAGTATCGTGAACGACCACGATTTGCCTATTCTCACCGGATGATGGTCCACAACCCGGTGGAAAATCCCGAACCGTCGATACTGGCCTACGCTTGAACTTAGGAGTAGGAATCGCAAATCCACTCCCTTTTTTCTCTCCTAACGATTTTCTTTTCAAATCGCTACCACTTGCCTCCATTGGAAAAGTCTTAGTCAGAACGATATTACGATGATAGAAAACGATTGTCTAAGGAAAAGGTTTCGGCTTACCACTACTTTCGAATGGTCAACGAGTAAAGAAAACGAGCGATTTAATCCCTATAACAATCGATTAGTCAAATATATCATTCCGTTTAACACAATAATCGAGTAGCGATATCGAATGGACTATGAAGAGACTCCTTACCTTAATCGATGATGAACCCGATTACCACCGATTGGACTTATGACTAGAGATGAAATGGCAATGATGTGGTATTCGGCCAACCCACTAGAATACTATAAGAAGAAAATGATCAAGATTTGAGAGTTTGGGAGGGGATGATATTTCGATTTAGAACAAAGTGAAACAACCGAATAGTGATGGACACACATTCGGCTAGGAAGAAAAGAAAATGAAAGGAAAAGAACGAAGCCACTTACCCGATTCAACCAAAGAAGAAATGCCCAACACGCAAGATGGAGAAGAGAGAAGATGATAAAGATTCGGCTATTGAAGAGAAAGGAACAAGGAAGGTTCGGCCACAAAGTAGTGTCGATTTAAGAGAAAAGGAGAATGGTTGAGGAAATGGTAAAAAAAGAAAAGAAGTGATGGACAAAGGAGTATTAGAGAGGTTGGCTATTACCAAAAGAAAATGAACCAAAATGGATTGAGTGTTTTGGTCATTTTGTGTTTCTAACAACAAAGGAAAAAGATTGGAAAAAATGCACAAAAATGTTAAAAGAAAAACCAACCTTTCATGCACAATCTTGCAAATAAGCTATAGGAATTTCGGCTCTCCCTTCCCCCTAACAAAACCGTGTGCCCATAACACCCAAAAGATGATGGTTGACCAAAAATATTCTTTCCCAAACACCTTCCACAAAATCGGCCAACATGTCCCATCCCTTACCTTTTTCCTTTATGTCTTTCCTTATTCTTCCCTTGTTTCTCTCCTTACCCTTCTCCCTTGTGTTCTTTCCTTCAATAAAAAGTCTTCCTTACCATCTTTGATGCCATGGCCGTTACTTACAATCCAAAATATTTGCACTAGGTGGGATTCGAACCCAAGTTCTCCCCTCTGCCATTTCACGCCACAACCACCTTGCCAATGCTCCATTTGTGCTAGCAAAGTTACATACTTAATTCCTTAAGCCTTGATGCCACTTACCTTCTCTCCTTAAAGTGCTTAAACACAAAAATTTTGCTAAGGTCCAACTCAATCCCAAGTCTTCTTAGGGCCCCTAAACATACACAATTAACACTATTGACTAGCCTATCGCATGGTATAATGTAAAACATAAATTCTCGAATTTCAGGATGTTACAAAAATGGTTCGAGTAAAAAATTGTATGAATACATTACAACATATATATATTTAATAGCAATTCTACATGTCTACGAATTATACTAAGAATAAATAATAAAAGAATATAACAATAAAGAATATACAAAGAATTATGTGAAGCAAGAATAACGATTAGAAGGGACATAAATAAATGAATATATAAAACAAATTAAAACTTTCACGAAATAACAAAATTAAACGAAAAAAAGAATAATATATTTAAACATAAAAAATGAAAGTGATGATTTTTAAAATGATATAATATGTATATAAATAAAAAGTTTTTAAAAAAATTATAATAAATATATACATAAAATTAATAAAAAATATAATTTAATAATTTCATACACATATATATAAATAATTACATATAAAAGTAATTAGTAAATAGTATAAAATATTTCTATGCATATAAAAAAAACATGTATATATTTAATCATAAAATTACATACATAATAAATACAACATAAATATTAAAAATCTTATATAATATCATATTATACTTTTATATAAAAAAATAGAAGTACATAATATAACATAGTATTATATAATATAGAAATTTAAAAATATATATAATATAATAAATAAAATAATATGTAAAAAATATTAAGCATAATATATTTATAAGGATATTACATATAAAAATATAAAGATAATAATATAAACTATTTAATATAATAAAATAATTTAATATAATGTAAAATAATAAAATAAAATAAAAAGACTAAAAAAATAAAAACAAAGAAGACAGGGGTTAATAAGCAATTAAAACAGATATAAAAGAACTAAAATAAAACACGCGTTAAATTGCATGGGTTAAAATGGAATTAAGCCAAATTTTAAAAAAAACTACGACGTTTTGATTTTAACTATTAAAGAATTCGAGGGACTAAATTGGAAAATAATTAAAGTTTTAGGGCCAAATTAAAATAAAAAAAATTAAACGGAATTATAAAATATAAAAATGCAGAAGGACTAAAATGGCAATTAAACCATTAATAAAAAATGTGCGGATCCTATCCGGGTTTTCGGGTCAACGCGCGGATCTTCTTGCTCCGAACAACGTCGTTTTGCACTTATCAGGTTAAGTGAAAACGGCGCCGTTTCCTCCATGTTATAAAAATAAAAATTTAGCTTAAAAAAAACATTTTTAAAATAGGTTAAAAAAAAACTAAAAAAATGCTCTGGAGTTCTCCCTCCCCTGTTCTGAGTCAGTCATCGGATTTCCATGCTACGCGCTCCACGCGCCTCCATGGCCGGTGGCCGGAGGCCGAAAATTTCAGCTTTCAGGCACGGATCGAAAGGTAAGTTCCTATTTTCCTTTTTTTTTAAAAAATGCACATAAATATAAAAAAATAAAAAGATTGCGAAATAAAATCACCTCTGTGCTGCGAAAATTTGCTCTTTTTATTTCTCAGATATTTTTTGTTCCTCTCTGTGTATTTCAGTATCTCTGTATCTCGTGTATATCCTTATTTACAAATTTTTGTGAGCTTTTATAGCCTTTGAAATGAAAAATAAGGAAATAAAATCTTCGCCATATTTCTTTGTGATTTCTTCGCTTTTGTTTGGCGTTTTTCCTTTTTCGTGCAGGTCATCAGCGAGAACACGGCGACGATGAGGGCTCGCGCAAGCTGCGGCGCGACTTGCGGCTTAACCGAGGCTGATGACTGCGGCGCTTGTGGCGTGACGATCGGGCTCCTGCCATTGCGGCGCGACCGTTGGCCTGGCATTGCGGCGCCTAGGATTTCCTCAGAAACCCTAGGTCTCTGAGTCCGCTTAATGCTTTGGGCCTTTTGGGCCACGGGTGTTTGGGTCTGTCGGGTTTAGTTAATCTGGGTAGTCTGCTGTTGGGTGTAATTAGGGTTTTGGGCTTAGGTAGTCTATTTGTGGTATTGGGCTCGGGTTTACATGTTAGGTAATTTAGGGTATTTGGGTTTAAATGTAAAAAGGACACTTAAATGGACATTTATATTTTTTGGTTTTTTTTATTCTGTTTTATGGGCCCGAGCAAAATTGGGTACTTACAGCTGCCCCTCTTTGCTCATTGTCATGTAACGAGAATAGAGAAAAGACTATAAAAGGACCAATTTTGTCCGGTCTTGGCCAAGCCTCGACTTCTTGATCCTTGTCTTCTTCAAATGACTCCAACTCCACTGCAACTTCAACGGTATTGGAATTTCATCTTGATTCCAGTAAGTTTGATAGCTTCAATCTACTTCAATGCAACTTCATGAAGACAAGGCCGAAAGTGTGTTTGATCTGCTTCCTGTAACTTCAGGAAGATAAGATCTTCTTTCTTCAGTCTACTCCACTGCAACTTCAGGGAGATAAGGCGGAAAGTGCTTTCAATCTGTTTCCTGCAACTTCAGGAAGATAAGATCTGCAATTTTCGATCTGCTTCTTGCAACTTCAAGAATGTCAGATCTACAATCTCCAGTCTGCCCCACTACTATCTCGAGAGGACAAAATCTGAACTTTTCAGTCTGCTTCCTTACTATCTTCAGGAAGACTTCAATCTTCAGTTTGTTCCACTACCATCTCTAGAGAACAAAAATCTGAACTTTTCAATTTGCTTCCTTACTATCTTCAGGAAGACTTCAATCTTCAGTCTGCTCCACTACCATCTCGAGGGAACAAAATCTGAACTTTTCAATTTGCTTCCTTACTATCTTCAGGAAGACTTCAATCTTCAGTCTGCTCCACTACCATCTCGAGGGAACATAATTTGAACTTTTAAATTTGCTTCCTTACTATCTTCAGGAAGACTTCAATCTTCAGCCTGCTCCACTATCATCTCTAGGGAACAAAATCTGAACTTTTCAATTTGCTTTCTTACTATCCTCAGGAAGACTTCAATCTTCAGCCTGCTCCACTATCATCTCTAGGGAACAAAATCTGACCTTACTATCTTCAGGAAGACTTCAATCTTCAGCCTGCTCCACTATCATCTCTAGGGAACAAAATCTGAACTTTTCAATTTGCTTCCTTACTATCTTCAGGAAGACTTCAATCTTCAGCCTACTCCACTATCATCTCTAGGGAACAGAATCTGAACTTTTTAATTTGCTTCCTTACTATCTTAATGTAACACCCCAAACCCGACCTAGAAGTTAGGCCCGAATCTGGCGTGTCACATGGAAAAACTTGTTTGAGAATTACAGCCTCTTTGTTAAAACCCAAAACACTTAAGCAATCGTTAACTACTTGAAAACGTAATTATCTTTAAAAACCTTTTTGGTGGCGAAAGCATATTTGAAATAAACAATTTACAAAAATGTGATGTTTAGAAATAGAGTTGCAGAAGCATTTTTAAATCGTTGCGGAAACGTAGATAAAATACAAGTATTTTGAAAGATCGTTTGATGAGTCGAAAATCGAGGTAGTGAGCTTTAAAACCGTGACTTTTGAAAATGTCGTAGATAATTTTGAAAGAGAATCCGAATTAAATCATTTGTAAAAAGTTTGCTATAAAATCCATTTATTAATCAATTTTGGAAACCATTATTTATATTTTTAGAAAATTCCCTTTTTAAACAATTTAAGCAAAATAATAAGAATATCCACCATAAAGCAAATAATAAAATACTCCAGAGGCCTTATTACAACATAAAAACCCAAAATAGTAAAGTGAACGGAAATAAAAATCTAAAGTTCAAAATAAAACACCATTTCTGAAGTATGGCTTCCACCGAGTCATCCATGGCCCAAGTCCACATCACTGAGCATTACCTACAAGGGTTAAGAAAAAGGGGGGTGAGTTACAAGAACTCAGTGTATAATCCCCTTACCGTAGTCCACTGGGCCTGAAACACATTTAGCAATATTTTGGGCCTAAGCCCCTTTTTACATAATAATGTATCAAATAATTCATATGAATGAAATGCAATCCCAAACCAACCTAATAATCCATCCGCTACACACCACCCGTACCATTCATCACACCTGTGGGGATCTTTTGTCAACCCACCCCGCCAACACACCAATCGTAGGCATTTAGCCATTTATATCAAATTTGAATTGTGGACAAGCCACCAGAATAACAGAATATACGTGGCATAGCCACCAGACAAAATGTGACAGAGTCACCAGAATATGTGTCAGAGCCACCAAATTTCACTTCCCCGATCATCAATATCCTAATCCCATGCAACTTATGTAAATGCAACATACATCGTAAATCATGATATTTACAATATAACCACGATAATTAATAACTCAGAGAATTATTACAAACAATTTGGCCCATTAACACTTTAAAAAATCGGCCCATTAGGGCATTATATCAAATCGGCCCATTAAGCCATATATCAGATCGGCCCATTTAGCAATATATCAAATCGGCCCATTAGCCATATATCAGATCGGCCCATTTAGCAATATATCAGATCGGCCCATTAAGCAAAATATATCAAATTGGCCCATTAGCCATATATCAGATCGGCCCATTAAGCAAAATATATCATATCGGCCCATTAGCCATATATCAGATCGACCCATTAAGCAAAATATATCAAATCGGCCCATTAGGGGCATTTTTGTAATTCGGTAATTTTACCCACTAAGGGTAATTCGGTAATCTCACAACCCAGGGGTATTTCGGTAATTTACCCTCTAAGGGTATTATAGTAATTTCGCAACCCAGACTTTACTACTAATTTGGGGCATAAAAATTGAAACTGTCCATCTGCGTCATACTGACTAAATTGACTATAACTCGAGTTAGGAAACTCAAAATTTAAATCCGTAAATTTTCCTTGAAACTAGACTCATATATCTTCTTACTTCAATTTTTCCAGAATTTTTGACTTAGCCGTTTAATATAATTTATTCTTTAAAAATTCCCTTGTTTCACTGACCAACGGTTCTGACCTCTCTTACCCAAAATTCAAATATCTCTCTGTACGGTTTTCATATGTTGCTCCCACTTATTTCTATTGAAAATAGGCTCACTAAGGAATCTATACATATAAATTATAACTCTTAATTCATCTTGTACAATTTTGAATGATTTTTCCAAGACAGAATAGGGAACCACGAAGTCAATCAGAACCAGTCTCACTAAAATTAAGATATCACAGAATATACAATTCCTATTCCTCCTCTGTTTCTTTCATATAAAAATAGACACAGTAAGCTTTATTTCAATATCTTTTTCACTTTCTAACTCCCTTTATCCTATTTTTCGTGATGTTTCAAAATCACATCACTGCTGCTGACCAAACTGTTTCATTGCAAAATATGGTTACTACTACAAACATATGCACGCCCGAATGGTCACGGATGTCGGTTTCCGGTTTTCTTTGGTATTTCAACCGAATCATAGAACATATCATACAAACATTCAGATAGGTATGAGATTACACACCATTTCAAACATGTATTCGGAAGGGTACGAGATTACACACCTTATTCGGAATCCGTAACACGATACTCTCTGCGGCACCAACAATCTGAGTCTCTTATTACGAGGGATAGGTGATCAGGCGATTTGGTTCCTATAGTGACCGATTAGTCCAAACTATTAATCCATTTAGCAACCAATCGAATAATGAACGATATCAAATAATCCATAAAGAACTCCTTACCTTGTTGATATTGGATTCGATTTCCACCACTTGACTTATGGCTAGAATGATATTCGGCCACCCACTAAGATCACTACGAAAGAGTATTGATCACAACATGAGAATGATGGAGAGAGTGACGTTTTGATAAGAAACAAAGTTGAATAACCGAATAACGATGAACATTCATATTCGGTTAGGAAGAAAAAAAACATAAAAATAGAAAGAGGGATATAAGATCACTTACCGATTCGATTAAGAAGAGATTTTCCTACACGATGGGGAACGAAATGATGAAGAAATAGGATGATAAGGGGTTCGGCTATAGAGAAAATCGAACAGGAAATGTGATCACAAAGTGATGTCGATTAAAGAAGAAGAAAAGGTTGATGAAATGGTCAAAAGAGAAAAATGAATGGAGAAAAGTGCTTTGGTAAATTCGGCTATCAAAGGGGAGATGAGCAAGGTGAGTGTTTCGGCCAAACAAA
This sequence comes from Gossypium sturtianum, assembly GCA_025698515.1. NCBI lineage: Eukaryota > Viridiplantae > Streptophyta > Magnoliopsida > Malvales > Malvaceae > Gossypium > Gossypium sturtianum. Next base: position 125,073,718 of record CM046953.1, on the reverse strand, counting down.
AGAAAAGAATGCACAAATGTGTTGGGAGATTTCGGCCAAAGCTAAGAGGAAGATGGATTTGAAAAGAAGACACAAATGTTTAAAGAGAAAAGTGTACTTCTCATGCACCCAAAAACTAACAAAATGATCTAAAGAGAAAAGAGAAATTCGGCTCTCCCTTCCCCCTAACAAAACCGTGTGAACTCTAGCCAAAAAGGGTGGATGTTGACCAACAAAAATCTTTCCAAAACATCACCCATGAAAAAGGCCAACATGCTCCCTTATCTTGCCTTTTTCTTTTGACTCCTTTCCTTACCTTCATCCTCTCCTTTTTCCTTAGCCACCATACCATAATTAAAAAGTCCACCTTGCCTTATATACCATCTTGGCCGACACTTAGGGAAAGAATACAAAAAAAAAAATGTCAAAATTTTGCACTTGATGGGATTTGAACCTCCTCCCTCAAAGTCCTTCATGTGGCGCCATAACCTCTTTACCATATGCTCAATTATGCAAGCAAATTGCTCTCTTATTTCCATAAGCCTTGATGCCACTTACTATCTCTCCTTAAAGTGCTAAAACACAAAATTTTACTAAAGCCCAACTTGAACCCGGAACTTCATAGAACCCCGTAACTTTCTAAAATCACCTTCCTAATAAGTCCAACTTGAAATAATGCCGTTCTCTTATTCTCTAAAAATTTTAAAACGCTTCTACGATCAAGGCCCAATGGGCCCAATCCTACTAGGCCCAATTTCGGGTCGTTACAATTCTACCCGCCTTAAAGAAATTTCGTTCTCGAAATTTCCAACCAACTACTAACACACTGCTCAAATCACACCACTATGCTTTCGCTGTGCACTCTGATCTTAATAACACTAATGTACCTTTTAACTTACTCTTGAATCCTCTTTCACATAAATCCAAACACCTAACCACCTAAGTAAGCCGTTATCTACCACTTATACCTAAAATTTTCTACATTCAATCATCACGTCCAACCATAACATTCCTGACTTGATGGTGATAAAACAATCCCGATCCTTATGCTCCTTAGACCCGCATCTCAAGCATGCTCCTGACCACCTCCAGCATTCTCCCAGATGACGCCTTCTGCAATAATCGCAAGCCGGAAAGTTTGGACGTGCCTTAACACGCTTTACGGAATGAGACTGCGGCCCTAAAGAATCGCGATCTAATTTCTTCTTACAGTCCACGCGCCCAACTCGAAGTGTTCGACCAATTTCTCTAACCTCCTCCACAACCTCCCTAACTAGCTGAGTCAGCTCATCAATTCCAGCTCGGTCATAAGACTCCGTCTCAGCCACTGGCAATGCCAACACCTCCCTTTCGGAAACATGCCCCGATGCTGAAGATCTAGCCTTAGCACTTCGGCCTCTACCACGTCCACATCTATCGCGCCTACGTCCTTTAATGCTCATATTTGCTAAATCGATTTAATCTGATTACGAGTTTTATGAATCAGTATAGTATTTCAATGTTTTATTAAACAATGTTTTATGGAGTATAGAAAGTAAAGTTGTTTTCCAAATACGCATCCTAAAGTCTCAATCTCTATAGTCTCAGCTCCTAAAACTAAAAGTTCTAGAGTATTCTATTTTGTGGAATTTTCTTACCAGAGTACTAACACAATAATCATAAAATGAAAACAAATACTTACTTGACTTGGTGCCGGATACCCGTGGTGCCATACTTCCTTTAGAACATGTAATTAAAATTTTAAACGGCTTTGAAAACACTTTTGAACCCAAACCACAGCTGAGTTTTGCAACCGGGCTCTGATACCATAAAATGTAACACCCCAAACTCGGCCTAGAAATTAGGCCCAAATCTGGCGTGTCACATGGAAAAACTTGTTTGAGAATTACAGCCTCTTTGTTAAAACCCAAAACACTTAAGCAATTGTTAACTACTTGAAAACGTAATTATCTTTAAAAACCTTTTTAGTGGCGAAAGCATATTTGAAATAAACAATTTAAAAAAATATGATGTTTAGAAATAGAGTTGCAGAAGCATTTTTAAATCGTTGCGGAAACATAGATAAAATACAAGTATTTTGAAAGATCGTTTGATGAGTCGAAAATCGAGGTAGTGAGCTTTAAAACCGTGACTTTTGAAAATGTCATAGATAATTTTGAAAGAGAATCCGAACTAAATCATTTGTAAAAAGTTTGCTATAAAATCCATTTATTAATCAATTTTGGAAACCATTATTTATATTTTTAGAAAATTCCCTTTTTAAACAATTTAAGCAAAATAATAAGAATATCCACCATAAAGCAAATAATAAAATACTCCAGATGCCTTATTACAACATAAAAACCCAAAATAGTAATGTGAACGGAAATAAAAATATAAAGTTCAAAATAAAACACCATTTCTAAAGTATGGCTTCCACCGAGTCATCCATGGCCCAAGTCCACATCACTGAGCATTACCTACAAGGGTTAAGAAAAAGGGGGTGAGTTACAAGAACTCAGTGTATAATCCCCTTATCGTAGTCCACTGGGCCTGAAACACATTTAGCAATATTTTGGGCCTAAGCCCGTTTTTACATAATAATGTATCAAATAATTCATATGAATGAAATGCAATCCCAAACCAACCTAATAATCCATCTGCTACACACCACCCATACCATCCATCACACCTATGGGGATCTTTTGTCAACCCACCCCGCCAACACACCAATCATAGGCATTTAGCCATTTATATCAAATTCGAATTGTGGACAAGCCACCGAATAACGAGAATATACGTGGCATAGCCACGGACAAAATGTGTGAGAGTCACTGAATATGTGGCGAGCCACCAAATTTCACTTCCCCGATCATCAATATCCCAATCCCATGCAACTTATGTAAATGCAACATACATCGTAAATCATGATATTTGCAATATAACCACGATAATTAATAACTCAGAGATTTATTACAAACAATTTCGCCCATTAACACTTTACAAAATCGGCCCATTAGGGCATTATATCAAATCGGCCCATTAAGCCATATATCAGATCGGCCCATTTAGCAATATATCAGATCGGCCCATTAAGCAAAATATATCAAATCGGCCCATTAGCCATATATCAGATCGGCCCATTTAGCAATATATCAGATCGGCCCATTAAGAAAAATATATCAAATCGGCCCATTAGCCATATATCAGATCGGCCCATTAAGCAAAATATATCATATCGGCCCATTAGCCATATATCAGATCGGCCCATTAAGCAAAATACATCAAATTCGCCCATTAGGGGCATTTTCGTAATTCGGTAATTTTACCCACTAAGGGTAATTCGGTAATTTTACCCACTAAGGGTAATTCGGTAATCTCGCAACCCAGGGGTATTTCGGTAATTTACCCTCTAAGGGTATTATAGTAATTTCGCAACCCAGACTTAACTACTAATTTGGGGCATAAAAATTGAAACTGTCCATCTTCGTCATACTTGACTAAATTGACTATAAATCGAGTTAGGAAACTCGAAATTTAAATCCGTAAATTTTCCTTGAAACTAGACTCATATATATTCTTACTGCAATATTTCCAGAATTTTTGGCTTAGCCGTTTAATAAAGTTTATTCTTTAAATATCCCCTTGTTTCACTGACCAATGGTTCTGACCTCTCTTACCCAAAATTCAAATATCTCTCTGTACGATTTTCATATGTTGCTCCCACTTATTTCTATTGAAAATAGGCTCACTAAGGAATCTATACATATAAATTATAACTCTTAATTCACCTTGTACAATTTTAAATGATTTTTCCAAGACAGAATAGGGAACCACAAAGTCAACTAGAACCAGTCTCACTAAAATTAAGATATCACAGAATATACAATTCCTATTCCTCCTCTGTTTCTTTCATATAAAAATAAACACAGTAAGATTTATTTCAATATCTTTTTCACTTTCTAACTCCCTTTATCCTATTTTTCGTGATTTTTCAAAATCACATCACTGCTGCTGACTAAACTGTTTCATTGCAAAATATGGTTACTACTATGAACATACGCACGCCCGAATGGTCACGGATGCCGGTTTCTGGTTTTCTTCGGTATTTCGACCGAATAATAGAACATATCATACAAAAATTTAGAGAGGTATGAGATTACACACCATTTCAAACTTGTATTCGGAAGGGTACGGGATTACACACCTTATTCGGAATCCGTAACACGATACTCTCCGCGGCACCAACAATCTGAGTCTCTTATTACGAGGGATAGGTGATCGGGCGATTTGGTTCCTATAGTGACCGATTAGTCCAAACTATTAATCCATTTAGCAACCAATCAAATAATGAACGATATCAAATAATCCATAAAGAACTCCTTACCTTTTTTATATTGGATTCGATTTCCACCACTTGACTTATGGCTAGAATGATATTCGGCCACCCACTAAGATCACTACGAAAGAGTATTGATCACAACATGAGAATGATGGAGAGAGTGACGTTTTGATAAGAAATAAAGTTGACTAACCGAATAACGATGAACATTCATATTCGGTTAGGAAGAAAAAGAACATAAAAATAGAAAGAGGGATATAAGATCACTTACCAATTCGATTAAGAAGAGATTTTCCTACACGATGGGGAACGAAATGATGAAAAAATAGGATGATAAGGGGTTCAGCTATAGAGAAAATCAAACAGGAAATGTGATCACAAAGTGATGTCAATTAAAGAAGAAGAAAAGGTTGATGAAATGGTTAAAAGAGAAAAATGAATGGAGAAAAGTGCTTTGGTAAATTCGGCTATCAAAGGGGAGATGAGCAAGGTGAGTGTTTCTGCCAAACAAAAGAAAAGAATGCACAAATGTGTTGGGAGATTTCGGCCAAAGCTAAGAGGAAGATGGATTTGAAAAGAAGACACAAATGTTCAAAGAGAAAAGTGTACTTCTCATGCACCCAAAAACTAACAAAATGATCTAAAGAGAAAAGAGAAATTCGGCTCTCCCTTCCCCCTAACAAAACCATGTTAACTCTAGCCAAAAAGGGTGGACATTGACGAACAAAAATCTTTCCAAAACATCACCCATGAAAAAGGCCAACATGCTCCCTTATCTTGCCTTTTTCTTTTGATTCTTTTCCTTACCTTCATCCTTTCCTTTTTCCTTAGCCACCATACCATAATTAAAAAGTCCACCTTGCCTTATAAACCATCTTGGCCGACACTTAGGGAAAGAATACAAAAAAAAATGTCAAAATTTTGCACTTGATGGGATTTGAACCTCCTCCCTCAAAGTCCTTCATGTGGCGCCATAACCTCTTTACCATATGCTCAATTATGCAAGCAAATTGCTCTCTTATTTCCATAAGCCTTGATGCCACTTACTATCTCTCCTTAAAGTGCTAAAACACAAAATTTTACTAAAGGCCAAATTGAACCCGGAACTTCATAGAACCCCGTAACTTTCTAAAATCACCTTCCTAATAAGTCCAACTTGAAATAATGCCGTTCTCTTATTCTCTAAAATTTTTAAAACGCTTCTACGCTCAAGGCCCTATGGGCCCAATCCTACTAGGCCCAATTTCGGGTCGTTACACTTCAGAAAGACTTCAATCTTCAGCCTGCTCCACTATTATCTCTAGGGAACAAAATCTGAACTTTCAAATTTGCTACACTGTCCTCTGGGGAACATGTTCTGTAGACTTGAATGTATTATGGATGACATTTGCATGAATGCAGAATGTCATGAGAATGATGATTAGGATGCATGATCGGAATGAATCTAATGCTTCTAACTAAATGATATTAGGGATGACATTTGCATGAGTGCAGAATGTCATGAGCATGATTTCCTCTTTTTTTTTTTTTATACAACGATTAGGATACAATGAAAATACTCCTAATTGGAAATGTGAGAATGATCCCTATGGGTTGTCATTGCTCATAGTTCATCAAGGTTCTATCATTGATGCGTTACCATGCTTTCTCGTTTAGCCGGTATCTTTGACAGAGAACCCAAAAAATAATCATATTCTGCTCAGCAAGCTTGCCCCGCTGTAATTTCAGAGTCCCCTTCCTTAGGACATAAAATTTGTTCCTCCTACTACAACTTCAGAGGAATAACTTTTGGAATCTGTATCAACTTGATTTATTACACCATTCCCTGGGTGCAATGACCAGATTCATGTGCCTGAAATTTGCACGAATGTGGGGTATCCTTTTTCTTTTGTCGAGAATGATCCCCTTTTACATTTAGGTTGACATTGCCCGTCATTTGTCGAAATGGTATCATCGACCAAATGTCCTATCCAATAAAAATTCAAAGAGATAATCGTCTTTCAATATTTCCCACTCTTAGGTTTGGTGAGTTCTGAACAATAGTCCTGTGTCAGATTCTCATATTATTTAGAAGCTTCTAGAGTAATATGCGAAACTCCTTTTATGAAAGTATTAGTCCAATAATCATTATTTCAATATAAAATGCTTGAAAAAGATCACAACAAAGGAAAAGAAAGAAATTAATTAGGATCATAGCTCGAAACAAATAAGTTACTCAAAGATAACCAAGGCCATAAAAGAAAATTTGATCAAGGTGTATCTTGAAAAGAAAAAAGTAATCAAAGATAACCAAGACCATAAAAGAAAATTAATTGGGGGTATCTTCGAAAAGAATAAAGTAATCCAAGATAACAAATTCAAAAAAAATAGGTAAGATATAGGCTAGGTGCCTCAGATATCGCAGCCTGAGCTTATCTGTTCAAACTTCTTGAGGACCATTTTAAGCTCAATATGTGTTTAGGGGATTCAGAGCACTTTGTCAATGCCCCAAGACGCAGCATATTTTTTCATTGTTAATTCAAGTATAACAAGACTATCATGTGCCTTATCTTTGATCAAAATTTGAACCGCCCTTTTCGGGTTTTCGACTCAAAACCCCTTTGGTCTCAAAGCGCCCTTTGCGGGTTTTTGCCTTGGCCTCTCCTTTTTTGTTTTGAATGAATTTGAGCTCAAGGCGCCCTTTGTGGGTTTTCACCTTGGTCTTTCCTCTTTCAGGTAAAACCCTTCTTGATTGATCCTGAATTCACCGGATTGGGCGAGTCTTCACCATTCGTCTCAGTCAATATCAATGTACCTCTAGAATATGCCATCTTTTCAACATAAGGTCTTTCCCAGTTTGGTATATGCTTTCCTCTGAAGTCATTTTGTAGAACAAAGATCTGTTTCAACATCAGGTTCCCCTTGTGGAATTCTCTAGGACGAACCTCCTTGTCATAAACTCACATCATCTGACTGTGATGGATAGCTTTTAACCTTTTCTTCAATTAAGTTCAATTGGAAAAAATGCTTCCATTCCATAAACCAATAGGTAAGATGTTTCCCCAGCGAAGGTTCAGGTCGACGTTCGATAAGACAGAGGGTAAATGGTAGCTTCTTATGCCAATTTTTACAAGTTTTAGTCACCTTCCATAGTTTTTTGTTGTTTTTTTTGTATTTTTTCTTTTAACAACTTTTGTTGCACTGTGATATGTTGTTTGATCTTTGGACAAACTGTAAACTTTAACTTTGTACAGTTATGCATTATTAAATGTGATCCTTTATGGCATTCTTTGCTGACATTTGATTCCTTTTTTGTTTTTTTTATTTTTTGAAATTTTATGACTTTCGACTGTGTAACATTGGCATATGAAGCTACTTCCACCCTCTTAGCGAAGTAAATGACGACCATGATGATGAATCAATATTGGCTAAAAACTTCTACCGAGATTGGCCCCATCACATCCATGCCCCACATATGGAAAATTTGTGAAGAACTGGAGAAGGCACATGAATCTTGTCTCCTTAAATACGGCATAGCCGGGCGATACCATCCCTTTCTATGTAGATCAAGCATGATCCGATCCTTATGTTAAGCCGCGTCTTAGTAGCTGGGCATGTCCACGATATGATCGTGCAAAAACATCTTTGAATTCTTGAAAATAACTCAATGATGTCTCGCATTTTTTCTATGGTGAGCTGTGTTTCGATCTTCACCCCTTTTCTAGGCTCATAATATCTGCTAACCCTTTGTTAAGTAAGGTATGTTTTTCATCTTGCTAATCCATTTTTAACAAATTAGAAGATATGTTACAATCTCTATTATCTTCAAAGTCCTTAGATCCCCTAAACCCATATCTTATTCAAAAAGGGAGTCAGTAACAACGTCGCTCATGTCATTGATATCTGGGTACCTAGGTACGAAGGCAAACAAATCCAAAGAATAAATGATTCAAAGAATGGTTATTTTTATGATATGAATGAATAAAAGAATATTTGAAAGAAAGTCCAAAAGTAAAAGAATCTATACATGGAAGGAATAAAAGGATATTTGTTCAAAAAGATGCATTTTATTGAAATAAGAATTTAGGACACAAGCCTATTTCAAAAAAGGGTTCTTATTGCCTCTAGGCTTAAGGCAACAAGCGTGTTTTGAATATTACTCTAGATTAGCTCTAAAAATACAGAGATCTCTTCCACAGTCCCACTATTCAAAACACTCCTAAGTATACAAGGGCTTGGAAACTTCATTCCCCAATTCCCTCTTCGCTTTTGATTTCTTCAAGGGGTCGCAACTTTCTTATCTCCTCCTTCAATTATTGCATTTACTGCCTCGTCAAAGTGATCAGGTTTTGATGAATCATCGAACTTCACAATTCCCATTTTAATGAACCTTTCAACCAACTTTTTAAACGTAATACAGTTTTCAATTGAGTGACCCTTTATTCCCGCGTGGTACTCGCATTGGGCATTCTCGTTATACCATTTTAGGAACGGAGGTTGCAACGGTTTTGAATAAAATGGGGACACCACGTGTGCATCAAACAAACTCTGATATAGCTCATTATATGTCATTGGGATTGGCGTGAATTGGAGCTTTTCTGAGTTTTGCCTTGTGTCGACTCTTGTCTCATCGACCCTTGTTGCCCAAAGATGGTGATCACCTTTGGTCAGTTAATGATGAATTGCTTTTGAGTACCCTTTGTTGTATGCACTCGTATTATTCACCTCGTCGTCCTTTTTCCTAGGAGCAGACCTTCTAGTGGTTTCCCCTACTTCAATCTTGCCACCCCTTATGGCATTTTCAATCATCTCTCCTCCCATCACTATATCCGCAAAGCTCTTGGTGGTACTTCCTATCATATAAGTGATGAATGGAGCTTTCAAGGTATTGATGAAGAGCATTGTAGTCTTCTTTTCTAGGAATGGTGGCTGAACCTGCATGGCGACCTCCCTCCATCTTTGCGCATACTGCCTGAAGCTTTCATTTGACTTCTTCTCCATGTTTTGCAAAGTGATTCTGTCAGGCGTCATGTCTGTGACATGATTGTATTGCTTCATGAAGGCTTGAGCTAAGTCCCTCCAAGAGCTAATGTTGGCACGGCTAAGTTGATTGTACCACCTGGACGTTGCCCCCACTAAACTGTCTTAGAAGCAATGAATTAAGAGTTGATCATTGTTCACGTAGCCAGTCATCCGTCTACAGAACATAGTGATGTGGGCTTCAGGGCAACTAGTCCCATTATACTTCTCAAATTCTGGCATCTTGAATTTATGAGGAAGTAACAGATCCGAGACCAAACTCAAGTCCTTTGCGTCTATACCATAGTGATGGTCGGCATTTTCCAAACCCTTGAATTTTTCTTCCAACCATTTGCAGCGATCTTCCAATTATCTTGAAGATTCGATTCTGATCCCCTCTCTTTCTACTATGTCTAGATTAGGGATGACAGGATTAGTAGGGTTATCCCCTGGGTTGGATCCTATGCCAACTTGAAAATTCATGGGCATCCCAGTGTCAGCTTGCCCTTGCTGAGGCCTAATTGTGATCGGTGGCCTTCTGGGATATTGCTCGGTTTGTGCTTGCACATGTGGTGGAGTGAATGCCCTAGGAAAATCCTCATTGTCTTCAGCGTTAACTATGGGTCCCTTTCCTTTGTCCATTATCCCACTCATCATTTGGGCCATTTGAGCCATCATATTTTTTTGTGCCTCCAACATCTGGTCCCTCATCTCTTGTTGGAGTTTTTCCATTTGCTCTTGCATCTGGTCTTAAATGTCTCTCTGGAATTGTTCCATTCTTTGATCCATTTTCTTCGATTTGGCACGTGTACTGTAAGGATGTTCAGCTTCCAGATTTTCCTTCCTTTTTCTCACTCTCTCTCTGTTATAATTTCAACTAATTAGACTCTCTATATAGACTTAAATACAAATGATATGATGAAATGCAAATGCATGAATGCAAAGAGGTATCGATTCTGATTCAACTTCATTTTAGAAAACTTTATTAGAAAACAAAATCCTTTACATAAAATGGACTACAAATATGCTTTCGCCCATGAGGCAATCCCGACTTCTAACTTGATCATAGGAATAATGAAGCTCTTCCTTCCAACACCCTTCTCTTGTTTCGAGAAGCTCGATCTGAAGTTCACAACTGTACAATGCTGCTTCTAACTCTTCAATCTTACCCATATATTTCCTCGATCTTGTTTAGGCTTGACTTTATCTCAGAATTATGGCTTCGATGGTGATGAAGAGACCGTCCAAGCTTAGCATTGATCTTCAGAAGAAGATTTGTAAAGTACTGATCATACACCCTAGCTAGTACCATACACTGAGTCACAATGCCATACTCAGAAAGATTCTTCCGCTTCCATGGCTCATAAAGATCAGAATTTTTCCTATCAGGGAGCGGAAAAAGAAGGAAATGCGGAGCTCCAGGAAGTTTAGATTGTATTTGTTCAAACATTTTTTCAACTCTAACCACAGGTGAAAGACATCTATTCTGATTCATCTCATTGAATATATCAAATGGAGGATCAATACGAATTCTTTTCATTTCTCCACAACGAATCAAATCTCTTGCAATGTTGTTTGGATCACAACGAGGAGCCGAGAAGTTCACAACAGCCCATCTTTCAATCCTAAATGGCTCCACCAATTTCTTGAATGATACGGTCTGCTTTAATCTCCTTTTTTCCACGTCCATTTGGGTTATCCTGGCCATTAGGGCTTGCATTTCCATTGTTTCTGGCAGGTGCAACATCCTCAAGTACAATAGTAAACTCAAGCTTGTTGTTTGGTAGCAGACCTATAATAAATAAACCTTTTTTACCATCATAGGCAAAATTCTTTCCATCCAAATCATTTTGTAGGTCTCATGCACTCTGTCAGTCACTTTCCTTCCAACACCCTTACCATCCACAGGGAAACCATCTTTATATGAAAAAGAAACGCTGTAATGGTAGAAGTGTCCATCCTTATTCCCCACGCTCACTTTGAAGTGATTGGTGAGTATAGTTACCTTCTGCCCTTTAGTTCCAACACCACGCCTTGCCATAGGGTGTCGTACAATCTTCTTCGCATCCAATTCTGCTTTGATCGGAACAACATCAGGAGGCACAAGTGATTGAGGAAGCAAGGATACCAGTATTACCCCATTTCCCTCTTGCTCAAACGAATCCATACCCCTTTTTCTCTAATTGCCTTTGCTCTGACCATATACGAACGATTGCGTTGTCTTCCACTTTATCAAGGAATTCGTTCTTCATAACCAGCTTTCTAACTTAGAAACTGACCGTGAATCGATACCTCTAAAAGTATGAAATGACATGCACAAAAATGAAACATAACAAGTTAGTACCACAATATAAAGCAAGTGAAATAAACACACACCTATCTAGGTAACTACTAAAGTTTGGCATAGCTCTACCTAAGGTGGGTTCTTACGGTTTACTATATGCGGTTTAGCTCTAAAGTTGAGGTACCTGAACCAGCAGATTCCTCGATCCTTACCCATTATAGGCTCATATGGACCGAGTTCGGTTCAGGGGAATACATTTCCTTATGGCCATGCGGAAGTGAAAACTTCACAAAGACATAGGAACAGATATATTCCGGAAGCAATCCACTAGCCCATGCGGAGGTGAAAACCTCACGAAGGCATAACTTCTCGTTCCCACTTAAGGTGCGACCACGACGGTCATGCAGTGTAATGCAGAGAGATATATTTAAAACCATATACAATAAAAGGATCGTGTTTAAAAAAAACAGAATTTTAAATTCAGACAAAAGGACATGAAATTATCAATTTTACGGCTTGACTCTCTTATTGTCCCCAGTGGAGTCGCCAAGCTGTCGAAACCATTTTAAAGTGGATTTAAAAAAATGGGGATTGACTTTTAGAAACGAAAATGGGAGTCGCCACCAATCCTTTTTTACTTAGGTGTGATTGGATCACCTTAAAAAACGTTTTATTTTAAAATACTGATTTTGGTCTACAAAAAATAAGAAAAATGGGTTCGGGAGTCGGTTACGTATGAGGAAGGGTTAGCACCCTCAAAACGCCCAAAAATTGGTACCTAATCGATAAAATCATGTCCTAATGTTGAAACTTTGAAAAATTCTAGAAAATGGTCCTTTTATTTGAAGAAGAAACCCAGACTTACCTATCTCAAAGAAATAAAACGCTATACCCAGTAAGTTAGGATATAGCATCTCATGACTTCGAAACTAAGCACGTCTTTTTAGAAAATTCCTACCTCGAGATGCAAAACGTCATACCCAGTAAGTTAGGATTCAACGTTTCGAATTCCCGAGAATAAGTTTTTAATTTTGAAATTTGTAAGTTTCGATTTTAAAAGAAAAGGGATATCTAATACTTTAAGTTCTACGAGAAAAATCGAAACCCAGTAAGTTAGGGCACAATTCTTCTCGAAGTTCCCAAATATCACATATCACCGTATTTTTTTAAACTATTTGAATAAAATGCTTTTAATTGAAAAGGAATCTTTATAAAAATGGTTCTAGTAAAACATTGTATGAATACATTACAACATATATATATTTAATAGCAATTCTACATGTCTACGAATTATACTAACAATAAATAATAAAAGAATATAACAATAAAGAATATACAAAGAATTATGTGAAGCAAGAATAGCGATTAGAAGGGACATAAATAAATGAATATATAAAACAAATTAAAACTTTCACGAAATAACAAAATTAAACGAAAAAAAGAATAATATATTTAAACATAAAAAATGAAAGTGATGATTTTTAAAATGATATAATATGTATATAAATAAAAAGTTTTTAAAAAACTTATAATAAATATATACATAAAATTAATAAAAATATAATTTAATAATTTCATACACATATATATAAATAATTACATATAAAAGTAATTAGTAAATAGTATAAAATATTTCTATGCATATAAAAAAACATGTATATATTTAATAATAAAATTACATACATAATAAATACAACATAAATATTAACAATCTTATATAATATCATATTATACTTTTATATAAAAAAATAGAAGTACATAATATAACATAGTATTATATAATATAGAAATTTAAAAATATATATATAATATAATAAATAAAATAATATGTAAAAAAATATTAAGCATAAAATATTTATAAGGATATTACATATAAAAATATAAAGATAATAATATAAACTATTTAATATAATAAAATAATTTAATATAATGTAAAATAATAAAATAAAATAAAAAGACTAAAAAAATAAAAACAAAGAAGACAGGGGTTAATAAGCAATTAAAACAGATATAAAAGAACTAAAATAAAACACGCGTTAAATTACATGGGTTAAAATGGAATTAAGCCAAATTTTAAAAAAAAAACTACGACGTTTTGATTTTAACTATTAAAGAATTCGAGGGACTAAATTGGAAAATAATTAAACTTTTAGGCCAAATTAAAATAAAAAAATAAAATTAAACGGAATTATAAAATATAAAAATGCAGAAGGACTAAAATGATAATTAAACCATTAATAAAAAATGCGCCGATCCTATCCGGGTTTTCGGGTCAACGTGCGGATCTTCTTGCTCCGAACAACGTCGTTTTGCACTTATCAGGTTAAGTGAAAACGGCGCCGTTTCCTCCATGTTATAAAAATAAAAATTTAGCTTAAAAAAAACATTTTTAAAACAGTTTTTAAAAAAAAAACTAAAAAAATGCTCTGGAGTTCTCCTCCTGCTACGAGTCGGTCATCGGATTTCCGTGGTTACGCGCTTCCTCCGCGCCTCCATGGCCGGTGGCCGGAGGCCGAAAATTTCAGCTTTCAGGCGCGGATCGAAAGGTAAGTTCCTATTTTCCTTTTTTTTTTTTAAATGCACATTAATATAAAAAAAATAAAAAGATTGCGAAATAAAATCACCTCTGTGCTGCGAAAATTTGCTCTTTTTTTATTTCTGTATATTTTTTTTGTTTCTCTCTGTGTATTTCGTATCTCTGTATCTCCGTGTATATCCTTATTTACAAATTTTTGACAGGCTTTTATAGCCTTTCGAAATGAAAAATAAGGAAATAAAATCTTCGCCATATTTGCTGTGATTTGCTGCTTTTGTTTGGTGTTTTTCCTTTTTTGTGCAGGTCATCAGCGAGAACACGGCGGCGATGAGGGCTCGTGCAAGCTGCGGCACGACTTGCGGCTTAATCGAGGCTGATGACTGCGACGCTTGTGTCGTGATGATCGAGCTCCTGCCATTGCGGCGCGACCGTTGGCCTGGCATTGCGGCGCCTAGGGTTTCCTCAGGAACCCTAGGTCTCTGAGTCTGCTTAATGCTTTAGGCCTTTTGGGCCACGGGTGTTTGGGTCTGCTGGGTTTAGTTAATCTGGGTAGTCTGCTGTTGGGTGTAATTGGGGTTTTGGGCTTAGGTAGTCTATTTGTGGTATTGGGCTCGGGTTTACATGTTGGGTAATTTAGGGTATTTGGGTTTAAATGTAAAAAGGACACTTAAATGGACATTTATATTTTTTGGTTTTTTTTATTCTGTTTTATGGGCCCGGGCAAAATTGGGTACTTACAGCTGCCCCTCTTTGCTCATTGTCGTGTAACGAGAATAGAGCAAAGACTATAAAAGGACCAATTTTGTCCGGTCTTGGCCAAGCCTCGACTTCTTGATCCTTGTCTTCTTCAAATGACTCCAACTCCACTGCAACTTCAACATTATTGGAATTTCATCTTGATTCCAGTAAGTTTGATAGCTTCAATCTACTTCACTGCAACTTCATGAAGACAAGGCCGAAAGTGTGTTTGATCTGCTTCCTGTAACTTCAGGAAGATAAGATCTTCTTTCTTCAGTCTACTCCACTGCAACTTCAGGGAGATAAGGCGGAAAGTGCTTTCGATCTGTTTCCTGCAACTTCAGGAAGATAAGATCTGCAATTTTCGATCTGCTTCTTGCAACTTCAAGAATACCAGATCTACAATCTCCAGTCTGCCCCACTATTATCTCGAGAGGACAAAATCTGAACTTTTCAGTCTGCTTCCTTACTATCTTCAGGAAGACTTCAATCTTCAGTTTGTTCCACTACCATCTCTAGAGAACAAAATCTGAACTTTTCAATTTGCTTCCTTACTATCTTCAGGAAGACTTCAATCTTCAGTCTGCTCCACTACCATCTCGAGGGAACAAAATCTGAACTTTTCAATTTGCTTCCTTACTATCTTCAGGAAGACTTCAATCTTCAGTCTGCTCCACTACCATCTCGAGGGAACAGAATCTGAACTTTTAAATTTGCTTCCTTACTATCTTCAGGAAGACTTCAATCTTCAGCCTGCTCCACTATCATCTCTAGGGAACAAAATCTGAACTTTTCAATTTGCTTCCTTACTATCCTCAAGAAGACTTCAATCTTCAGCCTGCTCCACTATCATCTCTAGGGAACAAAATCTGAACTTTTCAATTTGCTTCCTTACTATCTTCAGGAAGACTTCAATCTTCAGCCTGCTCCACTATCATCTCTAGGGAACAAAATCTGAACTTTTCAATTTGCTTCCTTACTATCTTCAGGAAGACTTCAATCTTCAGCCTACTCCACTATCATCTCTAGGGAACAGAATCTGAACTTTTTAATTTGCTTCCTTACTATCTTAATGTAACACCCCAAACCCGGCCTAGAAGTTAGGCCCGAATCTGGCGTGTCACATGGAAAAACTTGTTTGAGAATTACAGCCTCTTTGTTAAAACCCAAAACACTTAAGCAATTGTTAACTACTTGAAAACGTAATTATCTTTAAAAACCTTTTTGGTGGCGAAAGCATATTTGAAATAAACAATTTACAAAAATGTGATGTTTAGAAATAGAGTTGCAGAAGCATTTCTAAATCGTTGCGGAAACGTAGATAAAATACAAGTATTTTGAAAGATCGTTTGATGAGTCGAAAATCGAGGTAGTGAGATTTAAAACCATGACTTTTGAAAATGTCGTAAATAATTTTGAAAAAGAATCCGAATTAAATCATTTGTAAAAAGTTTGCTATAAAATCCATTTATTAATCAATTTTGGAAACCATTATTTATATTTTTAGAAAATTCCCTTTTTAAACAATTTAAGCAAAATAATAAGAATATCCACCATAAAGCAAATAATAAAATACTCCAGAGGCCTTATTACAACATAAAAACCCAAAACTTGATAAAGTGAGCGGAAATAAAAATCTAAAGTTCAAAATAAAACACCATTTCTGAAGTATGGCTTCCACCGAGTCATCCATGGCCCAAGTCCACATCATTGAGCATTACCTACAAGGGTTAAGAAAAAGGGGGGTGAGTTACAAGAACTCAGTGTATAATCCCCTTACCGTAGTCCACTGGGCCTGAAACACATTTAGCAATATTTTGGGCCTAAGCCCCTTTTTACATAATAATGTATCAAATAATTCATATGAATGAAATGCAATCCCAAACCAACCTAATAATCCATCCGCTACACACCACCCGTACCATCCATCACACCTGTGGGGATCTTTTGTCAACCCACCCCGCCAACACACCAATCGTAGGCATTTAGCCATTTATATCAAATTCGAATTGTGGACAAGCCACCAGAATAACAGAATATACGTGGCATAGCCACCAGAAAAAATGTGACAGAGTCACCAGAATATGTGGCAGAGTCACCAAATTTCACTTCCCTGATCATCAATATCCCAATCCCATGCAACTTATGTAAATGCAACATACATCGTAAATCATGATATTTACAATATAACCACGATAATTAATAACTCAGAGATTTATTACAAACAATTTGGCCCATTAACACTTTACAAAATCGGCCCATTAGGGCATTATATCAAATCGGCCCATTAAGCCATATATCAGATCGGCCCATTTAGCAATATATCAGATCGGCCCATTAAGCAAAATATATCAAATCGGCCCATTAGCCATATATCAGATCGGCCCATTTAGCAATATATCAGATCGGCCCATTAAGAAAAATATATCAAATCGGCCCATTAGCCATATATCAGATCAGCCCATTAAGCAAAATATATCATATCGGCCCATTAGCCATATATCAGATCGGCCCATTAAGCAAAATATATCAAATCGGCCCATTAGGGGCATTTTCGTAATTCGGTAATTTTACCCACTAAGGGTAATTCGGTAATCTCGTAGCCCAGAGGTATTTCGGTAATTTACCCTCTAAGGGTATTATAGTAATTTCGCAACCCAGACTTAACTACTAATTTGGGGCATAAAAATTGAAACTGTCCATCTGCGTCATATTGACTAAATTGACTATAAATCGAGTTAGGAAACTCGAAATTTAAATCCGTAAATTTTCCTTGAAACTAGACTCATATATATTATTACTGCAATATTTCCAGAATTTTTGGCTTAGCCGTTTAATACAGTTTATTCTTTAAAGATTCCCTTGTTTCACTGACCAACGGTTCTGACCTCTCTTATCCAAAATTCAAATATGTCTCTGTACAGTTTTCATATGCTTCTCCCACTTATTTCTATTGAAAATAGGCTCACTAAGGAATCTATACATATAAATTATAACTCTTAATTCACCTTGTACAATTTTTAATGATTTTTCCAAGACAGAATAGGGAACCACGAAGTCAACCAGAACCAGTCTCACTAAAATTAAGATATCACAGAATATACAATTCGTCTTCCTCCTCTGTTTCTTTCATATAAAAATAGACACAGTAAGCTTTATTTTGATATCTTTTTCACTTTCTAACTCTCTTTATCCTATTTTTCGTGATTTTTCAAAATCACATCACTGCTGCTGACCAAACTGTTTCATTGCAAAATATGGTTACTACTACGAACATACGCACGCCCGAATGGTCACGGATGCCGGTTTCTGGTTTTCTTCGGTGTTTCGATCGAATCATAGAACATATCATACAAACATTCAGAGAGGTATGAGATTACACACCATTTCAAACATGTATTCGGAAAGGTACGGGATTACACACCTTGTTCGGAATCCGTAACATGATCCTCTCCGCGGCACCAACAATCCGAGTCTCTTATTACGAGGGATAGGTGATCGGGCGATTTGGTTCCTATAGTGACCGATTAGTCCAAACTATTAATCCATTTAGCAACCAATCGAATAATGAACGATATCAAATAATCCATAAAGAACTCCTTACCTTGTTGATATTGGATTCGATTTCCACCACTTGACTTATGGCTAGAATGATATTTGGCCACCCACTAAGATCACTACGAAAGAGTATTGATCACAACATGAGAATGATGGAGAGAGTGACATTTTGATAAGAAACAAAGTTGACTAACCGAATAACGATGAACATTCATATTCGATTAGGAAGAAAAAGAACATAAAAATAGAAAGAGGGATATAAGATCACTTACCGATTCGATTAAGAAGAGATTTTCCTACACGATGGGGAACGAAATGATGAAAAAATAGGATGATAAGGGGTTCGGCTATAGAGAAAATCGAACAGGAAATGTGATCACAAAGTGATGTCGATTAAAGAAGAAGAAAAGGTTGATGAAATGGTCAAAAGAGAAAAATGAATGGAGAAAAGTGCTTTGGTAAATTCGGCTATCAAAGGGGAGATGAGCAAGGTGAGTGTTTCGGCCAAACAAAAGAAAAGAATGCACAAATGTGTTGGGAGATTTTGGCCAAAGCTAAGAGGAAGATGGATTTGAAAAGAAGACACAAATGTTCAAAGAGAAAAGTGTACTTCTCATGCACCCAAAAACTAACAAAATGATCTAAAGAGAAAAGAGAAATTCGGCTCTCCCTTCCCCCTAATGAAACCGTGTTAACTCTAGCCAAAAAGGGTGGATGTTGACCAACAAAAATCTTTCCAAAACATCACCCATGAAAAAGGCCAACATGCTCCCTTATCTTGCCTTTTTCTTTTGATTCTTTTCCTTACCTTCATCCTTTCCTTTTTCCTTAGCCACCATACCATAATTAAAAAGTCCACCTTGCCTTATATACCATCTTGGCCGACACTTAGGGAAAGAATACAAAAAAAAATGTCAAAATTTTGCACTTGATGGGATTTGAACCTCCTCCCTCAGAGTCCTTCATGTGGCGCCATAACCTCTTTACCATATGCTCAATTATGCAAGCAAATTGCTCTCTTATTTCCATAAGCCTTGATGCCACTTACTATCTCTCCTTAAAGTGCTAAAACACAAAGTTTTACTAAAACCCAACTTGAACCCGGAACTTCATAGAACCCCGTAACTTTCTAAAATCACCTTCCTAATAAGTCCAACTTGAAATAATGCCGTTCTCTTATTCTCTAAAATTTTTAAAACGCTTCTACGCTCAAGGCCCAATGGGCCCAATCCTACTAGGCCCAATTTCGGGTCGTTACAATTCTACCCTCCTTAAAGAAATTTCGTCCTCGAAATTTCCAACCAACTACTAACACACTGCTCAAATCACACCACTATGCTTTCGCTATGCACTCTGATCTTAATAACACTAATGTACCTTTTAACTTACTCTTGAATCCTCTTTCACACAAATCCAAACACCTAACCACCTAAGTAAGCCGTTATCTACCACTTATACCTAAAATTTTCTACATTCAATCATCACGTCCAACCATAACATTCCTGACTTGATGGTGATGAAACAATCCCGAGCCTTATGCTCCTTAGACCCGCATCTCAAGCATGCTCCTGGCCTCCTCCAGCATTCTCCCAGATGACTCCTTCTGCAATAATCGCAAGCCGGAAAGTTTGGACGTGCCTTAACACGCTTTACGGAACGAGACTGCGGCCCTAGAGAATCGCGATCTAATTTCTTCTTACAGTCCACGCGCCCAACTCGAAGTGTTCGACCAATTTCTCTAACCTCCTCCACAACCTCCCTAACTAGCTGAGTCAGCTCATCAATTCCAGCTCGGTCATAAGACTCCGTCTCAGCCACTGGCAATGCCAACACCTCCCTTTCGGAAACATGCCCCGATGCTGAAGATCTAGCCTTAGCACCTCGGCCTCTACCACGTCCACATCTATCGCGTCTACGTCCTTTAATGCTCATATTTGCTAAATCGATTTAATCTGATTACGAGTTTTATGAATCAGTATACTATTTCAATGTTTTATTAAACAATGTTTTATGGAGTATAGGAAGTAAAGTTGTTTTCGCAATACACATCCTAAAGTCTGTATGTGAGACCGTGTGCCATTTTGGGGGGTATACTGACTTGTGCCACACGGCTGGTCACACGCCTGTGTGTGAGACCGTGTGGAGCATACTGACTTCATTTTAATTTCAACACCAGGGGACACACGGCCGTGTAGTATGACCGTATGTCACACACGGTTGAGACACACGCCCGTGTCTCTGCCTGTGTGGACAAAAATAGGCCATTTGCAAGGTCAATTTGCCACCCTTACTCATGCTCACCTAAACAACCAAAATGGTACCTTTTCATCATACAATAGGCAGCCAATTACCATCAATACCAATCTCAAATATGCTATAATATGCCATCTAATTTCATACCTAAATTCACATATACAATTCAATCAAATAACCATTCCACACTTATATCATCAAGCACAATTTCACAAGCACATAACTACTCAAATTACCAACTCCAATCACACCTTATAGATCAATTACCAAACTCAAAATATAACTAGTTGGGCAATTCTAAAACCATAAGCACATTCATGCAAAAACATACTAAAATGAGCCATCACTCATGGCTATATATATACATCCGAAACTTATACATTTACAAGCCATTTCTAATAGTTAAACACATATCAATATTATCATCATTAACAAGCCAACTCTCATGGCTATAAACACAACCAAAATACCACACCTAGCCTATACATGCCATATACCATATGTACACCACTCAAAAGTACCAATTAGATGTTTGATAGTATGATGATGTTCCCGACGAATCCCAGATCCGAGCTAGCTTTGATTCACTATAAAACATAGAAAATAACACAAAGTAAGCTTCATAGCTTAGTAAGCTTGTATGTGAATAACTTAATTCATCATATAAATACAAATTGTAATGCCCCGTACCCAAGACTAATGCTAGGGCTGGATACGAGACATTACCATACTTGGATTCACTTAAACATTCTCTTATAGGTGGAAAAATTTCGTTCCGACATAAAAACTTCTCTTTCTTAGTCTAATCATACATTTCATGGGCCTACAAGGCCTTAGGCACATAACCGATAACTTTCGAAACTTAATCGAAAACCTTTCTTTGAAGCAGGGTTCACACGCCCATGTGACTCAGAACACGCCCGTGTACCCTTAGACACGCCCATGTCTACAAACCGTGGGGAGTTACTGACTATATTCACACGGCCGTGCATGATTAGACACGCCCGTGTATAGACACACACGCCCATGTCCCCAGTCCGTGCCTAAAAACCCAGGCATTCTGCCAATTTGCCCACGGCCAAAGCACGCCCGTGCTGCCCAACTGTGGTCGACACTGATTAAATCCACACGACCTGAACACGCCCGTGTCCTAACCGTGTGTCATACACGGCTCATACAAACGGCCGTGGGATATGACTGTGGTATATCCTGACTCATAACATTATGGTACAGGGTACACACGGCCTAGACACACGCCCGTGTGTCTAACCGTGTGGGCACTTAAAGGCTATTTACCAAGCCATTTGCCACCCTGAAATCAAGATCAACTCAAACTTAATTCAATGCATCTCATAGACAATACTACATACTTCATTGACTTCAATAAACATACATACATAGACAATTTTGGCCCATTACCTAGCCAAATACTAAAGAATAATAAAAGAAGCTTACACTTCATTAATTTCATCTTCATTGAAAAACAAAGAGTTTGCCAAATATTTGCCTAGCTCAAGAAATCATTTACAAAATGCCTTACGGTCAACACTTTAACTAACAATTACAACTTGACAAAATACCCAAGTCCTATACATGCCATATTCAAAACAAGTCTAAAATTGATATACCAAAGTGTTGTTGATAGTGTGATCTCCAAATCCCTGCGTCTACGATCTTCGAGTTATCTTGGTAATACTATAAGAAAGAAGGGCAATGGAAAGGGGTAAGCAATAAGCTTAGTAAGTTGCATGATAATAATTAGAAATCATACTCCTCATAAAAGAATAATTCATCCATAGTATTAGATAATTTTATACAAACCAGGACCTCTTGACAATCCTTACTTACAATCGCCCATATCTAACGTTTATCGTAACACATATAGAGCCAATTTCTCATTACTCATTCAATAACACTTGTATCCATTCACATCTCTACGATAAGTATAAGGTCAATATCACATTCTCTAAGTGGTCTTACGTGAAGTCTCCTCTAGATACCAATGCCATGTCCCAGACATGGTCTTATAGAGAAATTACCTCTATGTGCTAATGCCATATCCCAGATATGGTCTTACGCCAGCTCTTGTCCCAACGCCGATGCCATGTTCCAAACATAGTCTTACACTGGCACTCGTATCAACGCCGATGCCATGTTCCAAACATGGTCTTACACTGGAACTCGTATCAACGTCGATGCCATGTCCCAACATTGTCTTACACTGGCACTCGTATCAACGCCGATGCCATGTTCCAAACATGGTCTTACACTGGCACTTCTATCAACGCCGATGCCATGTTCCAAACATGGTCTTACACTGGCACTCGAATTGGATGATAGTATTTTTCGTATACCTCATGGTCCATTAGAACTTCAATATCACATTCATATAAACTTCTCAAATTATTAAAGTATCATGCATCAACATGACATCAAGCATTCTCAATTATGCTAATACAATATTGTATTAAAAATCACACACAACTTACCTCGTTTTCAAAATGAGCTAGTTCTTCGGTTTATTCCACGATTTTGTCCTTTCCCCGATCGAGGTGAATTCTCGTCTCCTCTTACTCTATAATAGTAAATTAGCTCATTTTAATCATTACATTAACATAAGCATCTCGATAATTATGCTTAGGTAAAATTACTATTTTACCCCTAGATTTTGGCAAAATGACCATTTTGCCCCTAGGCTCGAAAATTAATCCTAATCACATTTTTATCCTCCACAAGCCTAGGAAAACATTTAATGTTCTTAAAGCTATCATCAAAAATCAATATTCTACATACTTACTATAAAAGTTATAACCTTTTCATTAAGGTCCTATTTGGTGTTTTCATGCTAACACCCTTTTTAAAAGTTGTTCATCTAGTAACTAAAAATCAAGTCCTTCCATAAAAATGCAGCAAATAACTAAGGTAGCTCTCATGGTAGAACTCTAAACCTTTCACAACATTGCACAATAGTCCCCTCATTTGAAAGCTTAAGCTTTAGGGGTCTCAAAAGTACAATTATTTTCAAGAAAAGTTCACTAGAACACTTACTTGAGTAGATGAGAGCTTGCTAAAATTTTTGAAGGTTTCTACCCCTTCTATGCTGCAAATTTTTGGTGGAAGATGATAGGGGAAAATATGATATCTTTTCTCTCCTTATTTTATTATTACAAGTCAAATTAGTCTACCTACTACTACTAACTTTGACACTAATTGAAAAATCTTGTCTCCCATTCTTTCTTATGGCCGGCCAAGCCTCTTCCAAAGGCTAAATTGCCTTTTAAAGACACCCAATTAACATATCATGGCCATTTGGTACTTTTAGCATGTAGAATGGAACTTTTGCACTTTATGCGATTTAGTCCTTTTTCGAAATCACACATGAAATCGCTAAAATTAAAGTACCAAAATTGTCATGTTCATATGCTATTATGTTCTAACTCATAATATATCATGAAAATAATTTCTCTAATCTCGGATTAGTGATCCCGAGATCACTATTCTGACTAGCCCCTAAATCGGGCTGTTACACAAATCAACCATTTATACATAACATCACCATATACACATTAACTACAAACCTTTCTCATGTCTCAAAACATGATCAAATACCATCTCATCGAACTTTTTCTATTTAATACTCGAATAGGTTCTATACGTACCTGTATCGCCTCGTACTAACCTTTTTCTTAACAACATCATTCATTTACCCGTTGAACCATTCAAAATAGAAGTCGGATACTCAAGAATCTCAATCAATAAGTACCTATACCATGGCCCGAAGCCAAATCAAGGTAACTTATCCCGGAGTACCTATACCATGGCCCGTAGCCAAATCAAGGTAACTCCTCTCTAAAATACCTATACCATGGCCCGTAGCCAAATCAAGGTATCACTCACACCCGTAGTGCCAATATCTTGGCCCGGAGCCAACACAATAACCTAATGACATGTCACTAGCATCCTAAACTATTCCTAAGGTTCAACCGGGAATTTATACTTGTCGATTTCATCGTCGAACATATCCGTAGAGGCATATTCACAATTCAAATATTATCTGTATCTCATAAACACAGTTTATGCGATATCAAAGCATTTAACATATATTTATAATGAAATTACCACATACGAACTTACCTCGTATTCGAATTTGACGGATCAGATCGACTACTCGATAACCTTGCTTTTCCCCCAATCTAATTTTGGATTCCTCTTTTCTTGATCTACATGTATTCAAAATTAACTCATTTAATCATACATTCTTTCAATTTAGTCTAAAACATATATTTAGGCCCTTTTTACACATTAGCCTCTAAATTTTCACATTTAATCAATTTAGTCCCTATTTCACAAATACACAAGATTAACATAATTTCATTAAACCCAAGCTTGGCTGAATTACACATAGGTCCCTAGCAGCCCAAAAATTTCATTTATTTCACATTTCAACCACTCAATTTGTATATTTCACAATTTAATCCTTATTATGCAATTTCATCAAAAATCACTTTACAAAACATGAAAATCTATCATCAAAAATTCATATTTCATCTTTAAACACCAAAGAACACATAAGCTCATTAATGGAAACTCTTAAAATCTTTAAAAGTTTTGAAAGTAAAGGTACGGGCTAGCTAGAACACGAAGCAACGATCTCAAAAACATATAAATCATTAAAAACCGAGTCAAAATCACTTACCAATTAAGAGCACAAGTGACCGAATAAACAAAACCTAGCTTTGGCTTTTTTCTTCTTCTCTAATTTTGGCAATATGATGAAGATGATAACAAATTTTTACTTTGTTTTTGTAACAGCCCGGTTTAGACCCTAGTCGGAATAGTGGTTTCGAGACCACAAATTCGAGGTCAGAATAATATTTTAATATTATTTTTTGTGTGAACAATATGTGGTATAGCCTGTGTGAAAATTCTGTGTGATAATTTTATCGACTGTGTACTGAATTAGAGAAAGGACTTAATCGCGTAAAGTGTAAAATGATGTGTGTTGATTGTTAAGTATTCAATTGTCGATGTCTTTATAATGTGAAGCCCTTAAAAGGCAATTAATCCATTTATTGGTAGTGGGGTGGTTGATGGAAAAATATGTCCATAGTTTAAATGATTTCATAAGCATTTCATTAAGGGCAAAGATGGCATTTGATAATTAAGTTATTTTATAACAAAACAAAACATTGAAATGGCCATTTTCTATCCATCTTTCCACCGAAAAATAAAAAAGAGAATAGCCATTGAAGCTTTTGAAATTTCGGCACTTGCTAAGCTAAATTAAGGTATGTTTTGGTTTCAGTTTTTGATAATTTCTACGTTTCCGTAATTGTTGCTTCGTGCTCTAGCTAACCCATGTTGTAATTTTGTGAATTGATGATGTTTTTGTGATGAGCCATTGATGAATGTTGAGCTATGTGCTAGTTGATAGTGAAATATGAAAACTTGGTGTTGGGTTAACATAGTTTGTATTGGGATTTTTAGTGAAATTGAGCATTTTAGGCTTAATTGAGAAAATGTGAAATTGAAGGATTAAAATATGAAATAAATGAAATATGTGGGCTTGTATGAACACAAGGAAATTTTGGCTAGGCTTGTGTGGAAAGAAATTATGTGAATTTGATGATTTTGTGAATTAGGGACTAAAGTGTCGAAATGTGAAAATGTGAGGGCCATTATGTAAAATGCCCTAAATATATGTGTTTGGACTAAAATGAATGATTTGATAATTGAATGGATTGAATTTGAATGTGTATAGACCAAGAGAGGAGAGGTTCGGATCGAGATCGAGGTAAAGATAAAGTGCTCGATTGACCGACTGTTTTGATAGTTCAACGTCCGAGGTAAGTTCGGACATAATACGAATATTTAGTTATGTTAAATTCTATGAAATGAATGTTATAATGATATTGAAATGTGGATGCTATGTGAGAGTTTGAGTTTAAGTTATGTGGCACTAAGTGTGCGTATTCGGAAACGTGATTAAAGTGATTAGCACTGTGTGTGCGAAATAATATAAACTTCGACTTTGTGATTGGCACTATGTGTGCGATACCGATTGAAGAGCGGTTTGATATAAATGCACTATGTGTGCGATGTTAATTAAGCTTAGGGTAAATATCTGGGCACTAAGTGTGCGATTGAATCAAAGAAGAGACGGAAGTTGATCGAAAGGGAAAAGTGAGTATTGAGTAGCAAATGTAATTGATTACTAGGTTGTGGCTAAGGTACGCTCGGAACCTATATGGTTGATGAATCTATGAATGAGATTATGAAATGTTAAATGAGCATTTTAGTTTTGGATTGTATGATATATATGTATATGTGAAATAATCTATGTGGTGGTTTGTTTGATTTAAATGTGTTATGTTACGAACTTACTAAGCTTTGGAAAGCTTACTGTGTGATTTGTTTCTCTGCTTTGCAGTGTCAGTAAAGCTAGCTTGGATTCGGGGATCGTCAGCATATCAATCACACTATCGGCAATCTATTTTGGTACTTTTGGAAAGATGTATATAGATTAAATATGGCATGTATAGACTAGAAATTATGGTATGATTTGTGATGTTTAATCCTTGCCATGTGAGTTGGCTTGGAAGTGAGATAATATTGAGTTTGTGAATGAGCTATGAATGTTGTATGTTTCATGACTTTATGGTTGATGAAAGAGGTGATTAGAAGATGAGTTTTGGTATGGATTATATGATGTTTGAGTTATAAATGTTTTGAGATGTATAATTGATACTTGGATGGACTCATTTGTTATGTAATTAGGTATAGAAGTAGATGATATTGTGGATGACTAATTAGTGTATGGAATGGTATGTTTGAATGCATTTAGAAGCATGAATTGGTGTTACTTTGAAGCTTGTTGATTGACCCTAGTGTGGGTGGCATATTGGCCTTGCAAAGGGCCTGTTATGCATACACAGTCGTGACACACGGGCGTGCCTAGTGACCATGGGATTTAGTCAGTATACAGCCTAAGAGTACACGGCCAAGGTACACGGGCGTGTCTGGTGGCCGTGGGGATAAGTCAGTATACATGCCCTGTTTTGGCACGGTCAAGACACATGGGTGTGTCTAGTAGCCGTGGGAGGCACACGGCCTGACTACACTGGCGTGTGACCTCTGCAGTGTTCAAAAAGTTTTAAATTTCTGAGAATTTTCGTAAGTGTTCAGTTTAGTCCCGACCCCTTTCTAGCATGTGTTTGAGGTCTCGAGGACCTCAATAAGGGACTTTACGATTATGTTATGATATGTTTTAATGATGATTGATTTTGTGTTGAGAATTGATTTTGAAATGTTTCGATTGATCAGTAATGCCTCTTAACCCTATTCCAGCGACGGTCTCGGGTTAGGGGTGTTACAGTTTTATTTTATTAACCTTTATTTATCAAATACCAAATTTAACCTTAAATTATAACATTTAAAGTCATATAAATGTTGTCCGTAAAATTCCACTATCATTTAAAATGATCTAATTACCATTTAAGGCCATCACATTTAAAAGCCAAAGCTATTTGACACCTTTAACTAATAGAATGCCACTTTTACATTTTACGCGATTAAGTCCTTTTTCTCAAATTGAGCAATTAAACGATAAAATTAGCTCACGAAATTTTCACACATACATGCTATCATGCTGTAAACACCAAAAATAATATTAAAATAATTTCTTGACATTGGATTTGTGGTTTCAAAACCACTTTTCTGATTTAGCTAAAACTGGGCTATTACAGAATTTGCAAAAAGAATAATTTGTTTTGTAAAAGTTGAAACTTGAACTTGGGACCTCCAACTAACCTTTAAGATTTCACATTTAATGGCTAACCATTTGGTCAATTCCCTATTTTTGATATATTTCTAAATTTTATGGAGCTAAATTTGGGATGTTACACTAAACAAATAACAAATAAAACTAAATCGTTGTATGTAATACGTTAGTCCAAAGTTCATAGGAAAGAAGAAAATTTCATGCAATAGAACTAGAGATTAGATTGAGCTAATTCTATATTATGTCTAGCTTTAGGGGCAAATAAAAAAAAATCTTTGAGGACTAAAATTGAATTATAAATTTTTAAGAAGTTAAATATATATAATTTTATCATGTATTGTACTTTATGATTTCATCAATTTCCAGAAATTAATCAGATTTTTTATTCGTTTGTAGGGTCAAAGTACAATTCTACTATATATTAATATATAACTTTTTCATTTTAAAAGAGATTGAATCGCAATTATTCCTATATTATCTAGTATGTATAGATCTATAAAAAATTTAAACGATCTGTCCATCTATCTTAATTATGATGTGGATTATTCTCTAAAAAGATTATTTTTTCCCTTTAGTGACAAAAGACCATCATTATCATGTAACGTGAGAATGCTTGTAGAAAAGTAAAGTGAAGTCAAGTGGATTTATCTTTCCATTTTTCCATAGAGAATACAAACTCAAGACTTCTAAAGAAATATTAGGTAGTCTAATTACTTTTGGCCCAGTCTTTACTTAAAGGGACACATATTGATACACTTTCTCATATTAGTATTGCTTTGCACTTAATGTTTGTGATAAACCAAAAAAGTAACATGTCTTAATCTCATACTTGGCATGTTTTTGGATGATTTATTATGTGAATTAGTGAATTTGAAGCTCCTAATCCTTTAAATTTATGTTTCTATACTTAGGTGAGCATAGGGAAGTGAAAGGAGCGAAAAACGGGCCAAAATCGGACAAAAAGAGCTATCTTCAGGAACCACATGGCCTGGGTACTTCCACACGGGCTGGGCACACGCCCGTGTGAGCCACACGGGCTGGCCACATGCCCATGTGCCAACCCGTGTTGGTTTCGAACCCTGCTTCTCTTTTACACCAAAAAAACTCAATTTTTAAGCTTTATGAGCATTCTAAAGTTTATAAATACATATTAGAAGAGGAATAGAGGGAAGACGGAGAGTAGAACGAAGAAATTACTCGAAGAACACCATCGGAATCAACTCAGAAGCAAATCTCCTTCAAGATTGAAGATCTCCATTAAAATTTCCTTCGAAGTTTTATTGGGTTTCTTATGTCTTGTTGTTATTCTAATTTTGAGATGTTTCCCTCCCAGATTATAAACTAAATTCCCTAGATAACTAGGGAAGATGAAACCTATGATGGATCTTATTATTTGATTTTCTGAATTACATGATAAATACTTGTTTCTTGTTCTCAATTATGTATGCTTATTTTTTGCTTTAATATTTTAAATATATTAATTCAAGTGTGATGTGCTTATTTCAGTGGAGCAAAAGTGTAACACCCCTTACCCGTGTTCAACGCTGGAACCGGATACGAGGCATTACCGAACTTAACTTGCTCAAACATAAAACTTCGGACTATAAAATTTCGTTTCAACTTAAAACTTTTTCATTCATATTCATAACATCCCTATTAAGGGTCTACGAGACCCTAAACATACATGCGGAACGGTTCGGGACTAAACCGGAAACTTTTGCACACTTAGAATTTTTTTGCCTAAAACAGGGCTACACGCCCGTGTGGGTAGGCCATGTGGTCACATACGCCCATGTCCTTAGCTCGTGTGACTCTCTGTTTATGACATCATCAACAAAATTGGGTCACACGGCCAAGTCACACGCCCGTGTGCTTAGGCCGTGTGGCGAATTAAATTCCGAAAAGTAAATGCAGACTTCACACGCCCAGGCACGCCCATGTCCCAGTCGTGTTCTCCTAAAAGGCCGAGACACTGCGGCCGTGTCTCTGCCCGTGTGGCCAAGAAAATGGCTATTTTCCAGACCATTTGGCACCCTCATTTGCACATACTTAAACACAACTTCAATCCATCCATCCCAAACACACATAACCATATCACATAAAACCTTTAGTATAAACACACACGTATAAATAGGCATTACAATTCATTAACCAATATGAACCAACACATTTGGCCCAAATCAAATGACACATACACAATTGACTAAGTCCCTATACATGCCATAGACTTAAAAGGTTTTGCATTCACTTATACCCAACATGATAGCTTGATAGTGTGATAGCATCTCCGGCGATCTCCAACTCGAGCTAGTATAAAACCCTAAATGATATGAGAAAGGAAGGGGAGTAAGCTATAAAGCTTAGTAAGTATGTAAGTAAATAATAAACAATTTATTACCATGCTTTTAACAATCCTTATTTTGAGTTCTCAAGATATTGCCATCTGCATAAAATTTCTCAATTCACTTATGTTCATCTTGAGCTGTCTACTCGAGTTACAGTCACTAAATTATTTTTATCCCGAGCTACGGAACTCCAAATTAATATCCGCTAATTTTAATTGAAACTAGACTCACATATCTTCTTACCATTAGATTTCCAGAATTTTTGGTTCAGCCAATCAGTACAGTTTATTCTTTAAAGTTTCCCCTGTTTCGCTGTCCAACAATTCTGACCCCTCTTCACTAAAAAAATTATTTTCTCATTGAAAAGAACTCAAAAGACATTCCCGTTTGTTTCTCTTGAAAATATACTCATTAAAAAATTCAAACACATAAATTTTATCCCTTGATTATTTTTTTACAATTTTTAATGAATTTCCAAAGTCAGAACAGGGGATTCCGAAATCATTCTGTCCCTGTCTTATAAAAATTCAAATATCCCATAATTTGAAATTATTTTGCTCACACCGTCTATTTTATGCGAAAGTAGACTCAATAATATTTAATTTCATATCTTATTCAACTTCTAATTCATTTTGCACCATTTTTGGTGAATTTTCAAAGTGATTCAACTACTGCTGTCCAAACTGTTTTATTGCTAATTTTACTCTATCATTTTTCTTTGTATTAATTCTCATTTACACACTTATAACACTAAAGCATATCCATAGTTAGCCATGACAATAGCTAGTCATCATCAAATATTTACAAGCCATTCTTTGGCCAATTTAACTTATACATCATTAACAAAAACTTGAACATTTCATTTCTCAATTTAATTTGGCTTAAAAGCCTCACACATGATCACAATCCACATTTCCCATATATTTTTACATCATAAGCATGGACTTAGCTCTTTGTCATTGATGCATAAACTTAGCTCTTTGTCATTGATGCATAAACTTAGCTCTTTGCCCGTCGAACTACTCAGAATATCGAAGGATACTCAATCTCATCATACATGTATCACGATGCCAGTGCCATATCCCAGATATGATCTTACATGGGATATCAGCTCGATGTCGACGTCATATCCCAGATATGGTCTTACACGGGATCTCATATCTTTATGTTGATGCCATGTCCCAGACATGGTCTTATACGAGATCGTATATAGATGTCGATGCCATGTCCCAGACATGGTCTTACACGAGATCTTTCTTTGGTGCCGAGGCCATGTCCCAGACATGGTCTTATACGGGACCTCCTTCATTTGGTGCCGATGCCATGTCCCACACAGGGTCTTATACGGGACCTGCATTCGGTGCCGGTGCCATGTCCCAGACATGGTCTTATACGGGACCTACATTCGGTGCCGATGCCATGTCCCAGACACGGTCTTATACGGAACCTACATTCGGTGCCGATGCCATGTCCCAGACACGGTCTTATACGAGACCTACATTTGGTGCCGATGCCATGTCCCCGACATGGTCTTATATGGGACCTACATTCGGTGTTGATGCCATGTCCCAGACATGGTCTTATACGAGACCTTCCTTATCTCATGTTGTGACATTAGTATCCTTGCTATTCCAAGTGTTCAACTAGGACTTCAACTTAACATATTTTTATCATACTCTCATCGAGGCATCATTATTCGATTTCATAGAAATAATATTCATTTCACATAATATCTAGAAATTAAAAATATAAAAACATTATGTAGCTAACTGTCAGTTACTCGTTTTTCCCCCGTTCTAAGTCCGAACCTCGTTTTCTTTGATCTATAACATCACATTTAGCTTACTTATTAGTCACATTATTCATTGTGACCTAAAATCCATACTATGGAAAAATTACATTTTTGCCCCTAAACTTTGTCATATTTACACTTTTGCCCCTAGGCTCGTAAAATGATTTTTATTCGATTTCCTAGTATTTTAGGCCTAGTCGAACCATTTTCATAACTATAGTAGTCCACAATTTGCATTCATTCACACATTTTTCATACATTTTTCAACTTTTTAAAATTAGTCATTTTATGCGATTTCATCGAAAATCACTTAGTAAAAGTCATTTACTACACACCGAGCATTCATATTCTACCATTAGACATCAAAGCACATGCATGTCATCCATGGGTAAATTTTTAAACACAAACCCTAACTCAAAATAATGGTAGAAATAGCTAAACTGAGTTACAGGGATCTCAAAAATGTAAAGAACATTAAAAATGGGGCTTGGATGCACTTACTATTTAGCTTGAAAGCTTGAAAACCCTAGCCATGGCTTCCCCCATGCTAAATTCGGCCAAGGAAGAAGATGGACAAAGGTTTTTGGCTTTTATTTTGTCTTTTAGTCGATTTAATTACTAAATTACCAAAATGCGCCTAACTTAAAAATATCCTATTTCACTTATCTAATGTCCATTTTTGTCCAACAATTTAACCAATGGTCTAATTGCCATTTAAGGACCTCCAATTTAAAATTTCATAGAAATTGGACACTTCTAACATGTGGAACTCAACTTTTGCACTTTTTACAATTTAGTCCTTTTGACTAAATTGAGTGTCCAAACGTCGAAATTTTCGAACGAAATTTTAATGGAATCTTTCCGTGAAACCATAGGCCATAAAATATAATAAAAATAAGATTTTTCCTCGTCGGGTTTGTGGCCCCAAAACCACTGTTCTGACTAGGCCCAAAATTGGGCTGTTACAAAAAGTCCCTGTTTAAGAGTAGATATGGCATAATTGAGTAGAGTTGCATTCAATCCTAGAAATAAGACGACATAAATCTACCAGATTAGATTCAAATCTAATAAGGGAATCCATAGATCGAGTTAATGCGACAATAGGGGTTTTAATTAGAAAGATATTTCAATTAATCAATCTAGAGTCAGTTGTTCTTATTCTCGAAAGAGATATTAACACAATTTAGGGATTTCTACGGATCAAGGCACAAGTGAATAAATCGTTTAATTCAAATTCAGAATAATAAGTGAAGTCTAGGTGGATTCTTTCCTAGGTATTGTCTTTTTCTTTGGTTATATTCAAGTATTTTCTCATTCTATTCTCTGTCGCGTTCTTAATAATTAGTTTAGTTAATTTTAGATTAAAAACAATTCCTTAATTTATCGGCTAGATAATAAAAAGATAGTAATTACTAGTCCTTTTAGTCTTCGTGGATACGATATTCCCAACTCACCATAGCTATACTACTGTTCGATAGGTGCGCTTGCCTTTGTCGTGATTTTAGTTAGTTTAGTGAATCATCATCAAGTTTTTGGCGCCGTTTCCGGGGACTAAAATATTAAGAACACTTGATTTTTATTAATTTAGCCATTTTTATTTTATTGCACTTTATTTTTGTTTTTAGTTTAAATTTTGTTTTCTAATTTTTCTTTTGTTTGCTTCTGGCAGGTTCCTTTAGTATATGACTAGAAGAAACCCGTCAGGACCTCTTGTATTCAACAGTGAAATTGAAAGCACAGCTCGCAGAAACCATAGAGCAGTAAGGCAGAGTCGACAAAATATAGTGGAAGAGCAAGAGGACATCATTAATATTACTGAGGAGATGGCTAAAAATCAGAATAATCAGCTACCTCCTGTGGTTGCTGCGAATCCTATAAATCTGAATCTTGCTCCTCGTACTATGTATGATTATGCCAAGCCCTCGTTAATTGGAGCTGAATCGAGTATTGTGAGACCTGCTATTCCTGCGAATAACTTCGAACTGAAGCCGAACACTATTCAGATGATTCAACAGTTCGTTCAGCTCGATGGTTTGCAAGATGAAGATCCAAATACTCATTTGGCCAACTTTTTGGAATCATGCAACACGTTCAAGATTAATGGCGTTTCTGACGACGCCATTCGCCTTCGTTTTTTTCCCTTTTCATTGAGAAATAAAGCTAAACAGTGGTTGAACTCCCTACCACGAGGTTCTATCACTACATGGGATCAAATGACCGAAAAGTTTTTATTAAAATACTTTCCACCGGCTAAGACAGCCAAGCTGAGGAATGATATCTCTTCCTTTGTGCAAATGGATTTAGAGACCCTATATGATGCATGGGAGAAGTATAAGGATTTATTGAAAAGGTGCCCTCACCATGGGTTACCTCTATGGCTATAGGTTCAAACTTTCTACAAGGGTTTGAATCCCTCAACTAGGCAATTGATCGACACAGCCGCCGATGGGACTCGGAATAATAAAACACCTGAAGAGGCTTATGAGTTTATAGAGGAGATGTCACTGAATAATTATCAGTGGCAAGTCATGAGGACGAGGCCCACAAAAGCATCCGGTGTTTTTAACATAGATGCGGTCACCATGTTATCGAATCAGGTAGAACTTTTGAATAAAAAGATCGATGGTTTATATGGTTCTACGCAGGTACATTCGATGATGCAATGCGATACAAGTGGAGGAGGGATGAACAATCCAGAATGTCTATCCTACAGCCCTAGCACAGAGAACGAACAAGTCAACTATATGGGTAATAATTCTAGACCTCAGAATAATCCCTATAGTAACATGTATAATGCAGGTTGGAGGAACCATCCCAATTTCTCTTGGGGTGGTCAAGGAAATCATAGACCACAACCCCCTAAAGGCTTTCAACCACCTTACCAACAAGAGAAAAAGCCGAACCTTGAGGAGATGCTGACGAAATTCATTTCGGTGTCGAAAACCCGCTTCCAAAACATCGAAACCGCACTTAAAAATCAACAAGCATCGATTCAAGGACTCGAGAATCAAATAGGACAGCTTGCTAAGTTGATTTCAGAAAAACCACAAGGTAGCTTGCCTAGCAACACCGAAACTAACCCAAGAGAGCAGCTTCATGCAATTACGGTTCGAGATGAAGAAGGGTTAGTTGAGCCTGAACCAGAACTAAGACAAGAAAGTGTGGAAAGTCAAGGTAAGGTTGAGGTGAGCCACAATGAACAAAAACCGGTAGGTAAAGAGTATAAACCTCGTGTGCCATATCCAAATGCGATAAAAGAAGACCACACAAATGAACAATTTGGTAAATTTCTTAAACTCTTAAAAAAGTTTCATATTAACCTACCGTTTATTGAAGCTCTTTCACAGATGCCCAATTCAATTAAATTTCTAAATGAGCTTTTGGCAAACAAACGGAAGTTAGATGATTCGTCGCATATGGAGCTAAATGCAGTTTGCTCAGCTATCTTGCAAAATAAACTACACAATAAGTTGAAAGATCCAGGGAGTTTTACTATTCCTTGTTTAATTGGTAGTTTAAATGTTAATAATGCTTTAGCTGATTTAGGGGTGAGTATTAATGTCATGCCCTGCAAAATGTTTAAGTAACTAGGTTTTGGGAAACCCAAATAAACTAGGATGAATATTCAATTAGCAGATAGAGCCATTAGATTTCCTAGGGGTATTGTTGAAGATGTACTCGTGAAACACCCCAAACCCGGCCCACGAGCTTTGACCAGATTTGGTATGTTCCTCAAGTAAACCGGTTCAAAATTCTTTTGTTCTTAGGAAAACTTGTGTGATTTTAAGAAAAATATTGTTTTGGGTTGGGCTTGTGTTGAAAACAGGTTCGTTTATATTGAAATCCCTTTTATCTTAAGTGACAAAATATTTAGGGTTTAGTTTAAAAGAAATTTTAATTAAATTTTAATAGATAAAATTCATAATCATAATAAATAAAAATAAGTGTAAAGTAATTCAACTATGGCCTTATGGCCTTATTACATCAAATAATTCCCAAAATAATTCAAAGTACTAAAATAAATTCAAGAGTCCTCAAAAATATAAACTTCATGTTGAGCATGGCCACCACAAGTTCTCGCCGTCCCGGTCCATCACTGTTCATCACTGAAAAATGTTCCCCAACGGGTGAGTCAAACAGACTCAATGTGTACACGACACTAAATCATAATAGAATCGGACATATCACATATTACACATTCAAAACATTGAATACGAGTTATGATGCATTCCCAAACCCAAACCTAGTTGTCCATCCGCTACACACCCCGCACGCCGGTCACACCGTGGGGACTACTAAGTCAACCCTCCATCCGCTACACACCATCGAAGGCGATCATTGCGATCGGCGTGCTCATCGCCCATATAAAATTTGCGGCATAGCCACGGATAATTGTGTCATGAGACACCACATTCAGATAATGTAACCGAAGTTACCACATTCAGATAATGTGACCGAAGTCACCACATTCAGATAGTGAGACCGTAGTCATCACATTCACTTCCCCTTTTTCATATATCCCGAATGACCCATATTATTCATATCATGCATATCATACTTAAATTCACATTCTTATCATATTTCACATGTTAAATATAACATATTTCGTAATCCTAATAGGAGTAGGAAACGTACCTGAGTACTTTGTACCATATTATGGTACCTTAGCCACATTCTTATAAACATGCATATATTACATATTACCATAAATCTTATTAAAAGTTAGTGTGGGGTACACACCTGATTCGCTTAAAATTTCCTTGAGATCCGAAAAGCTTGATCTAATGCTTGGATCCTTAATCCCTACATTTGATTAATCACCTACTACTTTAATAAAAAGCCATTCGGCCATAAATCCAAATCCTAGTAGGATTAGTATACTTAAACTTACCTTGTGGATTTTAAATCTCGAAACTCACCGAATAACTAGGGAACACGTGGCCTATGGTGTACCTTCGGGAAAAGAACTTCTCCTTCCTTGTAGTCGACACTTAGTAAATCCCAAAAGATCTCTTCAAAGTTTCGGCAACAAGATATTAATGGGGTTTGTCCTAGATTTTGGCAAATATTAAGAAAAAAGGATGAAACCGAATGAGATCTTACCCTTACTTGAAGAAATCGATTGCACCTTCACTTCAACCTTCAGAGATTCGGCTATGGCTAGATGATGATCTCACAACTTTCGGCTTTTGGAGGGATTAGAAAGAAAAGAGAAGGAAGAATAAAGATGGAGGATTCGGCTAGATCACAAGGTATTTCGGCTTGGCAAAAATAAAAGAAAGAAAAGAAGAGAAGAGAGCACTAAGAATTCGGCAGAGAAAGGAGGAAGCACAAATTGATGAGTAGCCCTCCTTCCTTCCTTTTATAGCCGAAATTATCATCTAAGGAGTCCCTTACTTGGCCACCACTCCTCTATCTGATAACTTTATCCTTTAATTATCACTTAAAATAAAAGATAATTCAGCAACTATCCTTACTTAGCTAGAAATTATTAAACTCAAAGTCCCTTACTTGGCCATCACTTCTCCCTTATTTTCCTCTTTATCTCTTTATTCAAATTAAAAGAATTTAATCCAACAATTATCTCTTGAAAATAATGATAAATAAATCCCTTATTTATCCACTATTTATAAAATAATAAAAGCTCCTAATTTATAGCCATGTGCCGTCCACCTCAGTCTTACGGAAGCAAAAATAAAACCTCCTTTATTTGCTTCCCAAGTGACTCGAACTCAGGCCCATTCCTCTTGCATATGGCGCCATTTCCATAGGCCCTAAGTGGCATCTTGGACCACTTTTCCAAGCCTGCTTGTTTGTGTGTCAAATTTCACAAACTTTTTCTTTTAAGGCCACCTTGCCTTAATTTCCCCTTTTAAACCTTAAAACTCGTCATTTCTAGGTCATTTCTAAGTTTCCAAAATTTTCGATCGACTCTGTAAACTTGACATTTCCTTACATTTCCATGACATTTCCTTACAAGACATTTCCTTACATTTCCAAGACATTTCCTTACATTTCCATGACATTTCCTTACAAGACATTTCCTTACATTTCCAAGGTTCTAAAAATGTTCACTTTCCTCTTTTAAACTTAACATTTCCATACATTTCCAGGTTTCCAAAAGTGTTCAAAATATATTCATAACACATAAGATATATCATTTCGTACAATTAAACCAAAAATGCATAGGCCCTTTTCAGGATGTAACATTTCCATACATTTCCAGGTTTCCAAAAGTGTTCAAAATATATTCATAACACATAAGATATGTCATTTCGTACAATTAAACCAAAAATGCATAGGCCCTTTTCAGGATGTTACAACTCGTTAAAATTGATAAATTCATATTCCTAGTTGATTTTGTTGTTTTAGACATGGATGAGGATAGCGACGTACCTTTAATTTTAGGACGACCCTTTTTAGCAACTGCCAGAACTATTATTGATGTTGGTATAGGTGAACTCATACTTCGTGTAGGTGATGACACGATTAAACTCCAAGCTCGTGATTCTGCTAAGATATCTAGTGATCGAGTTGATTTGTGGCTCAACATTCTTTGCAGGAAACTCCGCGAAAAAGTGAGATAGAGCCACGTTCTAGCTCATGCAACAAAAATATAACAACTCATGAAGAACGAAGGCTACAGATCGATGAACTAGATGAATGGTGGATACATGTCAAGGAGAAACCAAGAATACACGATGTAGAAACAAAACGAAATTTTAACGAGCATGTGGATGGAACACACCAATTTAAGGTTGGGGATCAGGTATTGATAGATAAAACCGACCTTCGAATTGCCATTTCAGAGCTTAAAGTAAATGGAGCGACTCCTTTTACGGTACTGAATGTTTTCCCATACGGTACAGTTGAGGTAAATCATTCTGAACTCGGCACTTTTAAGGTAAATATTACTCGAATCAAACCTTATTTTAATAATAGAATTGACAACGAGAAAGAGGACTCTCGACTCCGCGAGCCACCGTGACCATGCGAATACGAGGTAAGTCAAGCTTAAACTTTAAATAAGCGCTTCTCGGAAGGCAGCCCGAGCATTAACACTGCTAATTTTCTTAATTTTATTCCATGATATTTTTAAAATTAATTAATTTTCAAAAAAAAACCCACACGGCCTAGACACAAGGGCGTGTCCTTGGCCGTGTGGAATTTTTAGACTTAGTTTTAAATTTTTAAAGAAATCGACAGTGAGTTACACGGCCGTGTATCCCACATGGCCTAGACACACGGGCGTGTCCTTGGCCATGTGGATCCTGGTACTTAATTTTTCCAAAAAATTGATAGTGACACGGTTTAATATAGTCCACACGGGCATGTAACACGGTCGTGTGGACCACACGGCCTAGACACATGGGCGTGTCCTAGGCCGTGTGAAACCTGGAGCTTAATTTTTCAAATTTTAAAACAAATCAGAGAGTTACACGGGCAAGGCACACAGCCATGTGACACGGCCGAGCCACACGGGCGTGTGGGAGGTTACATGGGCATGGAAGAAGCGAAGGAGATTACACACGGCCTTGCGACATGGCCGTGTACACCACATGGTCTGGACACACGGGCGTGTCCAAGGCCGTGTGAAGACTGGGCGTGTAGTGTTAAAATGCACACGAGCTAAAGAGAGACCACACGGGCATGTGACACGGCCATGTGGCCCAACACGGGACTCACACGACCGTGTCTCCCTTTTAAAACCCTATTCCGTTTTCTTTTTTGTCTTCTTCCTCCCCTCTCAATCCCTAGCCATCGCAACCCTCCAACCACCCCATTTCGACTATCATCTCATCCCCGACCAGACACCACGCCTAAACCCATCGCCTCCCCTCTTCCTTTCTTTCCCATTTCGTCGAACAAACCCCGACCCCCATAGCCCCTCTTCCCTCTTTCTCCCCTCTCCCTTGCACGCACAACCCACGCACCCCCGACCTCTACAACCCTTCCCTCTCCCTCGTCAATCCACCCCCCGACCAGTCCCCTTTCCCTTCCACTTTCAGCCCCGACCAACCCGCGACACTCCAACCACCTACCACCGTCGGTTAACCCTTTCCCCCTTTTTCCCTTCCCTTTCCTTTCTTTAATTATTTATTTATTTAATTCTTATTTATTATTATTATTATTATTTAATTATATTACTTTATTTCTTTATAATTATTATTATTAGTTAGATTATTTTATTGCTTTTTTATTTATTATTCTTAGTAGTGTTCTTAGTTAACTTTCTTTCCTGGATCTATTTATTACTGTTTTAACTTACTCTAATAGTATTACTATTCCTTAGTTAAATTCATTGTTCACTGTTTCTATTTGTTCTTCACATGCGGTTTGTTTATTTATTTAGGTATTTTTTCTTATTTCTTTTAGGATTAGTCTATTTAGGTTACTTATTATTATTCTTATTTGTTATTGTTATTATTTTTATTTTGAGTATGTCATGATTTATTTTTGTTCTTTATTATGTTATCAAGTTGCTTCATGCTAGTGTTACTATATGAATTAAGCCTGCTTGGGTATTCGTACATTTTGTTGACTATTTGGACTACTTGGATTCTACTTTCTTAAGACTTAGTTTGCATATTGGGTAATGCTTCATTTATTAATCAGTTCTTTTCTTCTTCAGGTACATCATGACGAACACACGTGGCAAGTCCAAGACCGTCGTCCTCGCTTCGAAGAAGTGGAAGACCCATGGTGGGACCTCCTCAACGAGGCCCGCCACCCCTATCTCTGATTCTCAGCAGGACCCCATGAGGATTTATATCAGCTCCTTCGCGTACGACCACTCGGCCTAGGTCGCTGTATTGATTGGGGCGCGTTGGAGCAGGTCTACCTAACTGATGATATTCGCGCCCTCATTACCACAGCTCCGTGGAACATATTCTTCTCCATCATCGAGCCCACCTACATGGAGCTTACTTTGGATTTCTACGTGACATTTCTTATACAGCAGGTCATGACGTCTCATGACGAGCCAGGCACCATCACTTTCCGACTTGGTGGTTTGGTACGCCATATGAGCGTCCCTGAGTTCGGTGCTGTTATGGGACTCTACACAGAGGAGTTTATGAGCGCCGAGTACTTCCTTAGACTTTATCAGCACATCCATCACTCGCCATCACGTTGTTGGACCGATCTTACAACGAGCCAGACCCTTTATGATGCGAGTTTCTCGAAGGCGACTTCTCTCTCTCTAGCTCTACGGTATCTTTACGCACTCTTAGCTCACACTTTGACAGGCAGAAGAGAGAGCACCAGAGTCGTTAGCACTCACGACGCTTACTTTCTATGAAGCATGGCACAAGGACATATCTTTGATTTGGCGTACTTCATCGCTCTAGCCTTTCGCCATCAGACTGACCGCCACAAGATGGGCCCCATCTGTTTAGGCCCTTATGTGACTTGCCTCGCTCGACACTTCGGTCTCCTAGACACACCGG
The DNA here is from genome assembly GCA_025698515.1 of Gossypium sturtianum. Lineage (NCBI taxonomy): Eukaryota > Viridiplantae > Streptophyta > Magnoliopsida > Malvales > Malvaceae > Gossypium > Gossypium sturtianum. The sequence goes on along the minus strand of CM046953.1, from coordinate 125,031,685 downwards.
AGCAGTCCTCCACACTCACACTTGTTGGCCAGATGTCCCCACATGGGATCTCGAGCATGATACATATGAGGATGATCGAGCGGCGTCGTGGAGTGGACACTTTTCAGTATCGATTGTTTCATTCTTACTCTCAGAATGAACCAGAGGACTTTATTGACGATGTTCCTCTCCATCACAAGGACCCACCACAGCATCCACCTTCGAGTCACCGCCCTATTCCTACTACTCTTACTTCAGAGGACGTCTCAGAGCGGCTCATTCATTTTGAGAAATACTGCGCTCAAAGGTTTGACCGTCTTAACGCGACATTGCAGAGGATCTGTTAGCATTTCCATATCTCCTCTCCAGCGCCGACGACTCACGACACCGATGTGTCTGATGATGAGGACCATTGAATCCATTTATTTTATTTTATTTTATTTTTATTTTTATATTTATTGTTATTGTCTTAGACTCCTTTTGCTTTTATATTTTGAACTATATTTTTATTTATTATGGTTGTTTCTAGTCGAGTATAATCCCTTAATCTTCTTTACTGCTTGTGTTTATTTTCTTAATAGCTTGCTCAGAATCATGCACTACATTTAAGATTTGTCTACAATTCCGCTTTTAACTATTCTGGGGATTTCATCCAATATTCAGGGTAGTTTCAATTCTCTCCCTCTCTTATAATATTTTGTTCCTACTGTGATTATTTTTATTTGTACATTGAGGACAATGTACATCTTAAGTGTGGGGAGGTTATTTACATGATTATTAGAAAATCCCTGAATTATGTCTTGTGTTCAAGTAATTTTCTAATATTACTATTAGAATGAATTCTTATCAATTTGTTATTATCATTGATATGTTTTAGATTAAATTCATAGATATTTGTGCATTGATGGTTTAAACTTTAAGACATGAGAGAACCAAGCATGATAAGTCTATTTTTAGAATAAATAAAAAATTTAGGTTATTTCCCTAAATTGAGGTATTACCTTGAAGTTTGAGATTTGCAAGATTGATGTCAAAAACCATAATTTTTTTTTTTTGAGATTTTGATCCTTTAGAGCATACACTTTTCTTGCTCATTTTATTATTGGTTATGAGTGTGTCAATATTGATTGGTTATTCTAGAACTTTCTTCTATTATGCATGTCGAGACCACACCTCTGATTTGATATATTGAGCTGATAAAGGCACTTAGGTTTTAACCCATTTATCCCATAAAAAAAGCTTACCTTCAAAAGTAACCCTTAGTGAACCCCTTTTGAGCCTAACACACCGTTTCTTGATTTACCTATTAATGATAACCCATAACTCATTTTTTGTTCATTGAGAATTTTTCCCATTTTATTGACTCCTTTTTTATCGAGATTTGATTTGGTTAATTGCCTGATTAAGCCTTTTGATTAAGTTGCTGAATTATTTCTTCTTATTCACATATAAAAAAATCATCAAAAAAAATACATATTGATAAACCACAATTTATACATATTTTAACCCCATGCTTGGCTTATTTTTGGATGAATTTTCATTAGATTTGATGAATTCGATGCTCCTAATCCTTTAATTTCATGTTTTACACTCAGGAGAGCTTAGGGAGTCGAAAAGAACGAGAAACAGGCCAAAAAGGGACAAAATGGGCCTACCTCATAAATCAGCACGGCCTGGACTACCTCACACGGGCAGACCACACGGCCGTGTGTGACTAGCAGAATCAAACACGTCCTGGACTATCGAACACGGGTGTGTCACACGGGCATGTCCCTGCCGAACCCAAGTTTAATTCTATTCGGAAAAGGCTACTTGTGGGCCAAGATAGGTGTTCCAAAGCCTATATAAACACCCTAGGGGAGGACCTAAAGAGACACGCAGAGTAGGAAGCAGAAAATACTCGAAGACAGCCATCGGGAGCAGCTCGGAAGAAGGATCTCCATAAAGACTGAAGATCTCCTATCAATTTCTCTTGAAGTTTTTGGGTTTTCTTATGTTTTGTTTTTTTTCCTATTTTAAGATGTTTCCCTCTATCGTATATGAACTAAATCCCTTAAATACGAGAGGATGAAACCTAAGATAAATCTTATTACTATTTGATTTATAAGATAAATACTTGTTCTTATTCTTAATTGTGGGTTCTTATTCTTGTTTTAATAATTCAGGTTATTGATTCAAGTCGAATGTGCTTATTCAGATGAGCAAAAGTCCCTGTATAAGAGTAGATCAACACAATTAAGCGGAGTTGATTGCAACCCTAGAAATAGGGCGACATAAATCTGCCGGATTAGAGTCAAATCTAATAAGGGAATCCATAGATCAAGTTAATGCGACGATGGGGGTTTTAATTAGAAAGAGATTTCAATTAATCAACCTAGAGTCAGTTGTTTTTAGTCTTGAAAGAGATATTAACATAAATTAGGCATTTCTATGGATTAAGTCAAGTGAATAACTCGTATGAATCAAAAGTAATAAGTGAAGTCTAAGTGGATTCTTCCTTGGGTATTGCCTCTTTCATAAAGTTGTCTAAAAGTATTTTCCCAATTCATTCTTTGTCGTGCTTTTAATTAGTTTTAGTTTAAAAGAAATCACTCCAATTCTTAGGCTAGATAATAGGAAGATAGTAATTACTAGTACTCTTGGTCCTTGTGGATACGATATTTCCGGTCTTACCATAACTATACTATTAAACGATAGGTGCGCTTGCCTTTATTGTGATCATAGTTAGTTAGAGACACATCAAGTTTTTGGCATCGTTGCTGGGGACTAAGATATTAGGAACACTAAATTTTTATTACTTTATCCATTATTATTTTTTATTACAAATTATTTTATTTTAATTCGCTAACTTTTCTTTTATTTGCTTCTGGCAGATAATTCTAGTTTATAACTAGAATAAATCCGTCAGGACCCTTGCTTTTTGACAGTGAAATAGAAAGTACTGCTCGTAGAAATCGTAGGGAGATAAGGCAAAGTCTACAATACATAGAGGAAGAGCAAGAGGACGATACTAATACTACCGATGAGATGGATGATAATAATCCGCTTCCTCCGGTGGTTGTCGAAAATCCTGCCCCTCGTGCTATATGTACGACTATGCTAAGCCTAATTTAAGCAGAAATTTGAATCGAGTATTGTTAGACCTGCTATTGCTGCAAATAATTTTGAACTGAAACCTAACACTATTCAAATGATTCAACAGTTTGTTCAGTTTGATGGTTTGCAGGACGAAGACCCAAATACTCATTTAGCAAATTTTCTAGAATTCTGTGATACTTTCAAAATAAATGGCGTTTCTGACAATGCCATTCGCCTTAAGTTGTTTCCCTTCTCGTTGAGGAACAAAGCTAAACAATGGTTGAACTCGTTACCACGAGGATCAATCACTGCACGGGAACAAATGACCGAAAATTTTTTGCTTAAATATTTTCCGCCGGCTAAAACGGCTAAGTTAAGGAATGATATCTCTTCTTTTGTACAGATGGATTTAGAAACACTTTATGATGCATGGGAGAGATACAAGGATCTACTGAGAAGATGCCCTCACCATGGGTTACCATTATGGCTACAGGTTCAAACCTTTTACAATGGTGTGAACCCCTCAACGAGGCAATTGATAGATACAGCCGCCAGCGGTACACTAAACAACAAAACACCTGAGGCTGCCTACGAATTCATTGAAGAGATGTCACTGAATAACTATCAGTGGCAAGTTACGAGGATGAAGCAAACAAAGGCAGCCAGTGTTTTCAACCTCGACATAGTCACCATGCTATCAAACTAGGTAGAGCTTTTAAATAAAAAGATTGATGGTTTGTGTGGTTCTTCGCAGGTACATCCAGTGATGCAGTGCGATACAAATGGAGGAGGGACGAACAATACAGAATATCCATCCTACAACCCTAGCATAGAAAGTGAACAGATGAACTATATAGGTAATAACTCTAGACCTCAAAATAATCCCTATAGTAACACTTACAATCCAGGTTGGAGGAACCACCCAAACTTCTCATGAGGTGGTCAAGGAAATCAGAGACAACAACCCCCTCCAAGGCATCATGATAACCCTACCCACGAGAAGAGAAAGTGAACCTTGAGGAGATGCTAAAAAAATTCATCTCGGTGTCAGAAACCTATTTTCAAAACACCGAAACAACACTCAAAAACCAGCAGGCATCAATTCAAGGGCTCGAAAACCAAATAGGTCAGCTTGCTAAGCTGATCTCTGAACGACCACAAGGCAGCCTGCCAAGCAACACTAAAACTAACCCAAAAGAGCAACTTCATGCCATTACTGATCACGATAGTGAAGGGTTAGACGAACCAAAATCGAGGCAAGAAAACGTGGTAGATAAAGGTAAGGTTAAGGTAAGCCATAATAAACCAAAATTGGTAAGTACAGAGTACAAACCTCGTGTGCCATATCCCAATGCGACGAAGAAAGACCGCACAGATGAACAATTCAGTAAATTTCTTAAACTTTTAAAAAAATTACATATTAACTTACCATTTATTGAAGCTCTTTCGTAGATGCCCAATTCAGTAAAATTTTTAGCAAACAAACAGAAGCTAGACGATGCGTCGCATGTGGAGCTAAATGAAGTTTGCTCAGTAATTTTACAGAGTAAACTACCCCGCAAATTAAAAGATCCAGGGAGTTTTACGATTCTTTGCTTAATTGGTGGTTTATCTGTTAATAACGCTTTAGCTGATTTAGGGGCAAGTATCAATGTTATGCCTTATAAAATGTTTAAATAGCTAGGTCTTGGGAAACCCAAACAAACTAGGATGAGCATTCAATTGGATGATAAAACCATTAGATTTCCTAGGGGTATAATTGAAGATGTGCTAGTCAAAATTGATAAATTCATATTCCCAGTAGACATTCTTGTTTTAGACATGGATGAGGATAGTGACGTTCCTTTAATTTTAGGACGACCCTTTTTAGCAACTGCTAGGACCATTATTGATGTTGGTACAGGGGAATTAATACTTCGTGTAGGTGATGACATGATTAAACTCCAAGCACGTGATTCTGTCAGAATATCTAGTGATCAAGATGATACAAGTCCTATTAATATAAGTGAACTTAATGTTCAATCTTCTTTGTATAAAATTCCTCGGAAAAAGATGGCAGAGCCATGGTCTAGCTCTCATATTGAGAACAGAACTGCTCATGAGGAACGAAGGCTCCAGATCGAGGAAATAGATGAATGGCGAACAAAGTCTAATTAGAAATTGAAAGGACACGATGAACCAAAGTAGAGCCATGACGAGCCTAAAAATAAAATGAGTCAAATTAAGGTTGGAGACCGAGTTCTAATGGATAATGCAGATCCTCGTGTTGCCACTTCTGAACCTAATGGAATAACCCCTTTCACGGTACTTAATATTTTCCCATACGATACAGTCGAGGTAACTCATTCCGAATTTGGCACCTTCAAGGTAAATAGTACTCGTCTAAAACCTTATTTTAACAAAATTGATAGCAGGAACGAGGAGTTTCAACTCCTCAAACCACCATGATTATGCGAATGAAAGGTGAGTCGAGCTTAGACTCTAAATAAGCGTTTCTCGGGAGGCAATCCGAGCACTAACCTCATTAATGTCCATATTTTCAATTTTTAGCACCTAATTAAAAACTAACCAAATTAATAGGCGCAGGTTTTCCTACCCACACGGCCTTGCACACGGGCGTGGCCGTGGCCATGTGGACACCACGGGTAAGTACATCGGCATGGCAGACACCGTGCGGAAACAGGACGAAAATTTACCCCAAAACACGGGCTGCGATAAAACGCCACGGCCGTGCAATGCAGTCGTGGTCGAAACTAACTAAAGAACACGGGCTGAGATAAAACCACACGAGTGTGCCTTAAGACCGTGGGCGATACTGAGTAAGTGACACGGGCGTGCGACACGCCCGTGCCCAGAAGCCGTGGTTGAAACTGAGTAAGTCACACAGGCGTGCGACACGGCCGTGCCTATATGCCGTGGTCGATACTGATTAATTAACACGGGCGTGGGAGAAACGAACGAAGTAGCACACGGTTGTGCGATTCGGCCATGTGACCCAACACACCCAGGGAACACGGGCGTGGGTCAAGACTCAGACACGCCCTAAACCAAAATTTTCGAAACACACGGGCTAAAAACAGGGCACACGGGTGTGGCCCCTGACCGTGTGTCCCAATCCCTATTTAAACCCCGTCTTCTGTTCACTTTCTTCACCAAAAATTTCCCCCTACCAAACCCTAGTCGCCGCACCCCTTTCTGGCCACTGCCCTTCTCCTCCACTTTCCTCCTTTCTCCCTCCTTCCCCAACCCGAAACTCTCCCTCCCTTTTCCTTTTTCTCCTCTTCTCCTTTTCTTTCCTCGACGCACCAGCCTCTGCAGTACACGCCCATGCGCAACCACCACGCCCGTGCACCACCGCCACGTCCGTGTACCGCCTCCCGTCGGTTCACCCTTCTTCCACTTTTGCTTCGTGCTTTCATTTTTGTTTATTTATTTTATGCTTTGTTCTTGATATTATTTTCATCATTACGACTTAGATTTCTATCTCTAATTTCTTAGTTCTTTTGAGTGTTTATTTTGATTTTATTCCATTACTAAGTTTAATGATTATTTTTATACTACTTCTTAGTGCTCTTGTTAATCTACTTAATTTTATTCTAGTTTTTTCCGTTTCAAATTCCATTGTTAATGCTATTGTATTAAGCCTACCATAAATTTGTACTGTTAAATCTCAGTATGTGATTTTAGCATTACATGATAATCTAATTCACTATTATAGTATTACACTTTTTAGGACTACCAGGTAGAGGTGTTCATGAGCCGGGCCGGGCCAGGCTCAACTAAAAAATTAGGCCCATTCATCGGGCTCGGGCCGGGCCGGGCCCAAAAAATGGGCCTAAATTTTTCCCAAGCCCGACCCATATAAAAATGCTAAAACCGAGCCTGCCCGACTACCAGTATTAAATTTTTATATTATTTTTATAATTTTTAAATATATATAATACATCAAAAATACTAAAAAAATCAAAATAAATATTTCCCAACAAATTGAAAATAAATTTTAAAAAATTATGTAGACTTAAATAACACTAAGATAGATGTAACTTAACAAGCAAATACCTCTAAAATAATAATAAAATTAACAAATGCCTTTAAAATAATAACAAAATTAACAATATAATAAGTTTTATAAAATATTCAATCAATAACAACAAAATAGTAGCAACATAATAGTAATATGGTAGCAAAATAGGAGAAAACAACAAGAAAATAACATTCAAAAATAAAAAAAAGCGATTTTTTGTCATTTAGTGGTCGGGTCGGTAGGGCCGAGCCTGCCAAAAATACCTTACCCGAGGCCCGGCCCATTTTTTAAACGGGCCTTATTTTTTGTCCAAGCCCATTTTTCGGATTTATATTTTTGCCCAAATCCTCCAAAATTTTGGTCGGGCCTTCGGGCCGGGCCGCCCGGCCCATGAACACCTCTACTGCCAGGATAGTACATTTTTGGCTAGCAATGATACTTGATTTATCGAAAATCTTTTACATTTGCAGGTACGTAATGACTCCCCCACGTGGGAAGAAGATTGCTGTCCCCACTTCGAAAAAGCGGAAGGGACCTGGAGCTACCTCCGCGAGTGCATCTACCGAAGTCCGCCATCCCTTTCTACAGTTTCCCCTGGGACCCCAGGAGGAACTCTTCTAGATGCTTCGTGCACGACCCCTCGGCGTGGGGAGATGCATTGATTGGGCCACCTTGGAGCAGGTCAAGCTAGCCGATGCAGTTCGGGCCCTATTATCCACTGACCCATGGGGGAACTTTTTCGAGATTGTCGAGCCGACATACTTAGAGCTCACTTTGGAGCTCTGTTCCACATTTCACCTTCAGGCGGTCATGAAAAACTTTGACGACCCAGGCACAGTCCAATTCTGCCTTGGAGGCCTAGTATGCGAGCTAAGTATCCCGGAGTTTGGGGTCACCTTGAGACTTTATACCGAGGAATTTATGGAGGACGACGACTTTGAGAACCTCTATCGCCACATCCACTACTCCCCATCTTCCTGCTGGAGAGACTTAGTTACTGCCTCGGCTACCTACGATCCTAGTCGCTCCAAGGCATCAACTCTCGCGCCATTATTGAGGTACCTACACGCCATCCTGGCTCACACTTTGACAGGTAGGCGAGAGAGCACCGGCGTCGTCAACACTCACGACGCCTACTTTATATGGTGCATGGCGCATGAGCACGTGTTTGACTTAGCCTACTTCATCGCCCTCGCCATTCGACATCAGACGGAGCGACATAGGAGAGGAATCCTCTCCATTGGTCCCTATGTGACGTGCCTGGCTCGGCACTTTGGCCTCCTTAACACCGCAACTCAGTCCTCCTCGCTCATGCTTATTGGGCAGATGTCCCCACAGGGTATCTCGACGATGCTTCATATGAGGATGATTGAGCGTCGTCGTGGGTTTGATCCTCCTCAGTACCGTCTATCGAGGGCCACCGATCAGGACGACCCAGAGGACATTACTGATGATGTCCCTTTACATCACAAGGAGCCACCTTCTGCGCCACCACCGCCTCACTGACAAGTTCATGCGGCTGCTTCACTAACTGACATCTCTGAGCGCCTCACTCGTTTCGAGCAGTACTGCACTCAACAATTTAATGACAACGCTCGACGATTCGACGGTATCGAGGCGACTCTACAACAGATTTGTCAATATTTTCACATATCACCACCACCCCCACCTCGCGATCCATCTGCTGATGAGGACCTTTGAGTCCATTTATTTTTTCTTTTTCTTTTATTTTAATTTTTAAACTCCTCTTTATCTTTCTTGTCTTTGAATTATATTAGTATATTTTGATTTCTTTTTATCTCTGGCTGTTTATTATCGAGTAACCATAACAACGTCCATTAATAAAACTCCCTAAAACCTTACTGATGACTCCGCAGTTTCAAAAGGTGCAAGGTGCTACTAAGGAACGACCAAACTACCGGAGTATTCTCCCCCACCTTCACCTCTGCCTAGTTCATCATGCTTCTCATTGGATATAATTCTGCAATTTTCACTTTCTAAGGATTTCATCCATAATTCAGGAAGTTTCACTTCTCTCCCTCTCTTATGATATTCTTATTATCTTATCATTATCTATTTTTGTACATTGAGGACAATGTACATCTTAAGTGTGGGGAGGTTATTTAATTATATCATTATCAGAAAATCCCTGAATTATGTATTGTTCTTAAGTAATTTTCTCATATTACTATTAGAATGAAATTTTTATTGACTTATGATTTTTATTGATATGTTTTGGATTAAGTCATAGGTAATTGTGCAGTGATGGTTTAAACTTTAAGACATTAGAGAATCAAGCATGATAAGTCTATTTTCAGAATTAAAAATTTGTTAGGTTGTTTCCCTAAATCTAAATATTACTTTGAAGTTTGAAATTTGCAAGGTTGACATCAAAAACCATAATTTTTGTGAGATTTTGAGCCTTTTAGAGCATATTCTTTTCTTGCTCACTTTATTGTTGGTTATGAGTGTGTCAATATTGATTTGTTATTCTAGAACTTGCTTCGATTATGCATGTCGAGACCACATCCTTGATTTGATACACTGAGATGATAAAGACACCTAGGTTTTAACCCACTTGCCCCCAAAAGCCTACCTTCATAATTAACCCCTAGTGAACTCATTTGATCCTAATAAACTGTTTCTTGATATACCCTTAATATTAACCCAAAACTCACTCTTTTTGATTCATTAAGAATTTTCCCTATTGTATTAACCCCTTTTTTGTCGAGATTTGATTTGATTAGTTGCCTAACTATGTTCTATACTTTAGTTGTTAAATTCTTTCTTCTTCTTATTAAAAAAAAAGTTGGAAATTTATTCATTATGTTATCTGAGCTTAAAACGGTTGATTTCACATTTTGAGAAGAAGCTCGTGTTATTAGTGATAAGTTTTTCAAGTATTAGCTCATTTTTCTAGTTAGGTAAAATGTCAATTCAATCTCGATTTTAACCCTCTAATTCAGCCTTTATCCACACCTTTAACCCAAGCCCCGTTACAACCCTTTTAAAGACCTTTTGATTTGTGTATCATCTCATCTTATAGTGGTGGAGATTTGATTTTCATGCAAGCCTATGGTAATAACTTTTCATGTTTGACTTTTGAGTGCTTAATTTGAACCTTAAACACTTTGAGTGATTTGAGTGAAACTTTGAATGATTTGAGTGAATCTTTAGTGAGACTGTCAATTCTTGGCTGTTTTGAATCAAAGGTAATTATTTAGGTAAGGGGAAACACCTATGTTTTTGTGCTATAAAAATTTTCGACTTGGATTGTTTGAAGCTTTAGCACTCTTTTAGTTAAATTATCAATGCATGAATTATCTATGAATTATGATGAGACATTATTGATGAGAATCATGAATTGAAGAAGTTAATTTTAATTGTAAGTTGAGGATTTTGCTTGAGGACAAGCAAAGGTTTAAGTGTGGGGGTATTTGATAAACCACAATTTATACATATTTTAACCCCATGCTTGGCTTATTTTTGGATGAATTTTCATTAGATTTGATGAATTCGATGCTCCTAATCCTTTAATTTCATGTTTTACACTCAAGAGAGCTTAGGGAGTCAAAAAGAATGAGAAACGGGCCAAAAAGGGACAAAATGGGCCTACATCGAAAATCAACACGGCCTGGACTACCTCACACGGGCAGACCACACGGCCGTGTGTGACGAGCAGAATCGAACACGCCCTGGACTATCGAACACGGGCGTGTTACACGGGCGTGTCCCTGCTGAACCCAAGTTTAATTCTATTCGAAAAAGGCTACTTGTGGGCCAAGATAGGTGTTCCAAAGCCTATATAAACACCCTAGGGGAGGACCTAAAGAGACACACAAAGTAGGAAGCAGAAAATACTCGAAGACAGCCATCGGGAACAGCTCGGAAGAAGGATTTCCATCAAGACTGAAGATCTCCTATCAATTTCTCTTTAAGTTTTTGGGGTTTCTTATGTTTTGTTGTTTTTCCTATTTTAAGATGTTTCCTCTAGATTATGAACTAAATCCCTTAAATACGAGGGGATGAAACCTAAGATGAATCTTATTACTATTTGATTTATAAGATAAATACTTGTTCTTATTCTTAATTGTGGGTTCTTATTCTTGTTTTAATAATTCAAGTTATTGATTCAAGTCGAATGTGCTTATTCAGAGGAGCAAAAGTCCCTGTATAAGAGTAGATCAACACAATTAAGCGGAGTTGATTGCAACCCTAGAAATAGGGCGACATAAATCTGCCGGATTAGAGTCAAATCTAATAAGGGAATCCATAGATTGAGTTAATGCGGCGATAGGGGTTTTAATTAGAAAGAGATTTCAATTAATCAACCTAGAGTCAGTTGTTTTTAGTCTTGAAAGAGATATTAACATAAATTAGGCATTTCTACGGATTAAGTCACGTGAATAAATCGTATGAATCACAAGTAATAAGTGAAGTCTAGGTGGATTCTTCCTTGGGTATTGCCTCTTTCATAAAGTTGTCTAAAAGTATTTTCCCAATTCATTCTCTGTCGTGCTTTTAATTAGTTTTAGTTTAAAAGAAATCACTCCAATTCTTAGGCTAGATAATAGGAAGATAGTAATTACTAGTACTCTTGGTCCTCGTGGATACGATATTTCCAGTCTTACCATAACTATACTATTAAACGATAGGTGCGCTTGCCTTTATTGTGATCATAGTTAGTTAGAGACACATCACATATACAGTTATTTAGTTCTTTGTTAGTGGAGCTTGAATAGTAAATTCATATTTTGAGAAGAAGCTCGTGTTTTTCTTGAATAGTTTCGATTGATGTAATTATTTGTCGTTCAACATTTGTTATTTTTCTAGTTTGGTAATTTATCAATTCGATCTCGATTCTAACCCTCTTTTTCAGCCTTTCTCCACACCTTTAACCTAAGCCCCATTACAACCTTTTAAAGACCTTTTGATTTGTGTATCATCTCATTTTATAGTGGTGGAGATTTGATTTTCATGCAAGCCTATGGTAATGACTTTTCATTCCTAACTTTTGAGTGCTTAATTTTGGAACCTTAAACACTTTGAGTGTTTTGAGTGAATCTTTAGTGAGGATGTCGATTCTTGTCGGTTTTTAATTAAAGGTAATAACTTAGATAAGGGGAAATACCTATGTTTTCATGCTTTAAAATGTTCGACTTGGATTGTTTGAATCTTTAATGCTCTTTTAGTTGAATTATCAATGTATGATTATTTGTGAATTATGACAAAACATTATTGATGAGAATTATGAGTTGAGAAAGTTTAATTTTAATTGTGAGTTGAAGATTTTGCTTGAGGACAAGCAAATGCTTAAGTGTGAGGATATTTGATAAACCAGAAAAGTAACATGTTTTAATCCCATGCTTGGCATGTTTTTGGATGATTTATTATGTGAATTAGTAAATTTGATGCTCCTAATCCTTTAAATTTATGTTTCTATACTTAGGTGAGCATAGGGAAGTGAAAGGAGCGAAAAACGGGCCAAAAATCGGACAAAAAGAGCTACCTTCAGGAACCACATGGCCTGGGCACTTCCACACGGGCTGGGCACACACCCATGTGCTAGCCCGTGTCTATTTCGAACCCTACTTCTCTTTTACACGGAAAAACACAATTTTTAGGCTTTTTGAGCATTCTAAAATTTATAAATACATATTAGAAGAGCACTGGAGGGAAAACGGAGAGTAGAACGAAGAAATTACTCGAAGAACGCCATCAGAATCAACTCAGAAGCAGATCTCCTTCAAGATTGAAGATCTCCATTCAAATTTCCTTCGAAGTTTTATTGGGTTTCTTATGTCTTCTTGTTATTCTAATTTTGAGATGTTTCCCTCCAAGATTATGAACTAAATTCCCTAGATACCTAGGAAAGATGAAGCCTATGATAGATCTTATTATTTGATTTTCTGAATTACATGATAAATACTTGTTTCTTGTTCTCAATTATGTATGCTTATTTCTTTCTTTAATATTTTCAGAATATTAATTCAAGTGTGATGTGCTTATTTCAGTGGAGCAAAAGTCCCTATTTAAGAGTAGATCTAGCTTAATTGAGTGAAGTTGCATGCAATCCTAGAAATAGGACGACATAAATCTACCGGATTAGAGTCAAATCTAATAGAGGAATCCATAGATCGAGTTAATGCGACAATAAGGGTTTTAATTAGAAAGATATTCCAGCTATTCAACCTAGAGTCAGTTGTTCTTATTCTCGAAAGAGATATTAACATAATTTAGGGATTTTTACGGATCAAGGCACAAGTGAATAAATCGTTTAATTCAGATTCAGAATAATAAGTAAAGTCTAGGTGGATTCTTTCTTGGGTATTTTCTTTTTCTTTGGTTATATTCAAGTATCTTCTCATTCTATTCTTTGTCGCGTTCTTAGAAATTAGTTTAGTTAATTTTAGATTAAAAAAAATTCCTCAATTTATCGGCTAGATAATAAAAAGATAGTAATTACTAGTACTTTTAGTTCTCGTGGATAAGTTATTCCCGACTCACCATAGCTATACTACTATTCGATAGTTGCGCTTGCCTTTGTCGTGATTTTAGTTAGTTTAGTGAATCATCATCAGTTTGGGAAGATACAGTTATAGTGTGAGCAAAATATTCTAGGGAAAATGGTGTAAATTATACAAGGGGTTTATTTCTACAAATATAGATTTAAATTTGGTGATTTTTTGGCTTAGTGTTTTGTCTTTAATGTTTTAATTTTGGGTGGTTTGTTTGTATTCGACGTGTCTCTTGCTTGGGGTTTTTGCTCCTTGTTGGTGTGGCTTTGTTTTGGTTGAGGATATCCTGTGATATAGATTAAGGTGCTTGTAAGGGTGTTGGGTTTTGTTAATTGGGGGTTGTAAAGGGATCTTGTTGTGGTCTTGTTGAGGTGCTCCTTGTTAGGGTCTTCTTTTGTATTTAGGCAATGCTGCTTATAATTAGCAATATAATAATTTATGTTAATTCAATTTTAATTCGATTGACATCTTTAAATTATAATGATTAAAAAAACGTAAATTCAAACATACTTAAATATTAGAAATTATATAAAAAAAGGAATGTAATAATTACACTCAACGTACACATAACATTTTTCATCTGTTGAATAATTTATCCTATTGAAAAAAAATATTAACTTTTGCAATATATGTTTAATTGGGTCCCAAAAAAAAGTAAAAAGGGAAGACTGGAAATCACCATTGCCATTCCGTTGTCTATACTTTATAGTCTTACTCTTACATTTAGCCACAAATTTTGTTGACAAAATTAGAAATATAAATGGACTTTTCCAATCATTGTCGCTTTGTATTCGTTGGTGCGGGGGATTCAATTCTCAAGCTTTAGGATGACTTTTCTGGTTAGCTAAGGATGGATTCGCCAAGGTGTGCGATTATGCATCATCTATATATGTAATAAATATTTACATTAAATATGGCGTAATAATTTTTAATTTATTTACATATCCATGAGGTGAGTTTAAGGGAGTTTATCATTCGATTTTAATGGAATTAATCAATTAAAATTAAATTCGATTTGGCTTAGGATTTTAAGTTTCGAAATTTTTTTGTTTAAGATTACAAATCTAATTATATGACTTTTTTTTTATGTGAAATAAGAAAGAACTACTAAAGATTAAATTTAAACTCTCATGTAACACAAAACAATAATCAATAAGCTAAGAGTTGTTGGGTAATCATATGAACTTAATTAATTATGCACGTAACGTACCTATCTTGTAGAACCATGCCTCCCAAAACCGCAACTTCTTTTACCATGTTCATTTCGGACTCGAAGCTTTCTTCATGTTTGGCAAATGCTTCTGCATAACTCCCTGTTTGTTTTTTTGCTTGACTTGGATCCACATCATAGAAAATTGGCAAAACAATGTGCTGAGAGGATCGCCTGTATGTTCTTCCCTCTCTCGATCTCTTCCTCGTCTCTAAATGCATGAATACCTGCTTCCACCAAAGCCGTGTAAAGATGATCCGTAAAACTTTTACGTGTATCAGTTCCTCTAAAACTCAAGAATACATGAGGCTTTCGGAAATTTTGACACTGCCATTGAAGAAAAATTAAACAGGGAGAATTTGACTGGCCGACGAGGCTGTTATCAAAGGAAAGAGCATTGTAACAAAAATGAATTCTTGTATTTATGGTAACAAAGTTCCGCCATAATATACATATGATGAATAGTTCAGAATTTGAAAATTAAAATCCCCGAATGCAATTTTTGCAAGATCGGTCTCATTTTTGCAATTTTTGGGTGTTGTTATGTCCCTCTCAGTGTACAGAAGGGGTTAAAACTTAAGACGTGTTTTGTAATAGAATCAGGCTTCCTTTGGTTCACCGTTTAACGCCAGTGAAGTCCAGTTAGGTTACCAATCTCTCCTTTGATCTTTGCTTTGGTTCAGCATTTGAAAGGCACTGAAAATTGGTTTCAATCTCATCGATGCAATTGAAACGTGGATCGAGATGAGAGCAGCAGTTAAGGCAATTGGGGCAGTAGGTATTTTTAACAGACAAAAATACCCATTTTTGAACATCTTCCTTCTTCTCCATCCAGGTACTTTCCTCCTACTTCTTCTATTTTTCATCTTTTAATTTTCTTTTCCTTTGCATCAATACTGACTTTTCGTATGTCTTCTCTTCTCGGAAATTTCTGTTGCCCGTTTCTAAGGGTTTTTGTTTTTCTTCTTGAGATTATGATTCTTAAAGCTAAGACCTTGTATGTTTTTTTTTTTTTCTCTCATTGAATTATTTCTGTTGGTGAATTAATGCAATTTCAGGCTTCTACCGTTGATGGGTTTGTAATTTTCTAAACCTCATAGCTTTTATGGGATTCTTTTTGTTATTATTTTTTAGCTTTTAATTTTATTTCTCGGTGTTCTTATCTTTTCTTCCATTGGGTTGTGGTTTCATAGTTTATGGCTTTGTGGGATTATGCTTGTTCTATTTATAGAGTTTCTTCCATTGGATTGTCATTTCTAGGCTTTTAGCTTTCTTGGGGTTCTTGTTTTTAAGTCTATTGATTATGCAAATTCATGTTCAGTCCTCGTCTTGACGCATCATGTGCGATCAAGGACATGATACCGGATTCTTGAACTCGAGAGAGTCTTTGGATTGAGTACACAAGGAATGGATTTTTTTGGTAAGGGTACAGATTATAAGAGTTTTTGTGTAAAGCGAGAAAAAGATACGCTTTTGCGATCAAATTACGGATTTAATTGAAAAGCATGTAAATATAATTGAAGAAGTTGAAAGATCATATCCGATGCGTGCTTTTAATATGCAAAACAGCATTTCTACAAACACTAAAAGATATGCGAAACAACTTGATCCGAGGAAGAAGCTAGGTACAAGCACAACACACTTGGAAGCAAATACAGTGTTCGATTCGTCATCGAAGTTAACAGATATCTTGATGATTCTTTTAGTAAATTCAAGGATCGAAATTCTCATGAATTTGAGTGTTTGACTTGTTATGTTTTCGCAACATGTCCATGTCCATGTTTATGCTAAATGCTAAATTGTTGGTGGCCTTATGTAAATTATTTGCAGGAGTTATGATATGATGGAACAAATACTCAAAGTTTACATATACACCAAGAGTGGTTGTTGGTGGCCTTATGTAAATTGTTGGTGGCCTTATGTAAGTATTGCATATGTGCCAAGGGTTATGAAGTTCATACACCAAGAGTGGTTGAGTCGATTTACTATGAAATGCGTGCAGGTTATCATATCGGATAATTACGTGCCACCATTCTTTGAGGTGTTGAATTGGGAAGCTTTTGCGATTTTAGTTCAAGAGAAAGATATCCCTGGTTTGAGAAACATATTACTCTCCTTCCCTGAGGAGAAATGTTTGGAGATGCACGCGAGAGTGAAGCTAGTATAGCAGCATTTTCTTTGGCACAAAAGGCCCGTGAAATACGACTTATTTCATATGATCCTTCACTCAAGGTATGGTACAACAGAGGTTTTTCACATAAAAACCAGATAAAAGGTCTTCATTCTTAAAGTTGAGTGAAACAACTTGAGAAGCAAGCCAATGCGATAAGTCTTTGTCATTTCATCCGTGAGCTTTTGATCTTTTAACCATCTGGTTTGGGCTTCAAAGTCTTCAACTATTGGTGTTGTAATAAGCGGGATGATGGAATGTGTTGTATCTTGAATTCTAACGATAATTCTTTACAGTGGGTGTATAAAATAACAATTTAATGTAAATACATGGCTTACGATTTTGATTTCATTGTATTTTTTCATGAGTTTTACTTGATGTTTGCATAATTTAATTTGCTAATACAAGTCTAAACATGGTGCAAGCTGTAAAGTTAGGATAATTTAATTTGCTATTACACTCAACTATTGAAGCTATTACAATCAAGCCATTCTGATCCATTGTAACATAAATGAGATCAAGCCATATATTACAATTTGATCTTATTGCCAAGCATTTCTCTGACACTAAAAGATATGCGAAACAACTTTATTGTAACATAAATGCTTCTCAAGTCAATTAAACTTGTTATATCTTTTGTTACTATTTTTTTTATTAAAAACTATTCGTTTAGATACTTCAAAATTTGATCTAAGTATAATGTTACTATTTGCAAAAATAATATTTATCATTGTTATAAAAGAATATTTAACTATAAAAAATTAAAAATAATAATCATTTTATCTAATGAATAATTTAAATTGATTATATAATTCATTAAAATATTTATAATAAAATATTAGAAGATACATTTTAATATTTTATTAAATGAAATTATAAATTCACATATTTTAATAATTTTATATAAGTAAAATAATTTAAAAACTTCTATTATATATAAATTCTAATCTGATGTCCTTAATAGTCATTTTATATTCTCACCTCACCGCTACAGCTGCGTTTGAATCCAAACACACACTCCACCATTGTTTTTAATCTCATCGCTACAGTATCCAATCTCACTGCTACAGTAACTAATCTCACCGCCACCGCTGTTTTTAATCTCACCGGAGGTAAACATACCGCCCATCCAAACTAAGCCTCAGTCGATACTACGCGTTTTCCAATAGCATTATTCAAAAATTGAGCATTCCATCCCTGTTCTCAATTTGATACCAAAGAGACTTGCAACCATTTTTTTCTTTTTTTTTTTTTCCGTTATCCCCTGTTCTCAATTTGATACCACAGACTTGCCCTTTTCCACTCTCTTATTTTCTAGATTTTGGGTTTTCTCATCTTTCTTTTACATCTGGGATGTATTGATTAATTGTATTTTTTAGTTAAATTATTTTCATTTTTAAAAATTTAGGTTTTCTAAGCTTTTTTTACTTGCGAGATGCATCAATTAGTAAGCTATCCGCAAATTTTAATTTTAATTTGGGTCTATGGGTAACGTAGGGATTAAAATTAAAAATTTACCATTTTTTTAATTACCGGAAAAAAAAGTGACTCGTTATATATATTCGAGGGACCAAAATTGAAAACTTAACATTTTATAAAAATAAAGAAAAGTGTCACACGTGTCAACCAAAGAAAATCTTTTGGACCGTCCTTTTATATACAAGTACTAGTATATAGTCTACTCACGCTTCACATTGGGTTGATTATGTCAAATTATAGAGTAAAAATTTGAAGATTAAAATATACTCTAAGATAGTGTTTAGAAAGTCATCTAAGCAAAGTTTTCAAAAATGGATAAGTGATCAAACTAGTTAGACCACTGGTTTGTATGGAAGGATTAAAAAATCATTAAAAAAATATTTAAAAATAAAAAATAAGTTCAATCGATCCATATTGGTTCGCGAATCAACTAGTATAATGCCTCTTTCGGAATTGATACCTTAGTCTGTTCTTGGTCCGACCAACTAGTCCAGTTCAAACAACTATAAGTCTCTAAATTTTGTACATTTAAAATTTAATTTTCCTCTTTTATTTTTAAGAATTTAACCTCTATCTTTTTGGATTTCAAAATCCGCTTTCAATTTATATATAACCTCATAACATTTTAATTGAAAAGTTAACAAATTTAATTATTTGAATTAATTAATAACATTATAAAAATACAGAAATCAAATTATGTAAGAAATTAAAATATAAATATTGAATCCTCAATTTAAATATATTAAAAGGACTAAAACATGAAATGTTGCCACGTGTCAGCATCACCTTCCTTGTATAGATATAGATAAAAATATGTATTGTTAAATGTTTAATTAAAAATATTCTTATTTATGGCGGGGAAAGGAAAAATTGAAATTCTCGAGAGTTGTAGGGAAAAATATTGAAAGTAAAAACAAATGAATGTTTGTAAGAGCCCGTTCTCCATTCCATCTGTGATAGACTTTTTTACAAAAAAAAATCCTTTTCTTTAAAAAAGTAATAAAGAATAGGTATCAGTGGGGAAATTTTTTAACGTTTATTAAGTACTTTTTTACAGATGAAGAAGTAGAAATTTTTAGCTTTTCTCAATGTAAAAATACTTTTGACTGGTGTTTTACTTTTATAACCTTATTATTTCTTCTTCCAAATAGACGTTAGAACACTTTTTTTTTTTTTTCTCTTTTCTCTTTTGTCTAATTTTTCCTCTGGTTCTTTGTTCCTCTTATTCACGGTGAGTTTATTTTTTTCTAAAGAAAATGGATGGAGAAAATTGTGGGTCTATTTATCTACCCATCAAAATCCAGTGGTTTGAAAGCAAGCAAGAAGAAACGCTAAGAATACGTGAGCTTTTCTTTCAATTTGCAGTTTCAAGAAGTTTTTTCTTTCTATTTTTTGCTTTTGTTGTTTTAAGAACAGTGGTAAGATTAGAAAGCCTGCTATTAATAAGGGTTGTAACAAGAGGAAGAACATCTGGGTTGTTCACTTCATAATCATTGAAATTTTGACATTGTACCATGTTTAGCAATGAACTCAAAACTACAAAGCCCCAGATTGAAGAGGGTAAGTGTAATATAACTTAGTTTCAGTCATACACGCATTCACGAATTTACAATGAGAATTCTCCATCCTCTTTGAAACACTTTGTTTTCTCTTAACCTCTCTTCATTCTTCTTCATGCATTCTCTCTTATTAATTCTCTGTTAAAATTCCTTCCATATTTCTCTGTTTGTCTTGTTGTGGGATTTTTTCCCTTGTGAGTTTAAAGTTTTCTGTTAAGTCCGTTGCTTCCAATCCAGATTTGAACTCTACCCACTTCCCAATTGCCCGTTTTCCAGCCTAATAAATCAAGGGGGGGAAATGAAAAAGAAGGTTCTAAATCTTTGATTCAAATCTGGGTTGTTCATGTTGTTTGGTGGTTTTCTAGAACTGGTTTCTCTTCACTGGGGGCTTGCTGCAACTTTCCAGGTAAAAAAGAAAAAAAAAAGTCTTTTTCATTATGTTTTATTTTACTTTGATTTGTTTTAATGTGGTTTTTTGGAATTTTAATGTATATATTTGGATTTTTGGATTGTAGGGAGAATTGGGTGTTAAATTCAACATAAAGTAACTTTTTTAATGAGTTAAGATGGCGTTCAAATCTAAGATAAAATGGGTTGCATTATTTGTATTGACTCTATCTTTGGCATCGTTGGTTGCTCATCTTTCAATGACAAAGTTTTCAAGTATGAATTTAGTCCAGTATAGTGCAAAAGAGGCTTTAAGCCATGATTTTCCTAATATTGGATCACCAGTAAGCTATATATATTTTCGGATTTGAAGAACAAAAGCTTTTTCTTCATCTGTTTGCTTGTATGATTTGTTGGTTTGATGCTGTTTATTTGTTCCCAAGTTGAAGACTAGAAGAAATAAGAGGCTATGGGGTGCTGTGAGGTCTCTGGAGTCTTTGCAACCACATGCAAACCCCAGAAGCAGCTATCTTGGTAAAGGGTTTTGCTCAAACTACTTAATTATGTAGTTATGCTTTTATACTGCCAAAAAACCATAATGCTGAATATCGGATAGGGGTACATGTTTGGCATGAGTAATTTTTTGAATTTTTCATCACTTCTTCATGTATTTGGAGGGTTTTTGAAGGGTCATATCGCCTACCATGTCTGAAAATGTGTTAGACACAGTTGTTGGACACTGGCAACATAGACATAATGTGTCCATGTATTTAAGAGGTTGTCAAATTTATATGTTTTTTTTATAATGAAGTAATGATAGATTTATCTTTGTTGTCTAGGTGATGATAACAGGCTAACTAGATCTTGCACCGTTTTTTAATTTGGATAATAATTTTAGCTTTCTTAGTTATGATATACCCTTGATTTGACATCTTAATGAAAAGCCATGATCAGTAGAAGAAGCTGGACCGATGATTATCTATGCAATTTCAAAAAGTTTAGAGCACTATTAAATTTTGAAATGGCATCGATAAATTGTAATGTCCTAGCTCATGTTGGTTGATTCCTATCTTGAAATCAATTGAGAAATAGATTTCATCATTTGGTTTGCGAGGACCGCTGAATGCTCCCATGACGTCGACTAACCACTAATGTTTTTGTATTTTTTTTTCTCGTTATTGGCAATGGAACTCTTTTTCTTCCTTCACAGTTCTTGATGACTGAGGTGTATATGAGATTATTCATGTTCTTGTTTGAAGTGTAGAACTCTGCTGTTTCAAGAGTTGGGACTTAGGTTATACCAACATATCTACATCTTCAGCTTGTATATGAAGTTTTGCTCTGATGATGATGATGAGAAATGTCCATTAGGTTTATATTTGTGTTTTTTAAATCTAAGTTTGTGACAAAAGCAATATAGCAGTGGCAGGTAATTTAATGAGCTGCTGATAGTACAATTTTCTTTGTAATTTCCATGATCTATCTTACTGCAATTCCTCATTTTTCTTGAAGTTCTCATTCCTGGACATGAGCGTGGAGATATGATCCTCCTAATACATGAAAACTTAGAAAAACTTGAACATACCTGTATCCAACATCTACAATCGAATCCAAGTAACATAGTTTATGGTAACTCTTAATAATATTTTTACTACATAAGTTTGATCAGAATTGCAATATTCTGTTCACTTTCCAATTAAATAAAACTGATACTTCTTGTTTGGCTGTCCTTGTTGCTTGATAATTGAATATCTTCCAATTAAGTAAAATTTTTAGTATTTATATTTGGTATATAAATATTATCCCTTTTTGAAACTTTAATCCAAATATATGTAATATTTTAATTTGTTACGTTTATGTTTTCTATGTTATGTTAATATCTAATATGAGTTTTACAAATGTGTTAAAAGCATTAAAAATAAAAAATAATTTTTAAAATAATACAATTGTGTCAATATCTAATTACAAATATTTAATTATTATATTTAAACATTTAAATATAGTTTATATATTCTAATTAAATTTAATAAATAATTAATATTAATTACTTAGAAATATTTAAAATTAATATTATATATTAAAATATTAACAATAAATTATAATAAATTATTTTTTATATTTTTGCTAAAATATCATAATATTAACTAATTTGAACATTATTTAAATACATATTTGTTACTTTATAATATCATGTCTAAAATAGACATTTTACTTCTCAAAAGTACTTTTTGACAGCAATATCAAACACTTAAATTTTTCAAAAGCACTTCTCAAAAGCACTTTTCCAAAGTACTTCTCAAAAACACTTCTCAAAAGTATTGCCAAACTGGCCCAAAAATGCGATAAGCCATATGATTTTGAATTGAATTGCTTCCGTCTTCAATATAAATTTTAATTATTTATTATATAAATTCATTCAATACATGAATCATAATCTTATTTATAAGTACGGTACTTTTTTTTATGACTATTTTGGTAAAGTTAGTTTTTAATGTTAAAAGTGTTGTGTGTGATTTTATTATACATAAAGTAATAATTCTATTTTATTTTAATAAAATTGATACAATTTTTTAAAAAATAAAATAAAATTAGCATATTTTTTTAAAAATTTAATTAATACATGTAAATTAAATTATAATTATTGTAGAGCCCAATTTTTTGTCCGAGCCCAAAATAAACCAAAAATAAATAAAATATAAAGTCCAAAATTAAAAAAAAAACAGTCCATTTTAACAGTCTCTTTACAAACCCACACCCGAGGCCCAAAATTTCGGCCCGAATTCTAAACACTACCTAATTAAAGCCCAAACCTAAGCCCAATAGCCTACCAGCCCACTAAGCCCCAAAACAGAAAACAAATCAGAAACAAAAAACCCTAGCCATTGTTTTTGCGCCGCAAGCCCGCAGCAGCCTCCCCCACGCCCAACGCCGCACGTCTCGCTTCTCCGCATCGTGCGCCCCTCCACCGTCCGCCACGCCCGTGTAACGTGCCCTTCTCAATCACGTACCTACAAACAGGGGAAGACCAGTTGTAAAGAGGCTATAAAAGACGCACATAACAATGTAAAAGGGGACGATTTTTTAGAGATACGAGAGCAATTCAGGGGACATTTTTTTTCACACACTATTTTTACGAATACACACAAGAGCAGTACAGAGAATAGATTCGCAAAAGGTTTTTTCTTTATTATTATCATTTTTCGAAACTGTTCATACATAAAAAGATTTATTTTTATTTTTTTCCCTCTTTAACTGCATATATACATATTAAAATATAAAAAAAAAAAGAGAAAAACTTACTTTTTGGAATTCCGGCCACCATGTACGGTGGCGTGGCGCATGACGACCTACACTGGTGGGATGGCCGGTGATGATTGGAGCTCTCGTGAGCCCAAGGCCGGATTCGAGAAAAAGAGAGAGTTTGAAGGATTTTTTTTTTTTTAAATGAAATGAAAATTTTTTGTTTGATTTTGGTATTTATAGTCCTCTCCATACGACGTCGTTTTGGAGCAAGCCATTAAGGCACAAAACGGCGTCGTTTCATGGCTACCCGCGCGCGACCCGACCCGCTATCATAGGATCCGCATGTTTTCTATTAAATGGGCAATTTGCGCAATAGATCCTTCCGCTTTTGCGGCATGTCACGATGCGATCCTCTTTTTCTTTCGATTTTGGCCTAAAATTTTTCTTCTGTTTCGATCTGGTCCTTAGGCCATTTAATGGTGGATATCAGAACGGCGCCGTCTTGTTGATAGGGTATAATTGCCCAATTGATCCCTATGATACGTCGCGTGTTTTAATCTAATCCTCGTTTAACCTTTTATTATTTTTTATTATTCTTTATTATTTTACTCAAATTATTTTGTTTTATTTCATTAGGTTATTTTATTTTATGTATTTTCTACTTATTGTATATATTATCTTTTATATTTTACGTAATTTTAACTTTAGTTTAATTTAAAACTCATTTTAATTTAATTTTTTTTTGGTTAAGTTATTTTATATTATTATATATTATTTATTTTGTACTACTACATAAATGTATATGTTTTCTATTTTAAAACTTACTATATTTTTAGTTGTTTTGTTATCTACTATTATTATTATCTTGTTATTACCACTATTATTTTCATTATTATTTATATTATTATTATTATTATTATTATTATTATTATTATTATTACTTTTAATATTACTAATATTATTATTTCTATTTTTTACTACTATTATTTTTATTTATTACTATTAATTTTAATATCATTGTTATTATTTTAATATTACTACTAATAATTTTTTTATTTTTTATAATTAACTTTATTATTATATTCATTAGTATTATTATTATTATTTTTATTATCAACATTATTATTGCTATTTTTATTATTTTTATTATTTTTATTATTACTAATATTATTTTTATTTTTATTTATTAATATATTTATTATTATTATCGTGTTTTTGTTACTATTATTATTTTCAAACTATTGTATATAGTATTTATTTATTTATTAATTTACTATTAGCTTCTATTTTTTGTTATTGTTTATTTTATTTTTTGCCTTTGTGATTGTTATTTATATTTTTATCATCATTACGTTGTTACACAAACTAGCATTATAATTCGTTTTACATTTTATTATCAGATCATTTCACATTTTATTCGAGGCATCAAAGATTTTGTTTTATTACGTGTTCTAACATTTGAAAGAAATCGCACCCTAACTTACTGGGTTTCGATTTTTCTCATCGAGTCTAAAGAACCAATAATTTTTTAAAATCAAAACATACAAGTTAAACCTTATTCTCAGGGATTCAGATGTTGTGTCCTAACTCACTGGATGTGACATTCTGTTATCTCGAGATAAGGATTGCTAAAAACAAAGGCAATATTCTGTATTTGGTATTTTGAGAAATTGAGCCCTAACTTACTGGGTTCCGATTTTTCATTTGACCTAAATAACCGAATATCCTTCTTAAATTTAAATGTACGATTTTTAAATGGCGAAAGATAAGCTTAGTTTCGAGGATTCGAAATGTCGTATCCTAACTCACTGGGTATGATATTTTATTCCTTCGAAATAAGTGGGTCTCGGCACCCAGTTTAAGTTATTTAAGTTTTTTTAAAGTGAAGAGGATCGTATTTCAAAATCTTTTCAAATTTTCGACATTAAGACATAATTAATCAAATCGGTACCAATTTTGGGCGTTTCGAGGGTGCTAATCCTTCCTCGTATGTAACCGACTCCCGAACCCATTTTTCTCGAATTTTGTGGACCAAAAGTATCGTTTTAATAAATCAAAATGTTTTAACGATCAATCTCTAAGTTATCCAATCACACCTAAACAAAAAGGATTGGTGGCGACTCCATATTTCATTTTAAAGTCGATCCCCGTTTTCCAAAACAAACAAAAAATGGTTTCGATAGCTTGGCGACTCCACTGGGGATAAGTAAGAGAGTCAAGCCGTAGAATTGATTATTTTTTGTCCTTTTATCGAAAAGTAAAATTGGATTTTGATTCTTTCATCGCATGAGTTTGTGTCGTGTCATATGTTTGTTGTGGTTTGTGTCTCGTAGGATATTATTGCTTCATGTTGCATGCCCGTTGTGGTCACACCTTCTAAGTGAGAGTGAGAAACTATGCCTTTGTGAGGTTTTCACCTCCGCATGGGCTAGTGGACTGCTTCCGGGATACATTTGTACCTATGTCTTCGTGAGGTTTTCACCTCCACATGGCCATAGGGAAATGTATTCCCCTGAACTGAACTCGATCCATATGAGCCTATAATGGGTGAGGATTGAGGAATCTGCTGGTTCAGGTACCCTTCCTTTAGAACTAAGCCACATATAATGATCCTTAAGAGCCCACCCTAGATAGAGCTATGCTGAACCTTAACGGTTACCCAGATAGATGTTTGACACTTTCTCTATTTGCTTTGGTTTCTATTATTCGATACTAACTTGTTGTGTGTTTTGGCTATGATTGCATGTCATTTCATATTAAAAAAGTGTCAATTCCTGTCTGGTTACTAAGTTAAAAAGCTTGTCATGGAGAATGAACTTCTTGATAAAATAGAGGACAATGCGGCTGTCCGTATATGGTCAGAGAAGATGCAACTTGAGAAAGGGGATAGTCTAGCCGAGAGATACACGTCGGAGTTGTGGGACTTCACTCGTATCAGTGTGACACAGAACGAACTCCAGGAATTAAGAGTTATATGGGCCCGTTGGGATGATGAGACTAAGCAGCTATTCTATCGTAATTATGGCGATCTACCCTACCTGTTTGACATCAAAGTGGACAAACACTTATTTCGGGCTATGACTCAGTTTTAGAACCCCGCATATAGCTGTTTCACATTTGGAAAAGTGGACTTGGTGCCTACTGTGGAAGAATACACAGCCTTGCTTCGTTGTCTAAAGGTTCAAGTCGGCAAAGCTTATTCCAGGGCTGCTAATGTACCAACTTTTGTAAAGAAGCTGATGAGTATCACCGGGATGAGTGAACCGTGGGTCACGACCCACATTCAGCAAAAAGGTGAAGGAAAATGCATTCCTTGGGTGAGCTTGAGAGACTTGATTTAGCATATCCAGATATAAAGAGGAAAGTTGGCATCTTCGCCTTGAGTATCTATGGTTTGGTAATTTTCCCCAAAGCTTTGAGGCATATAGATGAAGCAGTTGATGACCTATTTGACTGACTTGACAAGAGGGTTACGTTGGTACCAGCGATTCTTGCCGAAACATTCAGATCTTTGAGTGCATGTCGGAGGGCAGGTGAAGGTAGATTTATAGGATGCGCGCAATTATTGTTAGCTTGGTTCCATAGCCATTTCTCGAAGGTTAACAAAGTTTCATACCGAGTATTCTCCAAGGATCATTCCCCATTGAAGGAAGTAGCAGCTACGCCAATGAGGGATGACATATCAGAAGAAAGGTGGATAGCAATTTTTCAAAACCTTCAGGAGGAGGATGTTGAGAGCAGAGCCCCTTGGATGGTTCCTAACGAAATCCTCTATCGGTGTGGGAATTTTGACTGGGTACCTTTGCCTGGAATTTGGGGAGCCGTTGGATATGCCTCTTTTCTCGTGTTAAGGCAGTACATGACAAAGCAGTTTATACCGGTGACACACGGGCTAGCTCGGTATGAATTTTCGTATAAGGGGGATAATTATAAGAAGAAGGTTTGAGAGATTTCTAATGCTTGGATGTAGGTTTGATGACGACCCTCGAATATGATGCGTGGCGGAGTAGAAGAATCAATGATAATATCCCCAGACCGAGACAAGATGGCCCTCGACCGATGGAGGAATACCTGCAAATAGTCCCTTCCGAGTTGGAAATCATAAAATAGGACTTCGAAAATAGAAATTTAGAGTTAGGAAAAAAGATAGAACAACTAGAGGAAGAAAAAGTGCATTTGAGGTTAGATATTGATGTCCAGAAATTAGAGGCTGAGAAACTGAAAAAAGGGAAAAAGAAGGCCGAAGATGACTTGGACAGTTTGAAGACTAATTACAAGAAGTTGCGTATGTCGATGAGAACAGCTGGGTTGGGAAAGACATCGGAGTAGTGGCAATAAGAAATTCAAGAAGAAAGGGCTACGGCTGACCAGTGGGAGAGGAGGTTCCATGATGCTCAAGCACGCGAAAATGCCTTAAAGAAGAGCTTGGTCGAGGGCCTAGAAGAGAAGCAAAGGTTAGAAGCTCGAGTAACAGAGTTAGAAGAGGCATTGCATCAGCATCATGGTCGTAACTCCGACATTGAATCAAGAGCCAGCCTTAGTAGGATCGAGGATTTAGAAGGAAAAGTTGAAGAACTCGAAACTACGTTACAGAACTACGAACTTCGAATTGAATCCCTTGAATCGAATAATGAGCAGTGGCAGGGGCAGCTTCGTCGATCTCAAGACCAGGTTAGAGAAAGAGATTACGTCATGGGCGAAGCTGTGGCTCAGATACGAGAAGTGGCTAATCATTTACAAGCTTTAGCGGTTCAGGCTGATGTGTTAAGTGTGAAATATGAGCTAGAGTCAGACCGGGGTCGAGAGTTAGCTTGGCTTCTTAAGAAAGTTAAAGCTTTGAGCATAAGGGCTAGGCCGTATAAGTGATTTTGTTTTATGTAAGGGATTTTGTTTTCTTATAAAGTTATTCTAAAAGAAATTGAACCAGAATCGACACCTTTTATTTTTGCATTCATATCATGCATTTGCATTACATCGCATCATATGCATTGAATGTCATAAAAGAACCCTATTAACTAGAGATCGTATTATAGTTACCCTGGAACATCACTACTACACTCGAAGAAAAACGAAAGCCATGGATCAAAGGTTAGAAAGGTTAGAACAAATGCAAAAGGAGATGCAGGACCAATTGCAAACTCAGATGCAAGAACAGTTGGCTAAGATCCAACAGGATATGAGGGACCAAATGCTGGAATCCCAGAGAAGCATGATGAGCCAGTTAACACAGTTGTTGGCTGGAGGGCCTGATAAAGGAAAGAGCCCTATGGTCGATACCGGAGACGATAATGAAGACTCTACTTATCCTCCAAGCTTTGCCCCGGTAAATTCCCAAGTACAATCACCAAGAGTGTCTGTTAATATCAAACCCTAGTATCAATCCGGTACCTCAGCACCTGTAAACTTCCCAATAGGCTCGAGCTCCAACCCCGGAGATAATTTGGCAAAACCAATGGTCTCTGAATTCGATGATGCAGCAGAAGGGGAAAAAGCAAGGGCGGAGCTCCCAAAACAGTTCGAAGATCGATGCAAATGGTTGGAGGAGAAGTTCAAAATATTGGAAAGCACTGATTACCAATGTGAAGTGGATGCTAAGAAGTTGAGTCGGTCCCGGATCCGTACTCCTCCAAAGTTCAAGATGCCGAGTTCGAAAAATACAACGGGACCGGTATACGAGGCCCATATTACAATATTCGCATCGGAGAATGACGGGACATGTCAAAGAACGCGACCAATTGTTGATTCTTCGTTTCTAGGATAGTTTGGTGGGGGCGCGCCAAATGGTACAATCAGTTGAGTCGTACTCAAGTCAAATCATGGAAGGACTTAGCACAGGCCTTCATGAAGCATTATGGCCATGTGACAGATATAGCGCCTGACAGGATCACGTTACAGAACATGGAGAAAAAGTTGGGCAAAAGTTTCAGGAAATATGCCCAGAGGTGGAGGGAAGTCACTACACAAGTCCAACCGCCACTGCTGGAGAAAGAAACAACCATGCTCTTCATTAATACCTTGAAAGCACCTTTTATCAATCATATGTTGGGGAGCGCAACTAAGAATTTCGCAGACATAGTGATGTCTGGTGAAATGATAGAGAGTACGATAAGGTGTGGAAAAATAGAGGCTAAAGAAAACACGAAAAGATCAGCCCCAAAGAAAAGAGAAAATGAAGTAAGTAATGTGAGCTCGGGTTATTCAAAACCCATTACTGTCAATCAATCGAGAGCGGTAGCCACGGGCTAGCAGGCCTCACCAAGGTAGGAGCCCGACACGAAGCAGAATATAGAGAAGTTCCAGTTTACTCCTATACCAATGACGTATAGGGAGTTGTATAAAAGTTTGTTCGATGCACATGTTGTAGCCCCTTTCTACTTGAAACCGTTGCAACCCCCATATCCTAAGTGGTATGACGCAAAGGCTCAGTGTGAATACCATGCGGGAATCGTAGGACACTCGATAGAAAACTGCACCTCATTTAAAAGGTTAGTCGAAAGGCTTATTAAAGCGGGTGTTGTAAAGTTCAACGACGCACCTGGGGTGGGAAATCCGTTACCCAGTCATACTGATAAAGGGGTAAACGCGATAGTCGAGAACATTGGGAGGAGGATCAAACTGAATGTTGCTGAAGTAAGAACCCCATTGAGGGAGGTTTGGAAGGAAATGCAGGAAAGAGGGTTAGCCCCGCAAGGGTTGGGGAGCAAATCCCAAGATACGAGGAACTACTGTGAGTTCCACAATAAGGAGGACCATGAGATCCAGCGATGTAGCGAACTCAGGGCCCTAGTGCAAGGGTTAATGGATAACAAAGAGCCGGATTTCTTTGACTCTACTGAAAGAGAAGACGTGTGCACCGCAGAAGGAGGGTCAGTAGAGAAGGTCTTTGAGGTCAATCACCCAGTGGTGATCATCACACGACCAAGAATCGATGAAGCAGGAGCAAGAGTGGCACCCAGAGTTGTAATTCAGAAACCCGTGATTTTTCCTTATAAGGATAGCAAGAGGGTGCCTTGGGATTATAACTGCAGTGTGACAGTTTTGGGAAAGGAGAGTTCGGCCAGCATGCCAAACACAGAATCTGAACCCATAAAAAGGAAGTCTTTTATGACCAGACAAGGAGAAAAGAGGTCAGAACCACCGGTAAATGAACCAGTAATGGAAAATGAAGCTAAAGAGTTTCTGAAGTTCCTAAAACACAGTGAGTATAGTGTTGTGGAACAATTACACAAGCAACCGGCACGCATATCAGTACTGGCTTTACTCTTAAACTCGGAGGTGCACCGTAGCGCGCTAATGAAGGTGTTGAACGAAACCTATGTCGCTGATGACATTTCGGTAAACAAGCTAGACCGCCTTGTTAGCAACATAAGCGCCGACAACTTCATCTCTTTCAGTGACAATGAAATACCGCCAGGGGGCATGGGATCCACCAAAGCTTTACACATCACCACCCGCTGTAAAGGGTATACATTACCGAAGGTACTAATCGACAATGGTTCAACATTAAACATCTTACCTCTGTCCACGTTGAACAGATTGCCTGTAGACAGCTCTCATATGAAAACATGCCAAAATGTAGTGAGAGCATTTGATGATACAGAAAGGAAAGAAATTGGAAGAGTAGAGATACCTCTTCTAATTTGGCCAAATACATACGAGGTAGACTTCCTAGTGATGGACATTAAGCCTTCCTATAATTGTCTGTTGGGGAGGCCATGGATTCATTCGGCAGGGGTAGTACCATCATCGTTGCATCAGAAGTTAAAGTTAGTGACGGAGGGCCTGCTAATAACGATAAACGCGGAGGAGGACATTATCGCATCCGTTGCTAGTGATGCGCCATACGTAGAGAGTGATAGTGAAGCAATTGAATGTTCTTTTCGGTCATTAGAGCTTGTGAATGCTACTTTCATCACCGAGGGAAGCAAGATCTCGGTGCCCAAAATCTCCGAAGCAACAAAGATGGGCCTACAACTGACAGTGGGAAAAGGAGTGTTACCTAGAAAAGGACTTGGGAAATACCTCCATGGACGGGTCAAAGTACCGGTCTTGACTAGCAAATGGGACCATTTTGGCTTAGGGTATATGCCAGATGCCAAACAGAGGAAGAAAGAGCTGGAGAGGAGACAAGAGAGACGAAAGGTACGATTGGATGGGTCAGAGGTTAAGTGGGAGCTAATGACCTTTCCCCATATATCCAATACATTCTTGTCAAGAGGAGTTATCCATCCGGGACCGGAGGGACTGGAGAACACGAATGAAGAAACGACTGAAGATATGATGAAAACTTTGAGCATCAACGCCGTATTTGAAGAGGGACCGAAGGAAGGAAACTTAACGGGCATTTGCCCCTATGAGCCTGGAAGTGTTCTGAACAACTGGACTGTAGAAGAACTTCCTGTGGTTTTTAGAGCAAATACAGAGTAATGTTCAAAACACGCTTATTGTTTTCTAGCCTAGGAACAATAAGAATCTGTTGTGAAATAGGCTCATGTTCAAAACGACTTTATTTCAATAAAAAATGCATCGAGCAATTATTCTTTTATTTCTTTTTATTCCATTCATAATCATACCATACAAATAAGTTATTCTTAGATTCATTGGTTTCTTTGGGTATTCTTTCGTACCTACCATAGGTCCCCAGATATCGATGTCATGAGCAATGCTGCCATGGACCAAGAACTCCCTTGTGAACGAGACATGTGCTTAGAGGGATCTCAGGATTTTGCAGATGACGGAGACCGTAGCTTATCCCCGGATTTGTTAAGGATGGTAGAGCGGGAAGAGAAGCTGATTCTACCTCACAAAGAGACAGTTGAGAATGTGATTTTGGAAGAGGGGAAAGAGGTGAAAATTGGCACTTGCATAAATGAGGAAACAAGGCAAGATCTCTTTAAACTTCTACAGGAGTTCAAAGATATCTTCGCATGGTCATATCAAGACATGCCTGGGTTGAGAGCCGATATTGCAATACATCGGGTCCCCATAAAAGAAGAATGCAAGCCGGTTCAACAGAAGCTCTGAAGGATGAGACCTGATGTTGCAGTAAAAATAAGAGAAGAGGTCAAGAAACAATTTGAAGCTGGGTTCTTACATGTGGTTAACTACTCGGAATGGGTAGCCAACGTCGTCCCCGTCCCTAAGAAGGATGGAAAAGTGCGGATATGTGTAGATTATAGAGATCTAAACAAGGCTAGCCCAAAGGAAATTTTCCCATTGCCTCACATTAACACCCTAGTGGATAATACGGCAGACTACTCACTGTTCTCTTTTATGGATGGGTTTTCTGGATACAATCAGATCAAAATGCATCCTGAAGACATGGAAAAAACCACGTTCATAACCTTATGGGGAACATTTTGTTACAAGGTGATGCCATTAGGGTTAAAGAATGCGGGAGCAACATACCAAAGAGTCATGGTAATCCTGTTTCACGACAGGATGCACAAGGAGATCGAGGTCAACATCAACGACATGATCGTAAAATCTCGAACGGAAAAGGAGCATGTACAGGTTTTGAAGAAACTGTTTTTGAGGTTGAGGAAATTTCAGCTAAAGCTCAATCTAACCAAGTGTACTTTCGGGGCTAGGTCAAGAAAACTGCTTGGTTTCGTAGTCAGTGAAAAGGGAATTGAGGTCGACCCGGATAAAGTCAAGGCTGTGCAAGAATTGCCTTCACCGCGCACTCAAAAGGAAATTCGAGGTTTTCTAGAAAGACTAAATCATATTGCCCGGTTCATTTCGCAATTGACTGAGAAATGTGACCCCATATTTCGTCTTCTTAAGAAACACAATCCAGGCATTGGGGACAATGAATGCCAGAAGGCTTTTGACAGAATTAAGCAATACTTGTCTAATACTCCAGTACTAATGCCACCCAGTCCTGATAAACCATTGATTCTGTATTTGACGGTATTCGATAATTCAATGGGATGTGTGCTCGGCCAACACGATGAGACAAGAAAGAAAGAAAAGGCGATATATTATCTCAGTAAGAAATTTACTGTGTATGAAATAAGATACTCACCAATTGAGAAATTATGTTGCGCCTTGGTCTGGACAACTTGGAGGTTGAGGCAGTACATGTTGTACCATACGACTTGGTTAATCTCGAAACTAGACCCTCTTAAGTACATGATGGAGTCAATCGCTCCGAATGGAAGAATGACCTAATGGCAAATTTTGCTCTCCGAATTTGACATAGTCTATGTGAACCAGAAGGCTGTGAAGGGAAGTGCAATAGTAGATTTTCTAGCCAGCAGAGCTCTAGACGATTACGAGCCCTTGAACTTTGATTTTCCTAATGAAGATCTGATGTTTGTAGCGGCTACTGAGGAAGATACCCTAGAAGATCGTCCTTGGAAATTGAACTTCGATGGAGCGTCAAATGCCGTTGGTAATGGAGTTGGGGTAGTCCTGATATCCCCAAGTGGAGATCATTATCCATTCACTTGCAAGTTGGATTTTGACTGCACAAACAATATGGCAGAATACGAAGCATGTATCATGGGAATTCAAGCAGCCATAGACCGCAAAATCAAGGTGCTAGAGGTATATGGAGATTCTGTGTTGGTGATCTATCAGCTCAAAGGCGAATGGGAAACGAGAGATCCCAAATTGATCAGTTATCGAAAGTTAGTTTTGGAGCTAATTGAGGAGTTTGATAATATCACCTTCTTTTATCTCCCGCGTGATGAAAACCAGATGGCTGACGCCTTGGCCATATTAGCTTCTATGATCAGAGTAAATGAACAGGAAGGTATGAAGCCTATCCAAATGAGTATCTGTGAGGCTCCAGCTCACTGCTGCAATATCGACGAAGAGGATGAGAGAGATGATCATCTTTGGTATCATGATATTCTGCGATATGTGAAGAGCCGCGTATACCCTGATCAAGCAACTGAAAATGATAGGAGAACATTGAGAAGACTGGCCAATGACTATGTCTTAGACGGAGAAATCCTGTATAAAAAGAGGAAGGACCAGGTGCTGTTAAGATGCGTTGATGATGTTGAGGCTAAAAAAATCCTAGAAGAAGTCCATGAGGGTGTCTGTGGGACGCATGCCAATGGGTTTACAATGGCCAGGCAAATCATGAGATTCGAGTATTACTGGTCCATGATGGAAGGAGATTGCATCCGTTACGCTAAAAAGTGCCATAAGTGCCAAATTTATGGAGACAAGATCCATGTGCCTCCTTCGCTTCTTCATGTTATGACTTCTCCATGACCTTTTTCAATGTGGGGCATGGACGTCATTGGGCCGATTTCGCCGAAGGCTTCTAATGGACATCAATTCATTTTCGTAGTCATCGATTACTTCACCAAATAGGTGGAGGTAGCTTCATATGCCAATGTCACGAAGACGGCAGTTAGCAAGTTTTTGAAGAGGGGGATCATATGTCGCTATGGTATGCCGAAAAGGATCGTATCTGACAATGCGTTGAACTTGAACAATGGCGCGATAGTGGAGGTCTACAGTCAGTTCAAAATTAAGCACTACAACTCGTCTCCATATCGCCCGAAAATGAATGGTGCAGTTGAGGCAGCTAATATCAAGAAAATTGTGGGGAAAATGATAAAGACCTACAAAGATTGGCATGAAAAATTACCGTTTTCCCTCTATGCCTATCGAACATCTGTTAGAACTTCTACCGGGGTAACACCTTTCTCATTGGTTTATGGGATGGAGGCGATTTTGCCCATTGAAGTTGAAATTCCTTCTCTCCAGCTTTTATCAGAGCTGAAGTTGGATGAAGCGGAAGGGATCCAATCTCAGTATGATCAACTGAATCTAATTGAGGAGAAAAGGTTAAAAGCCATCCGTCATGGTCAAATATACCAGAAGCGAATGATGCGAGCTTACAACAAAAAAGTCCACCCCAAAGTATTCCATGAGGGAGACCTGGTATTGAAAAAGATCTTACCTATGCAAAAGGACTTCAGAGGAAAGTGGATGCCTAATTGGGAGGGACCTTATGTTGTAAGAAAGGCCTTTTCTGGAGGAGCATTGGTCTTAGCCGAGTGGACGGCAAGAGTCAGCTAAACCCAGTTAATATGGACTCAGTCAAGAAGTACTTCGCTTAAGAAGGAAAATGGGCCAAGGTGAAAACCCGCAGAGGGCGTCTTGAGTTCAAAAAAAAATGGAGAGGCCAAGGTCAAAACCCGCAAAGGGCACTTTGAGACCAAAGGAGCTTTGAATTGAAAACCCGTACAGGGCAATTCGAATTTTTGATGAGAAATAGGGCATGTGCTAGCCATCCTATACCTGAGTTAACAATGAGGAGATATGCTACATCTTAGGGGCAGTGACAAAGTACTACAGATCTCCTAGACACATGTTGAACTCAAAATGGTCTTCAAGAAGTTCATGTAGAGAAGCTCAGACTGTGATATCTGGGGCACCAATTCCACCCTTACTCGTTTTTGTACCTTAGCAAAATTTGCTTTCTTTGCTCAATCCATTCTTTATGGATTTTTGTCCCAAATAAATTTCAATTTTATTCGTCTCTATAATCTTTTTCAAGTATTTTCATATTGAAATAATGATCAATGAACTAATAATGCTTTCACAAAAGAAGTTTTGCATATTACTCTGAAAGTCTCTAAATAATGCAAGAATCTGAAACAGGACAATTATTTAGAACTCACCAAGCTTAAAGGGCTGGGAACACTTGAGAGATAAGAGTCTAAGCAATGACTACATCTTCAGATTCTTTGTCGAAAATGTCGACTGAACAAGAAGATATACGTCAGGGATATCACCTTAACAAGCAGCGAGCAATGACAGCCCAAATGTTAAAAATGGATCATTCTCATGACTTTGCATTCATTCATATAACATTCATAATACATCTGGTTAGGAGCATTTTCCAATCATGACATCCTAATCATTTGGCATAAGCATAGACCCCATGAAATCAATTCTACAGGTATGTTCCCCAGAGGACGATGTGGTAAAATTGATTAAAATTACAAATTTCGGCGAATCTTATCTCCATGTATCGGCAATGGAGCAGATTTAGGCCAATAGCCTTATCTTCCTGAGATAGCAAGGGAGCAGGCTGAAATTACAAGTCTTATCTCCATGTATCGGCAATGGAGCAGACTAAAGATTGTAGATCTTGTCTCCTCGAGATAGCAGCGGTGTAGATCGAAGTTGGCGAATCTTATCTCCATGTATCGCCAATGGAGCAGATTTAAGCCACTAGCCTTATCTTCCTGAGATAGCAAGGGAGCAGGCTGAAATTACAAGTCTTATCTCCATGTATCGGCAATGGAGCAGACTGAAGATTGCAGATCTTATCTCCCTAAGCAGTAGTGGAGCAGATCGAAGACGGTGAGCCTTATCTCCCTGAGTAGCAGTGGAGTAGGCTGAAGATTACAGATCATATCTCCCTAAGCAGTAGTGGAGCAGATTGAAACGAAAATTCCTATACCCCTGAGGATGCAGTGGGTTAGAGCGAGGCTACTTGAAGAGAAGAAGTGCCAAGAAGTCAAGACTCGGCAAGACCGGGCAAAATTGGTCCTTTTAAAGTCTTTGCTCCATTCTCGTTACACGACAACGAGCAAAGAGGGGCAGCTGTAGAGCCCAATTTTTTGTCCGGGCCCAAAATAAACAAAAAATAAATAAAACATAAAGTCCAAAATTTAAAAAAAATAGTCCATTTTAACAGTCTCTTTACAAACCCACACCCGAGGCCCAAAATTTCGGCCCGAATTCTAAACACTACCCAATTATAGCCCAAACCTAAGCCCAATAGCCTACCAGCCCACTAAACCCTAAAACAGAAAACAAATCAGAAACAAAAAACCCTAGCCATTATTTTTGCGCCGCAAGCCCGCAGCAGCCCCCCACGCCCAACGCCGCACGTCTCGCTTCTCCGCGTCGTGCGCCCCTCCACCGTCCGCCACGCCCGTGTAACGTGCCCTTCTCCATCACGTACCTACAAACAGGGGAAGACCAGTTGTAAAGAGGCTATAAAAGCCGCACATAACAATGTAAAAGGGGACGATTTTTTAGAGATACGAGAGCAATTCAAGGGACATTTTTTTTTCACACACTATTTTTACGAATACACACAAGAGCAGTACAGAGAATAGATTCGCAAAAGGTTTTTTCTTTATTATTATCATTTTTCGAAACTGTTCATACATAAAAAGATTTATTTTTATTTTTTCCCTCTTTAACTGCATATATACATATTAAAATATATAAAAAAGAGAAAAACTTACTTTTTGGAATTCCGGCCATCGTGTACGGTGGCCGGCGGCGGCGATCTACGGTGGAGACTGGCCGACCGATGATTGGAGCTCTCGTCGGAGCCCAAGGCCGGATTCGGAGAAAGCAGAGAGAGTTTGAAGGATGTTTTTTAAAAGGGGGCTGAAATGAAAAATTTTTGTTTGATTTTGGTATTTATAGTCCTCTCCATACGGCGTCGTTTTGGAGCAAGCCATTAAGGCACAAAACAGCGTCGTTTCATGGCTACACGCGCGCGACCCGACCCGCTATCATAGGATCCGCGTGTTTTCTATTAAATGGGCAATTTGTGCAACAGATCCTTCCGCTTTTGCGGCATGTCACGATGCGATCCTCTTTTGCTTTCGATTTTGGCCTAAAATTTTTCTTCTGTTTCGATCTGGTCCTTAGGCCATTTAATGGTGGATATCAGAACGGCGCCGCCTTGTTGATAGGGTATAATTGCCAAATTGATCCCTATGATACGTCACGTGTTTTAATCCAGTCCTCGTTTAACCTTTTTTTATTTTTTATTATTCTTTATTATTTTACTCAAATTATTTTGTTTTATTTCATTAGGTTATTTTATTTTATGTATTTTCTACTAATTGTATATATTATCTTTTATATTTTACATAATTTTAACTTTAGTTTAATTTAAAACTCATTTTAATTTAGTTTTTTTTTGGTTAAGTTATTTTATATTATTAGATATTATTTATTTTGTACTACTACATAAATGTATATGTTTTCTATTTTAAAACTTACTATATTTTTAGTTGTTTTGTTATCTACTATTATTATTATCTTGTTATTACCACTATTATTTTCATTATTATTTATATTATTATTTTTATTACTTTTAATATTACTAGTATTATTATTTCTATTTTTACTACTATTTTTATTTATTACTATTAATTTTAATATCATTTTTATTATTTTAACATTACTATTACTATTATTTTTTATAATTAACTTTATTATTATATTCATTAGTATTATTATTATTTTTATTATCAACATTATTATTGCTATTTTTATTATTTCTATTATTTTTATTATTACTAATATTATTTTTATTTTTATTTATTAATATATATTATTTTTATTATTATTGTGTTTTTGTTACTATTATTATTATTATTTTCAAACTATTGTATATAGTATTTATTTATTTATTAATTTACTATTAGCTTCTATTTTTTGTTATTGTTTTCTTTCATTTTATTTTATTTGTTTATTTTGCTTTTATTTTATTGTATTTTATTTTTTGCCTTTGTGATTGTTATTTATATTTTTATCATCATTACGTTGTTACACAAACTAGCATTTTAATTCGTTTTACATTTTATTATCAGATCATATCACATTTTATTCGAGGCATCAAAGATTTTGTTTTTATTACGTGTTCTAAGATTTGAAAGAAATCGCACCCTAACTTACTGGGTTTCGATTTTTCTCATCGAGTCTAAAGAACCAATAATTTTTTAAAATCAAAACATACAAGTGAAAGCTTATTCTCGGGGATTCAAATGTTGTGTCCTAACTCACTGGATGCGACATTCTGTTATCTCGAGATAAGGATTGCTAAAAACAAAGGCAATGTTCTGTATTTGGTATTTTGAGAAATTGAACTTACTGGGTTCCGATTTTTCATTTGACCTAAATAACCGAATAACCTTCTTAAATTTAAATGTACGAGTTTTAAATGGCGAAAAATAAGCTTAGTTTCGAGGATTCGAAATGTCGTATCCTAACTCACTGGATATGATATTTTATTCCTTCGAAATAAGTGGGTCTCGGCACCCAGTTTAAGTTATTTAAGTTTTTTAAAGTGAAGAGGATCGTATTTCAAAATCTTTTCAAATTTTTGACATTAAGACATTAATTAATCAAATCGGTACCAATTTTGGGCGTTTCAATGGTGCTAATCCTTCTTCGTACGTAACCAACTCCCAAACCCGTTTTTCTCGAATTTTGTGGACCAAAAGTATCGTTTTAATAAATCAAAATGTTTTAACGATCAATCTCTAGGTGATCCAACTACACCTAAACAAAAAGGATTGGTGACGACTCCATATTTTATTTTAAAGTCGATCCCCGTTTTCCAAAACAAAAAAAAAATGGTTTCGACAATTATCACACCTTTTTTTTACTATGTTTAGAGTTCTATCCAAGTAATAGCTCTATTTTAAAATTAGCACAATATTTCTTTAACTAATAATTGTAAACTACATTATAATATTTTTAAATGTGTAATAATTATCACAACTTCTATTAAATTATAATTGTTTTTAAATATATAATTATCCCAACTTCTAATTTACTTCAACTTTTTTATTTTAAAATGTGAATTTAGTAATATGATGAAAAATAAATGATATTCTCACCAGTTCAATTTATTTTTTCAAATTGGAGCGCATATATATATATTATAGATTAAAGCTCTTTTTTATAAATATAATAAATAAAAAAATATTTAAAATGAAAAATTCATAATATAATAAACAAAAAAAGTTATATTGGTCGGTTCAAAAGTTCTTTCAAACTCAACCTTTGATATATATATATATATATATATATATATATAGATTATTGAAAAATAGTTAGATTTTAATTTTGGTCCCTCTATTTGGCCTAAGTTTGAGATTTTATTTCTATACTTAATTTTTAACATAATATAATCCCTATATTTTTATAATATTATTCATTAGTTCAAGTAATTAATATCATTAACTTTTTTATTAAAATATTATATGGTTATATAATTTGAATGTCTTAAGGGTTTTAAAAATTAACACGTGGCTTCTCATTTCTTTCGAGTTTGCCATGCTCTTTATATATATATATATATATATATATATATATATTATAAGACAATAGTCAAATTTTAGTTTTGGCCCTTATTATGTTGAAACTTGAGATTTAATCTATTGATTCATTTACTTTTATAATGTCATTAGTTAGTCTAAAAAGTTAATATTGTTAACTATTTCAACCAAAATGTTGATGCCAGTTTTTCTTAAGAATTTCATTCCAACAAAAAAAAATAATATTTTTATCATGACGAGTTCGAATGAGTGCTTTTAAGAAAAATTCACATAAGTATTTTCAATGTTATTTTTATTGTTACATGACTACAAAGCGAATATTTTTTTAATTACAAATTTTCACACCAATGAATTTAATAGAAGAACTTTAACAGTGGAAACAACTTGATCTAAGTTTTTAAATTTGAAAAGTAGAGGAACTAAATTCCTGAAAATAAAAGTAAGGGACCAAATTCCAAATTTACAAAGTGTATAAGGAATTGGACATATTTCAACTTTCAAAATTTTACTCTATAATTTGACATAAACAAAATATCAACCCAACGCGAAGTGTGGACTGAGAACCATACTAGTAGATATTAAAAGAACAATACGAAGCAAACAATTGATGCCAAGTAGAAGTATTTTCAAGCTAAGGAAGAGTTAGAGCTTGTTTGATAACCCATTAAAAAGTTAAATCGACTGAAAATTAATATTTTCAACAATTTAATTTCTTAAGTATGTATGATAATTTAAAATAAAAAGATGTTCAAATGTTGAGGGCTTGTTTAATAACCCATTGAAAATGTTAAATAAATTAAAAATCAATTGACATAATATATAAATATTAAGGGCTAAATCTGTTGAAAATTATAAAATTGGGATCAAATTGACAAAATATATAAACATTAAAGGTTAAATTTATTGTTATACCAATTAATTTTATATAAAATTAATAAAAAAAATTAACGTCATGATTAATTATATTTAATTACTCAATTTAAACGTGATGTTAAAAATTAAGAGGGATTAAATGTAAAAAGAATGTTAAGAGAACGGGCATGAGGACACCTGACCGGGAAGAAAATGACATGGGTATTGGCGTGTAAGGGAAGTTGAATAATGAGGTAATTGCAGCTATGCTTAATTAATTTTTGTATTGTTAAATTTATAACAGAAAGGGTTATATTTGCTCCAAATAATAAAATATTATGTTTGAATACACAATTCATTATTTCTTTACAACGATAATAATTGAAAAACAATTTATTAATTTATAACTTAAAATTAAATTTCTAATTTAAGAAAAATAATATCAGCTTGAAAACATTTCTTTATTTCATTAATTTATTATCATTTATTTCTCAAGCGAAACGAGGCAATTATATTAGTAGGGATAAATATTAAGCCATACCAAATTTACACGAAATAGAAAATCAATATGATGTGTAATATATATGACTGTGTTAACATGCATGCATATGGACTTCTAATTCATTATTTTTTCAATTTCAAATCTATCAGCGGGTCAAACGGTCTACTCAGTCAGCACCAATTCATACGGCCGGCCGGAAGAAGAAGTTTCAGGCAAGTTCATTTCCCAGGTGTTACCTATAATCTCTTGGGAAAATTAAGATGATTAACTTGTTATACAAAATGTTAAATTTCTTTTTCACTAAACACCAGCTTGAAAAAGTCAGAAACAGGCCTTACCAACGAGATCCCAATCCTGTGCTTCTAGCGACTCTATCAGCTAAGAAAATTGACTTCTCTAACCATGACAAACAAATCTCGTACAAAAATAATGAACAAATCTTTATTAAAATAAGCTTTTCACAAGATAATGAACAAATCTTTATTAAATAGGCATGTATTGGCTTGTCAAAACAACAATCGACGTGGAAGGCACGGAATAGTTTTGTCTTTAACAAGGGCCACTATAGAGTTGAGGAGATCTTATCACATAGCAGAAGCTAGACTAAGGTCATTAAGTAGAATAAACAGAGTCGGTCGGACACAGATTTACAACAATAGCACCAAATAGCTACTTGGAAACCACCTGCACATGGGTGGATAAAGGTGAATTCTGATGGGGTTGATAGTCAGTTGTCAATAGCAACGAGTGGGGTATTGCGTAATAAGGATGGTGACTAGATCCTGGGTTACTCTCGTAGTATTTGTATTTGCAATGTTCTAACGACTGAGATTTGGGCTACCTATGATGGTCATTCCTTGCGTAGACAAATGGCTATTGTAAGGTGTGTTCTGAATTTGATAACATAAAGATGGTTGAGTTGTTACAACAAGGAAGATCGACAACTAGAAGTTTGGCGTTAGTAAGACAAATTAATAAGCTTCTGCGACAAAACTAGGAAGTAACTATATAGCATGTTTAGACGAATTGTAATGCTCCGCAGACCACGTGGCTCAGCTACAGGAGGTTGTAAGCTGAAGTTCATCAATTCTTAACTCCCCCATCAAGCATTCAGAATATCTTACTTTGTGATAAAATGAACAAATGATTGGAATGGTCTCTGTAGTCGGCCCATTTTGCCCGGGCCCATAAAATAGAATAAAAAATCAAAAAATATATCAAGTGTCCTTTTACAGTCCTTTACAAAGCCCAAATTTAATTTACAAATGGCCCAAATACTAAAACTACTCAGCAACCCAAATTAGACTTACTAACCCAAAACAGATTGACCCAATACCTAAAACCCGAAGCCCATTACAACCCAAACCAACAGACCCAAAATATACGGGGCCCAAACGACCGAAATGTTACCAAATCAGAAACCTAGGGTTTCTGATTAACCCTAGGCGCCGCAGCAAGCAAGCAGCCCCTCCTCACGCCGACAGTCGCGCTGCAATCGGCGCACAGACAGCGCCCAGTCACCGCCGAGATCTCTGCTCCTCACCTGCAA
This sequence comes from Gossypium sturtianum, assembly GCA_025698515.1. Lineage (NCBI taxonomy): Eukaryota > Viridiplantae > Streptophyta > Magnoliopsida > Malvales > Malvaceae > Gossypium > Gossypium sturtianum. Next base: position 124,988,063 of record CM046953.1, on the reverse strand, counting down.
AAAGGAAAGAATAACAGCAGCAGATCACAACAAACATGGCAAACATTTTATTTCTTTTTTTATTTTTCATTTTGAAAGGCTATAAAAGCCTGTCATAAACCTGTAAACGGGGACACAAGCAACGATATACACAATACAATACAAAAAAATCAAAGAATGAACAAGGTTTCTTTTTTTTCTTTCTATTAAAAAAAAATGGTTTCGACAGCTTGGCGACTCTGCTGGGGACATCATCAGAGAGTCAAGCCACAAATTGATTATTTTTGTCCTTTTATCGAAAATTAAAATTTGATTTTGATTTTAAAATTTGATTTCGATTCTTTCACCGCATGAGTTTGTGACATATGTTTGTTATGGTTTGAGTCTCATAGGGTACTCTTGCATCATATTGCATGACCGTTGTTGTCACACCCTTAAGTGGGAGTGAGAAACTATGCCTTCGTGAGGTTTTCACCTCCACATGGGCTAGTGGACTGCTTCCGGGATACATCTGTACCTATGTCTTCGTGAGGTTTTCACCTCCGTGCAGCCATAGGGAAATGTATTCCCCTGAACCGAACTCGGTCCGTATGAGCCTATAATGGGTGAGGATCGAGGAATCTGCTGGTTCGGGTACCTCAACTTTAGAGTTAAACCACATGTAGAAAACCTAAGGACTTACCCTAGGTAGAACTATGTCAAACCCTAGTGGTCACCCGGATAGGTGTTCTATGATTATTTATTTCGCCTGTGCTAACGTGTTCTCTTTTGTTTTGATTACATTGCATTCATATCATAGAAAAGAGGTGTTGATTCAAATTTGATTGCTAAATAGAAAAGTTTGTCATAAGGAAATGGATTTTTTGATAAAGTGGATTATAATACGGTTGTCCGAATATGTTTCAAGCAAACACAACGAGAGAAGGCTAATAGTCCGTGAAGGAATACAAGAGTTAATTGCCCAAGGATTCAAGCTGACAAAGACTATTCGAGAATCACCACGGCAAGGCTTTCTTGAAGAGGCTAACAAGCATTGCGAGGATAAGTGAGCAGTGAGTCGCGGCCCAGATCAAGCAAAAAGGAGCTAATAGGAGGCATATATTAGAAGTTTGCAAGATTTAACCTATGCGAAGAAGGGGATTGATGTTTTTGCTTGGAATATGAGGGCATGGCCGTATATGTGATCCGTTTTATGTAAAGAAATTTGCTTTTTAGAAAAAATTTTCTAATGGAATTGAATTCAGAATCAATGCCTCTCTTTCTTTGCATTCATGCATTTGCATTACATCACATCACATGCATTTAAGTCCATAGAGAGAGTCTAATTAGTTGAAATTATAATAGAGAGAGAGAGAGAGAGAGAGAGAGAGAGAGAGAGAGAGAGAGAGAGAGAGAGAGAGAGAGAGAGAGAGAGAAAGAGAAGGAAAATCTGGAAGCTGAACACCCTTACGGTACACGTGCCAAATCAAAGAAAATGGATCAGAGGCCTAAACAATTTCAGAGGGATATGCAAGATCAGATGCAGGAGCAATTGGCAAAGCTCCAACCAGAAATGAGGGACCAAATGTTGGAAGCTCAGAGGAACATGATGGCTCAAATGGCCCAGATGATGAGTGGGGCAATGGATAAAGGAAAGGGTCCCCTAGTTAATGTTGAAGACAACGAGGACTTTCCTAGGGGTTTCACCCCACCACATGTACAACCTGAGGAGTATCCCCCAAGGCCACCTGTCACGATTAGGCCTCAACAGGGGCAAGCTGATAATAGACCGCCCATGAACTTTCAAGCTGGCACAGGATCCAACCTAGGAGATAACCCTGCTAATCCCGTTATCCCTGATTTGGATATAGCAGAGAGGGAAGGGATAAGAATTGAATCCTCGAGGCAGTTAGAGGATTTCTGTAGATGGTTGGAGGAAAAGTTTAAGGCTTTGGAAAATGCCACCATCACTATGGTATTGACGCAAAGGACTTGAGTTTGGTCCCAGATCTGGTGCTTCCTCATAAATTCAAGATGCGGGAATTCGAGAAGTACAATGGGACTAGTTGCCCTGAAGCCCACATCACTATGTTTTGTAGACGGATGACTGGCTACGTGAACAATGATCAACTTTTGATTCATTGTTTCCAAGACAGTTTAGTGGGGGCAGCATCCAGGTGGTACAACCAACTCAGCCGTGCTAGAATTAGCTCCTGGAAAGACCTAGCTCAAGCCTTCATGAAGCAATACAATCATGTCACGGACATGACGCCTGACAAAATTACTTTTCAAAACATGGAGAAGAATTCAAATGAAAGTTTCAGGCAGTATGCACAAAGATGGAGGGAGGTCGCCATGCAAGTTCAATCACCTCTCCTAGAGAAGGAAATTACCATACTTTTTATCAATACTTTGAAGGCTTCCTTCATCACTCATATGATAGGAAGCACCACCAAGAGCTTTGCAGATATAGTGATGGCATGAGAGATGATTGAAAATGCCATAAGGAGTGGCAAGATTGAAGCAGGGGAAGCCACTAAAAGGTCTGCTCCCAGGAAAAAGGATGATGAGGTGAATAATACGAGTACATGCAACAAAGGGTACTCGAAGGCAATCACTGTTAGCCAGCCAAAAGTAATTACTGTTGGACAACAAGGGTCGGTGAGACAAGAGTTGGGCACAAGGCAAAACTCAGAAAAGCTCCAATTTACGCCAATCCCAATGACGTATAAGGAGCTATATCAGAGTTTGTTTGATGCACACGTGGTGTCCCCATTTTATTCGAAACTGTTGCAACCTCCATTCCCAAAATGGTATAACGAGAATGCCCAATGCGAGTACCACGCGGGAATAAAGGGTCACTCAATTGAAAACTGTATTACGTTTAAAAAGTTGGTTGAAAGGTTCATTAAAATGGGAATTGTGAAGTTCGATGATTCATCAAAACCTGATCACTTTGAAAAGGCAGTAAATGCGATAATTGAAGGAGGAGACAAGAAAGTTGCGACCCCTTAAATAAATCAAAAGCAAAGAGGGAATCGGGGAATGAAGTTTCCAAGCCCTTGTATACTTGGGAGTGTTTTGAATAATGGGACTGTGGAAGAGATCTCTGTATTTTTAGAGCTAATCTAGAGTAATATTCAAAACATGCTTGTTGTCTTAAGCCTAGAGGCAATAAGGACCCTTTTGTGAAATAGGCTTGTGTCCTAAATTCTTATTTCAATAAAATGCATGTTTTACTCTTTCCATGTATAGATTCTTTTATTTTTGGACTTTCTTTCAAATATTCTTTTATTCATTCATGATCATATTACACAAATAACCATTCTTTGAATCATTTAAAATCTTCCTTCGAACCTACAATAGGTCTCCAGATATCAATGATGTGAGCAATGCTGCTACCGATTCAGAGTCTCCTTTCGAGTAAGATATGTGTCTAGGGGATCTAAGGACTTTGAAGATGACAGAGATTATAACCTACCTTCTGATTTGTTAAGGATGGTAGAACAAGATGAAAAACAGACCTTACTCTACAAAGGATCATTGGATATTATGAGCCTAGTAAATGGGTGAAGATCGGGCGGGACATCATTGAGTTATTTTCAAAAATTCAAAGATGTTTTTGCACGATCATATCAAGACATGCCTGGGCTACTAAGACGTGAGCTAAACATGAGGATCAAGTACTGTTGGTTTACCATAGAAGGGGATCACATCAATTATACCGCAAATATTAAATTTAAGAAGACAAAATTCATGTGCCTTCTCTATTTCTTCACAAATTTTACATATGTGGGGCATGGATGTGATGGGGCCAATCTCGTCAGAAGCTTTTAGCCAATATCAATTTATCGACATGGTCGTCATTTACTTCACTAAGAGGGTGAATGTTGCTTCACGCGCCAATATTGCAAAGTCGACAGTCATCAAATTCAAAAAAAAAAGAATAAAGAAAATGATCAGATGCCAGCAAAGAATGCCATAAAGGATCACGTTTAATAATGCATAACTGTACAAAGTCAAAGTTTATAGTTTGTCCAAAGATCAGGCAGTATATCACAGTGCAGCAAAAGTTTTCAAAAAAAAAACTATGAAAGGTGACTAAGACTTGTAAAGATTGGCATAAAAAGCTACCATTTACCCTCTGTCTTATTGAACGTCGACCAGAACCTTCGCTGGGGCAACATCTTACCCATTGGTTTATGGAATTGAAGCATTTTTGCCAATTGAACCTAATCGAAGAAAAGGTTAAAAGCTATCCATTACAGTCAGATGATGCGAGTTTACGACAAAGAGGTTCATCCTAGAGAATTCCACAAGGGGAATTTGATGTTGAAACAGATATTTCTTCTACAAAACGATTTCAGAGGAAAACATATGTCAAACTGGGAAAGACCTTATGTTGAAAAGAAGGCCTATTCTGGAGGAGCATTGATATTGATCGAGACGAATGGCGAAGACTTGCCCAATTCGGCAAATTCGGGTTTAGACAAGAAGTATTTTACCTGAAAGAGGAAAGACCAAGGTGAAAACCCGCAAAGGGCGCCTTGAGATCTAATTCAAAAAAAAAAGAAAGAAAGAAAGAAAAAAGGGAGAGGCCATGGCGAAAACCCGCAAAGGGTGTTTTGAGACCAAAGGGGATTTGAGTCGAAAACCCGAAAAGGACGGCTCAAATTTTGATCAAAGATAGGGCATGTGGTAGTCTTGCTATGCCTGAATTAACAATGAGGAAGTATGCTACGTCTTGGGGCGTTGACAAAGTACTCTGGATCCTCTAAACACGTATTGAACTCAAAATGGTCCTTAAGAAGTTTGTACAGAGAAGCTCAGGCTGCTATATCGGGGGCACCTAGCTTCTATCTTACCCATTTTTTGAATTTGCTTTATTCTTTTCAAAGATACACCCCAATCAATTTTCTTTTATTGTTTTGGCTATCTTTGATTAACCTATTTATTTCGAGCTATGCTCTTGATTAATTTCTTTCTCGTCCATTGTTGTGATCTTTTTCAAGCATTTTATATTGAAATAAAGATTAATGGACTAATAATACTTTCATAAAAGGAGTTTCGCATATTACTCTGGAAGCTTCTAGATAATACAAGAAACTGAAACGGGACAATTGTTTAAAAATTTCCATGTGTAAAGATTGGAAATACTTGAGAAAAAGTCTAGATTGAGACTATTTCTTTGAATTTTTTATCCAAATGGTGATTGGACAAAATAATAAGTTGAGCAATATCAATCCTAAAAGAGGATCATTTTGCAAAGCATTCTCATTGGGTTATAATATTCGGGGAATGGTATGATGGACTAAATTGATGGGAAAAGATTCAAAACCTTTGAATTACATTGGAATGGATTGAGGTTGAAACAGATCCTGTACCCTTAAATTGCAACAGGAATGGATTAAGAGTTTCAAATTCTAAATCATGGTGGGATGGTTTGAAGGTGGTACAAGCCTCGTGTCCCAAGCTTCAAGTGGAGTGGGCCCTGAAATTACCATGGGGCAAATTATTTGAGAAGAATATGATTGATACTTCGAGAGGAACAAAAATGTAAACCTGAGGAGTGATGACATTTTAAATAGGAATCATTCTCATGACATTTTGCATAACACATTCAGTTAAGAGCATTTGATTTATTATGATCATAACACCCTAATCATTTTGCATAAGCATATACCCATTCTACAGGTTATGTCCCTTAGAGGACAATGTAGTAGGGTAGATTGAAGATACCAGTCTGACATTCCTGAGTTTGCAGGAAGCAGATTGAAGATAGCAGATCTGACATTCTTGAAGTTGCAGGAAGCAGATCAAAGACATCAGTCTGGCATCCCTGAGTTTGCAGCGGAGCAGACTGAAAATTGAAGCCTTCCTGAGATAGTAAGGAAGCAAATTAGAAAGTTCAGATTTTGTTCCATCGAGATGGTAGTGGAGCAGGGTGAAGATTGAACTCTTCCTGAAGATAGTAAGGAAGCAAATTGAAAAGTTCAGATTTTCTTCCCTAGAGATGATAGTGGAGCAGGCTGAAGATTGAAGTCTTCCTGAAGGTAGTAAGGAAGCAAATTGAAAAGTTTAGATTTTGTTCCCTAGAGATGATAGTGGAGCAGGCTGAAGATTGAAGTCTTCCTGAAGATAGTAAGGAAGCAAATTGAAAAGTTGATTTTGTTCCCTATAGATGATAGTGGGAGCAGATGAAGATTGAAGTCTTCGAAGATAGTAAGGAAGCAAATTGAAAAGTTTGATTTTGTTCCCTAGAGATGATAGTAGCAGCAGTGAAGATTGAAGTCTTCCTGAGATAGTAAGGAAGCAAATTGGAAAGTTCAGATTTTGTTCCTCGAGATGGTAGTGGAGCGGATGAAGATTGAAGTCTTCCCGAGATAGTAAGGAAGCAAATTGGAAAGTTCAGATTTTGTTCCCTCGAGATGGTAGTGGAGCAAACTGAAGATTGAAGTCTTCCTGAGATAGTAAGGAAGCAAATTGAAAAGTTCAGATTTTGTTCCCTAGAGATGGTAGTGGAGCAGACTGAAGATTGAAGTCTTCATGAGATAGTAAGGAAGCAAATTGGAAAGTTCAGATTTTGTTCCCTCAAGATGGCAGTGGAGCAGACTGAAGATTGAAGTCTTCCTGAGATAGTAAGGAAGCAAATTGGAAAGTTCAGATTTTGTTCCCTCGAGATGGTAGTGGAGTAAACTGAAGATTAAAGAAAGTAAGGAAGCAAATTGAAAAGTTCAGATTTTGTCCCCTCGAGATAGTAGTGGGGTAGACTGAAGATTGTATATCTGGCATTCCTGAGTTTACAGGAAGCAGATAAAGATAGCAGTCTGGCATTACTGAGTTTACAGGAAGCAGATCAAAGATAGCAGATCTGGCATTCTTGAAGTTGCAAGAAGCAGATCGAAGACATCAGATTTTATCTCCCTGAGTTTGCAGGGAGCAGATTAAAATAGCAGATCTGGCATTCCTGAAGTTGCAGGAAGCAGATCAAAGACATCAAATCTTGTCTCCATGGGTTTGCAGAGGAGCAGATCAGAAGATAGCAGATTGAAGCCATTAGACTTATAGTTCAATGCTTTTAAAAGTTACAGTTCCAGTATCCCTGAAGATGCAGTTGGGATTGGAAGCCATTTGAAGAAGATGAGGACCAAGAAGTCGAGGCTCGGCCAAGACCGGAAAAATTGGTCCTTTTATAGTCTTTGTTCTATCCTCGTTACACGACAATGAGCAAAGAGGGGCAGCTGTAGTCGGCCCATTTTGCCCGGGCCCATAAAATAGAATAAAAAACCAAAAAATATACCAAGTGTCCTTTTGCAGCCCTTTACAAAGCCCAAATTTAATTTACAAATGGCCCAAATACTAAAACTACTCAGCAACCCAAATTAGACTCACTAACCCAAAACAGATTGACCCAATACCTAAAACCCGAAGCCCATTACAACCCAAACCAACAGACCCAAAACATACGGGGCCCAAACGGCCCAAATGTTAAACCAAATCAGAAACCTAAGGTTTCTGATTAACCCTAGGCGCTGCAGCAAGCAAGCAGCCCCTCCTCATGCCGCCAGTCGCGCCGCAATCGGCGCACGGATAACGCCCAGTCACCGCCGAGATCTCCGCTCCTCACCTGCAAAAAGGAAAGAATAACATCAGCAGATCACAGCAAACATGGCAAACATTTTATTTCTTTTTTTTTTATTTTTCATTTCGAAAGGCTATAAAAGCCTGTCATAAACCTGTAAACGAAGACACAAGCAACGATATACACAATACAATACAAAAAAATCAAAGAATGAACAAGGTTTCTTTTTTTTCTTTCTATTAAAAAAAATAGTTTCGACAATCTCCATTTGGGTTAGAGTTGACTGAATAATATTCTTCATTTTACCCAACCAAAAAAAAAACAAAAAACTACGAAGTTCAATCTCTTCTTGAATTTAGCTTGAGTAGGTCTTCAATTTAAGAACAAATAAAAAATGATTTTTAGGAATTAATAAATTTTATTTTTAAAGAGTATCCTTTTTTCTTTTCGATATTCTTCATCATTGTTTGTTTTATGGTTCATATCCAGGATTCGTGGTTGCCCCAACTAACAATATCGTCTTCAAAGTTCGAATCTGGATCCTACCTTTAGGAGTGCAATATACCTTACCATTATATCCAACCATTTGTTGGTACAATCTCTCCTTTTGATATCTTTAATAAAAAAACACAAAATTTTCAAATAAGGTAAATATGATCTTCAACATAACACTTCCCTTTAATCCATCCACTCAATTATGTATAAAAACTATGAAATCAATTATTGATAAAATAGTAAAGAAGAATTAACGAAAGAGAACCATGGTAACATAGCAAAGCAATAAAATCCAACTCTCTTAAATACATGACCAACAAATAAAATCCAACAAGCAAAAGTCTAATTATCATAATCACCCGCAAGAAAATTAGCAAAATCCACCGCACTCCCTTTAGCATGAATACCGATACTTGAGGTCAGATAAAGATACTTATCTTCCTTATTTTAAAATTTTAGCTACTAACTTATGAAGTACTGGAACTTGGGGTATGAGTACCGACATCCAAGCCCACAAATATAAGAAAAAAAGCAAAATTTGCTGCAAACAATCCCCAACAAATGCTAAAGCATACTTAAAATACAACTGTAATAACCCATTTTGCCCGGGCCCATTTTTATTCAGAAAAAAACAAAATAAATAAATAATAAATGTCCTTACAGTCCATTTACAACCAAAGCCCAAAACAGCCTACCCAAACAGCTACACAGACCCTGACTCAAACTACCTAAACCCAAACATTTGTGGCCCAAAAGGCCCAACTCCAAATCAGAAACCAAGGGTTTCTGGAACCCTAGGTCTCCTCGCGCCGCAAGCAAAGGCTATCCCAACAGTCACGCCGCAATATCTGAAGCCGGATCGTCGCAGCTGGAGTCCGATCGTCGCACCTTCGCAGCGCCCCTTCGATCATGCCATGATTCATGCCCATCGTCGCGAGATCTTCAACCTGCAAAAAAGGAAAACACCGAAGCAGAAAAGGAAACAAATCACAGCGAAGAAAAGGCACAGATATGGAAAGATATGGAAAGATATCTTTTCCTTTTTTTTATTTTGTTTTTGGGTATAATACCCTTGTAAAATCTGTAAAAAGGGAGGAGAAAAAACACAGTTATAGATACAGATATTATCACAAAACACAGAGAGAAATACCTACACAAAAAAACACGAATCGGTACAAAGAGTAGGTCGAAAGCATTGTCAAAAACTCAAAGAAATAAAAGCCCGAGTTCACCGAGGTGATTTTCTTAAGTTTCATTCTGTTTATTTTATTATTTTTTATTTCTCTATCTATTGCATGAATAACCACTGTTGAAAAAGTAAAAAGGAAGGAGTTTACCTTCTCGAAAACGCGGAAACCGTCGACCTAGACCTCCGACCCACGGCCACTGAGGCGCGCGTGTGAGTGGCTCGCATTTAACACAGGCAAAAGGACGCAGCTTTCCCTCTTCTCTCAGAGGATTTTCTAACCTTTTTTTTTAAAAACTGTTAAAACTAATGATTTTTTTTAGAAAACTAATATTTATAGGTGAAAGCAAACGGCGCCGTTTTGGCGAAGCAGGATCCGCGAGTCGACCCGGATCCGAACAAGGGTCTGCGTGTTTTTTTTAAATGGAAAAATTACTCTTTTGATCCCTCCGCTATTTTATTTAATTAAATTACGTCCTATTAACTAATTCAATGTTTTTTTAAATAAACCCTGGAAATCTGTTTGTATTTCAATTTAATCCTTTTTTTCCCTCTTTTAATTTTTTTTTAAATTTTAATATTAATTTATGTATTATATTAAATATTTTATAATAATTATCTATATTAATTTATTAAATTGTAAATATCTATTATTTTGTCTTATTATTACATATTATTTTAGCATATATATATAAATATTATGTTATTTTTTTAGTGCTACATATTATATAATATTATAATTATTTATAATGTGTTCTTTTTTTAATATTTTTTTATTTTTTTTAAAATCATTATATATTTCTTTGACATATTGTTTATATTGTTGTTCTTTTTATCTATTTAAATTTGTGTGAAATATGTTCATAGTTAATTGTATTATTCATTATATTTGTCTAATCCTCATTAAATATTTGTAAATGGCTTTAGTATAGGAATTATTATTTCCTGTATTTTGTATAATATATTATTGTTTATATTAAATGTTAATGCATTGTAATTGCCTGTAATATGTATGTTGATAGTATATAAACACAATGTTGTTACATGGTTGTTATTTAAATAGAAAATCCATTTTTGCAAAACCATTATATTTTTTTTTAAAGAAGGTTTTTAAAATAAGGCAATGTTTTGGTATTTAGAAATTCGGGAAATAGTGCCCTAACGTACTGGGTTGCAATTTTTCGTTTGGCTAAATAACTAAACACCCTTTTCAAGTTTTGTAAATCATGAGATGACTTTGATTACGAAGGTTCTTAAATATCGTGTCCTAACGTACTGGATGTGATGTTTATATCACTTCGAAACAAGAAAGTCTCAAATTTTAACCTAAATTGCTCGAAGTTTTTTTTTTAAGAAATCATATTTTTGAATACTTTTAAACTTCAAACATTTGGACATGATTTTATCGATTAGGTACCAATTTTTTGGGCGTTATGAGGGTGCTAACCCTTCCTCGTGCGTAACTGACCCCCGAACCCGTTTTCTTGTTTTTCGTAGACCAAAATTAAATGTTTTAAAATAAAACGTTTTACAGGGTGATCCAATCACACCTAAGTAAAAAGGGATTGGTGGCGGCTCCCATTTTGTTTTTAAAGTCGACCCCCATTTTTCTAAACCTGATTTTAAAATGGTTTCGACAGCTTGGCGACTCCACTGGGGATAAGAGAGTCAAGCCGTAAAATTGATAGTTTCATGTCCTTATGTCTGAGTTTAAAAATCTGGTTTAAAAATTATGATCCTTTTTATTTGCGTGCGATTCTGTTTGAATAAAATATCTCTGCATTGCATTGCATGACCGTTGTGGTCACACCCTTAAGTGGGAGCGAGAAGCTACTCCTTCGTGAGGTTTTCACCTTCGTGCAGGATAGTGAACCGCTTTCGGAATACATCCGTACCTATGTCTTTGTGAGATTTTCATCTCCGTACAGCCATAGGGAAATGTATTCCCCTGAATCGAACTCGGTCCATATGAGCCTATAATGGGTGAGATCGAGGAATCTGCTGGTTTGGGTACCTCAACTTTAGAGCTAAACCACACGTAGAGAACCTAGGAACCCACCCTAAGTAGAACTATGTCAAACCCTAGTGGTCATCTGGATAGATGTTCTACGCTGTTTATTTTTCCTGTGCTAACATGTTCTCTTTTGTTTTAATTGCATTACATTCACATTATAGAAAAGAGGTGTTGATTTCAAATTCGATTGCTAAATAAAAGAGTTTGTCATAAGAAAACGGGTTTTTTGATAAAGTGGATTATAATACGATCGTCGAATATGGTCCAAGTAAACACATTAAGAGAAGAGGCGATGGCCGTGAAGGAATACAAGACCTTATTACCCAAGGATTCAAGCTGACAAAGACAAATCGGGAATCACCACGTCTCGACTTTCTTGAAGAGGCTAACGAGCATTATGAAGCAGTAAGTCGCGTCCCAGATCAAGCAAAAAGGAGCTAGTGAAGGCATTTATTACAAGTTTATGAGATTTGACCTTTGCGAGGAAGGGGATTAATGTTTTTGCTTGGAATATGAGGGCAAGGTCGTGTATGCGATCCGTTTTATGTAAAGAAATTTGTTTTCTAGAAAAGTTTTTCTAATGTAACTGAATTCAGAATCAACGCCTCTCTTTCTTTGCATTCATGCATTTGCATTACATCACATCATATGCATTTAAGTCCATAGAGAGAGTCTAATTAGTTGAAAATATAACAGAGAGAGAGAGAGAAGAGAAATCTAGAAGCTGAACATCCCTATGGTACACGTGCTAAATCCAAGAAAATGGACCAAAGGATGGAACAATTTCAAAGAGACATGCAAGACCAGATGCAAGAGCAGATGGCAAAGCTTCAACAAGAGATGATGGACCAGATGTTGAAAGCCCAAAAGAACATGATGGCCCAAATGGCCCAGATGATGAGTGGGATAATGGACAAAGCAAAAGGTCCCATAGTTAACACTGAAGACAATGAAGACTTTCCTCGGGGTTTCACACCACCGCATGTACAACTGGAGGAGTATCCCCAAAGGCCACCTGTCACAATTAGGCCTCAGCAAGGGCAAGCTGACACTGGAGTGCCCATGAATTTTCAAGTTGGCTCAGGATCTAACCCAGGAGACAACCCTGCTAATCCCGTTATCCCTGATTTGGACATAGAAGAAAGGGAAGGGATAGAATAGAATCTGCAAAACAGTTGGAGGATCGCTGTAGGTGGTTGGAGGAAAAATTCAAGGCTTTGGAGAATGCTGACCATCATCACGGTATTGACGCCAAGGACTTGAGTCTGGTCCCAGATTTGGTGCTTCCTCACAAATTCAAGATGCCAGAATTTGAGAAGTACAATGGAACTACTTGCCCTGAAGCCCACATCACGATGTTCTGTAGACGTATGACGGGCTATGTGAACAATAATCAACTTTTGATTCATTATTTTTAAGATAGTTTGATAGGAGCAGCGTCTAGGTGGTACAACCAACTCAGCCGCGCTAGCATTAGCTCCTGGAGGGACTTGGCCCAAGCCTTCATGAGGCAGTACAATCATGTCACAAATATGACGCCTGACCGAATCATGTTGCAAAATATGAAAAAGAAGTCAAACGAGAGTTTCAGGCAATACGCACAGAGATGGAGGGAAATAGCCATGCAAGTTCAACCACCTCTCCTGGAGAAGGAAACCACTATGTTATTCATCAACACTCTAAAGCCGCCATTTATCACTCATATGATAGGAAGCACCACTAAGAGCTTCGCGGATATAGTCATGGCGGGTGAAATGATAGAAAATGCCATAAGGGGTGGCAAGATTGAAGCAAGAGATACCACTAGGAGATCTGCTCCTAGGAAAAAAGATAATGAGGTGAACAATGCAAGTGCGTACAACAAAGGGAACTCAAAGGCAGTTACTGTTAGTCAGCCTAAAGTAATTACTGCCGGGCAACAGGAGTCTACAAGACAAGAATCAGGTCCCAGACAAAATGCTGAAAAAATCCAATTTACGCCAATCCCAATGACGTATAAGGAGCTGTATCATACTTTATTAGAAGAACGTATGGTGTCCCCTTTTTATCTACAGCCATTACAACCATCGTATCCTAAATGGTATGACTCAAACGCTCAATATGATTACCATGCAGGAATAACGGGGCATTCAATAGAAAATTGTAATGCCTTTAAAAGGGTAGTTGAAAAGCTTCTTAAGTTGGGAGTTATTGAGTTGAATGATACACCCAGTGTGGAGAACCCATTGCCCAATCATGGGGATAATGGAGTAAATGCGATTGGGGAAAATCTAATAAGAAGGACCAAGGGGGATATCTCGGAAGTAAAGACCCCGTTAAGAATAATTTGGAGGGAAATGGAGAGAAAGGGGCTAATAAAATCAAGTCTCGAGGGAAGAAATGAAGAGCCAAGGAACTACTGTGAGTTCCATGAAGCTGATGGACATGAAATCCAAGAATGTGCTAGGTTTAGGGCATTGGTACAGAGCCTTATGGATAATAAGGAGCTAGAGTTTTATGAAGAAGGCTCAGAGGGAGGACACATACATGCAATCGAGGGAGAATTGACAAGTCAAAAAGTCAATTATCTGAAAGCCATTATCTCCCGACCGAGGAATGCAGAAGGCGGAGCACGAATCGCGCCTAAAGTCATAATTCATAGACCTGTATCCTTTCCTTATAAGGATAACAAGATGGTACCATGGACTTACAATTGTAACATAGTGACACCGAGAATAGAAATCTCAGCTAATACTTCCAAGGAAGTTCAAAGAGAGGGATTTTATACACGAAATGGGAAGCGGTATGACTCGGTAAATGTCAGAGCGGAACCAGTAAAGGCAAAGGATGTGCCAATTGAGCCTGAGGAAGGACTTGATAACCTTATCAATGTACCTGTGAAGGAGAAAGAGGCTAAAGAATTTTTGAAATTCTTAAAGCACAGTGAATACAGTGTGGTGGAGCAGTTACGCAAACAACTGGCTCGTATTTTGGTGTTAGCCTTACAGTTAAGTTCGGAAGTTCATCAAAAAGCTTTGATGAAGGTGTTGAATGAGACATATGTTACTAAAGACATATCTGTCAATAAACTTGACCGATTAGTTAGTAACATAAGTGCCGACAATTTTTTTTCTTTCAGTGATGATGAGATTCCACCTGGGGGTATGGGGTCGACCAAGGCCCTACACATAACTACTCGTTGCAAAGGATATACTTTACCGAGCGTGCTGATTGATAATGTATTAGCTTTGAATGTTCTACCATTGACGACACTGAAGAGGTTGCCAATAGATAGTTCTCACATGAAGACGTGCCAGAACATAGTGAGAGCGTTTGATGGTACTGAGAGAAGGGTTATGGGGAGAATTGACATACCGTTGCAGATTGGCCCAAACACATACGAGGTGGAATTTTTGGTGATGGATATAAAGCCCTCATACAATTGCTTGCTAGGAAGGCCCTGGATTCATTCAGCAGGAGCGGTGCCCTCATGTCTTCATCAAAAACTGAAGCTAGTGATGGAGGGTCGACTGGTCACTATAAATGCGGAAGAGGACATTATAGCGACTGTTACCAATGATGCACCATATGTAGAGACAAATGAGGAGGCTATCGAATGTTCTTTCCATTCTTTAGAGTTCGTTAATGCAACATTCATCTCGGAAGGGAGTAAAGTCCCAGTGCCTAAGATATCCAAGACCACGAGGATGGGTATACAAATGATAATGGGGAAAGGAGCCTTACCAGGAAAAGGATTGGGCAGATACCTCCAGGGGGAGATTCAAGTACCGAAGTTGAAGGAGAAGAGAGATCGTTTTGGTTTAGGTTTCAAGCCAGATGTTAAACAAAGAAGGAAGGACATAGAGAAGAAGCAGGAGAGAAGAAGGGCACGCTTGAATGGAGAAGATGTCCAGTGGGAACCGATGATATTCCCTCACATATACCAGACCTTTGTATCAGGAGGGATAATTCACCCTGAGAGAGGGTTATTGGAAAGTCCTCGCATCAATGCCATACATGAGGAAGAAGCTAAGCAAAGAAACCTGATGGGCATTTGCCCTTATAAACTTGGAAGCGTTTTGGACAATTGGACTGCAGAGGAACTTCTTGTAGTTTTTAGAAATTTTACAGAGTAATATTCAGAACGCTCTTGTTATTTTTAGCCTAGGAACAATAAGATTTCTTTTGTGAAATAGGCTCATGTTCAGAAGTTGTTATTTCAATAAAATACATTTTGATAATTAACTTGAGCAAATATTCTTTCATTCTTTTGACTTTTAATTTTCATTCCAAATTTTTCATTCATATCATATGAATAATTGTCCTCGAATTCATTTGTTCTTTGTACATTCTTTCGTACCCATTATAGGTCCTTAGATATCAATGACATGAGCAACGATAATACGGATCCAGAGGTCCATTTTGAGCAAGACATGTGTTTAGAGGAATCTCGAGATTTTTAAGATGACCAAGATTGTGACTTATCTCCAGATTTGTTAAGAATGGTAAAGCAAGAGGAAAAACAGATCTTGCCCCATAAAGAAGAAATAGAGAATATAACCTTGGAAGAAGGAAAGGTTGTGAAAATTGGGACGCGCATAGTCAAAGAGACGAGACAAGATCTTATTGAGTTATTGCGAGAGTTCAAAGATGTCTTTGCATGGTCATACCAAGATATGCAGGTTAGAAATCGATATTGTGGTACATCACCTTCCCATCGAGAGAAGAATGCAAGCGATTCGGCCAAAAGCTACGAAGGATGAGGCCTGATATAGTATTGAAAATAAAAGAAGAAGTCCAGAAACAGTTTGATGCTGGTTTTCTACAAGTGGTCAAGTACTCGGAATGGGTTACCAATATTGTGCCTGTCCCTAAGAAGGACGGAAAGGTCCAGATGTGTGTAGATTACAGGGATCTAAATAAAGCTAGCCCAAAAGACAATTTTCCTTTGCCGCATATCGACACGTTGGTGGACAATACGGCAGGATTTTCATTGTTTTCCTTCATGGATGGCTTCTCAGGGTACAATCAGATCAAGATGCACCCCGAGGATATGGAGAAAACTACCTTCATAACATTATGGGGTACATTCTGTTATAAAGTAATGCCTTTTGGACTAAAGAATGTTGGGGCAACATATCAAAGGGCCATGGTTACATTGTTCCACGACATGATGCATAAAGAGATTGATGTGTATGTTGATGATATGATTGCCAAATCTCGAACAGAAAAAGAACACATTGAAGTCTTGAAGAAGTTATTTTTTAGATTGAGGAAATTTTAATTGAAACTCAATCCGGCAAAGTGTACTTTTGGTTCTCGGTCAGAAAAGTTATTGGGTTTTGTAGTCAGCAAGAAAGGAATTGAAGTTGACTCAAACAAAGTTAAAGCTATACAAGAATTGCCTCCACCGCGCACTCAGAAGGAAGTCCGAGGTTTTCTTGGAAGGTTAAATTACATTGATCGGTTCATTTTACAGTTAACGGAGAAATGTGATCCCATATTTTGTCTTCTCAAGAAACACAATCTAAGTGTATGGGACGATGAATGTCAGAGAGCTTTTGATAAAGTTAAAATGTATCTGTCAAATGCACCAGTATTATCCCCGCCTAATCCAGATAAACCATTAATACTGTATTTGTCAGTATTCAACAACTCCATGGGATGTGTGCTGGGACAACACAATGAGACAGGAAGAAAAGAAAAGGCGATATACTATCTTAGCAAAAAGTTCACTGATTGTGAAATGAGGTATTTGTCAATCGAGAAATTGTGTTGCGTTTTGATTTGGACAACTCGGAGATTGAGACAGTATATGCTATATCATACAACTTGGTTGATTTCCAAGCTTGATCCGTTAAAGTACATGATGGAGTCCACTGCTTTGAATGGAAGAATGACTAGGTGGCAGATTTTGTTATCTGAATTCGATATAGTCTATGTGAACCAAAAGGCTATAAAAGGGAGCGCGGTAGCATAATTCTTGGCTAGCAGAACTTTGGAGGATTATGAGCCCTTGAACTTTGATTTCCCAAATGAGGAACTGATGTATGTGGCAAATACTGAAGATTATCGGTGGAAACTGAATTTTGATGGAGCATCGAATGCTGTGGGAAATGGAATTGGGGCAGTCTTGGTATTCCCTGGTGGTGATTATTATCCATTCACGTGTAGATTGGATTTTGACTGCACAAATAACATGGCAGAATATGAAGCATGCATCATGGGACTTTAAGCAGCCTTAGAATGCAAGAACAGAGTGCTAGAAGTATACGGAGATTCTGCCTTGGTAATTTACCAACTTAAAGGAGAGTGGGAGACAAGAGATCCCAAACTAATTGATTACCGAAAAATAGTTCTGGGACTGATTGAGGAATTTGATGACATCACCTTTAATTATCTCCCGCGCGATGAAAATCAGATGGCGGATGCTCTGGCAACTTTGGGTTCTATGATTAAAGTAAACAGATCCGAAAATATGAGGCCCATTCAAATGAGCATCTTCGAGGTTCCAGCTCATTGTTATGACATAGAAGAAGAAAAAAGAGACGACCACCCTTGGTATCAGAATGTATTGCGATATGTGAAAAATCGCGAATACCCGGATAATGCCACTGAGAATGAGAAAAGGACTTTAAGAAGAATGGCCTCTGATTATGTCTTGGATGGAGATATCTTATACAAAAAGAGAAAAGATCAAGTGCTATTGAGATGTGTTGATGCTGTTGAAGCCAAGCAAATCCTTGAAGAAGTTCATGAGGGCGTTTGTGGAGCACACGCTAACGGATTCACAATGGCCAGACAGATAATGAGATTTGGGTATTATTGGTCCACCATGGAAGGTGGTTGTATTAATTATGCTAAGAGATGTCATAAATTCCAGATTTACGGAGATAAAATTAATGTCCCTCCGTCACCTTTGCATGTTATGACCTCTCCATGGCCTTTTTCCATGTGGGGCATGGATGTTATTGGACCAATCTCACCAAAAGCTTCGAACGAGCATCGGTTCATCTTTATAGTGATTGACTACTTTACGAAATGGGTAGAAGCTGCTTCATATGCTAATGTTACTAACTCAGCAGTTAGCCGATTCTTGAAGAAGGAGATTATTTGTCGATATGGAATGCCTGAAAGGATCATATCAGACAACGTGCTGAACTTGAACAACAGTTCGATAGCAAAAATTTGTAACCAATTTAGGATCAAACACCATAACTCGTCTCCGTATCATCCGAAAATGAATGGGGCAGTGGAAGCGGCTAACAAAAACATCAAGAGGATAGTGGGGAAAATGACTGAGACTTACAAGGATTGGCATAAGAAACTAACGTTTGCACTCTATGCTTATCGGACGTCGGTCAGAACCTCTACTGGGGCAACGCCTTATTCATTGGTATATGGGATGGAGGCTGTCCTACCCATTGAAGTGGAAATTCCTTCTCTTCGAGTGCTATAAAAAATAAAGTTGGATGAAGCTGAATGGATTCAGGCTCGATATAATCAGTTGAACTTGATTGAAGAAAAGAGACTAAGGGCTATTCGTCATGGTCAGATGTACCAAAAACGAATGATGCGAGCCTATAATAAGAAAGTTCGCCCAAGAGAATTTCATGAGGGAGACCTTGTACTGAAAAAGATCCTTCCAATACAAAAGGATTTTAGAGGAAAATGGATACCGAATTGGGAAGGACCATATGTCGTGAAGAAGGCTTTATCTGGAAGAGCACTGATCCTGACCGAAATGGATGGGAAAATTTTACCCAATCCTATGAACTCAGATTCATTAAAGAAATACTTTGCTTGAAAAGGAGATGAGGCCAAAGTGAAAACCCGCAAAGGGCGCTTTGAGTTTCGCAAAAAAATGAGAAAAAAGAAAAAAAAAGAGAAAAAAGAAAAATGGAGAGGCCAAGGTGAAAACCCGCAAAGGGCACCTTGAGACCAAAGGGGTTTTGAGTTGAAAACCCGAAAAGGGCGACTCAAATTCTGAATGGACGCGCAGTCATCTCGCTACACTTAAAACAACAATGAAAGGAAGAATGTCGCATATTGGGGCATTAACAAAATACTTTGGGTCTTCTAAACACATCTTGAACTCAAGGCAGTCTTCATAAAGTTTGTATATAGAAGCTCAATCGGCGATATCTAGGGCATCTGATTTTTTTGGTCCTATTCATTTTACTATCTTTGGATTCTTTTTCTTCTCAAAGATATGTTCTAATTAATTTTTCTTTGTATTCTTTTTACAAATTTATTCAAATTTTAATCCTTCTTTTGAGATTAATTTATTTGTTGCCCATTATTCATAAATGTGTTGCATTGAAATGATGATTGACGAACTAATAATTTCACAAAAAGAAGTTTTACATATTACTTTGGAAATTTCTAGATAAGACAAGGAGCCAAAACAGGACAATTGTTTAGAATTTCTATGTACATAGAAATATTTGAGAAAGAAGAGTCTGGATAGAGACTATTTCTCTGAGTTCTTTGTCCAATTGATAAGTGGACGTGATGTCATCAGATCATGACACTTGAGGGGGGTGCGATGAACTAAGAAACCCTGAATTATGGTGGAATGGGTTGAATCTGAAATAAATCCTATACCCTAAAATTTACAGAAGGATTAGATTGAAAGAGTTTCGACTCTCAATATGGTAGGATAGAAAAAGCCTTGTGTTCTCAGGATCTAAGCCAAGTGGACCCGGAAATTACAAGTTGGTCAAGCAAAACGTGATTAATGAACAAAAATGAAGAACAAATGAATGATAACACCTAGAGTAGGAATCATACTCATAACATTTTTGTATCATAGAAAATTTTATTAGGTACATTTGATTCATTCCGGTCATTGCATTCTAATCCTAATCATTTTCATGACATGTTGCATTCATGTCACTCATAACATATGAAACCGAGTCTACAGGATAGGTCCTTCAGTAGAAGGAGTAGCGATATCGGTGAAGTTTCAGATCTTATCTTCCTAAAGTTGTAAGAAGTAGATCGAAGACGTTTTAGTCTTATCTCCCCGAGGTTGCAGTGGAGTAGACTACAAACGGAAGATTTTATCTCCATGAAGTTGCAGTGGAGCAAATCGAAAGCAGAAGATCTTATCTTCCTAAAGTTGTAGGAAGCAGATCGAAGACGTTTTAGCCTTATCTCCCTGAGGTTGCAGTGGAGTAGACTACAAACGGAAGATTTTATCTCCCTGAAGTTACAGTGGAGCAAATCGAAAATAGAAGATCTTATCTTCCTAAAGTTGTAGGAAGCAGATCGAAGATGTTTTAGTCTTATCTCCCTGAGGATGCAGCGGAGTAGACTAAAAAATAGAAGATTTTATCTCCTTGAAGTTGCAGTGGAGCAAATCGAAAGCAGAAGATCTTATCTTCCTAAAGTTGTAGGAAGCAGATCGAAGACATTTTAGTCTTATCTCCCTGAGGTTGCAGTGGAGTAGAATACAAACGGAAGATTTTATCTCCCTGAAGTTGCAGTGGAGCAAATCGAAAACAGAAGATCTTATCTTCCTAAAGTTGTAGGAAGTAGATCGAAGATGTTTTAGTCTTATCTCCCTGAGGATGCAGCGGAGTAGACTAAAAAATAGAAGATTTTATCTCCCTTAAGTTGCAGTGGAGCAAATCGAAAGCAAAAGATCTTATCTTCCTAGAGTTGTAGGAAGCAGATCGAAGACGTTTTAGTCTTATCTCCCTAAGGTTGCAGTGGAGTAGACTACAAACAGAAGATTTTATCTCCCTGAAGTTGCAGTGGAGCAAATCGAAAACAGAAGATCTTATCTTCCTAAAGTTGTAGGAAGCAGATCGAAGACGTTTTAGTCTTATCTCCCTGAGGATGCAGCGGAGTAGACTAAAAAATAGAAGATTTTATCTCCCTGAAGTTGCAGTGGAGTAGACTACAAACGAAAGATTTTATCTCCCTGAAGTTGCAGTGGAGCAAATCGAAAGCAGAAGATCTTATCTTCCTAAAGTTGTAGGAAGCAGATCGAAGACGTTTTAGTCTTATCTCCCTGAGGATGCAGGGGAGTAGACTAAAAAATAGAAGATTTTATCTCCCTAAAGTTGCAGTGGAGCAAATCGAAAGTAGAAGATCTTATCTTCCTAAAGTTGTAGGAGGCAGATCGAAGACGTTTTAGTCTTATCTCCTTGAGGTTGCAGTGGAGTAGACTACAAACGGAAGATTTTATCTCCCTGAAGTTGCAGTGGAGCAAATCGAAAGCAGAAGATCTTATCTTCCTGAAGTTGCAGGAAGCAGATCAAAAGACATTTTAGGTCTTATCTCCCTGAAGTTGTAGTGGAGTGGACTGAAGATAGAAGATCTTATTTTCCTGAAGTTGTAGGAAGCAGATCAAAAGTACTTTCAGCTTTACCATTGAAGTTGCAGTAGAGTTGGAAGCCATTTGAAGAAAGTGAAGATCAAGAAGTCGAGGTTCCACCGAAACCGGGCAAAATTGGTCCTTTTATAGTCTTCGCTCTATTCTTGTTTCACAACAATGAGCAAAGAGGGGCAGCTGTAATAACCCATTTTGCCCGGGCCCATTTTTATTTAGAAAAAAACAAAATAAATAAATAATAAATGTCCTTACAGTCCATTTACAACCAAAGCCCAAAACAGCCTACCCAAACAGCTACACAGACCCTGACTCAAACTACCTAAACCCAAACATTTGTGGCCCAAAAGGCCCAACTCCAAATCAGAAACCAAGGGTTTTTAGAACCCTAGGTCTTCTCGCGCCGCAAGCAAAGGCTATCCCAACAGTCGCGCCGCAATATCTGAAGCCGGATCGTCGTAGCTGGAGTCCGATCGTCGCACCTTCACAGCGCCCCTTCGATCATGCCATGATTCATGCCCATCGTCGCGAGATCTTCAACCTGCAAAAAAGGAAAACACCGAAGCAGAAAAGGAAACAAATCGCAGTGAAGAAAAGGAAAAGATATGGAAAGATATGGAAAGATATCTTTTCCTTTTTTTTTATTTTTTTTTTTGGGTATAAAACCCTTGTAAAATCTGTAAAAAGGGAGGAGAAAAAACACAGTTATAGATACAGATATTATCACAAAACACAGAGAGAAATACCTACACAAAAAAACACGAATCGGTACAAAGAATAGGTCGAAAGCATTGTCAAAAACTCAGAGAAATAAAAGCCCGAGTTCACCGAGGTAATTTTCTTAAGTTTCATTCTGTTTATTT
Organism: Gossypium sturtianum; assembly: GCA_025698515.1. Lineage (NCBI taxonomy): Eukaryota > Viridiplantae > Streptophyta > Magnoliopsida > Malvales > Malvaceae > Gossypium > Gossypium sturtianum. Next base: position 124,965,644 of record CM046953.1, on the reverse strand, counting down.
TATTATTTTTTATTTCTCTATCTATTGCATGAATAACCACTGTTGAAAAAGTAAAAAGGAAGGAGTTTACCTTCTCGAAAACGCGAAAACCGTCGACCTAGACCTCCGGCCACCGGCCACGGAGGGGCGTGTGCGAGTGGCCCAGACGAACACAGGCAAAAGAACGCAGCTTTCCCTCTTCTCTCAGAGGATTTTCTAACCTTTTTTTAAAAACTGTTAAAACTAATGATTTTTTTTTAGAAAACTAATATTTATAGGTGAAAGCAAACGGCGCAGTTTTGGCGAAGCAGGACCCGCGCATCGACCCGGATCCGAACAAGGGTCCGCGTGTTTTTTTAAATGGAAAAATTACTCTTTTGATCCCTCCGCTATTTTATTTAATTAAATTACGTCCTATTAACTAATTCAATGTTTTTTAAATTAACCCTGGAAATCTGTTTATATTTCAATTTAATCCCTTTTTTTCCCTCTTTTAATTTTTTTTTAAATTTTGATATTAATTTATGTATTATATTAAATATTTTATAGTAATTATCTATATTAATTTATTAAATTGTAAATATCTATTATTTTGTCTTATTATTACATATTTTTTTAGTAAATATATATAAATATTATGTTATTTTTTTAGTGCTACATATTATATAATATTATAATTATTTATAATGTGTTCATTTTTTAATATATTTTTTATTTTTTTTAAAATCATTATATATTTCTTTGACACATTGTTTATATTGTTGTTCTTTTTATCTATTTAAATTTGTATGAAATATGTTCATAGTTAATTGTATTGTTCATTATATTTGTCTAATCCTCATTAAACATTTGTAAATGGCTTTAGTATAGGAATTATTATTTCCTGTATTTTGTATAATATATTATTGTTTATATTAAATGTTAATGCATTGTAATTGCCTTTAATATGTATGTTGATAGTATATAAACACAATGTTGTTACATGGTTGTTATTTAAATAGAAAATCCATTTTTGCAAAACCATTATATTTTTTTTAAAGAAGGTTTTTAAAATAAGGCAATATTTTGGTATTTAGAAATTCGGGAAATAGTGCCCTAACGTACTGGGTTGCGATTTTTCGTTTGGCTAAATAACTAAACACCCTTTTCAAGTTTTGTAAATCATGAGATGATTTTGATTACGAAGGTTCTTAAATATCGTGTCCTAACGTACTGGATGTGATGTTTATATCCCTTCGAAACAAGAAAGTCTCAAATTTTAACCTAAATTGCTCGAAGTTTTTTTTTAAGAAATCATATATTTGAATACTTTTAAACTTCAAACATTTGGACATGATTTTATCGATTAGGTACCAATTTTTTGGGCGTTACGAGGGTGCTAACCCTTCCTCGTACGTAACCGACTCTCGAACCCGTTTTCTTGTTTTTCGTAGACCAAAATTAAATGTTTTAAAATAAAATGTTTTACAGGGTGATCCAATTACACCTAAGTAAAAAGGGATTGGTGGCGACTCCCATTTTGTTTTTAAAGTCGATCCCCATTTTTGTAAACCCAATTTTAAAATGGTTTCGACAACAACCAAACCATATCCAACGCATTTGGTATTCAAAAGCATGTCCAAAAAGCCTATGGAAGCTTTCAAACGTCAATAAACATAAATTTCAGCTATCTCAGTTCTTTTGCGTGCAATACATCAATAATTTGTAAAAAAAAATTATCAAATTTGAAATCAAAACCATAGAAACCTAATAGACCAAAGCACATATGTAAAACTTGTGTCCAAGTAGTGTATGTTGGAAAATTTGGACATCACATATATAATAAGGATAATTACATGTTATATTTACTATCATGATAGGTTAGCCCAAATTAAAAGTGATCTAATTTGGTTAGAATTTTATTGGGCTTTTAATTATTAAATAAAGTATGGGTCAAATATGTGTAGATACTCTTCTAATCAAATTCTAATTAATGATGGGCTAATTAGAATTTGATTAGAACTAATATGCCAAGGTTATAAATATTAGGGTTATGGTCCCCAAATTACACACAAGATATCTTTTCTAATATCCCATCATTAGGAAAGAGAGAGCATATATTCTTTAAATTTCTTGTGTGCTAATTTGGAAGATCAAATCCCCAAGATCCGGTAAAACTTCAAGGAATTCATGCATTCAGGTACGCTTCTGCACCTAGTTTTGTTCTTGATTTATTCTTGATGATTTGACATGATAGATCCTGGTTTATTAAGTTTATTTCAGATTTATTTTACAAATCTAACAAGTGGCATCCGAGCTTTGTCATGTTGAATCATTGAGAATGAATTGATTCTTTATTATTTTTGGATTGATTTGTTTTTCTTTTTTTCTTTTATGGATTTGATATTTTAATTATATATTATGTTGAATCTTTGAGATTCTTGATAAATTTTTGGGTTTTGATTCTTTAAATAAAAATTTAAAGTTTTAAATAAAGTTTTAAGGTTTTAATTTTCATATAAATTGAAAGATTTACAGTTTTAATTGAGAATTAAAAAAAATTGAAGATTAAGAGCAATCACATGAAACGAATCAGATCTATATCGTCGAAGCATCGACACATGAAACACATTATGAATTTTCTCTAACTCAAGTGACAACATCAATCTATAAGCAACCGGCCCAACTCGTTCAATGATTTCATACGGCCCGATGAACCTCGGACTCAGCTTCCCCTTTCGGCCAAATTGAAGTAATTTCTTCCACGAAGACACTTTCTAAAACACTTTATCACCAACTTGGAATTCAATATCTTTTCGTTTCAAGTCTGTATAAGACTTCTGACGATCTGAGGCCGCTTTCAAACTGTCACGAATCACTTTCACTTTCTGTTCAGTCTCTTTTATTAGATCAACCCCGTGAATCTTATTCTCACTCAGTTCAGTCCAATATAATGGAGTTCGGCATTTTCGATCGTAAAGAGCCTCATACGGTGCCATTTTAATGCTAGATTGAAAACTGTTGTTCTACGTAAACTCAATCAACGGTAAATGCTTTTCCCATGCACTTTCAAACTCAAGTATACAGCATCTCAACATATCTTTGAGAATCTGAATAATCCGCTCGGACTGACCATCCATTTGTGGATGAAATGCAGTACTGAAATGCAATTTTGTGCCTAAAGCTTCTTGCAATTTCTTCCAAAATCGCGAAGTAAATCTTGGATCTCTATCAGATACAATAGATAGTGGCACCCCGTGCAGTCTCACAATTCAGCCAATCTATCGAGTGAATAATCTGTTCTCATCGGAACGAAATGAGTTGATTTCGTCAATCTGTCAACCATCACCCAGATTGCATCTTTCTTTCCCAAAGATAAAGGCAATCTCGACACAAAGTCCATCGTGATTCTCTCCCATTTCCACTTAGGAATCATAATCGGTTGTAATAAATCGGATGGAACCTGATGTTCAGCTTTAACTTGCTGACAAACTAAACACTTCGACACAAAGTCAGAGATGTCTCTTTTCATACATGCCACCAATAAAACTTTATCAAATCATTGTACATTTTCGTACTCCCCGGGTGACCAGTCAAGCAACTATTATGAGCTTCTTTTAAAATCAACCGAATCAACTCTGAATTCCACGGAACACAAATCCGATCTCTAAATCTCAAACATTCATCATTATCAATTCAAAATTCCGAATCAGAATTGAAATCACATTGAGCTCGCTTAGTCATCATCTCAACATCACTCTTCTAAGCTTCACAAATCTGACGTATAAACATCGGTCTCACTTTCAACTCAGCCGAAACTAAATCATCATCACATAGATCTATCTGAGTATTCATAGCTCGCAAAGCACTTAAAGACTTTCGACTCAAAGCATTAGCAACAACGTTAGCTTTGCCCGGATGATAATCAATCACAAGTTTGTAATCTTTCAACAATTCTAACCATCTTCTCTGTCGCAAATTCAATTCTTTCTGAGTCATCAAGTACTTCAAGCTCTTGTGATCGGTATAAATATGACATTTCTCACCAAATAGTAGTGATGCCAAATTTTCAATGCAAACACAATTGCAGCTAATTTAAGGTCGTGCGTCGGATAGTTCTTTTCATGTAGCTTTAACTGCCTTGAAGCATAAGTGATGACTTTGCCTTCTTGCATCAGCACACAGCCCAAACCATTCAATGATGCAACACTGTAAACTATGAATTCTTTTCCCGATTTAGGTTGAACTAACACTGGCGCTTCTGTCAACAACACTTTCAACTGCTCAAAACTCTGTTGACACTTTTCCGACCACTCGAATTTAACATCTTTCTGTAGAAACTTCGTCAACGGAGTCGCAATCATTGATAAGCCTTTCACAAATCGTCTATAATATCCCGCTAGTCCTAGAAAACTACGGACTTCAGACACATTTCTCGAAGGCTTCCATTCTAAAATAGCTGAGATCTTACTCTGGTCAACTCGTATTCTCGCAGCTGATACAATATGCCCCAGAAATCCAACCTCACGCAACCAAAACTCACATTTGCTAAACTTAGCATACAATTGTTTCTCGCGAAGAGTCTGTAACACAACTCTCAAATGCTCGGCATGTTGTGTCTCATCACATGAATTAATCAAAATTTCATCAATGAACACCACAACAAAACGATCAAAATACGGTCTGAATATCCGATTCATCAGATCCATAAACACTGCAGGAGCATTCGTTAGCCCGAAAGGCATAACTAAAAACTCATAATGCCCGTACCTTGTTCTGAAAGCAATTTTCAGTACATCTGACTCTTTGACTCGTAACTGATAGTAGCCCAATCTCAAATCTATTTTCGAAAACACTGTAGCTCCTTTTAACTGATCAAACATATCATCAATACGTGGCAGGGGATACTTATTCTTTATCTTCACTTTATTCAACTGTCTATAGTCGATACACATCCTCATAGTGCCATCTTTATTTTTCACAAACAACACAGGAGCACCCCAGGGCGAGAAACTCGGTCGTGCAAATCCTCTATCGATCAACTCTTGCAACTGAGACTTCAACTCTTTCAATTTCGTTGGTGCCATTCTATACGGAGCTATTGAGATAAGAGTTGTTCTTGGCGCCAATTCAATGCCAAATTCAACTATCTGTACCGGAGGTAGTCCCGGTAGTTCTTCAGGAAATACATCAGGGAATTCACAAACCACAGGCACAGATTCAACTTTCTTTTCTGTCACTTTTGTATCAATCACATGTGCTAAGCTTCGCAACCCTTTCTTACATAGTTCAATGCTTTCATCGCAGATACAACAGCTGGTAACCCTTTCATATCACTGGATTCAATTTGAACTATCTCACCGTTCTGACTTCTCAATTGAATACTCTTTCTTTTACAATTCACAATGGCATTATGCAAAGTGAGCCAATCCATACCCAGAATAATATCAAATTCATCGAATGGTAGCAACATCAAATTAGCCAGAAAATAAGCATCATGAAACATCAATGGGCAATTCTTGCACACTTTATCCACCAAGACACACTTTCCTAAAGGGTTCGATACTCTAATCACAAATTCAGTAGACTCAACAGGTAGAGTCTTACTTGATACTAGATTCACACATACATAAGAATGGGTAGAACCTGGATCTATCAATGCAATCACATCAGTATCAAATAGAGTAAAAGTACAAGTAATAACGTCTGAGATGACGCCTCCTCTCGTGAGTGTATAGCATAAACTCGGGCAAGTGCTCTCGCCTCTGATCTCACAGCTATATCGGTAGTCCCTTTTTGACTTCCACTCACATTCTCGATATTTCTGGGTGGTCTACCTCTAGCCGTCACATTGCTCGGTCTCATATTCTGAACATTTTCTTCCTCAGCTAACTTTGGGCAGTCTCTAATGAAGTGATCCCGTGATCCACACTTATAACAAGTTTGATTATTATACTTGCCCCAGCATTCTCCCACATGTCGTCTTCCGCACTGTCTACACTCAGGTTTGTTGCTTTTGGCACTTCCAACACTTGATTCAGTCAGAATTTGAACTCGTGGACCGATGCTTTGTCCCACACGATCTCTACTCAGATGTCCAAACGAAGCATTCGATCGATTACTTACATCTTTAAATCTCTTCGTCGAAGGTTGAGACAACTTACTCCTCGATCTTTTTCTTTCATCTCGAGCTTCAGAATCGGCTTTCTTCTTTTCTTTACTGAGCTCCTCGACTTTGCAAGCTCTTTCAACTAACACAACAAATTCATTTATGTCAAGTATCCCAACCAACAACTTAATATCCTCGTTCAGCCCTTCAATAAAGCGTTTACACATAGTGGCTTCGGTCGAAACACATTCCCGTGCATATTGGCTCAATCTCACAAACTCTCGTTCATACTCAGTAACAGACATATGGCCCTATTTCAGATCTAGAAACTCCTTACGTTTTTGATCTATGAATCGTTGACTGATATACTTCTTTCTAAATTCAACTTGAAAGAAATCCCAAGTGATTCTCTCTCTCAGAACCACAAAAATCAACGTTTTCCACCAATTATAAGCCGTATCCCTCAACAAAAAAACTGCACATTTTATACATTTGTCAGGAGTCAACGACATCTCGTCAAATACTCGGATTGTATTCTCGAGCCAAAACTCAGCTCGTTCAGCATCATCATCAACTGTGGCCCTAAACTCTTCGGCGCCGTACTTTCAAGTCTTATCCACATGAGGCTTATTCAATTGGATTGGATCTGTAACTTATGGCACAACTGGTACTTCTGGGGGTGGAGGTTGTGGAGCAGCTGGATTCACTCGAACGAACTTTGAAAACCACTCACTCATCATTCGGAAGAAGGCTTGCTTAGCCTCTCCTCCCTCACCACTATTATTCGGCCTAGATGTGGCCGGCGCTGTCTCTTGAGCGGGAGCAAGCTTGTTACTCTCCACATCGTCAGCAACTGCTCGATCGGGATCCATTACTATATGAAAACACATTTTCAACTGTCAGGATTCATCACACTATCGCAATTATATATATGGCATGTATAGCTAGACTCACACGCGCTACGTTAGTCCGAGAATCGACTAAACCGTAGCTCTGATACCAATAAAATGTAACACCCCTAACCCAAAACCGTCGCCAGAATAGGGTTAAGAGGCATTACCGATCAATCAGAACATTTCACATCCATTTCACGACACAAATTCAATCATCAATCAAACATATTAGAATATAAACATATAGTCCCTTATTACGGTCTACAAGACCTTGAAAACGTGTTAAAAAGAGGTCGGGACTAAACCGAACATATACAAAAATTCTTGGAAATTTGAACATTCTTCAAAACTGCGGAGGTCACACGCCCGTGCAGTCAGGCCGTGTGCCTCACACGACTACCAGACACGCCCATGTGTCCAGGCCGTGCCAAAATAGAGCATACATACTGACTTGTCCGCACGACCACTAGACACGCCCGTGTGCCATGGCCGTGTGAAATTAAGCTAGCTACTAACTTGGTCACACGGCCACCAAGCACGCCCGTGTGCCACGACCGTGTAATCTGCCCAGGCACACTTCGAAGTGGCCCTTGAGCCACACGGCAGAGACACATGCCCGTGTCCCTTGGCCGTGTTTGCAAAATAGGCCATTTGCAAGGCTAATTTGCCACCCACACGAGGGTCATCCCTACAAGCACAATAAGCATCTCTCCATGTATCAATAGTAACCAAAAATACATCAAAATATTCATCATAACAACCCAATTCAATCTCATTTCTAGCATACCATCTTATATGCTAAATAACTCAACCAATTCATATGTAAAACCAAGCATGATTCATCCATAATTTCACTGAATCACTATGGCATCAATCCATAAATAAACTTACCATTCATATGTCATCTTCATTGCCATCAAGCCATATCATAACATGCATCATATACCAAAATCACACATGCATATTGCCAACATTTATCTAGCCACACCACATGGCTAATTACACATCTCAATCATGGTTCAAAACAACTAGCCTATACATGCCATATTCAAATTTGCACATCTTTGAAAGTACCAAAGTAGATTGCCGATAGTGTGATAGAGATGTTGACGATCCCCGGATCCGAGTTAGCTTTACTGACACTGTAAAACAGAGAAACAAATCACACAGTAAGCTTTCAAAAGCTTTGTAAGTTTGAAACATAATACATTCAGCTTAATAGTTCAAATACAATGCTCAACAAGAACTCATCACATAGATCAATTTCCAAATGTTTATACCATATCATTCATAGCCAATAATCTTACTCAACCACTCATAAAGTCATACACAATCTCCTCAACCAAAAAGGTTCAATACATACCTTAGCCAACACATGGTTACTCACCATCCAAGCTAATTTATGCTCGATATTGTATCTCGATCCAACCTTCATTATTTATTAGGTTTAATCGCACACTTAGTGCCCAATTTGTAGTCAAAACTAAATTAACTTCGCACACTTAGTGCCTTAATTCATAGCTGAAGCTTATATAACATCGCACACTTAGTGCCTCAATACAAAACCGAACGTAATTCGAAATCGCACGCACAGTGCCAATTATGAAGCCAACGCTTCTGTTATTTCACACACACAGTTCTAAACAACTCTGTCTCAATTCAATTACGCACACTTAGTGCCTCGTTACTCAATTTAATTCATTACATTTCTAATTCAATATCTATCATTCAATTCACATCACATAGAAGGTAAATTAACAACTTGTACTATGTCTGAACTTACCTCGGATGTCAAAATACGAAACGGTCGATTAATCGAGCACTTTGTCTTTGCCTCGATCTCGATCCGAACCTCTCCTTTCTTGGCCTATACACATTTAAATTTAGCTCATTCAATCACCAATTCATTCAATTTAGTCCACACACAAAAAATTTAGGGTATTTTGCAAAATAGCCCTCACATTTTCACATTTCGACACTTTAGTCCCTAATTCACAAAATCACAAAATACACCAAATTTCTACTCACACAAGCTTAGCCGAATTCTTCCCATGCTAAGATAAGCCCACACATTCCATTTATTTCACAATTTAGTCCTTCAATTACACTTTTCTCAATTAGGCCCAAATTACACAAATTCATCAAAACTCTAAAGAGAAACTATATTAATCAAACACATATCTTTCATTTTCCACCATCAAACATTCAAGAACTCACATGTTCATCAATGGAATATCTCAAAATCACCATCAATTTCTAAAATTTAAGCATGGGTTTGAAAGAGCACGAAGCAACGATCACAAAAATGTAGAAATTATCAAAAACCGATCAAAACACATACCTTGATTAAGAACAACAATGGCCGAATGTTTTAAGCCCTAACTCTTTCTTTTCTTCTTCAATTTCGGTGAAAAGATGAGCATTACTCCACTATCTTTTGTTTTATTTTGAGTAATATTAGCTTATTTCATATTTTACTATTATACCCCTTTTAATATAACATAGAGATCATGTATTTTAATGTCTTAACCGTCCATGCATTCATCAAATGGTGTAATTTCAATTTAAGGACTCCACACTTATTAAGCCATGATAATCTAACACTTAAACAATCAGCACTCAGCTTTTATACTTTATACAATTAAGTCCTTTCTCACCATTCGACACACAGTCAATAAAATTTTCACACGAAACTTTCACACAGGCTCAATCACACATTATAAACATCAAAAATAATTTTAAAATATTTTTCCGACCTCGAATTTGTGGTCTCAAAACCGCTGTTCTGACTAGGGTCTAAACCGGGCTGTTACAACTCTCCCCCCTTAGGGATTTTCGTCCCCGAAAATCTTACCAGTGAATAAGTGTGGATATTGCTCTCTCATAATGTTCTCAGGCTCCCACGTAGCCTCTTCAATCCATGTTTATGCCACAACACTTTCACTAAGGAAATTCTTTTGCTTCTCAACTCTTTGGTCTCTTGTGCCAAAATTTGGATCAGTTCTTCACTATACGACAAATCTGACTGAATTTCAACCTCAGTAGGAGCAATCACATGAAACGAATCAGATCTATATCGTCGAAGCATCGACACATGAAACACATTATGAATTTTCTCTAACTCAAGTGGCAACATCAATCTATAAGCAACCGGCCCAACTCGTTCAATGATCTCATACGACCCGATGAACCTCGGACTCAGCTTCCCCTTTCGACAAAATTGAAGTAATTTCTTCCACGAAGACACTTTCTAAAACACTTTATCACCAACTTGGAATTCAATATCTTTTCGTTTCAAGTCTATATAAGACTTCTGATGATATGAGGCCGCTTTCAAACTGTCACGAATCATTTTCACTTTCTGTTTAGTCTCTTTTATTAGATCAACCCCGTGAATCTTATTCTCACTCAGTTCAGTCCAATATAATAAAGTTCGGCATTTTTTATCGTAAAGAGCCTCATACGGTGCCATTTTAATGCTAGATTGAAAACTTTTGTTCTACGCATACTCAATCAACGGTAAATGCTTTTCCCATGTACTTTCAAACTCAAGTATACATCATCTCAACATATCTTTGAGAATCTGAATAATCCGCTCGGACTGACCATACGTTTGTGGATGAAATGCAGTACTGAAATGCAATTTTGTGCCTAAAGCTTCTTGCAATTTCTTCCAAAATCGCGAAGTAAATCTCAGATCTCTATCAGATATAATAGATAGTGGCCCCGTGCAGTCTCACAATCTCAGCAATATACAATTCAACCAATCTATCGAGTGAATAATCTGTTCTCACCGGAACGAAATGAGTTGATTTCGTCAATCTGTCAACTATCACCTAGATTGCATCTTTCTTTCCCGGAGATAAAGGCATTCTCGACACAAAGTCCATCGTTATTCTCTCCCATTTCCACTTAGGAATCATAATCAGTTGTAATAAACCAGATGGAACCTGATGTTTAGCTTTAACTTGCTGACAAACTAAACACTTCGACACAAAGTCAGAGATATCTCTTTTTATACCATGCCACCAATAAAACTGTTTCAAATCATTGTACATTTTCGTACACCCCGGGTGAGCAGTCAAGCGACTATTATGAGCTTCTTTAAAAATCAACCGAATCAACTCTGAATTCCTCGGAACACAAATCCGATCTCTAAATCTCAAACATTCATCATTATCAATTCGAAATTCCGAATCAGAATTGAAATCACATTGAGCTCGCTTAGTCATCATCTCAACATCACTCTTCTGAGCTTCACAAATCTGACGTATAAACATCGGTCTCACTTTCAACTCAGCCGAAACTAAATCATCATCACATAGATCTATCTGAGTATTCATAGCTCGCAAAGCACTTAAAGACTTTTAACTCAAAGCATCAGCAACAACATTAGCTTTGCCCGGATGATAATCAATCACAAGTTCGTAATCTTTTAACAATTCTAACCATCTTTTCTGTCGCAAATTCAATTCTTTCTGAGTCATCAAGTACTTCAAGCTCTTGTGATCGGTATAAATATGACATTTCTCACCAAATAGTAGTGACGCCAAATTTTCAATGCAAACACAATTGCAGCTAATTCAAGGTCATGCATCGGATAGTTCTTTTCATGCAGCTTTAACTGCCTTGAAGCATAAGCGATGACTTTGCCTATTTGCATCAGCACACAGCCCAAACCATTCAACGATGCATCACTGTAAACTATGAATTCTTTACCCGATTCAGGTTGAACTAACACTGGCGCTTCTGTCAACAACACTTTCAACTGCTCAAAACTCTGTTGACACTTTTTCGACCACTCGAATTTAACATCTTTCTGTAGCAACTTCGTCAACGGAGTCGCAATCATCGAGAAGCCTTTCACAAATCATCTATAATATCCCACTAGTCCTAGAAAACTACGGACTTCAGACACATTTCTCGGAGGCTTCCATTCTAAAATAGCTGAGATCTTACTCTGGTCAACTCGTATTCCCGCAGCTGATACAATATGCCCTAGAAATCCAACCTCACGCAACCAAAACTCACATTTGCTAAACTTAGCATACAATTGTTTCTCGCGAAGAGTCTGTAACACAACTCTCAAATGCTCGATATGTTGTGTCTCATCACATGAATAAACTAGAATGTCATCAATCAACACCACAACAAAATGATCAAAATACGGTCTGAATATCCGATTCATCAGATCCATAAACACTGCAGGAGCATTCGTTAGTCCGAAAGGCATAACTAAAAACTCATAATGCCCGTACCTTGTTCTGAAAACAGTTTTCAGTACATCTGACTCTTTGACTCGTAACTGATAGTAGCCCAATCTCAAATCTATTTTTGAAAACACTGTAGCTCCTTTTAACTGATGAAACAAATCATCAATACGTGGTAGGGGATACTTATTCTTTATCGTCACTTTTTTTAACTGTCTATAGTCGATACACATCCTCATAGTGCCATCTTTCTTTTTCACAAACAACACAGGAGCACCCCAGGGCGAGAAACTCGGTCGTACAAATCCTCTATCGATCAACTCTTGCAACTGAGACTTCAACTCTTTCAATTCCGTCGGTGCCATTCTATACGGAGCTATTGAGATAAGAGTTATTCTCGGCGCCAATTCAATGCCAAATTCAACTTCCCTTATCGGAGGTAGTCCCGGTAGTTCTTCAGGAAATATATCAGGGAATTCACAAACCACAGGCACAGATTCAACTTTCTTTTCTGTCACTTTTGTATCAATCACATGTGCCAGATAAGCTTCGCAACCCTTTCTCACATAGGTCAAAGCTTTCATTGCAGATACAACAGCTGGTAACCCTTTCATATCACTGGATTCAATTCGAACTATCTCACCGTTCTGACTTCTCAATTGAATACTCTTTCTTTTACAATTCACAATGGCATTATGCAAAGTGAGCCAATCCATACCCAGAATAATATCAAATTCATCGAATGGTAGCAACATCAAATTAGCCAGAAAACAAGCATCCCGAAACATCAATGGGCAATTCTTGCACACTTTATCCACCAAGACACACTTGCCTAAAGGGTTCGATACTCTAATCACAAATTCAGTAGACTCAACAGGTAGAGTCTTACTTGATACTAGATTTACACATACATAAGAATGGTTAGAACCTAGATCTATCAATGCAATCACATCAGTATCAAATAGAGAAAAAGTACCAGTAATAACGTCTGAAGATGACGCCTCCTCTCGTGAGCGTATAGCATAAGCTTGGGCAAGTGCTCTCACCTCTGATCTCAAAGCTGTATCGGTATTCCCTTTTTGACTTCCACTCACATTCTCAATATTTCTGGGTTGTCTACCTCTAGCCGTCACATTGCTCAGTCTCATATTCTGAACATTTTCTTCCTCAGCTAACTTTGGGCAGTCTCTAATAAAGTGATCCCGTGATCCACACTTATAACAAGTTTGATTATTATACTTGCCCCAGCATTCTCCCACATGTCGTCTTCTGCACTGTCTACACTCAGGTTTGTTGATTTTGGCACTTCCAAAACTTGATTCAGTCGGAATTTAAACTCGTGGACCGATGCTTTGTCTCACACGATCTCTACTCAGATGTCCAAACGAAGCATTTGATCGATTACTTACATCTCTAAATATCTTCGTTGAAGGTTGAGACAACTTACTCCTCGATCTTTTTCTTTCATCTCGAGCTTCAGAATCGGCTTTCTTCTTTTCTTTACTAAGCTCCTCGACTTTGCAAGCTCTTTCAACTAACACAACAAATTCATTTATGTCAAGTATCCCAACCAACAACTTAATATCCTCGTTCAACCCTTCAATAAAGCGTTTACACATAGTGGCTTCGGTCGAAACACATTCCCGTGCATATTGGCTCAATCTCACAAACTCCCGTTCATACTCAAGATGCGGACATACGGCTGCTTTTGCTTCTAGAAACTCCTTACGTTTCTGATCTATGAATCGTTGACTGATATACTTCTTTCTAAATTCAACATGAATGAAATCCCATGTGATTCTCTCTCTCGGAACCACAGAAATCAACGTTTTCCACCAATTATAAGCCGTATCCCTCAACAAAGAAACTGCACATTTTATACATTTGTCAGGAGTCAACGACATCTCGTCAAATACTCGGATTGTATTCTCGAGCCAAAACTCAGCTCGTTCAGCATCATCATCAACTGTGGCCCTAAACTCTTCGGTGCCGTACTTTCAAATCTTATCCACAGGAGGCTTATTCAATCAGATTGGATCTGTAACTTGTGGCACAATCGGTACTTGTGGGGGTAGAGGTTGTGGAGCAGCCGAATTTGTTCGAACGAACTCCGAAAACCACTCACTCATCATTCGGAAGAAGGCTTGCTTAGCCTCTCCCCCCTCACCACTATTATTCGGCCTAGATGTGGCTGGCGCTGTCCCTTGAGTGGGAGCAGGCTTGTTACTCTCCACATCATCAGCAACTGCTCGATCGGGATCCATTACTATATGAAAACACATTTTCAACTGTCAGGATTCATCACACTATTGTAATTATATATATGGCATGTATAGCTAGACTCACACGTGCTACGTTAGTCCGAGAATCGACTAAACCGTAGCTCTGATACCAATAAAATGTAACACCCCTAACCCGAAACCGTAGCCAGAATAGGGTTAAGAGGCATTACCGATCAATCGAAACATTTCACATCCATTTCACGACACAAAGTCAATCATCAATCAAACATAATAGAATATAAACATATAGTCCCTTATTACGGTCTACGAGACCTTAAAAATGTGTTAAAAAGAGGTCGAGACTAAATCGAACATATACGAAAATTCTTGGAAATTTGAACATTCTTCAAAATTGCGGAGGTCACACGCCCGTGCAGTCAGGCCGTGTGCCTCACACGACTACCAGACACGCCCATGTGTCCAGGCCGTGCCAAAACAGAGCATACATAATGACTTGTCCGCACGGCCACTAGACACGCCCGTGTGCCATGGCCGTGTGAAATTAAGCTAGCTACTAACTTGGTCACACAGCCACCAAGCACGCCCATGTGCCACGCCCGTGTAACCTGCCCAGGCACACTTCGAAGTGGCCCTTCAGCCACACGACAGAGACACACGCCCGTGTCCCTTGGCCGTGTTTGCAAAATAGGCCATTTGTAAGGCTAATTTGCCACCCACACAAGGGTCATCCCTACAAGCACAATAAGCATCTCTCCAGGTATCAATAGCAACCAAAAACACATCAAAATATTCATCATAAGAACCCAATTCAATCTCATTTCTAGCATACCATCTTATATGCTAAATAACTCAACCAATTCATATGTAAAACCAAGCATAATTCATCCATAATTTCACTAAATCACTATGGCATCAATCCGTAAATAAACTTACCATTCATATGTCATCTTCATTGCCATCAAGTCATACCATAACATGCATCATATACCAAAATCACACATGCATATTGCCAACATTTATCTAGCCACATCACATGGCTAATTACACATCTCAATCATGGTTCAAAACAACTAGCCTATACATGCCATATTCAAATTTACACATCTTCAAAAGTACCAAAGTAGATTACCGATAGTGTGATAGAGATGCTGACGATCCCCGGATCCGAGTTAGCTTTACTGACACTGTAAAATAGAGAAACAAATCACACAGTAAGCTTTCAAAAGCTTAGTAAATTTGAAACGTAATATATTCAGCTTAATAGTTCAAATACAGTGCTCAACAAGAACTCATCACATAGATCAATTTCCAAATGTTTATACCATATCATTCATAGCCAATAATCTTACTCAACCACTCATAAAGTCATACACAATCTCCTCAACCACAAAGGTTCAATACATACCTTAGCCAACACGTGGTTACTCACCATCCAAGCTAATTTATGCTCGACATTGTATCTCGATCCAGCCTTCATTATTCATTAGGTTTAATCACACACTTAGTGCCCAATTTGTAGTCGAAACTAAATTAACTTCGCACACTTAGTGCCTCAATTCATAGCTGAAGCTTATAGAACATCGCACACTTAGTGCCTCAATACAAAACCGAACGTAATTCGAAATCGCACACACAGTGCCAACTATGAAGCCAACGATTCTGTTATTTCGCACACACAGTGCTAAACAACTCTCTCTCAATTCAATTACGCACACTTAGTGCCTCGTTACTCAGTTTCATTCATTACATTTCTAATTCAATATCTATCATTCAATTCACATCACATAGAAGGTAAATTAACAACTTGTACTATGTCTGAACTTACCTCGGACGTCGAAATACTAAAACAGTCGAGCACTTTACCTTTGCCTCGATCTCGATCCGAACCTCTCCTTTCTTGGTCTATACACATTTAAATTCAGCTCATTCAATCACCAATTCATTCAATTTAGTCCATACACACAAATTTAGGGTATTTTGCAAAATAGCCATCACATTTTCACATTTTGACACTTTAGTCCCTAATTCACAAAATCACAAAATACAACAAATTTCTACTCACACAAGCTTGGCCGAATTTTTCCCATGCTAAGATAAGCCCACACATTCCATTTATTTCACAATTTAGTCCTCCAATTACACTTTTCTCAATTAGGCCCAAATTACACAAATTCATCAAAATGCCAAAGACAAACTATATTAATCAAACACATATCTTTCATTTTCCACCATCAAACATTCAAGAACTCACATGTTCATCAATGGCATATCTCAAAATCACCATCAATTTCTAAAATTTAAGCATGGGTTTGAAAGAGCACGAAGCAACGATCACAAAAAACGTAGAAATTATCAAAAACTGATCAAAACACATACCTTGATTAAGAACAACAATGGCCGAATGTTTTAAGCCCTAACTCTTTCTTTTCTTCTTCAATTTCGGTGAAAAGATGAACATTACTCCACTATCTTTTGTTTTTTTTTTGAGTAATATTAGCTTATTTCATATTTTACTATTATACCCCTTTTAATATAACATAGAGATCATGTATTTTAATGTCTTAACCGTCCATGCATTCATCAAATGGTGTAATTTCAATTTAAGGACTCCACACTTATTAAGCCATGACAATCTAACACTTAAACAATCAGCACTTAGCTTTTATACTTTATACAATTAAGTCCTTTCTCACCATTCGACACACAGTCAATAAAATTTTCACACAAAACTTTCACACAGGCTCAAATACACATTATAAACATCAAAAATAATTTTAAAATATTTTTCCGACCTCAAATTTATGGTTTCAAAACCACTTTTTTGACTAGGGTCTAAACTGGGTTGTTACAAAACTCATCCTTTATAGGAGTGTCGCCATAGGGTGTTTTTAACCTAGTCAAGTTGTCAGTTACCAAGTTTTGCATCCCTTCTTGTCTCGAATCTCGATGCCGAATTCTTAGAGCAGTAAAATCCATCTAATGAGCCTCGATTTTACTTTCTTCTTTGCGATCAAATATCTAAGAGCTGCATGGTCAGAAAAAATAATCACTTTATATCCCAATAGATATGACCAAAATTTATCCAAAGTAAATACAATAGCCAAATGTTCTTTTTCTGTGGTGGTGTAGTTGCTGTGTCCAGCATCTAGGGGTTTTGAGGCATAACAAATGACATGGGGCTCTCTATCTATCTTTTGCCCCAACATGGCCCCCACACTTCATTCGCTTACATCGCACATGATTTCAAAGGGATAGTTCTAATTTGGTGCTTGTACTATAAGAGCAGAAACCAACTTCTATTTGAGTGTGTCAAAAGCCTCATTGCATTTTGGGATGAACTCAAATTCTTATCTTTTTTGCAACAATTTGCACAGTGGTTCAGCTACTTTTGAGAAGTTCTTTAAAAAGTACCTGTAAAACCCTGCATGACCAAGGAAAGAACCGATTTCCTTTACAGTTGAGTGGTATGGCAAAGAATTTATAATGTTAGTTTTGGCCTTCTCGACCTCAATACCTTTAGCTGAAACTATATGTCCTAGAATTAAACCTTTTGTTTACCATAAAATGACAGTTTTCGTAATTCAAGACAAGATTAAATTCTATGCACCTACTTAAAATTATTGTGAGGTTTTTAAGGCATTCATCAAAAGAGTTCCCATTCACAATAAAATCATTCATAAAAACTTCGATAATGTTTTCTACATATTTAGAAAATATACTCATCATGCATCTTTGGAAGGTGGCCGACGCGTTACAAAGCCCGAATGGCATCCTCTTGTACGCAAATGTGCCGAATGGGCATGTAAAAGTGGTCTTTTCTTGGTCCTCTGGTGCAATTGGGATTTGGAAAAAAAAACCTGAGTATCCATCAAGACAGCAAAAATAAGTTTTTCTAGCTAAATGTTAAAGCATTTGATCTATAAAAGGAAAAGGGAAATGATCTTTTCTAGTATAAGAATTCAACTTCCTGTAATCAATGCAGACACACCACCCATTTTGCACACGAGTTGGTACCAAATCACCCTCATCACTTTTCTTTACTGTCACGCCTATTTTCTTGGGCACGACTTGCTCCAGGCATACCCATCTACTGTGAAAAATGGGGTAAATTACATCAGCATCTAGCAGCTTAATTATTTCTTTTTTTACCACATCCATCATATTCGGGTTCAATCGTCTTTGCGCCTCTTTCTTTGGTTTCGTGTTTTCCTCCAAGTAAATCTTGTGTGTACATGTCAAGGGGCTTATCCCTTTTAAGTCGGCGATGGTCCAGCAAATTTCTTCCTTATGGTTTTCGTAACAGTTCAGTTTAGACCCTAGTCAGAACAGTGGTTTCGGGACCACAAATCCGAGTTAGAATAAAATTTTAATATTATTTTCTGTGTCTATGATATGGAATTAGCAGGTGTGAAATTTCTGTGAAATAATTTGTCTGTTTGTGTGCTTAATTTGGGCAAAAGACTAAATCGCATAAAGCGTAATAGTAGCATTCTATTTGATTAAGGGCCAAATTGTTGTGGCTTTTAAATATGGAGCCTTTAAAAGGAAATTTTTCCACTAATAGAGTGAGTGGACGGTTATGGTCAAGAATGACCTTGAATTACATGTTTTATACATTTAGTATTAAAGGTTAAAAATGTAAAATGAAAATTTATTCATTATATCATAAAACATAAAAGAAATAAGCCATGTTCTCCATCTTTTTATCACCGAAAATAAGAAAGAAAATAAAGGGTTTGAGCTTGTTATATTCGGCCATGGATCAAGCATAAATCGGGTATGTGTTTTTGATCGATTTTTTTTATAATTTCTACGTTTTTGTAATCGTTGCTTCGTATACTATAAAACCTATGTTTTAATTTTGAAAATTGATGATGTTTTTAAGATGAGCCTTTGATGAACTCATGTGTTTTGTGATGTTTGATAGTGAAATATGAAAGTTATGTGTTTGATTATCATAGTTTGTATTTGGAGTTTTGTTGATTTTGAGTAATTTGGACTTAATTTGGAAAATAATATTTTGAGGGACTAAATTGTGAAATAAATAAAATGTAAGGACTTGTATGAGCTACATGAGAATTCGGCTAGGCATGGGTAACTTTAAATTATGTGTATTTTGTGATTTTGTGAAATAGGGACTAAATTGTCCGAATGTGAAAATGTAGGGGCTAATTTGTAAATTGCACTAAATACGTGTTTTTGGATTGAATTGAATGATTTGATGAATGAATCGATTAAATTTGAACATGTTTAGATTAAGAACCGAAGAAAATGGACTTAGATCGTGGAAAGTCAAAAGTTGTCGAATAATTGAATCCGATCGAATATCCAAAATCTGAGGTAAGTCGATATACAAATAAATGTATTAGAATTGAATTATTTGTGTATATATGAGACTCGAATTACTATGAATATCCATTGAGATGGAATGTATGGGAAATCCGAGCTTACGTATATATCGACAAGTTGTTAAAGTCTAAGAAGTACCGTATGAACCTAGGAATAGATAGGATAGCATATGTTATGACATAGGTGTCCGATATGTGATATCATGTAAGACCACATCTGGGACATTGGCATTGATTCGAGATTTCGTATAAGACCACGTCTGGGACATTGGCATCGATATGAGATTTACGTGTAAGACCATGTCTGGGACATTGACATCGTATTTGATTCATGTAAGACCCTATTTGGGACAATGGCATCGATATTTGAGTACATGTAAGACCTCGTCTGGGACGTTGGCATTATACGGCTATTCTGAGCACTCTGAGTATCCTATTTGATTTCGAATGGTTCAACGAGCAACTCCGAGAAATGAACGACTATGTGAGTTGTATATCCATTTCAGGTACGTTTGAAAAGAACACTATGTGTGTATGAAGGGTAAGTGTCTATATGAACTTACTAAGGTGAATATGTGTATAGAAATGATTAGATAATATGTGAATATATGCTTGAATGAGCTATGTGTATATGTGATATTTGAGTTGAAGAATGTGGCAAGCTATGGCTAAGTAAATGAGCCAAAGAATATGTGATGAATATGCATTGAGAAACATTAATGTAAATGTATCAATATGGTTATGTGCAATTTATGCTAAGTTTATTTGTATATGGCTTACTAAGCTTTTGAAAGCTTACTTTGTGTGTGTTTGTTCTATTTTATAGATCGTTAAAGCTACGAGAGGCTCGGGGACCATCGAGGATCATCACCACACTATCAAACTCAACTTTGGTACTTTTGAATGTGTAAATAGCTACATATGGCATGTATAGGCTAGTTGTTTTGGAGTATGTTTGAGACATGTATATATGTAGCCATGTGATGTGGCTAGATAAGTGATTTTTTTTTGTATGTGATGCTATGCTATATGAGTTTGGTTTTGGTATAATCTTATGCCTATGAAATGGTCAAGGCTATGGTAAGCATAAGGATGCAATTTGAGTATATATGTTTGAACAATGAGATGGTTCTATGAATGTGGCAAATTGAGGATGAAACATGATTAGTTTTTTATGTGAATTGGTTGTACAAATTAGTATACAAGTTGGTATGAATAGAAATGATATTGAATGAGATGATATGTTGTTCATTTGACATGATTTTTGTTGCTAATTGTGTATGGAATAATGCTTGTTTGAGATTGTAGGAATGACCCAAGTGTGGGTGGCATTTTGGCCTTGCAAATGGCCTATTTTGCATACACGGCCAAGGGACACGGGCGTGTGTCTCTGCAGTGTGGCTTAAGGGCCACTTCAAAGTGTGCCTGGGCAGGTTACACGGCTGTGGCACGTGGGTGTGCCTAGTGGCCGTGCGACCAAGTCAGTAGCTAGCTTAATTTCACATGGCCATGGCTCACGGGCGTGTCTGGTGGCCGTGTGGACAAGTCAATATGTATGCCCTATTTTGGCACGGCTGGACAAAATAGGCGTGTCTGGTAGCCGTGTGAGGCACACGACCTGACTGCATGGGCGTGTGACTCTGCAGTTTTGAAAAATGTTCAAATTTCCAAGAATTTTTGTATGTGTTCGATTTAGTCCCGGCCCTATTCTAAAGCATGTTTAAGGTCTCGATGACCTATTTAAGGGACGCTTTGATGGGATATGATGAATTCTGTTATGAATTGTCCGTAAAAGTCTCCGTTCGTTCGGTAATGCCTCTTAACCCTATTTTGACAATGGATACGGGTTAGGGGTGTTACATTTGGTTGGTATCAGAGCTACGGTTTAGTCGATTCTCAAACTAACGTAGCATGTGAGAGTCTAGCTATACATGCTATATATCTGAACTGTGATAGTGTGATGAATCCTGACGTGTAAAATGTGTTTTATGTATAGTAATGGATCCTGAAAGAGCCATAGCTGACGATGTAGAAAGTAATGCGCCTACTCCCGCTCAAGGGACAACGCCATCTGATTCGAGAACAGCTACGAGCGGTCAAGAGGGATAAGCCAAACAAGCTTTCTTCCAGATGATGAGTGAGTGGTTCACTCAATTTGTGAGAAATAATCCAACTGTTTCACAACCTCCGCCCCCGTCTAATCCCTCTTAGACTTCAGTTGTGCCTCCAGTTATGGGTATAAATCTGTTGAATAAGCCTCTGGTTGGTAAAATCCCCAAGTATGGGGCTGAAGAGTTCAGGGCCACCAATGATGACGATGCCGAGAAAGCCGAGTTTTGGTTAGAGAATACAATCCGGGTATTTGATGAGATGTCTTTGACTCCAAAAGAAAGTATTAAATGTGTTTTATCTTTGTTACGAGACGCGACCTATCAGTGGTGGAAACTTTGATTTCTGTTATTCCAAAAGAGTGGGTCACATGGGGTTTCTTTCATATTGAGTTCCGGAAGAAATATATCAGTTAGAGATTTATTGATTAGAAACGGAAAGAATTTCTGGATTTGAAGCAGGGCCGCATGTCTGTTACTGAATATGAACGGGATTTTGTGAGATTAAGTCAGTATGCTCGAGAATGTGTATCTACTGAGGCAATAATGTGTAAAAGATTTGAAGATGGTGTTAACGAAGATATCCGCTTGCTAGTCAGGATTTTGGAGATAAAATAGTTCGTTGTGCTAGTTGACCGAGCATGCAAAGCTGAGGCACTCGGGAAAGATAAAAGAAAAGTTGATTCTGAAGCTAGAGATGTGAGAAAGAGATTTTTGAACAAATCATTTCAGTCTGCTTCGAAGAAATTCAGAGATGAACATAGCCGTTCAAAGGCTAATATGGGACAAATGAGTAGAGATCGAGCTAGATCACAGTCGAATACCAAAGCTCCAGTAACTTCAATGGCAAGTGTTGGAAATGTCTGATCCGAGCGACCTGAATGTAAACATTGTGGTAAAAGGCATCCGGGAAGTTGTAGATTAAATGATCGAACTTGCTTCAGATGTGGATCATTAGATCATTTCATCCGTGATTGTCCAGAGTCTGTTGAATCAGAGACTGTTCAGAATTCGAGATCCAATAATGTTTCAGTGAGAGGTAGATCTACTCGAAATACAAGAAATGTCAGTGGTAGTCAGAGGACTACGAGAGACACTATTGCGAGATCTGAAGTTAGAGCGCCTGCCAGAGCGTATGCCATCCGAGCCCGTGAGGAAGCTTCATCTACTGATGTTATTATGGGTACATTTACTCTTTATGATACTTCTGTGATTGCATTGATAGAGCCAGGTTCTAGCCATTCGTATGTATGCATGAACTAAGTATCCAATAAGACTTTGCATGTAGAGTCTACTGAGTTTGTTATAAAAGTATCGAACCCCTTAGGTAAAAGTGTTCTGGTTGACAAAGTATGCAAGAACTGTCCGTTAATGTTTCAAGATATCTGTTTTCCTGCTGATCTGATGCTATTACCTTTTGATGAGTTTGACATAATTTTGGGTATGGATTGGTTGACATTGCATGATGTTTTTGTGAATTGTAAAAGAAAGACTATTGATTTGAGATGCCCGAATGATGAAATAGTTCGGATTGAATCTAGTGAATTAAACGGGTTACTTGTTGTGATATCTGTATTGAAAGCTCAGAATTATTTGAGAAATGGTTATGAAGCATATTTTGCTTATGTAATTGACTCGAAAGTATCTGAAAAGAAAGTGGAATCAGTGCCTGTTGTCTGTGAATTTTCTGATGTGTTTCCTGAAGAACTACCGGGATTGCCTCCGATACGTGAAGTTGAATTTGGTATTGATCTGTTGACTGGTACAACTCCTATTTCGATAGCTCCGTATAAAATGGCACCAATGAGTTGAAAGAGTTAAAGTCGCAGATTACAAGAGTTGGTAGTGGAGGGTTTGCAAGACCGAGTTTCTCACCTTGGAGTGCTCTGCTTACATTTGTGAAAAGAAAGACGGCACGATGAGAATGTGCATTGATTATCGTCAGTTGAATAAAGTGACAATAAAGAACAGTCGAAACCATTTTTTCTATTTTGAAAAAAAATAGGGATCGATTGGAAAATCAAAAATGGAGTCGCCACCGACCCTATTTTGAGGTGTGATCGGATCACCTTGAGATTAATCATTTTAATAAAACTTTGATTTATTAAAACATATTTTGGTCTACAAAAACTTGATAAAATGGGTTCGGAAGTCGATTACGTACGAGAAAGGGTTAGCACCCTCGTAGCGCCCAAAATTGGTACCTAATTGATTATTTAATGTCTTAATGCCGAAAATTTGAAAAGATTCTAGATTACAATCCGTTTGCAAAAAAAAAAAATTATTTGAACGGAATCACATTGGATGCCAGAAACCCTCTTATTTCGAAGAAATAAAATATCATACTCAGTGAGTTAGGGTACAACAACTTATATTCTTGAAACTGAACTTATCTTTTAATTTTTAAAACTCTTGTAATAAAGTTTGAAAAGGGTATTCGGTTATTTGGGCTTTATGAAAAATTGGGACCCAATAAGTTAGGGCACAATTTCTCAAAATTCCCGAATACGGAATATTGCCTTTGTTTTTTTAGAAATTCTTACCTCGAGATTATAAAACGTCACATCCAGTGAGTTAGGACGCAACATCTCGAATTCTCGAGAATAAGTTTTTTATTTAAAATTTTTATGCGTTTTGATTAGAAAAGAAAAAGGGTACTTGGTTGTTTAGATTTAATGAGAAGAATCGGAACCCAGTAAGTTAGGGCACGATTTTCTCGAAGCTTCCAAACATGAGCATTGCCTTATTTTAAACCTTTGAATAAAATAATTTTGAAACTTAAACGATATCAAACTCGATTTTTTTAACAAATAAAACGCAATGGAATGATAATATACAGAGCAAAGTAGCAATACGTACACAAAATATTACATTAATGAATCACAAATAATCAATAAGCACAAATTAAGAGAGGTAATACACGTGATAGCAATGAATTCAAGAGATGCAATTTTACAATCATCCATTGGAGAAAACGAAACAAAATAGTATATCTAAAAAAATCCAAAACAATGAAATAACAAAAAAAATGAAGGTTTAAAAGCGACTATTGTAAATAAGATGTAATAAATAATATATATAACAAAATAATTTCAAAATGAATAACATGGAGGGCAATAATATAAAAGTATTTAAAATAAATATCATGCAAAACGATCTTATAATAAGATAATATGTAAAATGATTTTAAAATAGTTAATTTAAAAACAACTTAAATTATCATAAACAAAATTTAAATTTACTAATATATATAAAAATTTGAAATGAATAATATATATATAAAATGCGAAACAATTTAATAAAAATGAAATACAAAATCTTGAAATAAATAATAATAAAACAATTTTTAAAATAAAGAACATGAAAAACAAATAAAGTAATTTAAACTAAATAATATACATAGATTTAAGAAAGGTAACATCTAAAGTTTAAAATAAATTATATAAAGAAAAATGTTTAAACTGAATAATATATATAAAATTAAAAAAAAAACTTTAGAGGATGAAATGAAATAGTTAAAGTAAGCAGTATATAAAAAGAATTAAAATAAAATATAACAAAATAAACCTTTTTGAAATGTAAATAAATAAATAGATTAAAACCGGTAAGGAACAAAATTGAAATTAAAATAAAATTCCAATCTAGAAATGAAAACAATAACAACAGGCTATTAAGGACCAGATTAGCATGCGCTCAAACAGGCGAGGAATCACTGGGAAATTATCCCAAACACTCAAAACGGCGCCGTTCAAATACAAGTCATCTAACAGCATGTGGATTAAATTAGAACAACAAAGAAGATTCGAGACTAAATTAAAACTGACACGAGATTTCATTGCGACTAGCTGTAAAATCAAAGGAACTTGAATCGAAAATAATCCATAAAACAAAAACGCACGGATCCTTTCTTGTGTCGGGTCAACGCGCGGATCTTTAGCCCTTAAACGACGCCGTTTTGGACATTAATGTGTTACCCCAAACGACGTCGTGTGGACTACCTTTAAATAGAAAAAAACAAGTTAAAAAAAACATTTTATCACTTAGCTAAAAAAAACTCTCTGAAAAGGCCCTCAGAGCACTGGCCAGAGTTCGACCTTGCTCCGTCATTGAGCCACCA
Organism: Gossypium sturtianum; assembly: GCA_025698515.1. Lineage (NCBI taxonomy): Eukaryota > Viridiplantae > Streptophyta > Magnoliopsida > Malvales > Malvaceae > Gossypium > Gossypium sturtianum. The sequence continues at coordinate 124,939,658 of CM046953.1, read as the reverse complement.
TCCTCCGCCGCGACAACCGTCATATACGGCGGTCGAAAACCTAAAAAGAAAGCTAGCTCGATCCTTTTGACTTCCCTAAGTCCAAATCTAGCCCCCAAACACCCAAAACCCTCACTAAAATCAAAAAACAACCAAAAACGCTTCGGATTCGGGACTCCGATCGTCACGAAAAGGTAAAAGTTTGTATCTTTATTCTTTATCTATGTATATGCATGACATTCAAAGCAAATAGACTGAAAAAAATACCTCTGCTTTGATAATTCTTTTATTTGAAAAATCGTGTCCCCATACAGTGATTGTCTTTAGCTTTTTATAGCCAGGAAAATAAAAAAAAATACAATGTCTTTCTTTCATTTGTCTATTGTATTTTGCTGCTGTTTTGTCTTCTTTTGCAGGTACGGAGGCCAGCCTGGTACACGAACGTGGCGAGGGTGGAGGTCGTGTGGCTGAAGCTTGCGGCGCAAAGGTTCTGCCCTAGGGTTTCTGTTTGTTGAACCTCTTGGGCCGTTCGGGTTTGCTTTGTTATTGAGCCTCTGGGTCAAAATTTATTTTAGGTTTGGGTTATATTAAGTTTAGGTTTGAGGTTTGATTTGGATTTGTATTTGTATTTGGGCTTGTAGGGATTTAGATCTCTGTATTCGGGCCCGCTTGGGTCATTGTATTTTATGGATTGTAAATGGACTTTTATTTATTGGTTTTTTATTTGTTATTGGTATGGGCCTGGGCAAAATGGGCCTATTACAGCTGCCCCTCTTTACTCTTTGTCGTGTAACGGGAATAGAGCAAAGACTTTAAAAAGGCCAATTTTGCCCGGTCTTGCCGAATCCTGACTTCTTGGCACTTCTTTTCTTTGAATAGCCTCATTCCTTCCCACTGGGTACAGGAATTGATGTTTCGGCCCGCTCCAATAAAATTTCAGGGAGGAGAGATTTGTAGTTTCGATCTACTCCATTGGAACTTTTAAGAAGATAAGATTTGTCCTCAGTCTGTTCCACGGCTACTTCAGGGAGATAAGACTGATGGCTTCAATGTAATTTCAGGGAGAAGAGATTTGTAGCTTAAATCTACTCCGCTGGAACTTCATGGAGATAAGAATTGTGACTCCAATGTAATCTCAGAGAGAAGGGATTTGTAGCTTCGACCTACTGTACTGAAACTTCAAGGAAATAATGATTGGTCCTCAATGTAATTTCAAGGAGAAAGGATTTGTAGCTTCGACCTACTCAATTGGAACTTCGAGGAAATAAGAATTCAGGGAGAAGAGATTTGTAGCTTCGATCTTCTCTACTGAAACTTCAAGGAAATAAAGATTGATCCTCAAAGTAATTTCAGGGAGAATGGATTTGTAGCTTCGACCTACTCCGCTAGCACTTCGAGGAGATAAGAATTATGGCTCCTATGTGATTTCAGGAAGAAGAGATTTGTAGCTTCGATCTTATCTACTAAAACTTCAAGGAGATAAGGATTGATCATCAATGTTATCTCAGGGAGGAGGGATTTGTAGCTTCAACCTACTCTGCTGGAATTTCGAGGAGATAAGGATTCAGGGAGAAGAGATTCGTAGCTTCAATCTTCTCTACTGAAACTTCAAGGAAATAATGATTGGTCCTCAATGTAATTTCAAGGAGAAGGGATTTGTAGCTTCGACCTGCTCCATTGGAACTTCGAGGAAATAAGAATTCAGGGAGACGAGATTTGTAGCTTCAATCTTCTCTACTGAAACTTCAAGGAAATAAGGATTGATCTTCAAAGTAATTTCAGGGAGAAGGGATTTGTAGCTTTGACCTACTCCGCTAGCACTTCGAGGAGATAATAATTATGGCTCCTATGTGATTTCAGGGAGAAGAGATTTGTAGCTTCGATCTTCTCTACTGAAACTTCAAGGAGATAAGGATTGATCCTCAATGTATTCTCAGGGAGGAGGGATTTGTAGCTTCAACCTACTCCGCTGGAATTTTGAGGAGATAAAAATTTAGGGAGAAGAGATTCGTAGCTTCAATATTCTCTACCGAAACTTCAAGAAAATAAGGATTGATCCTCAATGTAATCTCAGGGAGGAGGGATTTGTAGCTTCAACCTACTCCGCTGGAACTTCGAGGAGATAAGAATTCAGGGAGAAGAGATTCGTAGCTTCGATCTTCTCTGCTGAAAATTCAAGGAAATAAAAATTGATCATCAATGTAATTTCAGGGAGGAGGGATTTGTAGCCTCAACCTACTCCGCCAAAACTTCAAGGAGATAAGAATTCAGGGAGAAGAGATTCGTAACTTCGATCTTCTCTGCTGAAACTAAAAAATTGATCCTCAATGTAATTTCAGGGAGGAGGGATTTGTAGCCTCAACCTACTCCGCCGGAACTTCGAGGAGATAAGAATTCAGGGAGAATAGATTCGTAGCTTCGATCTTCTCTGCTGAAACTTCAAGAAAATAAAAAATTGATCCTTAGTCTACTTCATTGCTACTCTAGGGAGACAGGATCTGTGAATTCGCTGATGTCGCCATATCGTCCTCAGTGGACACGACCTGTAGAACCGGTTTTATGTGCTTATGTTTATGCAAGATGATTAGAATGCTATGATTGGAATGAATCAAATGCTCCTAACCAAATGTGTTATGAATGATATGAATGCAAAAATGTCATAAAAATGATTCCTTTTTAAATGTACAATAATTAGGATGCAATGATCGGAATGAATCAAATGCTCCTAACTAAATGATATTATGGATGACATTTGCATGAATGTAGAATGTCATGAGAATGATCCCTTTTTTAAATGTACAATGATTAGGATGCAATGATCAAAATGAATCGAATGCTCCTAACTAAATGAATGCATAATTTCATGAGAATGATCCCCTTTTAAATGCTTAGGGTTGTCATTGCTCGTCGTTCCTCCAGGTTGTATCACTGACGTAATATCCCGTCTTCTTGTTCAACCAGCATTTTTGACAGAAAGTCTAAAGAAATGGTCATTGTTTAGAGTTTCCTTCTCAAATATTTCCAACCCTTAGGCTTGGTGAATTCTAAATAAAAGTCTTGTTTCAGGTTCTCATATTATTTAGAAGTTTCCAGAGTAATATGCAAAACTCCTTTTGTGAAAGTATTATTAGTCCATTAATCATTACTTCAATACAAAATGTTTGAAAATGATCACAATGATGGAAAAAACTGAAATTTATCAGAAATGGAATCTGAAAAGAATAGGTCAATTAAAGAAAACAAATATTGATAGAATACAAAAATGAGGGGACAAGATAGGTGCCCCAGATATCGCAGCTTGAGCTTCTCTGTACGGACTTTCTGAAGACCATTTTAAGCTCAATATGTGTTTAAGAGATCAAGAGTGCTCTGTTGGTGCCCCAAGACGTAACATCTCTCCTTCCTTATAATTCAAGTATAGCAAGATCACCGCATGCCCATCTTAGATCATAATTTGAGCCGCCCTTTTTGGGTTTTCGACTCAAAGCCCTTTAGTCTCAAGGCGCCCTTTGTGGGTTTTCACCTTGGCCTCTCTGTTTTTTATTTTTTTTGAAGGTTGCCCCCATTGTTCCGTTTATTTTGAGGTGATGTGATATTAATCTTGAACAAAATGCAAACTTCCAATATCGTGCTGTTGTTCAAATTTAATGTATCATCAGACAGGATCCTTTTTGGCATTCCATATTGACATGAAATTTGCTGACTGTCGACTTTGTGGCATCGACATATGAAGCAGCTCCCACCTACTTAGTGAAGTAATGGATGACCCTAAAGATGAATCGATACTCACTAGAAGCCTTTGGTGAGATTGGCCCACTGACATTCATGCCCCTCATAGAGAAAGTCCACGGAGTTGCCATGAGGAGATGAAAGAGGCATAGGAATCTTGTCTCCATGAATTTGGCATTTATGGCATTTCTTGGTATAACTGATGCAATCCCCTTCCATGGTAGACCAGCAGTACCCGAAACTCATGATGGGCTCTTCAGACACCCTTATGGACCTCTTCTAAGATTCTTTAGCCTTAACAGCATCCACACGTCTTAGTAACCCAACCATTTCTTGAAACGATCATGCGGAAACATCTTTGAATTTTTTTGAATAACTTTCATGACGTCTCGCGTTGTCTCTGTGATGATACATGCTCCGATCTTCACCTCTTTCTCTTCTCTTAGGCTTACAATGACTTTTTGTGAGGTAGGATATGTTGTTCCTCTTGTTCTAGCATCTTTAACAAATGAGGAGATAGGTTACAATCTTTTTCGTATTCAAAGCCTTGAGATCCCTCTAGACACATATCTTGCTCAAAAGTAGATTCTGAGTCAGTAGCAGTGTCGCTCATGTCGTTGATATCCGGGGACCTGTTGTGGGTATGAAGGAATATTCAAAGAACACATGAATTTAAGAATAATTATTTGTATGGTATGAACATGAATGAAATAAAGAATGATTCGGAACAAAGGTCCAAAGATTGAAAGAAACAATTAAAGAATATAAAATGAAAGAATGTAAAAGAATGAGAGGATATTATTCAAAATGATCTCAAATATGTATTTCATAATGATGTTTAGACATAAGCCTATTTCACAACGGAATGCTTATTGCTTCTAAGCTTAAAGCAACAAGTGTGTTTTGAACATTACTCTGTGTAAGCTCTAAAAACTACAGGAATTTCTTCTGTAGTCCAATTGTTCAGAACACTCCCAGGCTCGTAAAGGCGAATATCTGACAAAGTCCCCCTTTCAGTGATTTCTTCATGTATGGCATTGATGTGCACATTTTCCAACATTTCCTTAACACTTTCTTTAACTCATTCACAGAACTCGATCTCTTTACTGTCCATTAGACCTTGTACCAAGGCTCTGAATTCTGCGCATTCTTGGATCTCGTGCCCCTCTTCATGATGGAACTCACAGTAGTTCCTCGAGTTTTCACTGTAACAGTCCGGCTTATACCCTAGTCAAAACAGTGGTTTCGGGACCACAAATCTGAGTCTGTATAATATTTTAATATTATTTTCTGTAAGTTAAATTGCTCGTTTGTGTGTTTAATTTGATGAAAAGGATTGAATTGCATTGAAATGCAAATTTGTATGTTTTATGAAAAGATGCTTATTTGTTATGTCTTTATAAGTGTGAGGACTTATATGGCAATTAAGCTATTATCATGGTTAGTGGACGGCTAAGGTCATGAATGACCTTGTAATTGTATGTTATAAATATATGAATGAAGGCTATTTCAGTAAATGGATTGTTAGCATTAAATTAATGAAACAAAAAGATGAAGTGTTCATCTTTTATTTCTCTTTCTTTGACCGAAACAAGCAAGGAAAGAAAAGAAAGAAATCTAGCTAGGGTATTCGGCCTTTCTATTACAAATTAAGGTATGATTTTGAGTTGAATTTTGATGATTTTTATGTTTTTGAGATTGTTGCTTAGTTTACTATCAATCCAATGTCTCAATTTGATGAATTGATGTTGTTCATGAGAAATGCCATTGATGTTATGTTGAGATTTGTGATGATTTATGGTGTTAAATGGAAGATTTGAGCTAGATGAACATATTTTGTTCTTGAATTTTTGATGAATTTAGCTAACTAGGACTAAATTGAGAAAATAGTAACTTGAAGGACTAAATTGCAAATTTGATGGAAAATATGGGCTTGTATGAGATGTATGAACATTCGGATAAGCATGAGTATGTGATGATTTTTGTGAATTTGATGTTTTGAGAATTAGGGACTAAATTGTCCAAATGTGTAAATGTGAGGGCTAATTTGCAAATTACCCTAAATATGTGTATTTGGATTGAATTGAATGTGTTGGTAAATAAAAGGGTTAAATTTGAATATGTATAGATCAAGAACCGAAGAAAATAGATTTTGATCTCGGGAAAGCGAAAGTAACCGAGTAGCCGTTTCCATTTTCGATAAATCGAATCCGAGGTAAGTCATATTACAAATAAGTGTAATCGTATTGAGTTGAGCATATTCATATGCTTATAGTTGAAAATGAATGCTTATGAAATGTTATGCAAATGAATTCTGAGATAAGATCGACTGAGCGACAATGTCCGAAAAGTCCCGTACGAACCTAGGAATACATAGTTACCTATTCTGTTTATCATGTAAGACCACGTCTGGGACGTCGGCATTGATTTGAGATTTCGTGTAAGACCACGTCTGGGATGTTGGAATCGATATGATTTCTTCGTGTAAGACCACGTCTGGGACGTTGGCATCGATATTATCTGTACGAATAAGACCACGTCTGGGATGTTGGCATCGATATTATCTTTACGTGTAAGAAAATGTCTGGGACATCATCGTTTTGATTCGTGTAAGACCCTGTCTGGGACAGTGGCATCGATATTTTAATACATGTAAGACCTCGTCTGGGACGTTGGCATTGCACTACTATTCCGAGCTTTCTGAGTATCCTATTAGTTCCTAACGGTTCAACGGGCAAGTCTGTGATATGAATGGCTAAGTGAATTGTAAATCCGTTTCAGGTACGTTGATTTATACACTAAGTGTGTATATAAGGTAAGTACCTATGTGATCATACTATGATGATTATGTATATTGGAATAACAATATGATATGTGAGAGTAAGCATGAATGAGCTATGTTTATATAGGACTTTGAATTGATTAATGTGATAAATATGGTCAAGTATATGGACCAAAGTATATATGTGATAGTTGCTAAGTTTGTTTGTATTTATGACTTACTAAGCTTTTGGAAAGCTTACTTTGTGTGTGTTTTCTCTATTTTATAGGTCGTCAAAGCTACTGAAGGCTCGGGACCGTCAAGGATCGTCATCACACTACTAAACTCATTTTTGGTACACTTTGGATATGTTTATAGCTTGATATGGCATGTATAGGCTAGTATTTGATATGAGTTTGTTATATAAACTTAGCCATGTGATTTAGCTAGCTATGGGTTGAGAATTTGCTTGAATGTATGTGATATATGAAGTATGTTTTTGGCATGGTTAGTTGATGCATGAAATGGTCAAGTTTTGATTAAGCAAATGAATGAATTATGCTTGTGATGAGATGAGTTTTAGCCTTGTAATTTGGATGGTTATTTTGGTATGATTTTGGTTGTCAAATAGGCATGAGATGTCTTGATGATTTTACTTGTAGGTATGACCCATTGGGTGACATTTTGGCCTTGCAAATGGCCTATAATGTCATACTCTGATTTGTAACGCAGGCGTGCCTAATGACCGTGGGGCTAAGTCAGTAGCAAGCCTAATAGCACACGGCCAAGACACACGGGCGTGTCTAGTAGCCGTGTGAGAAAGTCAGTATATGGCCTAAGAGTACACGGCCTTAGCACACGGGTGCTGGGTGGCCGTGGGTGTAAAGTCAGATTTGACCACGGCCAAGGCACACGGGCGTGCTTGTTGGCCGTGGATGTGAAGTCAGATTCGACCACGACCAAGGCACATGGGCGTGCTTGGTGGCCGTGGATGTGAGGTCAGATTCGACAACGGGGAGGACACACGGGGGTGTCCAGCAGCCGTGGGAGGCACACGGCTTGCCTACACGGGCGTGTAACCCCTGAAACTTAGAAAAGTTTTAAATTTCCGTGAAATGTCGTATGTGTTCTGGTTTAGTCCCGAACCGGTGTATAAGCATGATTTAGGTCTAGTTGACCGTATTAAGGGACATTATGTTTGAGATTGATGGATGAATGTATGAACTTCTGAAAATGTTTCTAATCTATCCGGTAACGCCTTTAACCCTAATCGGGCGACGGATACGGGTTAGGGGTGTTACATTTGGTTGGTATCAGAGCTACAGTTTAGCCGATTCTCGGACTAACGTAACGTGTAAGAGTCTAGCTATACATGCCATATTTCTGAATTTTGATAGCGTGATGAATCCTAACGTATAAATGTGATTTTTGTATAGTAATGGATCCCGAAAGAGCCGTAGCTGACGACGTAGAAAGTAATGCGCCTGCTCCCGTGCAAGGGACAGCGCCCTCTGATCCGAGACCGGCTACTAGCGGTCAAGGGGAAGAAGCTAAACAAGCTTTCTTCCAGATGACGAGTGAATGGTTCACTCAATTCATAAAGAATCACCCGACTGTTTCACAACCCCCGCCCCCAGTTAATCCCCCTCAGACTACAGTTGTGCCTCCGGTGATGGGTATAAATCTGTTGAACAAGCCTCCGATAGACAAAATTCGCAAATACGGAGCTGAAGAATTCAGGGCTACTAATGATGATAATGCTGAAAAGGCCAAATTCTGGTTAGAAAATACTATCCGGGTATTTGACGAAATGTCTCTGACTCCGGATGAATGCATAAAATGTGTTGTATCTTTGCTTCGAGATACGGTTTATCAGTGGTGGAAAACTCTGATATCTGTTATTTTGAAAGAACGAGTGACATGAGATATCTTTCAGATCGAGTTCCGGAAGAAATATATCAGTGAGAGATTCGTTGATCAGAAACGAAAGGAATTTCTGGAATTGAAACAAGGCCGTATGACTGTGGCAGAATATGAACGATAGTTTGTCAGACTGAGTCAATATGCTTGTGAATGTGTATCATCTGAAGCAATAATGTGCAAAAGGTTTGAAGATGGGCTTAATGAAGACATCCATTTACTAGTCGGGATTTTAGAGATAAAAGAGTTTGTTGTACTCGTTGATCGAGCGTGCAAAGCTGAAGCACTCGAGAAAGACAAAAAGAAAGCTGAGTCAGAAGCCCGAGAAGTGAGAAAGAGATTTCAGAATAGATCGTTTCAGTCCACTTCAAAGAAATTTAGAGATGATCAAAGCTGTTCGAGAGGTAATATGGGATATTCAAATAGAAATCGAGATAGATCACAAATGAGTTTCAAAGCTCCAGCAACTTCAGTGGCAAGTGTTGGGAATGTACGATCCGAGAAACCAGAATGTAAGTATTGTGGGAAAAGACATCCGGGAAGCTGTAGAATGAATGACAGAGCTTGTTTCAAATACGGATCACTTGACCATTTTATCCGTGATTGTCCTGAATCTGTCGAGCCAGAGACTGTTCAGAATCTGAGATCTGATAATGCACCAGTGAGAGGTAGACCTTCGAAGAATGTAAGGAATGTCAGTGGTAGTCAGAGAACTACAAGAGAGACTGTTGCGAGATCCGAAGCTAGAGCACCTGCTAGAGCGTATGCTATTCGAGCTCGTGAGGAAGCTTCATCGCCAGATATTATAATGGGTAATTTTACACTTTATGATACTTTTGTGATTGCATTGATAGACCCTGGTTCTACACATTCGTATATATGCATGAATTTAGTGTTCAGTAAGACTTTACCTATAGAGTCTACTGAGTTTGTTATAAAAGTATCAAACCCCTTAGGTAAAAGTGTCCTTGTTGACAAAATATGTAAGAATTGCTCGTTAATGTTCCGAGATATCTACTTCTCTGCTGATCTGATGTTATTACCATTTGATGAGTTTGATATAATTCTGGGTATTGACTGGTTGACATTGCATGATGCTGTTGTGAACTGTAAAAGAAAGACTATTGATTTGAGATGTCCGAATTATGAAATTGTACGGATTGAATCTAATGATTTGAATGGTTTGCCTGCTGTGATATCTGTTTTGAAAGCTCAAAGTTATGTGAAAAAGGGTTATGAGGCATATTTTGCTTATGTGATTGATTCAAAAGTGTCTGAGAAGAAAGTCGAATCAGTGCCTATTGTCTGTGAGTTTTCTGATGTATTCCCTGAAGAGTTACCGGGTTTTCCTCTAATTCGTGAAGTTGAGTTTGGTATTGAGTTGTTATCTGGTACTACACCTATATCGATAGCTCCGTATAGAATGGCACCAACAGAGTTGAAAGAGTTAAAGTCACAGTTGCAAGAATTGACCGATAGAGGGTTTACTAGACCGAGTTTTTCGCCTTGGGGTGCTCCTGTTTGTTTGTGAAAAAGAAAGATGGCACGATGAGAATGTGCATAGATTATCGTCAGTTGAATAAGGTGACTATAAAGAACAAATATCCGTTGCCCAGGATTGATGATTTATTTGATCAGTTAAAAGGAGCTACTGTATTTTCCGAGATTGATCTGAGATCGGGATATTATCAGTTGAGAGTGAAAGATTCAGATATACCGAAAACTTCTTTCAGAAAAAGGTATGGACATTATGAGTTTTTAGTTATGCCATTTGGACTAACCAATGCTCCTGCTGTTTTTTATGGATTTGATGAATAGAATTTTCAGACCTTATCTAGATCAATTTGTTGTTTTATTCATTGATGACATTTTGATTTATTCACGGGATAAGATTGAACATGCCGAACATCTAAGAATTGTGTTGCAAACTCTGAGAGAAAAGAAATTGTATGCGAAATTCAGCAAATGTGAATTCTGGTTACATGAGGTTAGTTTTCTGGGGCATATTGTGTGTCCTTCCGAGGATTCGAGTTGATCCGAGCAAGATTTACGCTATTCGGATTGGAAACCTCAGAGAAGCGATTCAAGTCCGTAGCTTTACGGACCTAGTGGTTATTATAAATCGACTTGTGAAAGGATTTTTAGTGATAGCTACTCCGTTGACTCGATTGCTTCAGAAAGATATAAGGTTTGAATGGTCCGATAAATGTCAGAAAAGTTTTGATCAGTTGAAAACTCATTATGAAGCTCCGTTTTTGGTACACCGTAATCGGGTAAAGAATTTGTTATATACTGGTGATGCTTCGTTAAGCGATGCAGGATGTGTTTTGATGCGGGAAGGCAAAGTTGTAGCTTATGCTTCGAGACAATTGAAGCCTCATGAAAAGAACTATCCAACTCATGATCTTGAGCTAGCTGCGATTGTGTTTGCACTAAAGATCTGGCACCATTATCTGTACGGTGAAAAATGTCATGTGTTTTCGGATCATAAAAGTCTAAAATATCTGATGACTCAGAAAGATTTGAACCTGCGTCAAAGAAGATGGCTAGAACTGTTAAAAGATTATGAACTTGTGATAGATTATCATCCGGGTAAAGCAAATGTTGTTGCTGATGCATTGAGTAGAAAATCATTGTTTGCACTATGTGCTTTGAATGCTCAGTTAGATTTGTCTGATGATAGCTCTGTGATAGCTGAATTAAAGGCAAAATCATTGTTTATACAGCAGATATGTGATGCTCAGAAGTCTGATAATGAGTTATCAGCGAAACGAGTTCTATGTGATTCGAATTTTGAATCTGAATTTTGAGTTTTTGATGATTGTTTGAGATTCTGATATCGTATATGTGTTCCGAGAAATCCAGAGTTGATTCAATAGATTTTGAGTGAAGCACATAATAGTCGTATGTCTGTTCATCCGGGAAGCACTAAAATGTATCATGATCTGAAGCAACACTATTGGTGGTCTGGTATGAAGCGTGATATTTCTGAATTTGTTTCGAAATGTTTAATCTGTCAGCAAGTTAAAACTGAACATCAAGTTCCGTCGGGGTTGCTACAACCGATTCTGATTCTTGAGTGGAAATGGGATAGAGTGACAATGGATTTTGTTTCTGGGTTGCCTTAGACTCCGAGGAAGAAAGATGCGATATGGGTCGTAGTTGATAGATTGACGAAATCTACCCATTTTATTCCGGTAAGATATGACTATTCACTTGATAGATTAGCCGAGCTTTATATATCTGAGATTGTTAGATTGCACGGGGTGCCACTATCTATTGTGTCAGATAGGGACTCGAGATTTACATCGAGGTTCTGGAAGAAATTACAAGAAGCTTTAAGAACGAAACTGCATTTCAGTACAGCTTTTTATCTGCAAACAGATGGTCAATCCGAGTGGATTATTTAGATTCTTGAAGATATGTTGAGATGTTGTATACTTGAGTTTAACGGTACGTGTGTAACAGTCCGGTTTATACCCTAGTCAGAACAGTGGTTTTGGGACCACAAATCTGAGTCAGTATAATATTTTAATATTATTTTCTGTGCCTCTGATAAGTGACTAAGTATGTGCTAAATTTCGGTGTGTTAATTCGTCCGTTTGTGCGCTTAATTTGATAAAAGGATTAAATCGCATAATGTTTAAAAGTGACTTTTCATTTGATTAATGATCAAATTGATGTGGCTTAATTATTGTGAAGTCCTTAAAGGGCAAATAGCCCATTTTTACTTATAGTGGACGGCAACATGCAAAGTCATATTATGCTTTTATATGTTTATTTTATAAATTAGTGTTATATGATATTTTATATTATAATAAAAGAAAATGCATTAAAAAAAGCCATTTCTCATCATCTTGGCCGAAAATATCAAAGAAAAGAAAGAAGAAAACCTAAGCTAGGTTCGGCCTTTGTCCTTCTTAATTAAGGTATGATTTGGCTTTATAATTTGATGATTTTTATGTTTTAGAGATTGTTGCTTAGTCTACTATCAAGCCAATGTCTCAATTTTGTGTATTGATGATGTTTGTGTGATATGCCATTGATGATATGTTGAGTTTTGTGATGATTTAAAGTGTTAAATGAAAGATTTGAGCTAGATGAACATACTTTGTTCTTGAAATTTTGATGAAATTAGCTAATTAGGGCTAAATTGAGAAAATGGTAACTTGAAGGACTAAATTGCAAATTTGATGGAAAATATGGGCTTGTATGATATGTATGAATATTCGGCTAAGCATGTGTATGTAATGATTTTGTGAATTTGATGTTTTGAGAAAAATGGACTAAATTGATAAATTGTGCGAATGTGAGGGTTAATTTGCAAATAGCCCTAAATGTGTGTCCTTGGACTGAATTGAATGAATTAGTGAATAAAAGGGTTAATTCTGAATATGTTTAGATCAAGAACCAAGGAAAACGGACTTAGACCGCGGGAAGGCGAAAGTAACCGAGTAGCCGTTTCCATTTCCGATAAATCGAATCCGAGGTAAGTCATATTGCAAATAAATGTAATTGTATTGAGTTGAGCATATTCATATGCCTATTGTCGATATTGAATGTTTATGTGTTGTAATGCAAATGATTTCTGAGATAAGATCGACTTAGCGATAATGTCCAAGAAGTCCCGTACGAACCTAGGAATCCATAGGTATCTGTTCTATTTTTATCATATAAGACCACGTCCGGGACGTTGGCGTTGATTTGACATTCGTGTAAGACCACGTCTGAGACGTTGGCATCGATATTATCTTTTTGTGTAAGACCACGTCTGGGACGTTGGCATCGATATGAGCTTTTCGTGTAAGACCACGTCTGGGACGTTGGCATCGATATGAGCTTTTCGTGTAAGACCACATCTGGGACGTTGGTGTCGATATGAGCTTTACGTGTAAGACCATGTCTGGGACATCGGCATCGTATTGATTCGTATAAGACCCTGTCTGGGACAGTGGCATCGATATTTGAGTACATGTAAGACCTCGCAAATGCAGGGCGTTGGCGATGTACGATCATTACGAGTTTCATAGTAACCTATTAGATTACGAGCGGTTCAGCGAGCAAATCCGATCTATAAACGATTACGTGAATGTATATTTGTTTCAGGTACGTTTGGTATGTACACTAAGTGTGTATAGAAGGTAAGTACCTATATGACTTTGATTTGAAGAAAAGTATGTTTGAATATGAGAATGTGAATGAGATGCAAGAATGGTTATGAAAGAGCTATGTATAAGTTTTATATGATTCTTGAATTGATGAATGTGGCAAATATGGTCATGAATATGGACCAAAACATATATGTGAGAAATTTGCTATGAATATGAATTGTACCAATGTTTCTACATGTTTATATGCTCTACATGTTGAGTTTGTTTGTATTTATGACTAACTAAGCTTTTGGAAAGCTTACTCTGTGTGTGTGTTTTCTCTATTTTATAGGTCGTTAAAGCCACTGAAGGCTCGAGACCGTCAAGGATCATCATCACACTACTAAACTCATTTTTGGTACACTTTGGATATGTATATAGCTTGATATGGCATGTATAGGCTAGTATTTTATATGAGTTTGTTATATGAACTTAGCCATGAGTTAAGAATTTGCTAGAATGTATGTGATATATGAAGTATGTTTTTGGCATGGTTAGTTGATGCATGAAATGGTCAAGTTTTGATTAAGCAAAGGAATGAATTATGCTTGTAATGAGATGAGTTTTAGCCTTGTAATTTGGATGGTTATTTTGGTATGATTTTATTTGACATGAGATGTCTTGATGATTTTACTTGTAGGTATGAACCATTGGGTGACATTTTGTCCTTGCAAATGGCCTATAATGTCACACGGTTGTGGCACACGGGCGTGCCTAGTGACCGTGGGGCTAAGTCAGTAGCTAGCCTAATAGCACACGGCCAAGACACACGGGCGTGTCTAGTAGCCGTGTGAGAAAGTCAGTATATGGCCTAAGAGTACACGGCCTTAGCACACGGGTCTTTGGGTGGCGTGGGTGTAAAGTCGGTCGACCACGGCCAAGGCACACGGGCGTGTTTGGTGGCCGTGGATATGAAGTCAGATTCGACCACGGCCAAGGCACATTGGTGTGATTGGTGGCCGTGGATGTGAGGTCAGATTCGACCATGGGGAGGACACACGGGGGTGTCCAACAGCCGTGGGAGGCACACGGCTTGCCTACACGGGCGTGTAACCCCTGAAACTTAGAAAAGTTTTAAATTTTCGTGAAATTTCGTATGTGTTCCGGTTTAGTCCCGAACCGGTTTATAAGAATGTTTTAGGTCTCGTTAACCGTATTAAGGGACATTATGTTTGATATTGATGAATGAATGTATGAACTTCTGAAAATGTTTCCGATCTGTTCGGTAACGCCTTTAACCCTAACCCGGCGACAGATACGGGTTAGGGGTGTTACAACGTGGGAACAGTATCTGCCATTGATTAAATTTGCATACAATAATAGTTTTCAGTCGAGCATTGATAAACCGTAAAAGTAACGTATTTTAATCCCACATTTAGCATGCTTTTGGATGAATTATCCCTTATTTTATGTAATTTGGTGCTCTTAATCCTTTATTTTCATGTTTTATACTCAGAGAAGCACCGGAGGATGAAAAGAACGGAAAATGGGCTTAAAACGAGCCAAATGGGCCAAAGCACGAAATCAGCACGGCCTGGGCCTAAGACCACACGGCCGTACCTCATTAATGAAGTCCAACACGGCCTGGCCACGATTCACACGGGCGTGTGCCAAGGCCGTGCCCCTGCCGTGGCAAAGAGAAGTTTCATTTGGATTAGGATACTTAGGGGCAAAGAAGCATATTCCAAAAGCCTATATATACACCCTAAGTATGACCTAAAAGGGGAGCCCAAGGCTATCGTCTAGGGGCATCTTGCTAGGCAGGAGAAAGGCGATTTGTGGGGATTCACTCGAGGATAGCAGTTGATTCATCTCTAGAAGCCGAAATTATACTCAAGACGGAGGATCTCTCCTTCAATTCCTTCAAGGGGTTTTAGGGATTTCTTATGTTTTGTTCTATCTTTTCTTCTGAGATGTTTTCTTTTATTGTTATGAACTAAACCCTCGAGATACGAGGGGATGAAACTTAGATGAATCTTGTTATCGTTCTTGAACTATATGATAAATATTTGACTTGTTCTTAATTATGTGTTCTTAATTCTTGTGTTGATATTTCAGGGATATTGATTCAAGTTTGATGTGCTTAGGTGGAGGAGCAAAAGTCCTGTCTAAGAGTAGATCTTGCATAGTTAAGCAGAGTTGATCGCGCGCCTAGAGATAGGGTGACGAGATTTTGCGGATTAGGGTGAAACCTAATATGGGATTCCATAGATCGAGTTAATGCAATTCTAGGGTTTTAATTAGAAAGAGATTTCAATTAATCAACCTAGGGTTAGACATTATTCGCTGAGAGAGAGGGTTTAATATACATTGGGAATCTTACGGATCAAGTCAAATGAATAAATCATCCGTTTGAGTTAGATAACAAGTGAAGTCTAGGTGGATTCTTCCTTGGGTGTCGTCTTAATCAATTGGTTTTTCCTCAAGTTATTTTCCCCAAATTCATTCTTCTTTGTCTTAGAGTCTTTAATTTAGTAGTTAATTAATTTATATTAAACATCAAATTCCCTTTATTTTAGGCTAGATAATAAAAAGAGAGTTAGTATTAGTACTTTTAGTTCCTCTGGGTTCGACATTAGGTCTTGCCACTAAACTATACTCTTTGTTCGATAGGTGCGCTTCCCTCAAATCGTTGTCATAGTTAGTTTCGTGTTCGATCATTCTTTTTATAAATTTTAAGACTTTGACATCGTGAAAACAACGATCAAGTTTTTGGCGCTGTTGTCGGGGAACTAAAATATTAAGAACGCTCAATTTTTATTACTTTAGCCAATTTTTTTATTGCAATTTATTTTCATTATTATTTTTTTTTATTTTTTTTATTTTTTTACTTTGCTAATTTTTCCTCTAATTTCTTTTAGCAGATAATTTTAGCTTATAGAGAAGATGGCACTGAATAATTATCAGTGGCAAGTCATGAGGACAATTCCCACTAAAGCAGCACACCCAGTAATGCAATATGACTTGAATCTAGGAGGCGTGGCGAATCCTGAGTACCCACCCTACGGATATGGCATGGAGAACGAACAAGTCCACTATATGGGTAACTATTCTAGACCTCAAAATAATTTTTATAGTGACACTTATAATGCAGGTTGGAGGTACCATCCCAATTTCTCGTGGGATGATCAAAGTAGCCAAAGACCGAAACTTCCTCCAAATTTTCAACAACCACCTCACCAACAGGAAGAGGAGTTGAACCTCGAGGAGATGCTGACAAAATTTATAGCAGCCTCAGAAGTACGTTTCCAAGACACAGAAACACGTTTCCAAAATATAGAAACAAAACTTGAGGCATTGACACAAGAGTTCAAGGATCAGATCGGGTACCTTACTAAGTTAGTTTGTGAAACAGGATCAGAAAGCTTACCTAGGGAAAAAGAGCAAATTCAAGCCGTAACAGCTCATGACAGTGAAAGGTTAGTGGAATCTGACCCAAGGCAAGAGCCTGTGGTAAGTGAAGGTAAGGTTGAGGTAAGCCATGATTTACCAAACCCGGTAATTATAGAGTACCAACTCCGTGTGCCACACCCCGGTGCGACAAAGAAAGACCACACAGAGGAACAACTCGGTAAGTCTCTTAAACTTTCAAAGAAATTTCATATTAACTTGCCGTTTCTAGAAACTCTTTCGCAGATGCCAGATCCTAGACCTCATGTCGATAAAGAAGAAATTCATGAGGAACGAAGGCTTTGGATCGATGAACTAGACGAATGGAAGACACACTTCAAGGAGAGACTAAAAACACACGAAGAAAAAATGAGGCAACTCCACGACAAACTTAATAATGGGACAACCCAGCTTAAGATAGGAGATCAGGTACTCAAAATCTTCCCAGATGGAACGGTCGAGGTAACACATTCTAATTTCGGCACTTTTGAGGAAAACATTACTCGACTTAAATTTTATATCAATAACCGAATTGATCACATGAGAAAGGATTTTCACCTCCTCAAACCACCATGACCATACGAATGAGAGGTAAAGTCTAGCTTAAGACTATAAACGAGCGCTTCTTGGGAGGCAACCTGAGCACTAATCCCATTAATTTTTACATTTTTTTATTTTTACTTTTATTTTTCCTTTTAGCACCTAACCATAAACTAACCAAGGTACAGATTTCCATACCACACGGCCTTTCACACGGCTATGGTCGTGGCCGTGTGGCCACCACAGGAAGGTACAAGGGGGGCAACCACTAGATCCATAATTTCTATTTAACCCCCTTCTTTCTTTTTCTTTTCCAGTTGTCTTTCTTCTTTCATTTTCTATTATTTACTTTTATTTTTATTTTTATTTTTTTATTTTATTTATTACCTTCTTCTTATTCTTCATTCCATTTAGATTTAGATTAGGATACAATAAAATCAGACCGGCTACTTTGAGGATTCAAGTTCAAACAGTTCGAGGCGCTTCCCCACGTTCACCTCCAATCCTATCCGGTTTCTTTTCATTAACTTCATCCAAAATTCAGGAAGTTTCACTTCTCTCCACATCTTATGATTTTATGATTATTTTGCTATTATCTATCTTTGTACATTGAGGGCAATGTACATCTTAAGTGTGGGGGGGGTTAACTATAGTATTATTTGAAAAATCCCTGAATTATGTCTTATTTCTTAAGTAAGTTTCTCATATTATAATTAGAATGAAATCTCCTTGATTTATGATTTTTTGTTGATGTGTCTTAGATTAAGTCATTGATAATTTTGCATTGATAATTAAATTCCAAGATACTAGAGAATCAAGCATGATAAGTCTATTTTTCAGAAATTAAAAATTTTTCTAGGTTGTCTACCTGAATTTAAATATTACTATTAAGTTTGAAATTTACGAGGTTGACATCAAAATACCCATAATTTTTGTGAGAATTTGAGCCTTATAGAGCATATATTCTTTTTCTTGCTCACTTTATTGATTATGAGTGTGTCAACATTGATTTAATATTCTAGAACTTGCATCGATATACATGTCGAGACCACACCTATGATTTGATATACAGAGATGATAAAGGCACTTAGGTTTTAACCCACTTACTTCACTAAAAGCCTACCTTCACAATTAACTCCTAGTGAACCCTTTTTAATCCTAACAACCCTTTTTATTGACTTACCCGCTAATATTAACCCAAAACCTTTTTTATTTATTATCACCATCCTTTTTAACTACCCTTATATCGAGATTTGATTTGATTAGTTGCCTAACTATGATTTTTATTTCAGTAATTTATCCTTTATTATGTATGTTCTTAAAAAAATCAAAGTATATTCACTATTAGTTTCGTGATTAAATGAGCTTATACGTTTGAATTCCAAATATTGAAGAAGAAGCTCGAACTATTAGTATTATTAGTTTTCAATTAATGTAATTACCTTTATTCAGCTCGTTGTTTCTGGTTAGGTAATTTGTCAATTCAATCTCGATTCTAACCCTCTAATTCAGCCTTTATCCACACCTTTAACCTAAGCCCCGTTACAACCCTGTTAAAGACCTTTTGATTTGTGCATCATCTCATTTTACAGTGGTGGAGATTTGATTTTCATGCAAGCCTATGGGATTAACTCTTCATGTTGACTTTTGAGTGCTTTATTTTGAACCTTAAACACTTTGAGTGATTTCAGTGAATCTTTAGTGAGGATGTCAATCCTTGTTAATTTTGAATCAGAGGTAATTATTTAGATGAGGGGAAACACCTATGTTTTGTGCTACAAATGTATAACTTAGACTGTTTGAATCTTTAAGACTCTTTAAGTTGAATTATCCATGTATAAATTATCTTTGAATTATGATGAAACATTATTGATAAATATCATGAATTGAGGGAAGTTCATTTTAATTATGAGTTGGGAATTTTGCTTGAGGATAAGCAAAAGCTTAAGTGTGGGGGTATTTGATAAACCGTAAAAGTAACATATTTTAATCCCATATTTAGCATGCTTTTGGATGAATTATCCCTTATTTTATGTAATTTGGTGCTCTTAATCATTTATTTTCATGTTTTATACTCAGGGAAGCACCGGAGGATGAAAAGAACAGAAAACGGGCTTAAAACAGGCCAAATGGGCCAAAGCACAAAATCAGCACGGCCTGGGCCCAAGACCACACGACCGTGCCTCATTAATGAAGTCCAACATGGCCTGGCCACGATTCACACGCGCGTGTGCCAAGGCCGTGACCCTGCCATGGGAAAGAGAAGTTTCATTCGGATTGGGATACTTAGGGGCAAAGAAACACATTCTAAAAGCCTATATATACACCCTAAGTATGACCTAAAAGGGGGAGCCCAAGGCTATCGTCTAGGGGCGTCTTGCTAGGCCAGAGAAGGCAGATTTGTGGGGATTCACTCGAGGATAGCAGTTGATTCATCTCTAGAAGCGGAATTATACTCAAGACGGAGGATCTCTCCTTCAATTCCTTCAGGGGTTTTAGGGATTTCTTATGTTTTGTTTTATCTTTTCTTATGAGATGTTTTCTTTTATTGTTATGAACTAAACCCTCAGATACCTGAGGGGGATGAAACTTAGATGAATCTTGTTATCGTTTATTGAACTATATGATAAATATTTGACTTGTTCTTAATTATGTGTTCTTAATTCTTGTGTTGATATTTCTGGGATATTGATTCAAGTTTGATGTGCTTAGGTGGAGGAGAAAAAGTCCTTGTCTAAGAGTAGATCTAGCATAGTTAAGTGGAGTTGATCGCGCGCCTAGAGATAGGGTGACGAGATTTTGCCGGATTAGGGTGAAACCTAATATGGGATTCCATAGATCGAGTTAATGCAATTCTAGGGGTTTTAATTAGAAAGAGATTTCAATTAATCAACCTAGGGTTAGGCGTTATTCGCCGAGAGAGGGTTTAATATACATTAGGGAATCTTACGGATCAAGTCAAATGAATAAATCGTCTAGTTAAGAGTTAGATAACAAGTGAAGTCTAGGTGGATTATTCCTTGGGTGTCGTCTTAATCAATTGGTTTTTCCTCAAGTTATTTTCCCCAAATTCATTCTTCTTTGTCTTAGAGTCTTTAATTTAGTAGTTAATTAATTTAGATTACACAGCAAATTCCCTTTATTTTAGGCTAGATAATAAAAAGAGAGTTAGTATTAGTACTTTTAGTTCCTTTGGGTTCGACATTCCGGTCTTGCCACTAAACTATACTCCTATTCGATAGGTGTGCTTACCTCTAATCGTTGTCATAGTTAGTTTCCAGGTTCGATCATTCTTTTTATAAATTTTAAGAATTTGACAACGTGAAAATAACGATCAAGCATCAAAATGGCACCATATGAAGCTTTGTACGGTCGTAAATGTCGTACACCTCTGTATTGGACTGAGCTCAGTGAAAGTAAGCTATATGGAGTTGATTTAATAAAAGACTCAGAACAGAAAGTGAAATTGATCCGAGATTGTTTGAAAGCAGCATCTGATCGTCAAAAGTCTTACGCGAACTTAAAACGAAAAGATATAGAATTTAAGATCGGCGACAAAGTATTTATGAAAGTGTCACCATGGAAGAAAGTACTTCGTTTCGGACATAAAGGCAAGTTGAGTCCGAGATTCATCGGGCCGTATGAAATCATTGAACGAGTTGGACCTGTTGCATATCGATTGTTATTGCCTTTCGAGCTAGAAAAGATACATAATGTATTCCATGTCTCGATGCTCCGTAGATATCGATCTGATCCGTTACATGTGATTGCCCCATCTAAAATTGAAATCCGATCTGATATGACATATGAAGAAGAACTGATTCGTATCTTAGATCGTGAAGTGAAAGAGTTAAGAAACAAGAAAATTCCGTTAGTGAAAGTATTGTGGAATCGACACGGAATAGAAGAGGCTACGTGGGAGCCCCAAGATTCATTCAGATAGCAATATCCGACTTTGTTTAACGGTAAGATTTTTGGGGACGAAAATCCCTAAGGGGGAGAATTGTAACAGTCTGGCTTATACCCTAGTCGGAACAGTGGTTTTGGGACCACAAATCCGAGTCCGTATAATATTTTAATATTATTTTCTGTGCTGTTGATAAGTGATTAAGCATGTGCTAAATTTTCGTAAGTTAAATTGCTCGTTTGTGTGTTTAATTTGATGAAAAGGATTGAAATGCATTGAAATGCAAATTTGTATGTTTTATGAAAATATGCTTATTTGTTATGTCTTTATAAGTGTAAGGACTTATATGGCAATTAAGCCATTATCATGGTTAGTGGACGGCTAAGGTCATGAATGACCTTGTAATTGTATGTTATAAATATATGAATGAAGGCTATTTTAGTAAATGAATTGTTAGCATTAAATTAATGAAACAAAAAGATGAAGTGTTCATCTTTTATTTCTCTTCATTTGACTGAAACAAGCAAGGAAAGAAAGGAAAGAAATCTAGCTAGGGTATTCGGCCTTTCTATTGCAAATTAAGATATGATTTTGAGTTGAATTTTGATGATTTTTATGTTTTTGAGATTGTTGCTTAGTTTACTATCAAGCCCATGTCTCAATTTGATGAATTGATGTTGTTCATGAGAAATGCCATTGATGTTATGTTGAGATTTGTGATGATTTATGGTGTTAAATGGAAGATTTGAGCTAGATGAACATATTTTGTTCTTGAATTTTTGATGAATTTAGCTAACTAGGACTAAATTGAGAAAATAGTAACTTGAAGGACTAAATTACAAATTTGATGGAAAATATGGGCTTGTATGAGATGTATGAACATTTGGCTAAGCATGAGTATATGATGATTTTTGTGAATTTGATGTTTTGAGAATTAGGGACTAAATTGTCCAAATGTGTAAATGTGAGGGCTAATTTGCAAATTGCCCTAAATATGTGTATTTGGATTGAATGGAATGTGTTCGTAAATAAAAGGGTTAAATTTGAATATGTATAGATCAAGAATCGAAGAATATAGATTTTGATCGCGGGAAAGCGAAAGTAACCGAGTAGCCGTTTCCATTTTCGATAAATCGAATCCGAGGTAAGTCATATTACAAATAAGTGTAATCGTATTGAGTTGAGCATATTCATATGCTTATAGTTGAAAATGAATGCTTATGAAATGTTATGCAAATGAATTCTGAGATCAGATCGACTGAGCGACAATGTCCGAAAAGTCCCGTACGAACCTAGGAATACATAGTTACCTGTTCTATTTATCATGTAAGACCATGTCTGGGACGTCGGCATTGATTTGAGATTTCGTGTAAGACCACGTCTGGGACGTTGGCATCGATATGATTTATCCATGTAAGACCATGTCTGGGACGTTGGCATCGATATTATCTGTACGAATAAGACCACGTCTGGGACGTTGGCATCGATATTATCTTTACGTGTAAAACCATGTCTGGGACATCGGCATCATTTTGATTCGTGTAAGACCCTATCTGGGACAGTGGCATCGATATTTGAATGCATGTAAGACCTCGTCTAGGACGTTGGCATTATACTACTATTCCGAGCTTTCTGAGTATCCTATTAGTTCCTAACGGTTCTACGGGCAAGTCTGTGATATGAATGGCTAAGTGAATTGTAAATCCGTTTCAGGTACGTTGATTTATACACTAAGTGTGTATATAAGGTAAGTACCTATGTGATCATACTATGATGATTATGTATATTGGAATAATGATAAACCGAAATAGTAACATATTTTAATCTCACATTTAGCATACTTTTGGATGATTTATCCATTGATTTATGTAAAAAGGTGCTCTTAATCCTTTCTTTTCATGTCTTATACTCAGGAAAGCACCCAAGAATAAAAAGAACAAGAAACAGGCTCAAAACGGACCAGAATGGGCCAAAGAAGATCGATTTACTAAAAGGGGAAATACTTAGGAAAAACCCAGTTGATTAAAACGGACCAGAATTAGGGTGAAACCTAATATGGGAGTCCATAGATCGATTTACTGCTATTCTAGGGGGTTATTAATGGGAAAGAGATTTCAATTAATTAACCTAGGGTTAGACGTTATTCGCCTCGAGAGAGGGTTTAATATACGTTAGGGAGTCCTACGGATCAAGTCAAGTGAATAAATCGTCTGGTTCAGTGTTAGATAACAAGTGAAGTCTAGGTGGATTCTTCCTAAGGGTATCGTCTTAATCAACTGAGTTTTTCCTAAGTATTTCCCCAATTCATTCTTTTTGTCTTTGCGTCTTTAGGTTAGTAATTAGTTAATTTAGATTAATAAACAACTTCACTTATTTTAGGCTAAATAATAGAAAGAAAGTTAGTATTAGTACTTTTAGTTCCTTTGGGTTCGACAATCCGGTCTTGCCTAAGCTATACTAATTGTTCGATAGGTGCACTTGCCTCAATCGTTGTCATAATTAGTTTCGTGTTCGATCATTATCTTTATATATTTTAAAACTCGACTTCACAAATGATCAAGTTTTTGGCGCATTGTTTAGAGAACTAAAATATTAAGAAAGCTCTATTTTTATTACTTTAGCCATTTTTTATTTTTTTGCAATTTATTTTTATTTTTTTATTTTTTTTTACTTTTCTAAATTTTCTTTTATTTGCTTTTGTCAGGAAAATTTTAGTTTATAGAGGAGATGGCACTGAATAACTATCAGTGGCAAGTTATGAGGACAAAGCCAACAAAAGCAGTCGATATCTACAACCTCGACCCAAGAACTGGGCTATCAACCCGATTAGAGATGATACATAAAAAATTTGATGGTTCATACGGTTCCTCGCAGGCACATCCAATTATGCAGTGTGAAACAAGCAGAGGCGTGGGGAATCCTGATTACCCACCCTACGGACATGGCATGGAAAGCGAACAAGTCAACTATATGGGTAACTATGCTAGACCTCAAAATAATTTTTATGATAACACTTATAATACAGGTTGGAGGTACCATCCCAATTTCTCGTGGGATGATAAAAATTTTCAACAACCACCTCACCAACAGGAAGAGGAGTCGAACATTGAAGAGATGCTGACAAAATTCATGGCAGCCACAGATACCCGTCTCCAAGACACTGAGACAACACTTAAAAACCAACAAACATCGATTGAAGGGATCAAGAACCAAGTTGGGGAACTTACTAAGTCAGTTGGGGAAATTACTAAGTTAGTTGGACAACTTGCAAAGATAATCTCAGAACAAATACAAGAAAGCTTGCCAAGCAACACTGAATCTAACCCAAAAGAGCAAATTCAAGCTGTAATAGCTCATGACAGTGAAAGGTTAGTGGAATCTGACCCAAGGCAAGAGCCTGTGGTAAGTGAAGGTAAGGTTGAGGTAAGCCATGATTTACCAAACCCGATAATTACAGAGTACCAAGCTCATATGCCATACCCCAATGCGATAAAGAAAGACCACACAGAGGAACAATTCGGTAAATTTCTTATACCTCCAAAGAATTTTCTTATTAACTTGTCGTTTCTTGAAGCTCTGTCGCAGATGCCAGATCCTAGACCTCGTGTCAATAAAGAAGAAAATCATGAGGAACGAAAGCTTCGGATCGATGAACTAGACGAATGGAAGACACACTTCAAGGAGAGACTAAAAATACACGAAGCAAAAACGAGGCAACTCCACGAGAAACTTAACGATGGGACAACCAAGCTTAAGATAGGAGATCAGGTACTCAAAATCTTCCCAGATGGAACAGTCGAGGTAACTAATCCTAAATTTTGCACTTCTAAGGTAAACACTACTCGACTTAAACTTTATATCCACAACCGAATTGATCGCATGAGAAAGGATTTTCACCTCCTCAAACCACCATGACCATACGAATGAGAGGTAAAGTCTAGCTTAAGACTATAAACGAGCGCTTCTCGGGAGGCAACCCGAGCACTAACCCCATTAATTTTTACATTTTTTTATTTTTACTTTTATTTTTCCTTTTAGCACCTAACCATAAACTAACCAAGGTACAGATTTCCATACCACATGGCCTTGCACACGGCCGTGGCCGTGGCCGTGTGGCCATCACAGGAAGGTACAAGGGCAGGGGCAACCACCAGATCCATAATCTCTATTTAGACCCCCCCTTCTTCCTTTTTTCTTGTTCAGTTGTCTTTCTTCTTTCATTTTCCATTATTAACTTTTATTCTTATTTTTATTTTTTCTATTTTTATTTTTATTTTTTCTATTTTTATTTTTTCTATTTTTATTTTTATTTTTATTTTCTTTATTATTTTCTTCTTATTCTCCATACCATTTAGATTTAGCTTAGGATACAATAAAATCAGACCGGCTACCTTGAGGATTCAAGTTCAAACGGTTCGAGGCGCTTCCCCACGTTCACCTCCAATCCTATCCGGTTTCTTTTCATTAATTTCATCCATAATTCAGGAAGTTTCACTTCTCCCCATATCTTATGATTTTAGTATTATTGTGTTATTATCTAACTTTGTACATTGAGGTCAATGTACATCTTAAGTGTGGGGGGTGAACAACCTAAAAAGGTGCCTAATTTTTTTCATTATTCTCAAATTCCTGAAATTGGGTGCCAAACTTTTTGCATTATTCTCAAATCCTGATTTATGTCTTGTTTCTTAAAGTAAGTTTCTCATATTATCATTAGAATGAAATTTCTAATGATTTATGATTTTTATTGATATGTTTTAGATTAAGTCATTGATAATTGTGCATTGATAATTAAATTCTAAGAATACTAGAGAATCAAGCATGATAAGTCCATTTTTTTTCAATTAAAATTTGCTAGGTTGTCGAACTGAGTTTAAATATTACTTTGAAGTTTGAAATTTACGAGGTTGATATAAAATTACCCATAATTTTTGTGAGTTTTTGAGCCTTATAGAGCATATATTCTTTTTCATGCACACTTTATTGATTATGAGTATGTCAACATTGATTTGTTATTCTAGAACTTGCCTTGTTTATACATATTGAGACCACACCTATGATTTGATATACAGAGATGATAAAGGCACCTAGGTTTTAACTCACTAACTCCATTAAAAGCCTCCCTTCACAATTAACCCCTAGTGAACCCCGTTTAAACCTAACAACCCTTTTTATTGACTCACCCACCAATTTCAACCCAGAAACCCTTTTTTTTTGTTATCCCTATTCCTTTTGACTACCCTTATATCGAGATTTGATTTTATTAATAGCCTAACTATGTTTTTATTTCAGTAATTTATCCTTTTGTTATGTATTTATGATTTGTTCTTTAAAAAAAAATCGAAGTATAGTCGTTATTCATTATTCGTTTTGTGATTAAGTGAGCTTATACGTTTGAATTCCAAATATTGAAGAAGAAGCTCGTATTATTAGTTTAAGGCTTCAATTCATTATGTAATTATTCAGTTTATTGTTTCTAGTTAGGTAATTTATCAATTCAATCTCGATTCTAACCTTCTAATTCAGCCTTTATCCACACCTTAACCCTAGCCCCGCTACAACCCTTTCAAAGACCTTTTGATTTGTGCATCATCTCATATTATAGTGGTGGAGATTTGATTTTCAGGCAAGCCTATGGGATTAACTTTTCATGTTCGACTTTTGAGCGCTTTTTCCTGAACCTTAAACACTTTGAGTGATTTGAGTGAATCTCTAGTGAGGATGTCAATCCTTGTCGGTTTTTAATTAAAGGTAATTATTTAGATAAGGGGAGACGCCTATATTTTTGAGCTACAAATCTATGACTTAGATTGTTTGAATCCTTAGGACTCTTTGAATTGAATTATCCATGTATAAATTATCTATGAATTATGATAAGACATTGTTGATAGGAATTATGAATTATAGAAAGTTCGTTTTAATTGTAAGTTTAGAATTTTGCTTGAGGACAAGCAAAAGCTTAAGTGTAGGGGTATTTGATAAACCGAAATAGTAACATATTTTAATCCCACATTTAGCATACTTTTGGATGATTTATCCCTTGATTTATGTAAAAAGGTGCTCTTAATCCTTTCTTTTCATGTCTTATACTCAAGAAAGCACCCAAGAATAAAAAGAACAAGAAACAGGCTCAAAAAGGACCAGAATGGGCCAAAGAAGAAGTCAACACGGCCTAGACTAAAGCCCACACGGCCGTGCCTCCTCAAATATACTAGAACACGGCCTGATGTCGATCTACACGGCCGTGCCTCGCTAACGGAGTCCAACACGGCCTGACCACGATTCACACGGGCATGTGCCATGGCCGTGCCCCTGCCGTGGAGGAGAGTAATTTCACTCAGAAAATGATACTTAGGGGCAAAGAAACACATTCCAAAAGCCTATAAATACACCCTAAGTATAACCTAAAAGGGGGAGTCGACGGGCGGTCAGCTAGGCCAAGGAGCCGAGCCGAAAAGGTCAGATTTGTGGGAAACTCTCAAGGGATAGCCAGTTGATCTATCTCAAGAAGCCAGAATTCTACTCAAGACGGAGGATCTCCTCTTCAATTCCTTCAGGGGGTTTTAGGGATTTCTTATGTTTTGTTTTATCTTTTCTTCTGAGATGTTTTCTTTTACTATTATGAACTAAACCCTTCGATATACTGAAGGGGATGAAACCTAGATGAATCCTGTTATTGTTTTCTGAACTATATGATAAATACTTGATTTGTTCTTAATTATGTGTGCTTAATTCTTGTGTTAATATTTCGCGGATATTAATTCAAGTTGAATGTGCTTAGGTGGTGGAGCAAAAGTCCCTGCTTAAGAGTAGATCTAGCATAATTAAGCGGAGTTGATCGCACGCCTAGAGATAGGGTGACGGGATTTTGCCGGATTAGGGTGAAACCTAATATGGGAGTCCATAGATCGATTTACTGCTATTCTAAGGGGTTATTAATAGGAAAGAGATTTTAATTAATTAACCTAGGGTTAGACGTTATTCGCCTCGAGAGAGGGTTTAATATACGTTAGGGAGTCCTACGGATCTAGTCAAGTGAATAAATCGTCTGGTTCAGTGTTAGATAACAAGTGAAGTCTAGGTGGATTCTTCCTAAGGGTATCGTCTTAATCAACTGAGTTTTTCCCAAGTATTTCCCTAATTCATTCTTTTTGTCTTTGCGTTTTTAGCTTAGTAATTAGTTAATTTAGATTAATAAACAACTTCACTTATTTTAGGCTAAATAATAGAAAGAAAGTTAGTATTAGTACTTTTAGTTCCTTTGGGGTTGACAATCCGGTCTTGCCTAAGCTATACTACTGTTCGATAGGTGCACTTGCCTCAATCGTTGTCATAGTTAGTTTCCAGGTTCGATCATTATCTTTATATATTTTAAAACTCTGACTTCACAGCGATCAAATAACAATATGATATGTGAGAGTAAGCATGAATGAGCTATGTTTATATAAGACTTTTAATTGATTAATGTGATAAATATGGTCAAGTACACGGACCAAAGCATATATTTGATAGTTGCTAAGTTTGTTTGTATTTATGAATTACTAAGCTTTTGGAAAGCTTACTTTGTGTGTGTTTTCTCTGTTTTATAGGTCGTCAAAGCTACTGAAGGCTCGGGACCGTCAAGGATCGTCATCACACAACTAAACTCATTTTTGGTACACTTTGGATATATTTATAGCTTGATATGGCATGTATAGGCTAGTATTTGATATGAGTTTGTTATATAAACTTAGCCATGTGATTTGGCTAGGTATGGGTTGAGAATTTGCTTGAATGTATGTGATATATGTAGTATGTTTTTGGCATGGTTAGTTGATGCATGAAATGGTCAAGTTTTGATTAAGCAAAGGAATGAATTATGCTTGTGATGAGATGAGTTTTAGCCTTGTAATTTGGATGGTTATTTTGGTATGATTTTGGTTGTCAAATAGGCATGAGATGTCTTGATGATTTTACTTGTAGGTATGACCCATTGGGTGACATTTTGGCCTTGCAAATGGCCTATAATGTCACGGTTGCCAGGCACAGGCGTGCCTAATGACCGTGGGGCTAAGTCAGTAGCTAGCCTAATAGCACACGGCCAAGACACACGGGCGTGTCTAGTAGCCGTGTGAGAAAGTCAGTATATGGCCTAAGAGTACAATGCCTTAGCACACGAGGTGCTGGGTGGCCGTAGGTGTAAATTCAGATTTGACCACGGCCAAGGCACACGAGCGTGCTTGGTGGCCGTGGATGTGAAGTCAGATTCGACCACGGCCAAGGCACATGGGCGTGCTTGGTGGCCGTGGATGTGAGGTCAGATTCGACCACGGGGAGGACACACGAGGGTGTCCAGCAGCCGTGGGAGGCACACGGCTTGCCTACACGGGCGTGTAACCCTTGAAATTTAGAAAAGTTTTAAATTTCTGTGAAATTTCGTATGTGTTTCGGTTTTGTCCCGAACCGGTGTATAAGCATGATTTAGGTCTCGTTGACCGTATTAAGGGACATTATGTTTGAGATTGATGGATGAATGTATGAACTTCTAAAAATGTTTTCGATCTGTCCAGTAACGCCTTTAACCCTAATCCGGTGACGGATACGGGTTAGGGGTGTTACATTCACAACTTCTTTCAGGATCTGACATGCTCAGCCCCCTTTTTACCATCTCTTTCCAAACCCATCTCAAAGGAGTTTTTACTTCTGCAATATTGGTCTTGATTCTTCTCCCCACCTTTCCGTCTATCGCATTTACCCCATTATCAGTATGATTGGGTAAAAGGATTTTCGTCACTAGGTGTGTCATCAAATTTCACAATGCCCATTTTAATAAGTTTTTCAACAACTTTCTTAAAGGCAGTGCAATTTTCTATTGAATGCCCCGAAATTCCTGCATGGTAGTCACATTGAGCGTTTGCATCATACCATTTGGGATATGGAGGCTGTAATGGTTTCAGGTAAAAGGGGGACACTACGTGTGCATCGAACAAACTTTGGTAAAACTCCTGATATGTCATTGGGATTGGAGTAAATTGGAGCTTCTCAGTGCTTTGCCTCGTGTTGGAACCTTATTGACCAGTAGCCACAGTTTTTGGTTGATTTATAGTAATCGATTTTGAGTAACCTTTGTTATATGTACTCGTGTTGTTCACCTCATTTTCCTTTATCCTCGAGGTTGACCTTTTGTTACTCTCTCCTGCATCTATTTTTCCACTTTTTATCGCATTTTCGATCATTTCGCCGGTCATCACTATGTCTAAAAAACTTTTCGTAGCGCTTCCAATCATGTGAGTGATGAACGGGGCCTTCAGGGTGTTGATAAAGAGCATTGTCGTTTCTTTTTCTAGGAGCGGCGACTGTACTTGTATGGCAACTTCCCTCCATCTCTGTGCGTATTGCCTGAAACTCTCGCTTGGTTTCTTCTCCATGTTTTGCAAGGTAATTCTATCAGGGGTCATATCTGTCACGTGACTGTATTGCTTCATGAATGCTTGAGCGAAGTCCCTCCAAGAACCAATCCTAGCACGGCTCAATTGATTGTACCATTTGGATGCTGCTCCCACCAGACTATCTTGAAAGCAATGTATTAGCAGTTGGTCATTGTTAACATACCCAGTCATTCGCCTGCAAAACATGGTTATGTGAGCTTTGGGGCAACTGGTCCCATTATATTTTTCGAATTCTGGCATCTTGAATTTGTGGGGAAGCACTAGATCTGGGACCAAACTTAGGTCCTTAGCATCAATTCTATGCTGATTATCAGCATCTTCCATGGCTCTGAATTTTTCCTCCAGCCATTTACATCGGTCCTCTAGCTGCTTTGGCAGTTCTGTCCTTGCTCTCTCCCTTTCTGCCACCTCATCAAGGTCAGGGATAATGGCATTAGTTAGGTTATCCCCTGGGTTAGAACCCGATCCCGCTTGGAAGTTCATCGGCATCGAAGCACCCTCCTGAAATTGTTGGGGTTTAATTGTAACGGAGGTTCTTCGAGGGTGCACCTCAGGATGTGTTGAGGTAAAACCCGGAGGATAGAGTGCTTCCTCACTATCTTCTTCAGTGTTAACCATGGGGGTCTTTCCTTTGTCTATTCCTCCCGCCAGTAGTTGAGTCAATTGAGTCATCATACTCTTTTGTGATTCCATCATTCGGTCCATCATATCTTGCTCGATTTTAGCCAACTATTCTTGCATTTGTAGTTGAAGTTTATTTTGCATCTCCTTTTTGGAGTTGTTCAAGTCTTTCTAATCTATGATCCATATCTTTCGTCTTGGTTCGGGTACCGTAAGGGTGTTTGGTTTAGTTGGTGTCAAGGTTAATGCTGAAATAATTTCAACCAATCAGGGTCTTCCCATGAAATCTAATGCACATGATGTAATGCAATGTGAATGCATGAAATGAATGCAAAGAGGTGTCGATTCTGATTCAATTTCCATTAGAAAAATTTACTAGAGGGCAAAATTCTTTACATGAAACGGATTACCAATATACGGACAGCCGCATTGTCTTCCGTTTTATCAAGAAATTCGTTCTCCATGACAAGCTCTCTAATTTAGTAATCGAACATGAATTGACACTATTTCAAATGTGAAATGACATGTAATGCAATCATAGCCAAAACAAAATGAAACACATTAGTACAAAGTAAAAGCAAGCAAGAAAGAAATGAATAGAGCACTTATTCGGATGACCACTATGGTTTATCACGGTACTATCTAGGGCGGGCTCTTAGGGCTTTCTATATGCGGTTCGATTCTAAAGTTGAGGTAACTGAACTAGCAGATTCCTCGATCCTCACCCATTATAGGCTCATACGGACCGAGTTCGGTTCAGGGGGACACATTTCCCTGTGGCTGCACGGAGATGAAAATCTCACAAAGAGATAGGTACGGATGTATCCCGAAAGCGATCCACTATCCTGCATGGAGGTGAAAACCTCACGAAGGAGTAGCTTCTCACTCCCACTTAAAAGGGTGTGACCCAGCGGTCATGCAATATGATGCAAAAGTATTCTACAAGACTCAAACCACAACAATCAAATGAGATGACACAAGCACATGCAATAAAGGGATCGTAATTTTTCAAATCAAATTTTCAATTTTTGACAAAAGGACAAAAAATATTCAATTTACGGCTTGACTCTCAAACAAGTCCCCAGTGGAGTTGCCAAGCTGTCAAAACCATTTTTTTCTATTTTGAGAAAAAAACAGGGATCGATTGGAAAATCAAAACTGGAGTCGCCACCGACCCTATTTTGAGGTGTGATCGAATCACCTTGAGGTTGATCATTTTAATAAAACTTTGATTTATTAAAACATATTTTGGTCTACAAAAACTCGAGAAAACGGGTTCGAAAGTCGGTTACATACAAGGAAGGGTTAGCACCCTCGTAGCGCCCAAAATTGGTACCTAATTGATTATTTAATGTCTTAATGCCGAAAATTTGAAAAGATTCTAGATTACAATCCGTTTGCAAAAAAAAAAATATTTGAACGGAATCACATTGGATGCCAAAAACCCTCTTATTTCGAAGAAATAAAACGTCATACTCAGTGAGTTAGGGTACAACAACTTATATTCTCGAAACTGAACTTATCTTTTGATTTTTAAAACCCGTGTAGTAAAGTTTGAAAAGGGTATTCGGTTATTTGGGTTTTATGAAAAATTGGGACCCAGTAAGTTAGGGCACAATTTCTCAAAATTCCCGAATACGGAATATTGCCTTTGTTTTTTTTAGAAATTCTTACCTCGAGATGATAAAACGTCACATCCAGTGAGTTAGGACGCAACATCTCGAATTCTCGAGAATAAGTATTTTATTTAAAATTTTTATACATTTTGATTAGAAAAGAAAAAGGGTACTTGGTTGTTTAGATTTAACGAGAAGAATCGGAACCCAGTGAGTTAGGGCACGATTTTCTCGAAGCTTCCAAAGATGAGCATTGCCTTATTTTAAACCGTTGAATAAAATAATTTTGAAACTTAAACGATATCAAAATCGATTTTTTTAACAAATAAAACGCAATGGAATGATAATATACAGAGCAAAGTAGCAATACGTACACAAAATATTACATTAATGAATCACAAATAATCAATAAGCACAAATTAAGAGAGGTAATACACGTGATAGCAACGAATTCAAGAGATGCAATTTTTACAATCATCTATTGGAGAAAACGACACAAAATAGTATATCTAAAAAAATCCAAAACAACGAAATAACAAAAAAATGAAGGTTTAAAAGCGACTATTGTAAATAAGATGTAATAAATAATATATATAACAAAATAATTTCAAAATGAATAACATGGAGGGCAATAATATAAAAGTATTTAAAATATATATCATGCAAAACGATTTTATAATAAGATAATATGTAAAATGATTTTAAAATAGTTAATTTAAAAATAACTTAAATTATCATAAACAAAATTTAAATTTACTAATATATATAAAAATTTGAAATGAATAATATATATATAATGCGAAACAATTTAATAAAAACGAAATACAAAATCTTGAAATAAATAATAATAATAAAATTTTTAAAATAAAGAACATGAAAAACATATAAAGTAATTTAAACTAAATAATATACATAGATTTAAGAAAGGTAACGTCTAAAGTTTAAAATAAATTATATAAAAAAATATTTAAACTGAATAATATATATAAAATTTAAAAAAACTTTAAAGGATAAAATGAAATAGTTAAAGTAAGCAGTATATAAAAAGAATTAAAATAAAATATAACAAAATAAACCTTTTTGAAATGTAAATAAATAAATAGATTAAAACCGGTAAGGAACAAAATTGAAATTAAAATAAAATTCCAATCTAGAAATGAAAACAATAACAACAGGCTATTAAGGACCAGATTAGCATGCGCTCAAACAGGCGAGGATTCACTGGGAAATTATCCCAAACACTCAAAACGGTGCCGTTCAAATACAAGTCATCTAACAGCATGTGGATTAAATTAGAACAACAAAGAAGATTCGGGACTAAATTAAAACTGACACGGGATTTCATTGCGACTTGCTGTAAAATCGAAGGGACTTGAATCAAAAATAATCCATAAAACAAAAACGCGCGGATCCTTTCCTGGGTCGGGTCAACGCGCGGATCTTTAGTCCTTAAACGACGCCGTTTTGGACATTAATGTGTTACCCCAAACGACGTCGTGTGGACTACCTTTAAATACCAAAAAAACAAGTTAAAAAAAACATTTTATCACTTAGCTAAAAAAAACTCTCTGAAAAGGCCCTCGGAGCATTGGCCAGAGTTCGACCTTGCTCCGTCATCGAGCCACCATCCTCTGTCGCGTCCGCCGCCGTATACGGCGGTCGAAAACCTAAAAATAAAGCTAGCTCGATCTTTTTGACTTCCCTAAGTCCAAATCTAGCCCCCAAACACCCAAAACCCTCACTAAAAATCGAAAAACAACAAAAAACGCTTCGGATTCGGGACTACGATCGTCACGAAAAGGTAAAAGTTTGTATCTTTATTCTTTATCTATGTATATGCATGACATTCGAAGCAAATAGACTGAAAAAAATACCTCCGCTTTGATATTTTTTGTATTTGAAAAATTGTGTCCCCATACAGTGATTGTCTTTAGCTTTTTATAGCCAGGAAAATAAAAATAAAAAAATAAAATGTCTTTTTTTCATTTCTCTACTGTATTTTGCTGCTGTTTTGTCTTCTTTTACAGGTACGGAGGCCAGCCTGGTACACGGACGTGGCGAGGGTAGAGGTCGTGTGGCTGAAGCTTGCGGCGCAAAGGTTCTGCCCTAGGGTTTCTGTTTGCTGAACCTCTTGTGCCGTTCGGGTTTGCTTTGTTATTGGGCCTCTGGGTCAGAATTTATTTTAGGTTTGGGTTATATTAGGTTTAGGTTTGAGGTTTGATTTGGACTTGTATTTGTATTTGGGCTTGTAGGGATTTAGATCTCTATATTCGGGCCCGCTTGGGTCATTGTATTTTATGGATTGTAAATGGACTTTTATTTATTGGTTTTTTATTTGTTATTGGTATGGGCCCGGGCAAAATGGGCCTATTACAAGAACAAATATCCTCTGCCCAGAATTGATGATTTGTTCGATTAGCTCAAAGGAGCCACTATGTTTTCAAAGATAGATTTGACATTGGGATACTACCAATTGAGAGTAAAAGATTCAGATATTCCGAAGACTGCTTTCAGAACAAGGTACGGGCATTATGAGTTTTTAGTTATGCCATTTGGACTAACGAATGCTCCTATTATTTTTATGGATCTGATGAACAGAATTTTCAGACCGTACCTAGATTGATTTGTTGTTGTATTCATTGACGACATATTGATTTACTCTCGAGATGAGATTGATCAGGCTGAACATCTGAGAATCGTGTTGCAAACTCTGCGAGAAAAGAAATTATATGCGAAATTTAGTAAATGTGAATTCTGGTTGCGTAAAGTTAGCTTTCTGGGGCATGTTTTGTCAGCATCTGGTATACGAGTTGATCAGAGTATGATTTTTTCTATTCTGGAATGGAAACCTCCGAAGAATGTGTCTGAAGTTCACAGTTTTCTAGGACTTGCTGGTTATTATCGAAGGTTCGTAAAAGGCTTTTCGATGATAGCTACTCCGTTGACTAAATTGCTTCAGAATGATGTGAGATTTGAATGGTCCGATAAATGTTAGAAAAGCTTTGATCAGTTGAAAACTCTCATAATCAAGCTCTAGTGCTAAATACGGCGTAATCGGGTAAAGAATTCGTGATTTACAGTGATGCTTCGTTAAATGGTCTGGGATGTGTTCTGATGCAGGAAGGCAAAGTAATAGCTTATGCCTCGAGACAACTAAAGCCGCATGAAAAGAATTATCCGACACACGATCTTGAATTAGCTGCGATTGTGTTCGCATTAAAGATTTGGCGACATTATCTGTTCGGTGAGAAATGTCACGTTTTTTCAGATCATAAAAGTTTGAAGTATCTGATGACCCAGAAAGATTTGAATCTACGACAGAGAAGATGGTTAGAACTTTTGAAAGACTACGAGCTTGTGATTGATTATCATCCAGGTAAGGCAAATGTGGTAGCTGATGCACTGAGTCAGAAATCACTGTTTACATTGCGTGCAATGAATGTTCATTTAAACTTGTCTGATGATGGTTCAGTGTTGTCTGAATTGAAAGAAAAACCGTTGTTTTTACAATAGATATGTGATGCTCAGAAAGTTGACAATGAAATGCTAGTGAAACGAGTTCAGTGTGATTTAAATTCTGATTCTGAATTTCGGGTTGATGTTGATGATTGCTTGAGGTTTCGAGATCGAATTTGTGTTTCGAGAAACTTTGAGTTAATTCAGTTGATTTTGAATGAAGCACATAATGGTTGTCTATCAGTTCATCCGGGAAGTATAAAGATGTACCATGATCTGAAACAACACTATTGGTGGTCTGGTATGAAACGAGACATTTCTGACTATGTTTCGAAGTGTTTAGTTTGTCAGCAAGTTAAAGCTGAACATCAGGTTCCATCTGGTTTGTTACAACCGATTCTAATTCCCGAGTGGAAATGGGATAGAGTGACGATGGACTTTGTTTCTGGGTTGCCTCTGACTCCGAGAAAGAAAGATACGATTTGGGTCGTAGTTGATCGATTGACGAAATCCGCCCATTTTATTCCGGCGAGATCTGATTACTCACTTAATAAGTTAGCTGAGCTTTACATTTATGGTATTGTGAGATTGCACGAGGTGCCATTTTCTATTGTGTCTGACAGAGATCCAAGGTTTACATCACGATTCTGGAAGAAATTGCAAGAAGCTTTAGGCACGAAATTGCATTTCAGTACAGCTTTTCATCCGTAGACGGATGGTCAATCCAAACGTATTATTCAGATTCTCGAAGACATGTTAAGATGTTGCATCCTTGAGTTTAATGGTTCGTGGGAACAATTCTTGCCATTGATTGAATTTGCATACAAAAACAATTTTTAGTCAAGCATCAAAATGGCACCATATGAAGCTTTGTACGGACGTAAATGCCGTACACCTTTGTATTGGACTGAGCTTAGTGAAAATAAGATACACGGGGTCGATTTGATAAAAGATACAGAACAAAAAGTGAGAGTGATCCGTGATAGTTTGAAAGCAGCATCTAATCGTCAGAAATCCTATGCAGACTTGAAAAGAAAAGATATTGAATTTGATATCGGTGACAAAGTGTTCTTGAAAATGTCTCTATGGAAGAAAGTACTGCGATTCAGACGTAAAGGCAAGTTGAGTCCGAGGTTCATTGGGTCGTATGAGATCATTGAGCGTGTTGGACCTGTTTCGTATAGATTATTGTTGCCACCTGAGCTAGAAAAGATTCACAATGTATTTCATGTATCGATGCTTAGACGATACAGATCTGATCTGTCACATGTGATTACTCCGTCTGAGATTGAAATCCGATCTGATATGACATACGAGGAAGAACCGATCCGTATTTTAGCTCGTGAAGTGAAAGAGTTGAGAAACAAGAAAATTTCGTTAGTAAAAGTGTTGTGGCATCGACACGGAGTGGAAGAGGCTACGTAGGAGCCTGAAGACTCAATGAGACAACAATATCCGAATCTGTTTAACGGTAAGATTTTCGGGGACGAAAATCCCTAAGGGGGAGAATTGTAACAGTCCGGTTTAGACCCTAGTCGGAACAGTGGTTTCGGGACCACAAATTTGAGTTAGAATAAAATTTTAATATTATTTTTTGTGTCTATGATATGTGAATTAGCAGGTGTGAAATTTCTGTGAAATAATTTGTCTGTTTGTGTGCTTAATTTGAGCAAAAGACTAAATCGCGTAAAGCGTAATAGTAGCATTCTATTTTATTAAAGGCCAAATTATTGTGGCTTTTAAATATGGAGGCTTTAAAAGGCAATTTGTCCACTAATAGAGTGAGTGGACGGTTATGGTCAAGAATGACCTTGAATTACATGTTTTATACATTTAGTATTAAAGGTTAAAAATGTAAAATGAAAATTTATTCATTATATCATAAAACATAAAAGAAATAAGCCATGTTCTCCATCTTTTTATCACCGAAAATAAGAAAGAAAAGAAAGGGTTTGAGCTTGTTATATTCGGCCATGGATCAAGCATAAATCGGGTATGTGTTTTTGATCGGTTTTTGATAATTTCTACATTTTTGCAATCGTTGCTCCGTATACTATAAAACCCATGTTTTAATTTTGAGAATTGATGATTTTTTTGAGATGAGCCTTTGATGGACTCATGTGTTTTGTGATGTTTGATAGTGAAATATGAAAGTTATGTGTTTGATTATCATAGTTTGTCTTTGGAGTTTTGTTGATTTTGAGTAATTTGGTCTTAATTGAGAAAATAATATTTTGAGGGACTAAATTGTAAAATAAATAAAATGTAAGGACTTGTATGAGCTACATAAGAATTCGGCTAGGCATGGGTAACTTGAAATTATGTGTATTTTGTGATTTTGTGAAATAGGGACTAAATTGTCCAAATGTGAAAATGTGGGGGCTAATTTGTAAATTGCCCTAAATATGCGTTCTTGGATTGGATTGAATTGAATGATTTGATGAATGAATCGGTTAAATTTGAATATGTTTAGATCAAGAACTGAAGAAAACGGACTTAGATCGTGGAAAGTCAAAAGTTGTCGAATAATTGAATCCGATCGAATATCCGAAATCTGAGGTAAGTCAATATACAAATAAATGTATTTGAATTGAATTATTTGTGTATATATGAGACTCGAATTACTATGAATATCCATTGAGATGGAATGTATGGGAAATCTGAGCTTACGTATTTATCGACAAGTTATTAAAGTCTGTGAAGTACCATATAAACCTAGGAATAGATAGGATAGCATATGTCATGACATAGGTGTCCGATATGTGATATCATGTAAGACCACGTATGGGACGTTGGCATTGATTCGAGATTTCGTATAAGACCACGTCTGGGATGTTGGCATCGATATGAGATTTACGTGTAAGACCATGTCTGGGACATTGGCATCGTATTTAATTCGTGTAAGACCCTGTTTGGGACAGTGGCATCGATATTTGAGTACATGTAAGACCTCGTCTGGGACATTGGCATTGTATGACTATTCTGAGCACTCTGAGTATCCTATTTGATTCTG
Source organism: Gossypium sturtianum (assembly GCA_025698515.1). NCBI lineage: Eukaryota > Viridiplantae > Streptophyta > Magnoliopsida > Malvales > Malvaceae > Gossypium > Gossypium sturtianum. The sequence continues at coordinate 124,900,148 of CM046953.1, read as the reverse complement.
AATTGTTCAACGGCCAAGTCTGAGAAATGAACGACTATGTAAGTTGTATATTCGTTTCAGGTACGTTTGGAAAGAACACTATGTGTGTATGAAAGGTAAGTGTCTATATGAACTTACTAAGGTGAATATGTGTATAGAAATGATGAGATAATATGTGAATATATGCTTGAATGAGCTATGTGTATATGTGATATTTGAGTTGAAGAATGTGGCAAGCTATGGCTAAGTAAATGAGCCAAAGAATATGTGATGAATATGCATTGATAAACATTAATGTCAATGTATCAATATGGTTATGTGCAATTTATGCTAACTTTATTTGTATATGGCTTACTAAGCTTTTGAAAGCTTACTTTGTGTGTGTTTGTTCTGTTTTATAGATCGTTAAAGCTACGAGAGGCTCGGGGACCGTCGAGGATCATCACCACATTATCAAACTCAACTTTGGTACTTTTGAATGTATAAATAGCTACATATGGCATGTATAGGCTAGTTGTTTTGGAGTATGTTTGTGACATGTATATATGTAGCCATGTGATGTTGCTAGATAAGTGGTTTTGTTTTGTATGTGATGCTATGCTATATGAGTTTGGTTTTGGTATAATCTTATGCCTATGAAATGGTCAAGGCTATGGTAAGCATATGGATGCAATTTGAGTATATATGTTTGAACAATGAGATGGTTCTATGAATGTGGAAAATTGAGGATGAAACATGATTAGTTTTGTATGTGAATTGGTTGTGCAAATTAGTATACAAGTTGGTATGAGTAGAAATGATATTGAATGAGATGATATGTTGTTCATTTGACATGATTTTGGTTGCTAATTGTGTATGGAATAATGCTTGTTTGAGATTGTAGGAATGACCCAAGTGTGGGTGGCATTTTGGCTTTGCAAATGACCTATTTTGCATACACGGCCAAGGGACACGGGCGTGTGTCTCTGCCGTGTGGCTCAAGGCCACTTCAAAGTGTGCCTGGGCAGGTTACACGGTCGTGGCACACGGGCATGCCTAGTGGCCGTGTGACCAAGTCAGTAGCTAGCTTAATTTCACACGGCCATGGCTCACGGGCGTGTCTGGTGGCCGTGTGGACAAGTCAGTATGTATGCCCTGTTTTGGCACGGCCTGGACACATGGGCGTGTCTGGTAGCCGTGTGAGGCACACGGCTTGACTGAACGTGCGTGTGATCTCTGCAGTTTTGAAAAATGTTCAAATTTCCAAGAATTTTCGTATGTGTTTGGTTTAGTCCTGGCCCTATTCTAAAGCATGTTTAAGGTCTCGATGACCTATTTAAGGGACGCTTTGATGGGATATGATGAATTCTATTATGAATTGTCCGTAAAAGTCTCCGTTCGTCCGGTGATGCCTCTTAACCCTATTCCGGCGACAGATATGGGTTAGGGATGTTACAGTTTTTTAGTACTTGTATCAAACTTTCCTCTTCGAGCTTGGAGAGTCTATTTGAAACTATGATCGGCAAGGTATTATCTTCCCCCATAAATGCATATTTGAGATGCTCGGGAAGTGGTTTCAGTTCCAAATCTGGTGTCTGCACAATAGAAGGTAGAAGTTTAGTGTTCATAGGAGACAACAATTCATTAACAGATTCGCAAATAAATCCTGAATCAAAATCATCAAACAACGTTTCAAGTTTATCTTCATAAGGTGACTCAAAAGTTTCTCGTACTAATGAGTCAATTATGTCGACACGATTTACGTTCAAGATTTCACTTGGGTGACTAATAGCGTCGTAAACGTTAAACTTCACGATCTCCCCGTCAAATTCCATCGTGAGGGTTCCGCTACACACATCAATCTTAGTGCTAGCGATACTAAGGAAGGTCGCCCCATCAAGATGTCCGAAGACCTAGGAATGTTATCCTCTTCCATTTTGACTACATAAAAGTCTACAGGAAAGATAAGTCCGTTGACTTTCACTAATACATCCTCAATGACTTCTTCGGGATGCACAATAGACCTGTCTGCCAATTGAATGATAACACCTATTTTCATAATAAAAAAACTCACGTTAAGTGATTCATAAATTGAAAAAGGCATTACATTTATGGAGGCCCCTAAATCACACATAGCTTTCTGATTCCAAAGTGGCCTATTTTGCATGGTATTGCAAACATGCCTCTATCTTTACACTTTACTGGCATCCTCCACTGCAACACCGTAAATACATTTTCACCAACACTTACTCTTTCATTTCCAGTTAATTTTCGCTTGTTGGTGCAAAGCTCCTTAGGGAACTTGGCATATCGCAGAATTTGTTTGATAGCATCCAACAACGGTATGTTAATCTCGACGTTTCTAAATGTTTCAAGGATCTCTTTGTCCTCTTTACCATTCCGATGTTTGTTCAACCGTCTTGGAAATGGAGGTTGAATTTTGGCAATGGAGGTTTCATTTGAACCTATTCATCATTCTCATGCTTTTTCTGGGCGGAATTTTGATCAAGATTTTTGCTAGGATTTGGTTCTAGTTCTTTTCCACTTCGTAATGTCACTGCATTTGCGTTTTATCTTGAATTTGGTTCCGTTTGTGACGGTAGCTTTCCTTGTGAGTTCATTTTCTCAATTGATGGTCAACTCTCTTATAGATGCCTCGGTTTTCTATTGAAAATGAAGCATATTAACTGCTAATTTATTGACCATGGTTTCTAGAGAAGTAACTGAATCTCACATTTGCTGTGGAAACAAATTTTGGTATGCCTGGTTATACCGTAGGTTAGCCCCATAACTCAAGTTAGGATGGTCTTTCCATCCTGGGTTATATGTATTAGCGTAAGGGTCATATCGCTTTTGGGGTGGTCCAGGAAAGTTCCCTACAGCATCCAAATAGGCCATAGTATCGTCACACAAACTAGGGCATGCGTCTGTTGTATGTTCGGGTGTTGCATAAATTCCACATAATCTGGTCGGTCCTATTTTTACTGCAAAAAGAGAATTCATGATATTAGTAAGTCTATCAACTTTATCTTTTAAAGTTGAATTACTTAGCTGGTGAACCCTTCTAATGGGTTCAAGGTTGGCTCGGAATTGTTGAGTATTTGCAGCCATCGTGGAGATCAAGTCCATTGCTTGTTTAGGGGGTCATGTTAACTAATGCCCCTCCACTGGCGGCATCTATCATATTTTATTCTATGGGCTTCAAGCCCCCATAGAAGTATTGGAGCAGAGACTGTTCTGTTATCCCATGTTGTGGGCAACTTGAATACAACTTCTTAAATCGCTCACAATAGTCGTAAATAGACTCCACATCTCATTGCCTTATCCCAACAATCTCCCTCTTTAACTCAGCTGCACGCAATGCTGGGAAAAATCTATTGAGAAACAAACAGGAAAGGTCAGTCCAAGTTGTGATAGATCTAGGAGGTAGATAAAATAACCATTCCTTAGCTGAATCTACTAGGGAAAAAGGGAAAGCACGTAATTTGATTTGATTCTCAGTTACGCCCTGAGGTTTCATACTAAGATAAACCATATGAAACTCTTTTAGATGTTTGTGTGGATTTTCATTTTGTAATCCACGAAAAGTCAGCAACAACTGGATTAATTCTGACTTCAGTTCAAAATTAGTATTCACAATAGGATACGCAATGCATAACGACTTTTGTTCTGCAGGAGCTTTGGCCAATTGCCGAATCGTTTGAGCCATATGTTTTTGTGCTAGATTTGAGTTTACATTAACCCTAGTGTTAGGCACTTCTTTTGGTGGATGGGATCCTATTCTTTCATTCTTTAGTGTTTGAGTAGGGTTTTCGTTAACCCTAGACTCAACTTCGTCGCTTGCTTCTATTTTCGGCGGTGGGTTACTTTGAGTTCCTACCACCTCTGACTGCTTTTTCCATAGCTTTGTTTCCTTGCGACTAACTCTCGCAGTCTTTTCTATCTCTGAATCGAACGCAAGATTTCCTGGAGCAGATCTGGTCATAAGAAAAATAAACAAGGTTAGTATGTTGCCAGTCCCTAGCAACGACGCCAAAATTTGGTGTGTCGTTGAAAGCACAAAAAAATAACTTATCCCTATGAAATAACAAAAAGAATAGTATAAGGGAAGTAGGGTCAAATTCTCAGGGACTGGATTGCTACAACTTCTTGTTCCTTGAAATCTTAGGCACAGTCGTGCCCAAGAAAAATGACGTACCTGGGAAAAATTTAAAAAATAGAATTAAAAATATGGACGAGTTGAAAATTGTATAAATTGAAAATTGTAATTGTAAAAAGAAACAGAATTGAGGAAAGAGATTCTTCAATTTGAGGGATTCCAGCCACCGATTATCTCAATCCTCCTTAGGTTCAATCCTAGGCTTTTAGGTGATCCTTCTCATGACAGAATAAGCCAGTTATAGTTGAAGAGGATGCCTACGACCACCAGCTCCGCTTAGATTTTAGCCTTACGATTTAGAGGAATCTGACTCTAGCCAACCGTCACTTTTGTGGGACCGTCTTACACTAGATCATCATTTCTCAATAGTGAATGCCATGCCATTTCGTCTCTTGGGCTCGACAACTTCTGACGCAGTAAGTTAACGAACCGACTGTGCAACCTTCCCAATACATACAAAGTGGTTGTTCCTTGCACAAGATGAAAAGATCACTTTTGGAAGGACATGGACGAAAGCGTCAGTCCCGTATGTAGAGAAACGATGAATACTCGTTGAGAAGGCTAAGTGCAGGTTCTAAGCCTCATGAACCTTTTTTGAGGAATCTCGATAACCTTTGGCTAGATGAGTTTAGTGGCTCATGCTTCTCGGGAAAAAAGAAATAAGTTTAATGGAACAAAATTTTATTGAAAAATAAAATGAACAAAAGGCTAAGAGCTTTAGAGAGAATGAGTTTTTTTTTTACAGAAAATGATGAGTGAATATTAATGTCACTCCATCCCCTATATATAGTACATAAAAAACCTAGTTTGTTCCTATTTAAACTCTTAAAAGATAAATAAAAATACAATCTGAAATTAAATCTAAATAATATCATAATAATCCTACCAATAATCCTAAAAATAAAATTCAAATTTAAATAGAGTGTTTTGTTCATAAATCTCTTCTTTGAATTTTTGCCCCAAGTCTTTTGCCATTTGTATTTTCGGTACCATTTCTTCCCTATTTCGCATGCTGATCCATTTTTTCTTTAAATTCACGATTTTTTCCACCAAACTTCCGTTTGCCTTCATTTAGTCCCTACAAGTTAAAAAACCATAAAAAGCCCAAATTAGTAGGATCATACTCAAAATATATATGCAATTAACACATAAAAGTATGTCATTTTAGAGTATTATAAATTAAATATTATATTAACGCCTCACTTATTTTTGGTATTTTAGGAATTTCCTAGATGGTTCTACTTCAGGCTTAGGCAACTCAAAATTACAGTTTTATTTGAGTGAGTATAGAGTTGAGCTCATTACAATACTATCTAACATTCTTAGTTACTAGAAAAATAGTTATGTTGAATATGCGCGGGGGCGGCGAGCAAAGCACCACTAAAATTGAAGCTCCTACACCAACGGGACATTTAAAAGATTAAGATCAACAATCTTATAGCTTTAAAGTGGTTTAAGGATGATGAGAAAAGCAATGAGAAGCTTTTAAACTCAAGAAATCAAGGATAACACAACATGCATTGACAGCAAATATGTTGCTAAAAACTAAAGGTGGTTACCATTAACAAGTGTTTGTGTAGTGATGGTATTGATCCACTGACAAATTGTTACGAATTGAGGAGAGTAGAGGTCAATACTTCTTCATCTAAAGTTATTTAAAAATATTAGTGGTTAACAAACTATTGGTTTAGCATAATAAATGAGTGGTTTCCATATAATTAAAAGAATTTCAAAAATAATTAAAATAAATAAATCTAAATAATGGAAAAAGCTAAAGATGTTTGTTTCATCTAAAATGGGTGGTTTACATATAAAGTTCAAGCTATTTTGTTTCATCCGAAATTCAAGACAAGTCTCATTGCTACTTTAATTGTTGCCAATGGAAAAGAGCCTGTAAATCTAGTTGTGTTAGTTCCCTTGGGGAAACTATTGGATGAAGGTGATAGCTGCAGCGAAGATTTCTCTTTGGAGGGGTGCATTGGTGATGACAATTCAATATTCGATCATTGTATCAATAAATCTGATTGCTTTTTTGGAGAGTTTTAATGGGAGAGAAAAGGGCGGGGAGAGGAGGAGGAAGAAGAGGAAAGAAAAATAAGTGGGTAAAGGAGAGAGAAAAAGAATAGGAAAAATATTAAATTTAATTAATATTTTGTCAATTGTGTCAAAATTTGATGTTGGAAAATTTTAATTTTGAAATCAACTTTGTTGCACGGTAGGAATTTAAATTTTTTTTCTAAAACCGTTCTTTTGAGTTATTTATAACACTAAATTTTATCAAATTAATATATGTGTTTTCAACTAAGTGGTCTCGTCAGTTTCTTAACTTTCAACCAACAAAATTTTCTCTGTTGCTCTTGAACCCTCGATTTGCTCAGAGAGTGGACTCTAATCATACAAGTCGATCACCACTAAAAATTAAATCTCTTTATGGGATAGAAACCTAACTCGAGTTCTAACGAAAAATAGAATTTTACTTGGGAAATACATCTCACTATAATTTGACAGAATAATGCTCAAGATCATATGTTTTTGGTTTAGCCCAAAGCCCCTATTTATAGGGAGAAAACACAAGAGTTCTATTAGAACACGAAAGGACAAAATACTAATATTTTAATAGAAAACACTAAGTCCTACTAGGACTACATAGGGTGGCGGCATCCATCCCTTTTAAGACACTAGCAATGCCACCCATCATATGTTAAATGGGCATGTTTGACCTTTTCATGTATTGGGTATAATTATGTGTGTTATCTAGTTTTTAAACTAACTCATATAATTTATTCAACCCAATAACTAGTTTTTCATTCCTAAAATATTATTTATTTAAAATAAATTTAATTAATTAATTCAATTAAATTATTTTCTTAATGCAATTCTAATTTCGTTAAATCATGACGCATATCAAAATCTATAAGTAAATAAATATAATTGTCTCATTCCGTAAAACTGTGATGTCTACTTAATTTTATTTGTACTTCAAACACTAATTATTTAATTATAAACAATTAAATAATAATTCAAAGAAATTAAATTAATCATTAAGTCATCTCTTGTTCTAATGCATTTCATGTGGATAGTCATACATACAATCCATTTCTCTATTCGTCGATTTTTATTCAATCAATTTATAAATTCAAATGCACTCCGTTTAAGGTTATTTTGAGTTAACAGAGTGACTGATTAAACTTTGTAATAATTTGTAATTAATTTTCAACTATTTGTGTAATGCCCAAAATTTACTATGTCGAAAGCCATACAATAGTGGTGATCAGGTAAATGAAACTTCGAATGTGAGTGTGGGTTAAATTTAAAAACATTTATTAATTAAATACGACAGCAGGAAAGATATCGGGAATTAAATGATGTGCTAATAGTAAAATAATTTACGGATGGATTCGTAAGCAAACAAGAATTATAACGACCCACTATTCATCATTATCTAATAAATTGGTTTTGCACCGTAATTTGTCAAATAGAATCGTTAGAAAAAAATTTGTTATACAATCAAGGGGTTACAAAAAGAATATGAAAATAGAGACGAGAATTATTAAGAAATTTAAATTGAATAATTAGCAATTAATGTGAAAGGATTAAATTGAGAAAGTAGCAAAATTTTAGGAATGTAAGGAATAATTAGACGGAGCTCTTGAAAGCAATTAAACCGAATTTATTATAAGCTTAGTGGGTGCGCTCTTGATTCATGCCATTGACGGCCACTAATTATTTTGAGAAGAAATCATAACCTTACAAAATTATAATTAAAATTAAATAAAATTAGTTAAGTATATATCAATATGAGAGAGTGGGAGAGAGAGTTAGAAACATGTAGGAACCCATTTTGCCCGGGCCCATGTGACAAAACAAAATAAAAAATAAAACAAAAAAATAGTATAAATGTCCAGTCCATTTTACAAGTCAAGACAGATCCACTAACCCAACACCAAACCCAATTTTAAACTTAAACCAGTGGCCCACTTACACCCCAACTAGACCCACTATAGAAACCCAAATTCGGACGGCCCAAATGGCCCAGGAGCTAAACAGAATCAACAGTGGTCTAGGGTTTCAAAACCCTAGGCGCCGCCGCCAGGAGCCCAGCGTCGCGCGCGCGACGCCTCACACCAGCCCCTCGTCAAGCCGTGATCTGGGCCCGAATCACACCATCAACGCGCAGACGAGATCTCCGTTTCCAACCTGCGCAAAGAAGGAAAGAAAATAGTGGCAAAAATGGCAGCAACGAAGATTTTCTTTTTCATTTTATTTTCCAAGGCTATAAAAGCCCGATTGTTTTGTAATACATGGAGAGATATACATACACAGAGAATACAAAAAAATAGAAAATAAAAAGCGAAAGACAGGTGATTTACGATTTCTTTTATTCGTATTAATTTTTTATTTTTCTCTATGATTCGAGCATTTTTTTTAAAAAAAATAGCACTAAAATAAAAAGAGGAGAAATTTACCTTTGAAATGGAGAGATTCGACTCTCCGACCACCGTTAACGGAGGCGCGTGAAGCGCGTGGAGGCGGAAGCCCGGAGGTCCGACGACCGGAGCCTGACGAGGGAATGAGAGGATTTCAGAGAACTTTTCTAATTTTTTTTTTAAACGCAGTTTTAGAATGATTTTCAGCCATTTTTTTACTTATATAACAATGTTAAAACGACGTCGTTTTTGCTTAATCAGATAAGCATAAAACGACGTCGTTTAGGGCAAAGGATCCGCGTGTTGACTCGATAACCCGAACAGGATCCGCGTGTTTTCAAGAAATGGGAAATTTATCCCTTTAGCCCCTCCGCATTATTCCAGTTTTATAATTAAGTCCGTTTATTTTCTTTTATTTATAATTTAACCCCTTTATATTTATTTTTATTGTTATTTGATCCTGGTTTCTTTATTTATTTTTTAATTTTTTTTTAAATTTAAATTATTCTAATATTATATTGAAGTATTTTATTATTTTTATTTTTTAAACTATTTGTATATTAATCTATTAATAGTATAAATTTATATATATATATATATATATACTGTTTTTATATTTAATTATTATTATATATATTATTTTACTTGTTTAATAATTTATATATCACTATGTATGTTTTATATTATTTATTATATTATATTTTGTATATTATATAGTATTATGTTACATTATATATTATTTCTAAAAATTTATTTTATATAATTTTTTTATATTATCTAATCAATTTTATTTATATTGTTTATATTATGTATAATTTTATAATTAATGTACTACATATATACATATATTTTCATTATTTATTATTTTTACTATATATTATTTTTATATATTAATTATTATATTTTATATTTTACATTGTATATTATTATATTATATCATTTTTTTACATAAAATATATTTATATTGAAAAACATGTTTCATTTATATTATATTTTATTTATTTAAAATCATTATATACTATTCTTTTTATTTATATGTTGTTTGTATTGTTTATCTCATATGTATGTAATATTTTTTATTTTATTTATTAATCTTGCATGAAAATTTTCATATTTATTTAATAATTTTCATTTTACTTTGATATTTATTATTTTATGTATATATTTTATTTGCCCATATTTTTTCATTTATTCATTTATAATTGCCATTGTGTAGTTATTTATTTATTGTTTTATGAATACATTTTGGCAAAATTAATACTTTATCTAAAGGTTTTTAAAATAAGGCAATGTTTTGGTATTTAGAAATTCGGGAAATAATGCCCAATCGTGCTGGGTGTCGATTTTTCGTTTGGCTAAATAACTAAATATCCTTTTAACATGTTTTATAAATTATGATATGATCTTAGTTACGAGGGTTTAAAAATATCGTGTCCAATCGTGCTGGATGTGATGTTTATATTCTTTCGGATCGAAGAACTCTCAAATTTTAAATCAAAATTGCTCGAAGTTTTATAAATTTTGAGATGATCTTAGTTACGAGGGTTTTAAGACATCGTGCCCAATCGTTCTGGATGTGATGTTTATATTCTTTCGGATCGAAGAACTCTCAAATTTTAAATCAAAGTTTTTTAGAAATCATATTTTTAAATACTTTTAAGTTTCAAATATTTGGACATGATTTTATCGATTAGGTACCAATTTTTGGGCGTTATGAGGGTGCTAACCCTTCCTCATACGTAACCGACTCGAACTCATTTTTCGGTTTTCAGTAGACCAAAATTAAATGTTTTAAATAAAACGTTTTACAAGGTGATCCAATCACACCTAAGTAAAAAGGGATTGGTGGCGACTCCCATTTTTGTTTTTAAAAGTCGATCCCCGTTTTTTCTAACGATTTTAAAAATGGTTTCGACAGCTTGGCGACTCCACTGGGGATTAAGAGAGTCAAGCCGTAAAATTGATAATTTCATGTCCTTTTGTCTGAATTTAAAATTCTGGTTTTTTTTAAAAAAAAACGTGATCCTTTTATTGCATGTGGTTCTAAATATATCTCTCTGCATTGCACTGCATGACCGTCGTGGTCGCATCCTTAAGTGGGAGTGAGAAACTATGCTTTCGTGAGGTTTTCACCTCCGCAGGGGCTAGTGGACTGCTTCCGGGATACATTCGTACCTATGTCTTCGTGAGGTTTTCACCTCCGCATAGCCATAGGGAAATGTATTCCCCTGAACTGAACTCGATCCATATGAGCCTATAATGGGTGAGGATCGAGGAATCTGCTGGTTCGGGTACCTCAACTTTAGAACTAAACCGCATATAGTGAACCCTAAGAACCCACCTTAGGTAGAACTATGTCAAACCCTAGTGATCATCCAGATAGGTGTTCTATGTTATTTATTTTTTTCCTTGTGCTAACGTTTTTTATTTTGTTTTGATTGCATTACATTCACATCATAGAAAAGAGATGTTGATTTCAAATTCAATTGCTAAATAGAAAAGTTGGTCATAAGAAAATGGATTTTTTGATAAAGTGGATTATAATACGGTCGTTCGAATATAGTCCAAGTGAATACAACGAGAGAAGACTGATAGTCCGTGAAGGAACACAAGACCTTATCACCCAAGGATTCAAGTTAACGAAGACTATTCGAGAATTACCACATCTTGGCTTTCTTGAAGAGGCTAACAACTGAACAGGAGTCGCGGTCCAAATCAAGCAAAAGGAGCTAGAGGAGGCATCTATTAGAAGTTTGCAAGATTTGACTTTTACGAAGAAGGGGATTGATGTTCTCACTTGGACTATAAAGACAAGGTCGTGTATGCGATCCGTTTTGTGTAAAGAAATTTATTTTCTAGTAAAGTTTTTCTAATGTAACTGAATTCAGAGTCAACGCCTCTCTTTCTTTGCATTCATGCATTTGCATTACATTACATCATTTGCATTAGACTTTAACAAAAGGACCCTAATTAGGTAAAATGTTTCAGTTAACCTGGAAAACATGGAACAAATGTTGGAGAGAATAGAACAAATGCAAGTACAGATGCAGGGGCAATTAACCAAGATTCAACAAGAAATGCGGGAACAAATGCAAGAATTCCAAACCCTTGAAAGAATCGAAAGCGAAGAGGGAATTGGGGAACAATGTTTCCAAATCCTTATGTACTTGGGAGTGTTTTGAATAATGGGATTGTGGATGAGATCCCTGTATTTTTAGAGCTGATCTAGAGTAATATTCAAAACATGCTTGTTGCCTTAAGCCTAGAGGCAATAAGAACCCTTTTGTGAAATAGGCTTGCGTCCGAAATTTTATTTCAATAAAATGCATCTTTTTTGAATACATTTTTTTATTCTTTACATTTCATCTTTGTACATTCTTTTGTTTTTAGAATATTCTTTCATGACCATACCAATAATCATCCTTAGAATCATTTATTCTTTGGATTTCTTGCCTTTGTACCTAGATACCCAGATATCAACGATATGAGCGACGTTGTTACTGACTCCCTTTTTGAACGAGATATGGGTCTAAGGGATCTCAGGACTTTGAAGATGACAGAGATTGTGACATGTTTTCTGATTTGTTAAGAATGGTCCAACAAGATGAAAAATAGACCTTATTCAACAAAGGGTCAACGGATATTATAAGCCTAGAAAAGGGATGAAGATCGAAGCCTAGCTCACCATAGAAATAATGCGATACATCATTGAGTTATTTTCAAGAATTCAAAGATGTTTTGCATGATCATATCAGGACATACTTGGGCTACTAAGATGCGGGCTACACATGAGGATCGAGCATTGTTGATCTACATAAAAAGGGATGTTATCAGTTATGTTGTATTAAAGGAGACAATTCATAGGCCCACTCCAGTTCTTCACAAATTTTTCATATGTGGGGCATGGGTGTGATGGGGACAATCTCGTCAAAAGCTTTTATTGATTCATCGACATAGTCGTCATTTACTTCACTAAGAGGGTGGAAGCAGCTTCATATGCCAATGATACAAAGTCGATAGCCATCAAATCGTCAAAAAAAAAAAAAAAAACAAAAAAAAAAAAAAGATCAGATGCTAGCAGAATGCCATAAAGGATTGTGTTTAAATAACTATACAAAGTCAAATTTTACAGTTTGTCCAAAGATCAAGCAGCATATCACAGTGCAACAAAAGTTGTAAAAAAAAAAGAGGTGGCTTATACTTGTAAAGATTGGCATAAGAAGTTACCATTTACCCTCTGTCTTATTGAACGTCGGCCAAAATCTTCACTAGGGCAACACTTTACCCATTGGTTTATGGAATTGAAGCATTTTTCCAATTGAACCAAATTGAAGAAAAGGTTAAATGTTATCCATCACGGTCAGATGATGCGAGCTTACGACAAAGAGGTTCATTCTAGAGAATTCCACAAGGGGAACTTGATGTTGAAATAGATGTTTCTCCTACAAAATGATTTCAGAGGAAAGCAGATGCCAAACTGGAAAGGACTTTATGTTATAAAGAAGACCTATTTTGAAGGAGCATTGATATTGACTGAGATAGATGGCGAAGACTTGCCCAATCCGGTGAATTCAGGTTCAATCAAGAAGTATTTTACCTGAAAGGGGAAAGGTGAAAACCCGTAAAGGGGCCTTGAGTCCAAATTCAAAAAAAAAAAGAAAAAAAAGAAAAAAAAAAGAATGAGAGGCCAAGGCGAAAACCCGCAAAGGGCGCTTTGAGACCAAAGGGGATTTGAGTTGAAAACCCAAAAAGGGCAGCTCAAATTTTAAACAAAAACGGGGCATACAGTAGTCTTGCTAAGTCCGAATTAGCAATGAGGAAGTATATTACGTCTTAGGGCATCGACAAAGTACTCCGGATCCCCTAAACACATATTGAGCTTAAAATGGTCCTCAAGAAGTTGGAACAAAGAAGCTCAGGCTACGATATCTGGGGCATCTAGCTTCATTCTTACCCATTTTTGAAATTCGTTATCTTTGAATGCTTTATTCTTTTTTGAGATACACCCAAATCAATTTTCTTTTATTGCCTGGGTTATCTTTGATTAAATTATTTCTCGGAGCTATGCTCCTGACTAATTTCTTTCTCATCCGCTTTTGTGACCTTTTTCAAGCATTTTATATTGAAATAACAATTTATGGACTAATAACACTTTCATAAAAGGAGTTTCGCATATTATTCTAGAAGCTTCTAAATAATATGAAGAATCAAGCATGACTATTGTTCGAGAACTCACCAAGCCTAAGAAAGTGGAAACATTGAAGAATGATTATCTCTTGATTTTTATTGGATAAGACAATTTTGTTAGTGATACCACATCGGCAAATGACGAACAGGGTCAATCCAAGTGTAAAGGGATTATTGTTAGGATACCTGCATTCATACAACCGATTATTACACTCGGGGATAGTGTAACAAATCAAATTGATTGAAAGTGATACAAGTTCTGCACCTGCGAGTGGTAACAGAAAGATGCAAGGAACCAAATGTTATTCCCGAAGTTGCAAAGTGGGAGGTATAAATTTTTATGTCCTAAGGTTTAAGGAAAGGGACTCTAGAATTACAGTGGGGCAAGCTTGCTGAGCAGAATGATTGTTTCTTTGGGTTTTTGTCCAAGATACCAGCTGAACGAGAAAGCATGGTAGCGCATCAGTGATAGGACCTTGATGAACTATGAGCAATGACAACCCATAGGGATCATTCTCTCATTTCCAATTAGGAGCATTTGATTTATGCCGATCATTGTGTCCTAATCGTTTTTTAAAAAAAAAATCATTTTCATGACATCCTGCATTCATGCAAATGTCATCCCTAATATCATTTAGTTAGGAGCATTAGATTCATTCTGATCATGCGTCCTAATCATCATTCTTATGACATTCTGCATTCATCCATAAAATATTTGAGTATGCAAAACATGTCCCTCAGAGGACGGTGTAGAAGAATTGAAAATTTCAGATTTTGTTCCCTAGTGGAGCAAACTGAAGAATTGAAAATTTCAGATTTTGTTCCTTAGTGGAGCAAACTGGAGAATTGAAAATTTCAGATTTTGTTCCCTAGTGGATCAAACTGAAGAATGAAGTCTTCCTGAAGATAGTAAGGAAGCAAATTGAAAATTTCAGATTTTGTTCCCTAGTGGAGCAAACTAGAGAATAGAAAATTTCAGATTTTGTTCCTTAGTGGAGCAAACTGAAGAATTGCAAATTTCAGATTTTGTTCCCTAGTGGAGCAAACTGAAGAATAGAAAATTTCAGATTTTGTTCCTTAGTGGAGCAAACTGAAGAATTGAAAATTTCAGATTTTGTTCCCTAGTGGAGCAAACTGAAGAATTGAAAATTTCAGATTTTGTTCCCTAGTGGATCAAACTGAAGAATGGAGTCTTCCTAAAGATAGTAAGGAAGCAAATTGAAAATTTTAGATTTTGTTCCCTAGTGGAGCAAACTGAAGAATTGAAAATTTCAGATTTTGTTCCCTAGTGGAGCAGTTCCCTAGTGGAGCAAACTGAAGAATAGAAAATTTCAGATTTTGTTCCCTAGTGGAGCAAACTGAAGAATTGAAAATTTTGATTTTGTTCCCTAGTGGAGCAAACTGAAGAATAGAAAATTTCAGATTTTGTTCCCTAGTGGAGCAAACTGAAGAATAGAAAATTTCAGATTTTGTTCCCTAGTGGATCAAACTGAAGAATGAAGTCTTCCTGAAGATAGTAAGGAAGCAAATTGAAATTTCAGATTTTGTTCCCTAGTGGAGCAAACTGAAGAATTGAAAATTTCAGATTTTGTTCCCTAGTGGAGCAAACTGAAGAATAGAAAATTTCAGATTTTGTTCCCTAGTGGAGCAAACTGAAGAATTGAAAATTTCAGATTTTGTTCCCTAGTGGAGCAAACTGAAGAATTGAAAATTTCAGATTTTGTTCCATAGTGGATCAAACTGAAGAATGAAGTCTTCCTGAAGATAGTAAGGAAGCAAACAAAAATTTCAGATTTTGTTCCCTAGAGATGGTAGTGGAGCAGACTGAAGATTGAAGTCTTCTTGAAGATAGCAAGGAAGCGGATCGAAGACACCGGTCTGGCAATCCACGAGTTTGTAGGAGCAAATCGAAAATATCGAGATCGTCTCCTTGAGTTTGCGATGGGAGCAGATCAAAAGATAGTGGATCTTTGCCTTCATGAAGTTGCGGTGAAACAGATTGAAGCTATCAAATTTCATTGAAATCAAGATGAAGTTCCAGTACCCCTAAAGATGCAGTGGAGCTGGAAGCCATTTAAAGAGAACAAGGACCAAGAAGTCGAGGCTTGGCCAAGACCGGGCAAAATTAATCCTTTTATAGTCTTTGCTCTATTCTCGTTACACGATAATGAGCAAAGAGGGGCAGCTGTAGGAACCCATTTTGCCCTGGCCCATGTGACAAAATATATATATATATATATAAATGTCCAGTCCATTTTACAAGCCAAGATAGATCCACTAACCCAACACCAAACCCAATTTTAAACTTAAACCAGTGGCCCACTTACACCCCAACTAGACCCACTATAGAAACCCAAATTCGGACGGCCCAAATGGCCCAGGAGCTAAACAGAATCAACAGTGGTCTAGGGTTTCTGAAACCCTAGGCGCCGCTTCAGCAGGAGCTCGAGCGTCGCGCCGCAGACGCCTCACACCAGCCCCTCGTCAAGCCGTGATCTGCGCCCGAATCACACCATCAACGCGCAAACGAGATTTCCGTTTCCAACCTACGCAAAGAAGGAAAGAAAACAGTGGCAAAAATGGCAGCAACGAGGATTTCCTTTTTCATTTTATTTTCCAAGGCTATAAAAGCCCGTTTGTTTTGTAATACACGGAGAGATATACATACACAGAGAATACAAAAAAATAGAAAATAAAAAGCGAAAGCCAGGTGATTTACGATTTCTTTTATTCGTGTTAATTTTTTATTTTTCTCTACGATTCGAACATTTTTTTTTAAAATAGCACTAAAATAAAAAGAGGCAAAATTTACCTTTGAAACGGAGAGATTCGACTCTCCGACCACCGTTAACGGAGGCGCGTGAAGCGCGTGGAGGCGGAAGCCCAGAGGTCCGACAACCGGAGCCTGACGAGGGAACGAGAGGATTTCAGAGAACTTTTCTGATTTTTTTTAAAACGCAGTTTTGGAATGATTTTCAGCCATTTTTTTACTTATATAACAATGTTAAAACGGCACCGTTTTTGCTTAATCAGATAAGCATAAAACGACGTTGTTTAGGGCAAAGGATCCGCATGTTGACCCGATAACCCGAACAGGATCCGCGTGTTTTCAAGAAATGGGAAATTTATCCCTTTAGTCCCTCCGCATTATTCCAGTTTTATAATTAAGTCCTTTTATTTTCTTTTATTTATAATTTAACCCCTTTATATTTATATTTATTGTTATTTGATCCTGGTTTCTTTATTTATTTTTCAATTTTTTTTAAATTTAAATTATTCTAATATTATATTGAATTATTTTATTATTTTTATTTTTTAAATTATTTGTATATTAGTCTATTAATAGTATAAATTTTATATATATATATATATATATATATATTTTCTGTTTTTATATTTAATTATTATTATATATATTATTTTACTTGTTTAATAATTTATATATCACTATATATGTTTTATATTATTTATTATATTATATTTTGTATATTATATAGTATTATGTTACATTATATATTATTTCTAAAAATTTATTTTATATAATTTATTTTATATTATCTAATCAATTTTATTTATATTGTTTATATTATGTATAATTTTATAATTAATGTACTACATATATACATATATTTTCATTATTTATTATTTTTACTATATATTATTTTTATATATTAATTATTATATTTTATATTTTACATTGTATAGTATTATATTATATCAGTTTTTTTACATAAAATATATTTATATTGAAAAACATGTTTCATTTATATTATATTTTATTTATTTAAAATCATTATATACTATTCTTTTTATTTATATGTTGTTTGCATTGTTTATCTCATATGTATGTAATATTTTTATTTTATTTATTAATCTTGCATGAAAATTTTCATATTTATTTAATAATTTTCATTTTACTTTGATATTTATTATTTTATGTATATATTTTATTTGCCCATATTTTTCATTTATTCATTTATAATTGCCATTGTGTAGTTATTTATTTATTGTTTTATGAATACATTTTGGCAAATTTAATACTTTATCTAAAGGTTTTTAAAATAAGGCAATGTTTTGGAATTTAGAAATTCGGGAAATAATGCCCAATCGTGCTGGGTGTCGATTTTCCGTTTGGCTAAATAACTAAATATCCTTTTAACAAGTTTTATAAATTATGAAATGATCTTAGTTACGAGGGTTTAAAAATATCATGTCCAATCGTGCTGGATGTGATGTTTATATTCTTTCGGATCGAAGAACTCTCAAATTTTAAATCAAAATTGCTTGAAGTTTTATAAATTTTGATATGATCTTAGTTACGAGGGTTTTAAGACATCGTGCCCAATCGTCCTGGATGTGATGTTTATATTCTTTCGGATCGAAGAACTCTTAAATTTTAAATCAAAGTTTTTTAGAAATCATATTTTTAAATACTTTTAAGTTTCAAATATTTGGACATGATTTTATCGATTAGGTACCAATTTTTGGGCGTTATGAGGGTGCTAACCCTTCCTCATACGTAACCGACTCCCAAACCTGTTTTCTGATTTTTCGTAGACCAAAATTAAATGTTTTAAATAAAACGTTTTACAAGGTGATCCAATCACACCTAAGTAAAAAGGGATTGGTGGTGACTCCCATTTTCGTTTTTAAAAGTCGATCCCCGTTTTTAAAACCGATTTTAAAAATGGTTTCGACAAAACATTCATGTTATCTTCTTCTCTTAGACCCTCCAAAGGAGAAAGAAAGGGAAATTCTTCAAGCTCTCTTCACCATTGCCGTATTTCAATTGCCATGGTAAGGATGGTTTTTCCTTTAAATTTTTTATGGATGTTTAGTGTAAATTGATAGATAAATGAGACCCATTGATTAGATATGAGTATTATTGAGGTGTTAGCTTAAGATGGTTATTGATTTATGCTTGGAAACTTAGAGAGATGAGGTTTGATCATGAATATTAAGTTATTTTAAGCATGAATTATGTGACTTTATGTTTATATGTAAGTGGATTGTGTTGAAAACAAAGTTTAGTTAAGTTTTATATATGGCCATGGATGGGTTTAAGGAACCTTAGTGTGAGAATTGAAAGGAACTTTAGGTTTTATAGATTTTTTATGAGATTGAAGTCTTTAGAGTGAAATTCTAAGGATTATGAATTATGTCAATTTCGGACATGAAAGCCTAATTGATAAAAGCTAAGCATTTATGGATTTTCAACAAGTGTAATGGTCATTACATGACTATCTAATGTTGACTTCAAATTATTAATTCAATGTTTCTATGTGTTGTGTATATTTTGAGTAGAAAAAGAGCTAATCGTAGGATACTCAAGCAAAGGAAAATGTAAAGATTAAAGTGATGATTATTGGATGAGCTTTCAATTATTTTAGTTATGTTGATAGGTAAGTTCACTTTGGGACTTATTATACTTGCTTACTTTGTGTCAATAGTATAATGTCTATTTCTTTTTTGTTAGATGGCTCAACAACGTATAAAAAAAATTGATACTTAATGAATTTGATATGCTAATACTATTTAATGGAATGGATAGTTAAGGATCATGCTCAATAAACTTTGGTAAACTATGTTAAGCAATATGTTAAATGACCAGGTGATGAATTGCTAAGATTTGAATATCAAACAAAGTGTTAAGGTTTGTAAATGAACATGCCATGTAAAACATAGTATGATCTTAATATAAGTGACTATGGTAATGGAAATAAACATGATATGAATCTATATGGTCTAAAGACCTTAGTTGAAAATCTCAACTCATGTGAACAAAGTAATATGTGTTGGAAAAGTCCAGTTATGAAAATAGTTTATTGTTACAGTGAAAGTTTAAAAATTTTTAAAACTAAGCCAGTTTGTGATATTTATAGTAATAAACATTCTATTGAAAACTAAAAAAATAATTGTGTTTTGTGCGAGACAAATTTGAAACATTCCCGACTTTCAACCAAATGACTTTCTCCACTCTCCTCTTACCCAAATTGCGTCGAGTGTTGGATCGAACAATAAGAACCAAACACAAAATCAAAAGAAATTTATTACTTTTAATAGGAAAGTAATTCTCTCAATAGAAACTAATAGAAATTTTTATTTCCATAAAATAAAATTTATTCTATGAAGTAAATTTCTATTAATTTTTTGACATAATAACAATATATGAGGCACACCCTAGATAAAAAACATTAGGGTTACCGTCCCTCACATGTAAAATGAGGGGAATCGGACCTCTTATGTATTGAATCCAATTATATGTGCTTCATAAATTTTTGACCTAGCACTTTATAATTTAATCTAGCATAATATTTGTTTTTTATTTCTAAAATAGATATTATTAATTAAATTAAATTAAATTTTCAATTGAATAATTTTATCAATCCAATTCTATTTTCGTTCAATGACAACTTTACCGTAAAAGAATGTACGAGAAAATATATTTAATTTCCATATTCAATGATGACTAATTAATTTACGTCCATTTTCAAACTTCAATTATTTAAATAAAAATTTGGAAACGTTATATTTATTCTCAAGTCATTTCTATACTCAGTGAGAAAACATATTCATTTGTGAATGTGACATATTTCTCTAACTTCATCATTTCTATTCATTTGGTTCTGCATGCAATTCATTTCTGGTTTGAACGGGCTAGTGGAGGGACCGATTAGAAACATGTAATTAGGGTTCAAATAATTTTATAATTAAGTTTTAGCTTTTCATCTATTAATTATAACCTTATTTAGTCATGGAGTCATTCTACTATAGTATTGTGACTAAGCTCTTCTTAATTACATACCATTACGAAAGCTACTTAATCAGTAATTTATATAAAAATGTAAAAAATAAAATTTATGAAATAAAAATATAATTTTTTTAAAGTTTCACTATCACAAATATAGTACATTTAGAGGTATAATAAAATTACAAATATAATGTCCAGCCAACTACAATGTAGAATATCAAACTAATACAAAAGCAAGGTGGACGAAAAATCGAAAAAAAATTAGACCAAACCTGCACATGGTGGGACTTGAACCTAGATACTCAAAAACCATCTTAACCAACACACCAAGATTTCATTGGAGAAATTATATTATATTTTAGGGTAAACTGCATCATTAGTCACCCTAAAGAGGGGTCGTTACTATTTGGTAACTCCCGAAATATTTTTTTTTTGGTTAATTTGGACACCCAAAAAAGAAATTGATCAAATCAGTCATCCTATTGTTAAATAGTAACAGAAGACTAACAATGCATTTGTAGGAAAAAAAAATTGGAGTGACAAAAATAGGAATAATCCTTATTTAGAGTGATTGACGAGTAGTTTACCCTAATTTTAGAGTGACTAATGTGAAAATGCACCTTTAGTTTTCATTACATTCAATGGTGGAGTGGCCAAATTAACAAAATAATAAAAAAAATTGAATGACTAAAATAGGAACGACTCATATTTAGAGTGACTAATGGGGTAGTTTACTTTATTTATTATTACCAAAGCTAGTGGGTAATATTAATGTCAAAAAAGCACTATAAATTATAAATTATAAATTTACCATTATACTTTAGGTAAAATTTGAAATTTGCCACTATATTTTAATTTATTTTTTAAAATTTGACCTTATACTTTTAAACTAAAGGTAAATTTACCACTCTACTTTTAACTCTATATTAAAATTTACGAGTTTACTTGATTGAACTTTACTATCCAAAGTTAACTTTTAAATAACTTGAGGACAATTTAATAAAATATTAATAAATTAATATAATGTTAAATATTAAACTAAACTCTTATTTATATATCTAAAAAAGCCTCTTATTTTATAATAATAATAATAATAATAATAATAATAATAATAATAATAATAAATTAATTTTCCTTTTTTATATTTTAAGTTTTTCAAGCCTTTCTTTTATTAAATCAAATTCGAAGTTAATTGATTAAATTTTAGTTGTCAATAAATTATTGATTTTATTATTAACTATTAAAGTAAATTATTTAAATGATATTTTTCATTATATTTTTGTTTTTAAACTATCAAAATCGATATCAAATGTTAAATTTTAGTTAAAATTTAAAGTGGGTGAGAGAATTTAATAAGATTTAAAGTTTAATGACAAAGTTGAATCATATAAATGTTAAAGTGATAAAGTTACCTATATTCTTCAAGTATATACCCTAAAAAATATACCCTAACAAAATGTCAATTAATATATAGTAACAAGTTTTAGCAAAAAAAAAATTAATATTCATTTTTAGTACGGTGTGACAGATTTAATTATAATTTTTTTTATCAATACAATATTGAGATTAAAATATTGCAAGAGGTGAAAGAGAATGATATAATTTGAATTGCTATCATCTAAGTGCGTAACTTGCTTGAAGCAAAATTTCTATGATTATTATGTGGAGAAGTGCAGTGGTAGTTGAGAAGTTGGTTTATTTTTGCCGATGGCACAGCGGCAAATATATGTGGGTTTCAAAATTGATTGATATAAGATATAAGATTTAATCCTGTTTTTGTAAACCTTTTCTTCTTTCTCTATTATAATGTGATTGTTTACTTGTATATATAAAAAATCTCTATAGTTATCTTGATTGAGTTTTAAGTGGACTATTTCCACTATTAGAAAATAAAAATAGAAAACAAGATGTCAAAATCCAAC
Source organism: Gossypium sturtianum (assembly GCA_025698515.1). Classification (NCBI taxonomy): domain Eukaryota; kingdom Viridiplantae; phylum Streptophyta; class Magnoliopsida; order Malvales; family Malvaceae; genus Gossypium; species Gossypium sturtianum. The sequence continues at coordinate 124,877,744 of CM046953.1, read as the reverse complement.
CGACCCACACCTATAATTCAACAGAAAAAGTTATGAAAGAAAAGACGGAAGCATAACTAAAAAAAAGACAGGAACATGGGATAGCTGAAAATGATATCGTCTGTTTCAAGATGTACTGGTGTATGCGATGGAAGAAGAATTAAATTAGCCTGCTGAAGAATGGTTCACAGAGTGATTTGAAAATACATAAATTATAAAACTAAGAGAAAAACAGCCAACATCATAGGCTAGTTCAATCGTATTCAACCTATAAATGCCTAGTCCTTCCATGCAAGGCTTCTCATATCTCATCGATCAATAAAACTTGTAAGCATCTAAACTAGAAAAAGCTACCTTACCTCCATGGAAGGCTTTCATTTCCTCCAAGCCCTTTTCATCTTAGCTCTGGCATCCTCTTTGGCCTATGCCTCTGATCCTAGCCCTCTTCAGGACTTTTGTGTAGCCATAAATGACCCCAATGATGCTGGTATGTTTCATCTTCCTTAGCTTTCAGTCTATGGACCTAGAATATTGCTGCTTTCTACCTTAATGGAACTCCTTTCTTTTGGATGGTATGATATTACTGACATTTCTTACTTTCATGCAGTGTTTGTTAATGGGAAAGTATGCAAAGACGCAAAGCTTGCCACAGCAGATGACTTCTTCTTTTCTGGACTCAATATCGGAAAAATCATATCAAATTCAGTTGGATCATCTGTCACTCCTGTCAATGTTGCGCAAATCTCAGGACTTAACGCTCTCGGGATATCTTTGGCTCGAATTGACTATGCAGCTAATGGTGGTCTAAACCCTCCTCACACTCACCCTCGTGCCACGGAGATTCTTTTGGTCTTGGAAGGCACGCTCTATGTTGGTTTTGTTACATCCAACCCAGATAATCGTCTAATTGCAAAAGTCTTAAACAAGGGGGACGTTTTTGTGTTCCCAGTTGGTCTCGTTCACTTCCAATTCAATCCAGGAAAGAGTAAAGCTGTTGCTATTGCTGCTTTGAGCAGCCAAGATCCTGGCGTTATTACAATAGCAAATGCAGTGTTTGGATCAGATCCATCTATTAATCCCGATGTTCTTTCCAAGGCCTTTAAATTGGACAAAAGTATGGTGAAAAGTCTCCAATCCAAATTCTGATGATACTGCAATGTTGAATGATTGACATCCCTTGTTAATGCAAACATTCCTTATAGACTCTCTCTACTTATGTAAGCCTGTCTGTTTGAATTATAGCATATGATGAAGTTGCAGGTTGTTCAATGGACAAAAGAAATCTATTCAATTACAGATCTCTAGAAGAAATGCAAGACCTTACATTCATTCATACACTAATTATTTGCAGGATTAAAGCCACAAGTATATCTGAATTCACCTAAAAGAATGATTGATGTGATCTAAAGAATCAGAGTAAGCAAGCTGAAGTCGGAAACAGGTTATTCGGTTCAAAGATGTGCCAAAAAGAAAATAAAAGCTACAATTCCTCAAACTGGTGCAGGTACCAGAAGAATAAATTCTAACAAAAGAAATGAAGTTGAAATATAATGATTGATGAGCACTCAACCGTTGATGGTAAGAACCAAATCTAGATGAGCTTGTAATAGCAGTTCTTTCCAGATAGAAGAATTTTATAGCCTTTTCCGCAAGGGCACTTGAAATGAAGGTCCAAGCATTCCCCAATTTTCTCCACTCTCACAGCTTCTTCACAATCTGGCTCATCATTATCCTATAACAACAAGCTCCACATATTAACACCAAGAATCAAAAATCCTTTTAGTTGCACCATTTTCTTGGAAATCAAACAGCAACCAATAAGCAAAGACCCCACAGAAATTAGAAAAGCAAACCTTGATTGCCTCAGTGGTGCACAGTACATCTTCAACTTCTCGCATAGCCTCACCCCACCAATTGCTCATTTCCTTCATCCGCTCCTTCATTCTCTTCAACCTCTGCCATTCGCATGTATAATAAATCAGCCATGGATCAAGAAAATAACAAAAGCAGTTTGAAGTGAAAGAGAAAACCAACCTTGGCACTGGGACTCTCTTCCTTGATCAATTCCACCCCCATCTCGTAGGAGCTTGAAGACCTTGACAAGGACTTGGCAGGAGAAAAAATGGGATCAGATATAGACCTGCTTAAGACAGGGGCTCTTGGAGGCAATGAAGAAGAAGCACTTCCTTTTGACAGTGGGGTATCTTCTAAGGCCTTTGCAGTGTCCGAAGGGCTAGGTTTTGTAGGTGTATAAGGGTCAGAAGTAGAGCGTTGAAGCAGTGGAAGAGGGATCTTCGAGAAGCCAGAAAGGGAGTAGTGATTCTCGAGCAAAGGCTTTTTGGACTTGTGTTCAGCGGTTGATTCAGGAGAAGGACGTTTCATTGGGTTGGAAGCGGTGACATTGCAGGCACAGGTTGTGCATGAATGGCGGTTTTGCTGGTTGTTCTTGAAGTTATCAAGGTGGAGGAGGGATAGGTTGATGGGTTCTTGGAGTTTAAGGTCATCTTCTTCCTGGTTTGGAATTTCAAAGCCTGGTTCTTGGGTCATTTCACCCATTGCATCTGCCTTTGTTGATTCTTCAAAGCTTTCAATCTTTATTTGAGAGACACTGTTTCGTGTTTGAAACGCATGGGGTGAGGCAGTGAAACTATTGAGGGTTTATATAAAAACTTTTGATGGGGGTGTACGGATGATTCTTGAATCTTGATTTGTGTGACAGTAATTGTAATTGACAACATTCCATATCATATGATCGTAATAACATGCAGAAAGGTTTTATTAAGCCAAAGTACATAAGCAAAACTTTTTTATTTTTATATTTCAATCCACGAAATACCAAAATTCAAAGCAACAAATGAAACGTTATCCAGACAAGACGATCATCAATTAGACAAGTTTTTGGTTATCCCACCATAATTGGATCGAATTTGGTTAACGATATTATTATCCATCTGGAAGGCCTTGGCAAGAACATCAGAATAGATGGCAGGGTCTGAACCAAACAGTACATTTGGAATGGTAATAGTCCCTGGGTTTTGGCTACTGAAAGCAGAAAAGGCAACAACATGAGTCTGCCCTATGTTCTGCTGGAAGTGAATCAAACCGATTGGAAAAACAAAAGCATCTCCAGGGTTTTTAAGACTTTGGTGAAGAGATGGTTATCCGGGTTCGATGTAGTGAAGCCAACGCGGAGTGTGCCCTCCAAAACGACTAGGATTTCGTTGGCACGAGGGTGAGTGTGAGGAGGGCTTAGTCACCCATAAGATGAATAATCAACTCGAGTTATAGAAATGCCTACAGTGTTAAGTCCTGGTATTTGTTCATCATTGGCTGGAGTGACCACTGATCTTACTCGGTTTGATGTATTTTCCTCGAATGTTGAGCCCTGAAAGGAAGAAGTCCTCTAGGGTTGCAAGCTTTGGGTCTTTGCATAACTTGCCATTAACAAAAGCTGCATCAATGGAAAGAAAAGAAAATTACTTCACTACTTTCACACTTACCAAATGTTGGATTTTTTTTATGGAGGAGGGGTTGAAATAGAAGCAAAAAGATGAAAAATGGAGAGTTAATTTTTGGTGAACTATTTTATTAAAAAAAGGATACGTAGTTTACATTTAAATAAGCCGAAAATAATAATAAAATATTACAATTTGACTTTAATCTAGTGACTAGATTCATATAACTTTCTTTTTCATTGGCTGGTTTTTGTCTAATCACATGCCAATATGTCTAATCAAAATTATCACTACTTCAGTGCAAGTTGGTAAGTTGGCAACTTGCAGAGTGAAGAGCTCATAGGTGAGCTCTCAAGTTTGGTGAGCTCGCAGTTCGCATGGATGGTCATTTCACAACACTCCTCCTTAACCTCCAAGCTTTGAACTCCAATATCATAATGTAGCTTTTCAAACATCATTTTCCCAAGAGGTTTTGTTAAGATGTCAGGCAATTGATCTTGTAAACTGCAGTGAACTAGTGTGACTCCCTTGGCTTGCTCCACTACTCTCACAAATTGATACTTGATTTTGAAATGTTGTGTTCTACCATGGAACACTGGATTTTTTGCAATTGCAACAGCAGATTGATTATCACACTTAACCTCTATTTCTTCTTCTTGCTTCAAATTTAAATCATTCAGCAATTTCCTCAACCAAATGGCTTGATTTATAGCAGCTGCAGCTGCGACATACTCAGCTTCTATAGTTGACTGTGCCACTGTTTCTTGCTTCTTCGAGCTCCAACAGAACATACTTGATCCTAGAGTAAAGAAATAATAACCTGAGGTACTCTTCATGTCTTCAGTGGATCCAGTACAATCACTATCTGAATACCCAAGTAGCTTGACCTTTTCAGTCATAAATTTCACTCCATGATGGAGCGTTCCTCTTATGTATCGTAGAACTCTTTTTCTTGCTTTGTAGTGGTTCACATTACAATAATTCATGAACCTTGACAAAAGGCTTACAATAAACATGATGTTAGTTCTGGATGCTGTCAAGTAAAGCAGACATCCCACCAAGCTTCTGTAGCTTGTTTCATCAATCTTTTCGACATCTTCATTGCTGGTGAGCTTCTCACCTTGAGCAATAGGGGTGCTCGCAGGTTTGCACTTCTTCATGCTATATCATCACAAGATTTTTATTGCGAACCCCTTCTGGTTTATGAAGATTGCATTGTGAGTTTGGTTCACCTCCAGACCAAGGAAGTATGTCATTTCACCTAGGCCTAACATTTCAAACTTGTCTTGCATCTGATCCTTGAATACAATCATCAGTTTGTTGTTGCTACCAATCATAAGTAAATCATCAACATATAATGAAATAATGAGGAGTATTTCATTACCAGTTTTCTTCACATATAAAGTGGACTCGCTGATGCTTCTTTCAAAACCCATTTCTATTAGGTGACTGTCAATTCATTCATACCATGCTCTTGGTGCTTGCATCAAACTATACAACACTTTGTGCAGTCTGTACACCTTGGCCTCGCACCCAGGTACTATGAACCCTTTCGATTGTTCGACATAAATCTCTTCCCTCAAATAACCATTTAGGAAGGTTGACTTCACCTCCACCTGATGTATTCTCTAACCTCTTTGAGCAGCAAGAGTCAAAAGCAGCCTTATGGTGTCTAACCTCACAATAGGGGCAAAAGTTTCAGTGAAGTCCATTCCATATTGCTGGTTAAACCCCTTCACAACCAACCTCGCTTTATATCTGTTGACTGATCCATTTGGATTCATCTTGGTTCTGAACACCCATTTAACACCAATTACTTTCTTATGAACTGGTCTATCCACAAGCTCTCATGTTTCATTTTTGTGAATCATAGTGATCTAATCTTTCATAGTTGTTCGCCATTCAACTTCTTGAAAAGTGATTGGTTCTTGCTTCGCCAGGTTGCACTGTTGATAGATTTCAGTGATGTCCTCGCATGGGTTGTTCATCAACTACATCATTTTCAGTTTGATTTATAGTGTTTCGCAGATCTGGTCTTGGACTCCCTTGTTCACACATCTCTTCATCTGTTGCAATCCAATTCCAAATTTTTGTTTCATCGAACTTCACATCTCTACTTATGATCACCTTTTTGGTGAAAGGATTATAGATTCTGCATCCTTTCTTAACACAGGAATATTGATAACTCTTGAAAAGAGTTATATTTAATGCCTCTAAATAGAATTAATTGGTTGTAATTAAGTGAATACATTTTCAATTTTAGGATACTTTTAGAACATTGCATAACAAAGCTTGGGTTGTGATATAATGGTCATTATTTGTTACTTTTATCACTTGGGGAGGAATGGTGTGATTTTGTGTGAACACAGGTGTAGGAAGAGCAAGAATATGAAGAGGGAAAAATAAAGGAAGCGAAATATTGCCGTAGCAAATGGTGAAATTGATTGCCAATAGATTTGCCATGGTAATTCCGAGAAGATGACTCGGCACTTTATCCACGTCATTCTCAGCCAACTGTGCGTGTAGCAGAAAATTCAACCTGAAAAGAGCAATGAAAAAAGTGTGCTAAGGTGGGACGGATCTACCCAATAAAAGAAGGAGAGAAAAGAAGAAAAAGAAAGGGGATAAGAATTTGTGTGAGAAAGAGACTAGTGACAACAATCCCCTCACTGCACAGAGAAAAACTCCATTGGAGAATTTCAGAGAAAGAAAGGGTAACAGCTACAGAGAGTAGAATACAAACGTGAAGAAGGGGATGTGACATCTATCCTGGATTCACGTACGATCGGAAGATAAAAGAGAAGCTATAGTGTGGCGAGAAATCTTGCAGTTCTGCCTTTAGTTTTCTTGATTTCTGTGATTCAAACTTTTTTAATATTGATGAATGATTGAAATTTGCTGTTTACTTTTTCACCAATGAACTAAATCTTTTCTGGGTTGGAGTTATTTGGGTGGATGTTTATCATCTTTAATGCTCATGATTTGAGATTGCATATATCACTGTTTCATTCGATTTATGCCTATTTTAAATACATGCCTCCAAGCTCTAAACAAAGCTGATTGTATGCTGTGTTCATAGATGTATTTTTTGTAACACCCCCTACCCATATTCGACGCCGAAATAGGGTACGAGGCGTTACCGGACTTCTATGCAAGAAATCATACAAAACCGAGACATGAATTTCCACTCAAATTTAAAACTTTTCATAAACATTCATATCGTCCCTTAAACGAGCCTACGAGGCCCAAAACATACATTAGGAGTGGTTCGAGACTAAACCGAGAACTTTGAAAACTTTCGAGAAACTTAGAAAACTTTTCATGAAAAAGGTCCACACGACCGTGTGGGTGAAGGGACACGCCCGTGTGACATATCACACGCCCGTGCTTCAGGCTGTGTCCAAAATAGGGGACATTCTGTTTATGACGTCATCAACCAAATAAGGTCACACGACCTAGGCACATGCCTGTGTCCTTAGGCCGTGTGGCGAATTAAATTTTTATAATTTTCCATAAAATAGGTGCAGACTTCACACGGCCAGGGCACACGCCCGTGTTTGAGGCCGTGCCGTCCACACGGCTGAGACACACACCCGTGTCTCTGCCCGTGTGCTCATTACTGAGCATTCTGTTTTACATCAATTAGGGTGCAAGGGACACACGGCCATAACACACCTATGGGGCAAGCCGTGTGTCACACACGGCCTAAACACACGCCCGTGTGCCTACCCGTGTGGACAAAATAAGGCTATTTACCAAGCCTTTTTGCCACCCTTTTATTGGCGCCAACCTACACAACCACAAACTACACCAATCCATGCATAAACATACAACCATATCAATCACAACCAAGGTTGTAGCACACCATTCAAAAGCCCACGTATAACATGCTTAAACATCATGCCAAAATCACATCCATGATAGGCATTCCCATATAAGTATATCAATAGCCAACGTAGCCATCATAAGCCAACTTTCAAAGGCCATATACAAAATGAATCAAATACCATTACAAGCCAACATATTTGGCCAAATCAATAGTGACACATAAAAAAAAGATCAAGTCCCGATACATGCCATAACTCAAAACAATGTAATCATAAGTACCCAAAATGATAATTTGATAGTGTGATCGATGCTCCGACGACTTCCAATCCCCGAGCTAGCTTGGCGACACTATAAGAAATGAAAAGGAAGGGGGGTAAGCTTTAAGCTTAGTAAGTTAGCATGTAAATAATAATCAACTTTGAACCTACAATAACATACACATAATATAATGTAAATTAGCACAAAATCATCAAGTGATCATAGACATATTTTACTCATTTGCATCCTTACCAATAATGCATCCTAAACCGAGATCATTTCTCATGAGTTTTGCGTACGTACCTGTACCATTTCATAACATAATCATAATCTTTCACATCTTTGACATAATATTTAAATTACTCATTGAACCACTTGGAATACTAAAGGATACTCGCGAATAACATACACATAGAATCATACCAATGCCATATCCCAGACATGGTCTTACATGGGGCCACATATCGATGCCAATAGCCCAGCTACGGTCTTACACGAATCTGATATCGATGCCATGTCCCAAACATGGTCTTACACGAAATCTCATAACGATGCCATATCCCAGATATGATCTTACACATAAACTCATAACCCTAATGTCATGACATTTGTATCCTAACTATTCCTAAGGTTCAACCGGAAGTTTCGCCATATCGAATCTTTTCCGAACAAATCGATAATGATAATTGTACAATTCATGCAATAACAAAATATTAAATACATAATATAAGTTGCACTATTTACACACGAACTTACCTCGGTACAAAATATGGCTAACTAATTCTATTTAGTCCACAACTTTGTTCTTTCCCCGGTCTTGGTTCGGACCCCGTTTTTCTTGATCTATAATAGTAAATTTAGCTCATTTTATTATCACATTGTTCAAATCAGTCCAAAAACCATACTTTGGCAAAATTATAGTTTTGCCTCTAAACTTTCACATATTTACAAATTAGTCCTTGGACTCGTAAAATGAAATGTACTCATTTTCTTTGTTACCCAAGCCTAGCCGAACCCATATCATGCTTATACCAGCCCACATTTTTCATCAAATCACATTTCTACTACCCATTTTTACGACTTTTACAATTAAGCCCTTTTTAGGTGTTTTCATAAAAAAAATCACTTAGTAAAAGATGTTCATCACACATCAAACTTTAATAATCTAACATGAAACATCAAAATACATGCATGTCACACATGGGTCAAACCCTAGACATCAACCCTAGCTCAAATAAATGGTAGAAATGGATAGATCGGTTTATAACAACTCCAAAAATGTAAAGAACATTAAAAACGGGACAAGGATGCACTTACTATTAAGCTTGAAAGTTGAAGAAACCCTAGCTATGGAGAGCTTGAGAATTTCAGCTATGGTTGTAACACCCCTTACCCGTATTCGACGCCGGAATAGGGTATGAGGCATTACCGGAACACATACACTTGTAAACGTATTAAACCGAGTCATAAAATTTCATCCAAGTTAAAACTTTTCAAATTTTTATCTTTGAGTCCCTAAATAGGGCCTACGAGGACCAATACATACTTTGGAAGTGGTCCGGGACTAAACTGAGAACGTTAGAAAACATTAGAAAATTTCTTGAAAACAGGGGCACACGCTCGTGTCCAAGGCCATGTCCTTCACACAGTCGAGATACATGCCCGTGTGTTAGGCTGTGTGGCATTCCGAATTTCTGAAAATCAAGTGCAAACTTCACACACCCTGGGCACATGGCCGTGTGGCTGCCCGTGTGGCCACAAGAAAGGCTATTTACCAAGCCCTTTGCCACCCCAAAACACTTATACATTTATACAAATTTATTATCACACAACATGGTATTATTAAGCATTCAAACATCCACACTAAGACATCCACATACCATTTACAAACCACATTCATCATGCATAATCACACACACACACTTAACCATTCACATGCAAGCATACACATCCTTGAAATGCATCATCATAGACTTATAACATAACAAATATTGGCCACATTAAATGGCCTTATACAACAATAACCATCAAATAGCATAGGCCAACATTCTAGGCCAACTCATAATAACATATACACATAATCAAGTCCTTATACATGCCATAGACTTAAAAATACTTGAAGATCATTGATACAATACCAATCAATAGCTTGTTAGTGTGATAGAATCTCCGACGACCTCCAACTCGAGCTAGCATCTGTGACACTATAGGAAAGGAAGGGGGTAAGCATTACAGCTTAGTAAGTAGGTATGTAAATAATAAGTGATTTATTAACAAAATTTTATAAATCTTCACAATATGCTCTCAAGATAATACAATCATAATTGCACATAGTTCCACTATTTATTCATGTTCACCTCAAGCTGTCTACTCGAGTGACATTCACTAAATTATTTATATCTAAAGCTAAAGAACTCCAAATTAAGATCAGTTAATTTTACCTAAAACTAGACTCACATATATTCTTACCATAAAATTTTAAGAATTTTTGGTTTATCCAATAAGTACATTTTATTCTTTAAAGTCTCCCCTATTCTGCTGTCTGACAGTTTTGACCCTTCTTCACTAAAAATTAATTATCTCTTCGTACGGGATTCAGATGATGTTCCCCTTTGTTTTTATTGAAGATAGACTCATTAATAAATTTAAGCATATAAATTATAAACCATAATTATTTTTATACAATTTTTAGTGATTTTCCAAAGTCGGAATAGGGGATTCCTAAATCTTTCTGACTCTATCTCACAAAAATTTAAATATCTCAAAATATGAAATTATTTCGCTTACACCTTTTATATTATGAAAAAATAAACTTAATAAGCTTTAATTTAATATCTTATTCAACTTCTAATTCAATTTACACTATTTTTGGTGATTTTTGAAAGACACATAACTGCTGCTGTCCCAAAACTGTTTTATTGCAAATTTTACTCTTTCATAATCTCTTTGTATTAACTTTCATAGTAACACTTACCCCATATCAAACTTACCAAAGTTCGATCACCTATCGAGCACATTGCTCATAAATTGACACACACATACCCGCACTTATTCATCACTTAGTCACATTCGTTTATACTTAGTCATTTCCCAATGAACGCATCGGAATAATAACGGATACACGAAAATTTGCACATAAATGCCACACTTGTAGCTAAAGATACTTCATATCACACTTTTCACATAGGCTCGCTCTCGAGCTAATCATATTCACGGGTCTACTCACACAAGCTGTCAGTCATATGTAACTACTCAGTGTTGCTCACACAAGCTGTCAGGTATCCGCAACACATGTCGGACTACCCAACCACTGGTAGAACTTATAAGACCAGCACCCGTTTCACATATTCACAATCTTGGGTCTGCTCACACAAGCTGTCGGTCATGACGAAACTACATGGTGCTGCTTACAAAAACTGTCGAGTATCTGTAACACATGAAAGATAACGCAGCTACCGGTAGAACGTATGGACCAGCATCCGGATCACTTATTTCACTTAGATTTCACATAGGTTTCTAGTGAACATGTCACTCGTATCCATATTTATTCCTAAGGTTCAACCAGGAAATTTTGCACTTGTCGATATTTTGTCAATTACATCAAATATTCAGCCACAATTCATACCATTTATCAAAATATGAAAACGTAAGTAAAAACAATGCATTATTTACATACAAACTTACCTCGGTAGCACAATTGGTGAAAATGACTTATTCGTCATATTTTTTTGTTTTTCCTCCGTTCTAAGTCCGAATCTCATTTTCCTTGATCTATGACAACACATTTAACTCATTTATTCATCCTGCTACTCAAATTACCCTAAATTCATATTTTGGAAAAATTACATTTTTGCCCATAAACTTTGTCATATTTACACTTTTTCCCCTAGGCTCGTAAAATGATTTTTTATTCAATTTCATTGTATTTTAAGCCTAGGCGAACCATTTTCATAACTATAGCAGTCCACAATTTCCATTTATTCAGACACTTACACACATTTTACAACTTTTTACAAACTAGTCCTTTTTGACAATCTCACCCAAAATCACTTAGTAAAAGTTGTTTATTACACACCGAGCATTCATATTCTACCATTAAAAATCAAAACAAAAGCATTTCTCATATGGGTAAATTTTAAACATCAACCCTAGCTCAAATAAATGGTAGAAATAGAGAGATCGTGTTACGAGGATTTCAATAACGTAAAAATAATTAAAAACGGGGCTAGAACGGACTTACAATCGAGCTTGGAAGCTTGAAAAACCCTAGTCATGGTTTCTTCATGCAACATTCGGCCATAGCTTGAAGATGGACACAATTTTGCTTTAATTTTGGCTTTTTTAATTCTTTTAATTGCTAAATGACCAAAATGCCCCTAACTTAAAAATATCCTATTTCACTTATCTCATGTCCATTTTTTTTCCAAAAATTTAACCAATGGTCTAATTACCATTTAAGGACCTCCAATTTAAAACTTCATAACAATTGGACACTTCTAACATGTGGAACTCAACTTTTGGACTATTTACAATTTAGTCCTTTTGACTAAATTGAGTGCCCAAACGTCGAAATTTTTGAAATTTTCACAAAATCTTTCCATGAAATCGTAGACCATAAAAATATAATAAAAACAAGATTTTCCTCGTCAGATTTGTGGCCCCGAAACCATTGTTCCGACTAGGCCCAAAATCGGGCTGTTACAACTCTCCCCCCTTAGGGATTTTCGTCCCCGAAAATATTACCAGAAGAAATTGCTTTCAACTCTCATGAATCACTTCCACTAATTTCTCAGAATCACAAATCAAATCAACCTCGTATCTCTTTCTAGTCACCTTTGAACTTTAACACCTCGTGTCGGAGCATATCGTCAAAGTTTTGAATTACTCTCTCAGACTTACCACCGATTTACAAGTGTATTACCGTGCCAAGATGCAATTGCGTATTCATAGTTTCCTGTAGCTCTTTCCATAATTGGGATTTAGCCCTCGGGTCTCAGTCTGAAATAATGGAGACTGATACTTTGCATAATCGAATAATCCCAGAAACATCTCACTCGGCTGGTTTGTTAAACAAGAAATCTTTACACGAACGATCAATCACAATCCAATAACATCTGTGACTATATATGCTTTCCCAGAGATTAATCAATAACTACTCGCGATCTTTCAATAGCTCAAGTCTTTAACACTATCTTAACTTCAGATCTTTCTATGACATTCGATACTTTAATTCTTGAAATCAGGGAACATGTGACATTAACCGTATGAAAACATGAACCATCACTTTACATTCTAGTAATAAAACACATTCCAATCCGTTCAATAGTACATCACTGAAAAATCAATTCATTACTCAATTCAAACTGAACTCAGAACCAGAGCTTCGGTTAATAGTATCTTCAACTGTTTTCAACTTTGCTAACATGCACAGGCCATCCGAATTTTTGTAAATGTGATAACCATGTCATTCAGAACAGCTTTAACTCATAATTACATCATCAGATTAGAACAAATCTAATAGGTGTACCTCGATATCATACTTTCTAGAATATCAATCCTTCATTCAGACTGTCCGTCGATATACTCATGAATGCACAAAATTTATTACCATAACTGAGGATGCTTTAACTACATGTAACTCAAATCACATTTCAACTGACCAATTCACTTTGATAAGAACAACTAAGTCGATTTCGATTATCAAATAATAACATAACAAAATCTCCTTTCTTCATGTTGTTAGGACAGTTCAAACATACAATCTTTCATAGTTCTTTCAACATGCCAGTCACAGATATTTACTAACTGTATTAACTAAGACGAAACATAACATCTTGCTTAAACTCACTGATAACAATCAAAATTATCCGAGGGAAGAAAATCAGTATACAATTTGAACTTGACTGTCATAATCCACACTTTTGCCGATATCGACTTCAAAGATAAGCCATACTTGATAAATTAAACAATAAGGATGATAAGAAAACTGAGATGATGAAATCTGAGATACAAGACCATACTGAATGTCCAAGAACACCACTCATATGAAATAAAAGAGATCTTGACGATTCCTCAGAGAAAACTAGAAGAAAAAAAAAACACTGTTCATACATTCCGAAGTCAATTGTAACAGAGATAATACATTTTCCATATAAATGTAAACATGACAATGACCGTAAGAAAATGTAAGAAACAGTTTCATATGAATTCACTATCAACTTTTTATCTCAGACGTAACGGAATAGAATACCAATAGAAGATAGTGGAATGCCGATCATAGATCAATCAGACCAACGATACTTTTATTAGAAAACTAGAAATTACAAATGCCTCTGAGAATATATAAACACATAGAATACCCAAAAGAGATAGTCAGAAATTGCTCAATCAGAATCGTCATACTCAAACATCTTTACATTTCAAACATTATTCTTCTCTCTAATTTTGTCATCACTAATCTCATAATATTTCATTCATTAACAAAATCAACTTAGAAGAATTCCCGGTAAATACAATCTTTAGAAATCATACCTGAATGAGTCGATTTAGCCGAAATTAACTCCTTCTCTAGCTGTGGCTTTATGCATTCCAAATGATCTTTAGAATAATCTGATATCTCTCTCATAACTGTCTTTGCTCGCTAAATCATTCCCATATCTAATCACATCATTAATTATTTCACCACTGAACTCTTTAGTTTCCCCACTTGTGAGCTTATTCAATATAAATCTCGTGAACTTCGTCATATGACACTATACCGGTAAAGGGGTGAAGATTTCAAAGCCTTTAAAGTTTTAACTCTCATACACACACGTATACAATATAGCATTTAATACCAACACAATATCATGTACTTTGATTACACATCTCTAGGTTTCTACTAATCATGAACACATTTTCAAATATCTTAGTAACACACTCAGCATTATCACATATAAATATCAACCAATCGTAATAAGCTCATCTCAAAATAATATTTTCATGTTATTCACTGCAAAAAGTCACTCTGATTTATCGAAATGCAATGATCAATCAGAACGATAACATTTTATCCATATTCCTCAACTTATGGTTAATCCATTGTACCCATTACCACATACATATCATCGCAAATTATAGAGAATCAATTCAGGCAAATCAATATATTCACTAAGTTACACGAACTTACTTAACCCCTTTCAACATTATCGATGGTAGCTCGGTTGGAAAGCATCCCTGCTTTAACCAAAACAAATCTTATCAGAGTCGGGAGATATCACACTATCATAGTTCACTTATGGCATGTATAGCTAGACTCGCATACGCTACGCTAGTCCGAGAATCGACTAAGCCATAGCTCTGATACCACTAAATGTAACACCCCTTACCCGTATTCGACGCTGGAATAGGGTACTAGGCATTACCGAAACACATACACTGGTAAACGTATTAAACCGAGTCATAAAATTTCATCCAAATTAAAAAAATTCAATTTTTTATCTTTGAGTCCCTAAATAGGGTCTACAAGGCCCAATACCTACTTTGGAAGTGGTTCGGGACTAAACTGAGAACTTTAGAAAACATTAGAAAATTTCTTGAAAAATAGGGGCACATGCCCATGTCCAAGGCCATGTCCTTCACACAGCCGAGATACACGCCCGTGTGTTAGGCCGTGTGGCGTTCCAAATTTTTGAAAATCAAGTGCAGACTTCACACAACCTGGGCACATGGCCGTGTGGCTGCCCGTGTGGCCACAAGTAAGGCTATTTACCAAGCCCTTTTCCACCCCAAAACACTTATACATTTATACAAATTTATCATCACACAACATGGTATTATTAAGCATTCAAACATCCACACTAAGACATCCACATACCATTTACAAACCACATTCATCATGCATAATCACACACACACACTTAACCATTCACATGCAAGCATACACATCCTTGAAATGCATCATCATAGACTTATAACATAACAAATATTGGACACATTAAATGGCCTTATACAACAATAACCATCAAATAGCATAGGCCAACAATCTAGGCCAACTCATAATAACATATACACATAATCAAGTCGCTATACATGCCATAGACTTAAAAATACTTGAAGATCGTTGATACAATACCAATCAATAACTTGTTAGTGTGATAGAATCTCCGACGACCTCCAACTCGAGCTAGCATCTGTGACACTATAGGAAAAAGGAAAGGAAGGGGGTAAGCATTATAGCTTAGTAAGTAGGTATGTAAATAATAAGTTATTTATTAACAGACTTTTATAAATCTTCACAATATGTTCACAAGATAATACAATCATAATTGCACATAGTTCCACTATTTATTCATGTTCACCTCAAGCTGTCTACTCGAGTCATAGTCACTAAATTATTTATATCTCGAGCTAAAGAACTCCAAATTAAGATACGTTAGTTTTCCTGAAACTAGACTCACAAATATTCTTACCATAAAATTTTCAGAATTTTTGGTTTATCCAATAAGTACAGTTTATTCTTTAAAGTCTCCCCCTGCTCATTGTCTCGACAGTTTTGACCCTTCTTCACTAAAAATAATTATCTCTTAAATGACGGATTCGGATGATGTTACCGTTTGTTTCTATTGAAGGTAGACTCATTAATAAATTTAAGAATATAAATTATAAACCATAATTATTTTTATAAAAGTTTTAGTGATTTTCCAAATTCGGAATAGGGGATTCTGAAATCTTTCTGACCCTGTCTCACAAAAATTTAAATATCTCAGAATATGAAATTCTTTCGCTTACACCATTTATTTTATGCGAAGATAGACTCAATAAGCTTTAATTTCATATCTTATTAAATTTCTAATTCAATTTCCACCATTTTGGGTGATTCTTCAAAGACACATAACTGCTGCTATCCCAAAACTGTTTTATTGGAAATTTTACTCTTTCATAATTTCTTTGTATTAACTTTCATAGTGACACTTACCCCATATCAAACTTACCAAAGTTCGATCACCTATCGAGCACATTGCTCATAAATTGACACATACATACATGCACTTATTCATCACTTAGTCATATTCGTTTATACTTAGTCATTTCCCGTTGAGCGCATCAGAATAATAATGGATGCACGGAAATTTGCACATAAGTGCCACACTTGTAGCTAAAGATACTTCATATCACACTTTTCACATAGGCTCGCTCTCGAGCTAATCACATTCACGGGTCTGCTCACACAAGCTGTCGGTCATACGTAACTACTCAGTGCTGCTCACACAAGCTGTCAGGTATCCGCAACACATGCCGGATTACCCAGCCACTGGTAGAACTTATAAGACCAACACCCGTTTCACATAGTAACAATCTCGGGTCTGCTTACACAAGCTGTCGGTCATGACGAAGCTACACGGTGCTGCTTACACAAGCTGTCGAGTATCCATAACACATGCCAAATAACTCAGCCACCAGTAGAACGTACGGACCATCACCCGGATCACTTATTTCACTTAGATTTCACATAGGTTTCTAGTGAACATGTCACTCGTATCCATTTTTATTCCTAAGGTTCAACCGGGAAATTTCTCACTTGTCAATATTTTGTCAATTACATCAAATATTCAACCACAATTCATACCATTTATCAAAATAGGAAAATGTAAGTAAAAACGATGCATTATTTACATACAAACTTACCTCGGTAGCAGAACCGGTGAAAATGACTTATTCGTCATATTCTTTGTTTTTCCCCCGTTCTAAGTCCGAATCTCATTTGCCTTGATCTATAACAACACATTTAACTCATTTATTCATCTTGCTACTAAAATTAGCCTAAATTCACATTTTGGTAAAATTACATTTTTACCCCTAAATTTTATCATATTTACACTTTTTCCCCTAGGCTCGTAAAATGATTTTTTATTCAATTTCCTTATATTTTAAGCCTAGATGAACCGTTTTAATAACTATTGCAGTCCACAATTTCCTTTTATTCACACACTTACACATATTTTACAACTTTTTACAAACTAGTCCTTTTTGACAATTTCACCGAAAATCACTTTGTAAAAGTCGTTTATTACACACCGAGCATTCATATTCTACCATTAAACATCAAAACACAAGCATTTCTCATATGGGTAAATTTTCAAACATCAACCCTAGCTCAAATAAATGGTAGAAATAGAGAGATCGTGTTATGAGGATTTCAAAAACGTAAAAATCATTAAAAACGGGGCTAGATCGGACTTACAATCGAGCTTGGAAGCTTGAAAAACCCTAGCCATGGTTTCTTCATGCAACATTCAGCCATAGATTGAAGATGGACACAATTTTTATTTAATTTTGGCTTTTTTAATTCTTTTAATTACTAAATGACCAAAATGCCCCTAACTTAAAAATATCCTATTTCACTTATCTCATGTCCATTTTTTTCCAATAATTTAACCAATGGTCTAATTACCATTTAAGGACCTCCCATTTAAAACTTCATAATGATTGGACACTTCTAAAATGTGGAACTAAACTTTTGCACTCTTTACAATTTAGTGCTTTTCACTAAATTGAGTGCCCAAACGTCGAAATTTTCGAACGAAATTTTCACGAAATTCTTCCGTGAAATCGTAGACCATAAAAATATAATAAAAATAAGATTTTCCTCGTCGGATTTGTGGCCCCGAAACCACTGTTCCGACTAGGCCCAAAATCGGGCTGTTACAATGGTGAAGAAGATGGACATCAATTTTGACTTTATTTTCCTTTTTAATTCTTTTATTAACCAAATGACCAAAATGCCCTTTTTACTAAACTTTCAAATTTTACCGATGCATGCCCACTTTTGTCCATAATAATAGAAATTGGTCAAATTGCTATTTAAGACCCTCTAATTAAAAATCCATGGCAATTTCATGCTCAAAGCTTCTAGAACATATATTTTGCAACTTATTCAATTTAGTCCTAATTATCAAATTGGACACTTTATGCATAAAATTTCTTCATGAAATTTTCACACAATCATGCTATCATGTCATAGACCTCAAAATACTCATAAAAAAATTATTTCTACTTCAGATTTGTGGTCTCGAAACCACTATTTTGACTAGGCCCAAAATCGGGATGTTACAACTCTCCCCCCTTAGGGATTTTCGTCCCCTAAAATCTTACCGGTAAAGAGGTTTGGGTATTATTTTCTCATGGTTTTCTCGGGTTCCCATGTAGCCTCTTCAACCCCATGCCTTTGCCACAGGACTTTCACAAGAGCAATACTTTTATTTCTCAATTGTTTGACTTCGCGAGCCAAAATCTAAACCGGTTCTTCGCCATAAGTCATATCCTATCAAATCTCAACCTCTGTCGGTGAAATCACATGCGAAGGGTCTGATCGGTAACGATGCAACATAGACACGTGGAACACATCATGGATCTTCTCCAACTCAGATGGCAAAGCCAACCGATATGCTACCAGCCCTATTCTTTTAGTAATCTCATACGGTCCAATAAAGCGTGGTCTTATTTTGCCTTTTCGGCCAAACCTCAAAACTTTCTTCCACGGAGATACTTTTAAGAATACCTTATCACCGACCCGAAACTTGATCTCTTTCCGCTTCAAATCTGCGTAGGATTTCTGTCTATCCGAAGCGGCTTTCAAACAATCACGTATTATCTTTACCTTTTCTTCAGTTTCTCTGACTAAATCAACTCTGTGGATCTGATTCTCTCTGAGTTTGGTTCAATACAAGGGTGTTCGGCACTTACGCCCATACAATGCCTCAAAAGGCGTCATTTTCAAACTCGACTGAAAACTATTGTTGTAGACAAATTCCACTAACGGTAAATACTTTTCCCAACTACATTGGAACTCAAGAATACAACATCGCAGCATATCTTCAAGAATTTGAAATACTCGTTTCGACTGACCGTCAGTTTGTGGATGGAAAGCGGTACTAAAATTCAATTTCGTACCCAAAGCTTCTTGTAACTTTTTCCAAAACCGCAAAGTAAACCTCGAATCTCTATCCGATATAATCGACAAAGGCACTCTGTGCAATCTCACAATTTCAGAAATATACAATTCGGCTAGCTTATCAAGTGAGTAGTCAATACGTACCGGAATAAAATGAGCCGATTTCGTAAGCCTATCAACCACAACCCAAACGGCATCATTCTTTTTCGGTGTCAAGGGCAAACCCGTCACAAAGTCCATAGTAATTCTGTCCCATTTCCACTCGGGAACCATCACAGGCTGAAGTAAACCCGAAGGTACTTGGTGTTCGGGCTTTACTTGTTGACAAACAAAGCATCTCGACACAAACTCTGAAATATCTCTTTTTATTCCTAACCACCAATACATTTTCTTCAAGTCATTATACATCTTTGTACTGCCCCGGATGAACAGATAAACATCCACTATGTGCCTCGTGCAAAATTTTTTGAATAAGCTTATCATCTCTCAATACACAGACCCTATCTCGAAACATCAAACATCAATCAGAACTAATCCGAAAGTCTGACTCCATGCCCGATTCACATTGAACTCTTTTAGCTTGCAAATCACTGTTGTCTTTCTGAGCTTCACAAATCTCTTGGAGAATCATCGGTCTAGCTCTCAACTCAACTAGAATAGAACCATTATATGATAAAGCCAACCGTGTATTCATAGCCCTCAATGCAAACAAGGATTTCCTACTCAAGGCATCGACGACCATGTTCGCCTTTCCTGGGTGATAGTCAACCACTAACTCATAATCTTTTATCAACTCTAGCCACATTCGTTGCCTTAGGTTCAAATCCTTTTGAGTCGTCAAGTACTTTAGGCTTTTATGATCAGTGAATACCCGACATTTCTCGCCATACAAATGGTGTCTCCAGATCTTCAATGTAAACATAATGACGGCTAGCTCTAAATCATGTGTCGGATAGTTTTCCTCATGTGGTTTCAGTTGTCTTGAGGCATAAGCTATTACCTTGCCTTCTTGCATAAGTACACAACCCAATCCATTCAAGGATGCATCATTATAAACTACAAATTCTTTTCCCGGTTCAGGTTGTACTAAAACTGGAGCCTCAGTCAACAATGCCTTTAGTTTCTCAAAACTCTGTTGGCACTTTTCTGTCCATTCGAACTTGACATCTTTCTGTAACAACCTCGTCATCGGAGTAGCAATCGTGGAAAATCCTTTAACAAACCATCTGTAATAACCAGCTAAGCCTAGAAAGCTTCTAACCTCTGACACATTCCTCGGCGGTTTCAATTCAACAATAGCCGAAATCTTACTCGGGTCCACTCGAATACCATCACCCGAAACAATGTGCCCCAAAAATCTGACTTCTCGAAGCCAAAACTTAGTTTTACTAAATTAACATAGAACTATTTATCTCTCAAAGTTTGGAAAATCGTTCTCAAGTGCTCGGCATGCTCGGTCTCATCACGAGAATAAATCAGTATATCATCAATAAAAACAACAAGAAATTTATCCAAGTACGATCGAAAATTACGGTTCATCAAATCTATAAACACAGCAGGAGCATTCGTTAAACCAAAAGGCATAACTAAAAATTCATAGTGACCATACCTCGTCTAAAAAGCAGTTTTCGGCACATCCGAGTCTTTAACTCTCAACTTGTAGTAACCGGACCTCAAGTTAATCTTGGAAAATACTGTGGCTCCCTTCAATTGGTCAAATAAATCATCTATTCTCGGCAAAGGATACTTATTCTTTATGGTCACCTTATTGAGCTGTCGGTAGTCAATGCAAAGCCTCATAGATCCATCTTTCTTTTCACAAATAATAATGGCACCCTTACGGAGAAAAACTAGGTCTCACAAAACCTTTATCCGTCAATTCTTGCAACTGAGCTTTCAACTCCTTTAATTCGATCGGAGCCATTCTGTATGGAGCAATCGAAATAGGTGCAGTACCAGGGACTAACTCAATACCAAATTCAACTTCTCTAACTAGAGGCAATCCGGGCAACTCCTCTGGAAACATATCCGAATACTCACATACTATCGGCACTGACTCAATCTTTAACTCAGACACTTTGGTATTCAACACAAAGGCAAGATAAGATTCGCACCCTTTTCTCATATACCTTTGAGCTGTCATAGAAGAGATCACAATTGGCAATCTATCCGATTCATCTGATTCAACCCGAAGAATATCACCACTTTCACATTTTAATTCAATGATTTTCCTTCCACAGTTTACTACCACATCAAGCATGGTCAACCAATCCATACCAAGTATTATATCAAATTCATCAAACAGCAAAAGCATAAGATTAGCCGGAAAACAGTGACCTCTAATTATCAAAGGACAATTCTTACATACTTTGTCAACTAACACATACTTGCCTAAAGGATTTGACACTTTTATCACAAATTCTGTAGACTCAACAGGCATATTCATACTAGATACCAATTTCACACAAACATACGGATGGGTAGATCCCGAACCAATCAAAGCAACAACAGAAGTATCATAAAGAGAAAAAGTACCCGTAATCACATCAGGAGATGAAGCCTCTTCGCGAGCACGAATGGCATAAGTCCTCGCAAGTGCTCTACCTTTGGGCCTCACAGCTGGATCTCTAGGTGCACTCTTGTTACTCGCTCCATTTCCCTAATTTCTCTGTGGCCTTCCTCTAGGAGCAGCATTACCAGATCTCGCACTCTGAAATTTATCTTTTTCAGCCATCTCAGGGCAATCTCTAATGAAATGATCTTGGGAACCACACTTGAAACAAGTTCGATCATTCACTCGGCACTCACCAGGGTGACGTCTACCGCAATACGGGCATTCAGGACTACTAGGTCGAGCATTACCCATACTTGCTATCGAAGTAGCCTGAGCCTTATAACCAGAATACTGTTTCCCATGGTTTCGATTTGAGAACCCAACTGAAGCACTTGATCGAGTATTAAACTCTCTCAGTTTCTTAGATGAGGACTGGAGTGATTTACCCATCTGTCTTTTCTTCGAGTCTTTAGAATCAAACTCAGCTTTTCTTTTCTCTTTGGCCAACTCCTCGGCCTTACAAGCTCTCTCTACAAGCACAACGAATTCTTTCAGTTCAAGAATGCCAACCAATAATCGGATGTCTTCGTTCAGCCCATCTTTAAATCTCTTACACATGATGGCTTCAGTCGAAACACATTCTCGAGCGTATTTGCTCAGTCTCACAAATTCACACTCATTCCATTACTGTTATTCGACCCTGTTTTAACTCAAGGAATTATCTCCATTTCTGATCGATAAACCTCTGGCTAATGTACTTCTTACGAAACTCTTCTTGGAAAAATTCCCAATTAACTCTCTCCCTTGGTCCAACCGACACAAGGGTATTCCACCACTGATAAGCCGAGTCTCTCAGAAGTGATACAACACATTTCATACATTCCTCAGGCGTGCATGATAACTCATCAAATACCTTGATGGTATTCTCAAGCCAGAACTTTGCCCTTTCGAGATCATCATCTATACCAGCTCGGATCTCTTCGGCTCCCTATTTTCAAATCTTATCAACTGGAGGTCTATTCAATCTCATGAAGTCCATACCTTGAGGTGCTACGGGAACTGGCTGAGGAATAGGTGGGGGTGGAGGGGGTTGAGCGCTCGGGTTCGTTCGAACGAACTCTGTATACCGGGCGTTCATCATATGGAGAAAGGCTTCCCTAGCCTCTTCTCCTCCTCTATGACTCACAGTTACGGGTCTACTTTCAACTGGTGCTGCCCCCTGAGCAGGAGCCGGCGCATTACTTTCTACATCATCAGCTTCAGCTCAATTGGGATCCATTACTATATGAAAACACAATTTAAAAGGTCAGGAGTCGTTACACTATCACAATTCATTTATGGCATGTATAGCTAGACTCGTGCACACGCTACGTTAGTCCAAGAATTGACTAAATCGTAGCTCTGATACAACTAAATGTAACACCCCTTACCCGTATTCGACGTCGGAACAGGCTACGAGGCGTTACCGGACTTCTACGCAAGCAATCATACAAAACCGAGACATGAATTTCCACTCAAATTTAAAACTTTTCATAAACATTCATATCATCCCTTAAACGAGCCTACGAGGCCCAAAACATACATTAGGAGTGGTTCGGGACTAAACCGAGAACTTTGAAAAATTTTGGGAAACTTAGAAAACTTTTCATGAAAAAGGTCCACACGCCCGTGTGGGTGAAGGGACACGCCCGTGTGACATATCACACGCCCGTGCTTCAGGCCGTGTCCAAAATAGGGGACATTTTGTTTATGACGTCATCAACAAAATAAGGTCACACGACCAAGGCACACGCCAGTGTCCTTAGGCCGTGTGGCGAATTAAATTTTTATAATTTTTCATAAAATAGGTGCAGACTTCATACGGCCAGGGCACACGCCAGTGTTTGAGGCCGTGCCGTCCTCACGGATGAGGCATACGCCTATGTCTCTACCCGTGTGCTCATTACTGAGCATTCTGTTTTGCATCAATTAGGGTGCAGGGGGCACACGACCATAACACACGCCTATGGGGCAAGCCGTGTGTCACACACGACCTAGACACAGGCCCATGTGCCTACCCGTGTGGACAAAATAAGGCTATTTACCAAGCCTTTTTGCCACCCTTTTATTGGCTCCAACCTACACAACCACAAACTACACCAATCCATGCATAAACATACAACCATATCAATCACAACCAAGGTTGTAGCACACCATTTAAAAGCGCATATATAACATGCTTAAACATCATGCCAAAATCACATCCATGATAGGCATTCCCATATAAGTATATCAATAGCCAACATAGCCATCATAAGCCAACTTTCAAAGGCCATATACAAAATGAATCAAACACCATTACAAGCCAACATATTTGGCCAAATCAATAGTGACACATAACAAAAAGACCAAGTCCTTATACATGCCATAACTTAAAACAATGTAATTATAAGTACCCAAAATGATAATTTGATAGTGTGATCGATGCTCCGACAACTTCCGATCCTCGAGCTAGCTTGGCGACACTATAGGAAATGTAAAGGAAGGGGGGTAAGCTTTAAGCTTAGTAAGTTAGCATGTAAATAATAATCAACTTTGAACATACAATAACATACACATAATATAATGTAAATTAGCACAAAATCATCAAGTGATCATAGACATATTTTACTCATTTGCATCCTTACCAATAATGCATCCTAAACCGAGATCATTTCTCATGAGTTTGCGTACGTACCTATAGCACTTCATAACATAATCATAATCTTTCACATCTTTGACATAATCTTTAAATTACCCGTTGAACCACTTGGAATACTAAAGGATAGTCGGGAATAACATACACATAGAATCATACCAATGCCATATCCCAAATATGGTTTTACATGGGGCCACATATCGATGCCAATAGCCCAGCTATGGTCTTACACGATTCTCATATCGATTCCATGTCCCAGACATGGTCTTACACGAAATCTCATAACGATGCCATATCCCAGATATGGTCTTACACGTAAACTCATAACCCTCATGTCATGACATTTGTATCCTAACTATTCCTAAGGTTCAACCGAGAGTTTCGCCATATCAAATCTTTACCGAACGAATCCATAATGATAATTGTACAAGTCGTGCAATAACTAAATATTAAATACATAATATAAGTTGCATTATTTTCACACGAACTTACCTCGGTACAAAATATGGCTAACTAGTTTGATTTAGTCCACAACTTTGTTCTTTCCCCGGTCTAGGTCCGGACTGCATTTTTCTTGATCTATAATAGCAAATTTAGCTCATTTAATTATCACATTGTTCAAATCAGTCAAAAAACCATACTTTGGCAAAATTATAGTTTTGCCTCTAAACTTTCACATATTTACAAATTAGTCCTTAGACTCGTAAAATGAAATTTACTCATTTTCTTTGTTACCCAAGCCTAGCCGAACCCATATCATGCTTATACCAGCCCACATTTTTCATCAAATCACATTTCTACTACCATTTTTACAACTTTTACAATTAAGCCCTTTTTGGGTGTTTTCATCAAAAAAATCACTTAGTAAAAGATGTTCATTACATATAAAACTTTCATAATCTAACATGAAACATCAAAATACATGCATGTCAAACATGGGTCAAACCCTAGACATCAACCCTAGCTCAAATAAATGGTAGAAATGGATAGATCGGTTTATAACAACTTTAAAAATGTAAAGAACATTAAAAACGGGACTAAGATGCACTTACTATTAAGCTTGAAAGTTGAAGAAACCCTAGCTATGGAGAGCTTGAGAATTTTGGCTATGGCGAAGAAGATGGACATCAATTTTGACTTTATTTTCCCTTTTAATTCTTTTATTAACCAAATGACCAAAATGTCGTTTTTACTAAACTTTCAAATTTTACCATGCATGCCCATTTTTTTTCCATAAAAATAGAAATTTGTCAAATTGCTATTTAAGACCCTCTAATTAAAAATCTATGGCAATTTCATGCTTAGAGCTTCTAGAACATATATTTTGCAACTTATTCAATTTAGTCCTAATTATCAAATTGGACACTTTATGCATAAAATTTCTTCATGAAATTTTCACACAATCATGCAATCATGTCATAGACCTCAAAATACTCATAAAATAATTATTTCTACTTTAGATTTGTGGTCTCGGAACCACTATTTCGACTAGACCCAAAATCAGGATGTTACATTTTTAATTCTGAAAAGACTAAATATACTGGATCTAGAATCGTTTGATGCAAGCAAATTTTGACAGAATATTCGTAGCACTCTAGACATAGATGTTGCAAGTTGTGCAGAGAAGAACATTCACTGCAATTATTAATCCAGAGTTCTGTAGACATACAGTGACTTAGATTTTTAGCTTAAAATCTAGCTATCAAAAGAGGCAGCTTACAATAGTAACTCTCCGAGAAGTTGATTAGACAATATTTTACCATGATATTATTTTGATATGGGCATTTCACCTAAATAATTCCAGCCCTAATCATTCAACAGTAGAATTACTCTTGCTTTTCTCTGTAATTTTCCACTACATTTTATTTGCCATATCAATCCGCTGTTTTTAGCATTAAATTAAATTAATTCATTATACCAACATCTTATTCAATCTAACAGTATTTCTTGCTATTTAGTATAGTTAACAAGATTATAATAACTTAATCAATCTCTTACCAATTTTCGATCCCTGTGAAGATAATACTTACTTATCACTTTATTACTTGAATGACGTGTACACTTTCAAAATTGTATTAGTTATTTACACGCAACAAATATCCAAAAAATATCCCTGGCTACGATCTACTGTCCAGCTTACTTCTTTTCTCTTCTGGAACATGAACAAAACATGTGCAACCAAATACTTTTAAATGTGAAACAGAAGGTTTAAAACCATATCAGGCTTCAAATAGTGTCTTCCCTTCAACTGCTTTAGTAGGTGTAGTCTGTTCAGCAGGTAAACAGTAGTGTTTACTGCTTTTGCCCAGAAATCATTTGGAAATTTACCTTCAAACAACAAGCAGCGAGCCATGTTCATCACAGTTCTATTTTTTCTTTGTAACACCCCTAACCCATAATCATCGCTGGATTAGGGTTAAGAGGCATTACTACTCATTTTCGAACATTTCATATCATTTTACAACACATAGTCAATCATCATTGAAACATATAAAAATATAAACATATAGTCCCTTAACGAGGTCTACGAGACCTTAAACAAGCACTAGAAAGAGGTCAGGACTAAACCAGGATCATATAAAAATTTTCTAAAAATCAAACATTTTTCAAAACTACAGAGGCCACACGCCCATGTGGGTAGGCCGTGTGCCTCACACGGCCTCAGACACGCCCATGTGTCCAAGCCGTGTCAAAACAGGGCATATATACTGACTTGACCACACGACCTGAGACACGCCCGTGTGCCTCACCTGTGGTCGAGCCTGACTTGCATCACACGGCCAGTCACATACCCGTGTGTCTAGCCCGTGGTCGAGCCTGACTTGCATTGAAATGAAACCATGAAGGACACGGTCGAGCCACGCGCCCGTGTGCTCAACCGTGTGGGCAATTATAGGCCATTTTCAAGGCCAACATGCCTCCCACACTTAAGATCACACCTACAAGCACAAACCAATTCAATTCCATACTCTAAATATCATTCAAACATACCAAAACATACTCAATTCAATCTCTTAACATCATCAATCATCTTTCTATACAAATCCATCTTAACAAGTGAATTTAACTTATCATCCACACATTCAAATCATATTAGCCAAACTTCATTTAATCCATACCACAAGTTTACATTTTATCCATCATTCTCATCAACCAAATTCAAGCATAAAATATACTATTTCCATTCTCACTATTTCATACCTCATTCATCATTTTATTAGCCTACATATATGCACCAACATCAATCAATTTCCAAGCCATGTCACATGGCAAAGTCCAAACATTTCAAAACATACCATAACTTCTAGCCTATACATGCCATATACCAAGTATATACATCTTTCAAAAATACCAAAATAGATAGCCGATAGTGTGATTGATTCGCTGACGATCCCCAGATCCGAGCTTGCTTTACTAACACTGTAAAACAGAGAAACACATCACATAGTAAGCTCTAAAGCTTAGTAAGTTCGTAATATAATACAATTAACTCATTGGATCAAATCAATATACAAATTAATCCATTACATAGATAATTTAACAAAGTTACACATACTCAATTGTATGCAATACTCACATAATCATCCATTAATCAACTTTCAAATTTATCAACCACATAGGTTTATATACATACCTTTGCCAACACCTAGTTTACAACAAATTTTGCCACTCAAAGCTCGATACCACTTTTCGATCAAACTTTGTTATTCATTCGATTTATTCGCACACTTAGTGCCAAATTCATAGCCGAAGATTAAATATCATCGCACACTTAGTGCCTATTCATAAAACCAAATTTATCTCGGTATCGCACACACAGTGCCAGTCAATAAAGCCAAAGATTCTATTATTTCGCACACACAGTGCTATTCACTTATGTCCGATTCTTATTTCGCACACTTAGTGCCACATTTCTCAATATCACATATAACATTTCTAATTCAGTAACTAAACATTATTAATTTCACATCACATAGATATAAATTTAACAACACATATTATATCCGAACTTACCTCGTATGTAGAAATACCGAGATTAGTCGATCAATCGAGCACTTTGTCTTTGCCTCGATCTCGATCTAAATCTCTCCTTTCTTGGTCTATACATATTCAAATTTAGCTCATTCAATCACCAATTCATTCAATTTAGTCCAAACACACATATTTAGGGCATTTTACAAAATAGCCCTCACATTTTCACATTTTGACACTTTAGTCCCTATTTCACAAAATCACAAAATACATAAAATTTCACTTCACCCATGCCTAGCCGAATTCTTCCTATGCCCATACAAACCCACAAATTTCATTTTTTCACATTTTAGTCCTCCAATTTCTTATTTTCACAATTTAGCCCAAAATTACTCAATTTCACCAAAAATTCCAAGATAAAATATGTTAATCTTTCACATATCTTTCATATTTCATTATCAACTAACACATAGATTAAGCATTCATCAATGGCATATCTCAAAATCACCATCAAATTCTAAAATTAAAGCATGGGTTTGAAAGAACACGAAGCAACGATTACAAAAATGTAGAAATTATCAAAAACCGAGCTCAAAACATACCTCAATCAAGCTAAGCCCTAGCCGAATATCACAAAGCTTCAATGGCTATTTCTCTTTTCTATTTTGGTGGAAGAAAGATGAGAAAATGGCCATCTAATTTGTTTTGTTTAATTATAAAGACTTAATAACTCAATTACCATTTTAACCTTTAATTAAAACATTAAAATTCCACTAATATAAGCCCATTTTTGTCCATCCAAACCATTAATGGTCCATTTACAACATAAGGACATCTCATTTAAAAAGCCATTCCAAATAAGCACTTTAACAATCAGCACTCAGCTTTTGCATTTTATGCGATTAAGTCCTTTTTTCTAATTAAGCACACAATCGATAAAATTTTCACACAGAACTTTCACACATGCTCAATCACATATTATAAACACCAAAAATAATATTAAAATATTTTTCTGACCTTGTATTTGTGGTCCCAAAACTACTACTCCAACTAGGGTCTAAACCGGATTGTTACATTCTTTCACTTATACCATTCTGTTGTAGAGTGTACACATTGCTTAGTTGATGATGGACACCAGCTTCTTCGCAGAATTTTTCAAACCTTTCTAAGGTGTATTCTACCCTATTGTCTGATATTATCATTTTGAGCTTGCAGTCACTTTGTTTTTCAACCATGGATTTAAACTTGTAGAAGATTTCAGCCACATCGGACTTGTTCTTTATGAAGTACACCCAATAGAACCTTGTACTATCATCTATGAACAGCATAAAGTACCTACTTCCATTTAGTGAACTTGTTTTCATGGGTCCAGAAACGTTATTATATACTAAGTGTAATTTTTCAGTGGCTTGCCATGTTGTGTTTGCAAAAAATGGAGACCTCGCCTATTTTCCAAGCTGACACACCTTGCATACATCTTCATGTTCAGCTATATTTGATAAATTTTCAACCAGGTTATTATTAGGCATTAGACTTAAGGATTTGTAGTCAACATGTCCCATTCTTCTGTGCCACAGTTTTGTTTCATCCAACGAGCTAGTATATGCTACTAAAGTTGCTAAGTTCTAGTTAACAGCAAAACTTCTGTCTGTCATTTTGTTGATATGAGCTCGCATCCACTTGGATCAAGAATTATACATTTGTTTTCTTTGAATACTGAAAAGTAATTTTTCTCAAGCAATTGTCCTACATTAGCAGGTTTTGATCTATGTTAGGAACTAAAAATACATCTGTGACAAGTTTAGTACCTGATGGAGTTTTGATTAAAACATCTCCCTTTCCAACTGCTTCGAGATACTGGCCATTTCCAACTTTCACCTTGGAATGAAACCTTTTGTCAACATTCTTGAAGATGCTCGCATTTTTTATCATATGACTCGCACACCCGCTATCTACGAGCTAATTCTTTCTTACTCCGTTGGAGAGTTCACATGGTGTTGTGAGCTGGGCTTCGTAGGAAACTGTGAACATCAGTTCTTCTACTTCTGCTATCTATGCCTCAGCACCTTGTTGTTATGTATGCCCTTTGTTTTTGTATACTTTTTCTACATGGCCAAACTGCTTGCAATTTTTGCATTGAGCGTTAGGCCTAAACCAACAGAACTTCACAGGATGCTCCAACTTTTTACAGTGTGAGCACTGTGGATATTTTTTCTTTCCACCTTCTTTCTTTGACTTCTCCTTCTTATCTGACCATTTTTTCTTTTCTTTCTGACTTGAGGAGCTCGCAGCATCTCTATTTCTGGCTTGAAAAGTTCATTCAGCATGTCCTTCTTTTCTACTTGCCCTTCTTTATTCTAGAGCATACATAACATTGATAAGCTCTAAGAGTGATATGGTCGATAAATCCCTTGAATCTTCTAATAATGATATATTTACTTCTTATATCTCAAGAAGTGTGGTAACCACCTTCTCAACTACTCGACTATTAGGGAACTGATCACCTAGCAGTCTTATTTGGTTCACCACTTCCATGATTCTATCTGAATATTACTTCACAGTCTCAGCTTCTTTCATCTTTAGGTTTTCGAAATATCGTCTGAAATTGACCATTTGTTGCTGCCTTATCTTCTATGATCCTTAGAACTCCTCCTTTCACTTTTTCTAAGCTTGTTTGGGAGTTTCATAGGCCATGATTCTTGTAAAGATCATGTCTGAAACACCGTTTTGTAGGCATGACATCGCATTGTGTTTTTTTGCACATTCCTCATTGTGTTGTTTTATTTGAGCAAGTGTGGGATTTGGCCTCAACACTGATGGTTGTATTTTAAAGTTTGCAACTTCCCAAAGATCAAAGGCTTGAAGATAGGTTTTCATTTTTACTACCCAGATGTGGTAGTTTTCACCTATAAAAACAGGGGGGTGGTGTAAAGTTTGCTGAAGACAATTTTTATAAAAAATAGGCCTCAAAGATAAATGGCTCTCGATGCCAATTGTTGGATTTTTTATGAAGGAGAGGTTGAAATAGAAGCAAAAAGATGAAAAATGGATAGGTTAATTTTTGGTGAACTGTTTCATTAAAAAATTGATACTTAGTTTACATGAAAAAATATGCTTAAATAAGCTGAAAATAATAATAAAATATTACAACTTGACTTTAATCTAGTGACTAGATTCATATAACTTTCTTTTTCATTGGCTAGTTTCTATCTAATCACTTGCCAATATGTCTAATCAAAATTATCACCGCTTTAGTGCAAATTGCCAACTTGTAGAGTGAAGAGCTCGTAGGTGAGCTCTCAAGTTTGGTTAGCTCGTAGGTCTTGGTGAGCTCGTGGTCTCAGTAAGCTCGCACATTTGGTGAGCTCGTACATTTTGGTGAGCTCATACATTTTGTTGAGCTCGTAGTTCTTGGTGAGCTGTTCTGGTGAGCTCGCAGTTCACAATTCATAGGGACGGTCATTTTGCAACACCAAATACTTTTATTTACCATATTTCTTCAATTTTAGGTGTCTAAATGAATATATTGCAAAAATAAAGTTCCAAAGAAAAAAAATACCACCAACTATGGCATTATTAATTGCTACACAGAAATCTTGAAGAAGGTTGGGATTTAAAGCTAAGACAAACTTGGAAGCCAAACCCAATAGGGAAAATGGTACAAGGAATTCGACACCTTTCATTGTTGTAAGTAGCACTCTTGAAGTTGATTAAATTCTTCTAAGATATGTCTATTTATAGATAGTATTCACTTGACAGTCCCATTATCATTTTCATTATTTATTTCCATTTGCAGAAAAGAAAAGAAAAATAAATAAAGATGTGCAAATTCTGTAGTGATTTTTTTCTTAAAAAATCAAAATGAATTATTATTCAAATACTCTTCCCATTATCCTTGTTGAAGTCTAATCTTCCCAGACTCACATTAGAATATAATATTGCAATGATTGCCCCTTGACATGAAAATGTCTTCTTTCTTTATTTAATTATCCTATTGACTTGGAAAATAAAATATGAAAGAAAGGAACATCCAATTGATTGCCTCGTGTGCTATATCTATAAATGAAAGCTACATGCATTTCTCTATAGTTAATATAATAATGTAGATTCAATTTGTAAGTACAATAATGTATCATTGGCTTATCTCTCTATCAATAATACATTTTGGCTTAGCAATATAAAAATCCTAGCGCTTTATAGTCAGATTTCATTTTCTCAGCTGCTCACAAAGCAAATCTGATATGGTTGTGAAACTTAAAATAAGTAACTTGTTCCCAAAATAGAACTTATGCATGAAGTTAAAGGTTTGAGAATTAGGGATTTAGATAATAAAATTAGGGTTGCTATTTTAAGAACTAGTCTTCACTTGTGAAATTTGAAATTTGTCATTGTATTTTACTTTGATTGATATTTATCATCATACTTTTGAGTTAAAGGTAAATTTACCACTACTACTTAACTCTATATTAAAATTTTAAATTTGTCATTTTATTTTACTTTGCTACATTTGGCTTGTCTTGAGAATGAGTTGCGGCAGGAATATGAAGCTCTTCAAAAGAAGAGGAGTTGATGTGGTTTTAGAAGGCTCGTACTAAGTGGATTCTGCCTAGGGATAGGAACACTTCTTATTTTCACATTTTAGTTTTGGTTAAGAGAAGCAGGCAGAGGATTCGAGCTCTGAAGGATGAGCACGACAATTAGGTATTGGACTAAGAAGAATAGAAAGATCGAGCGGTAACCTTCTTTTGGAATTTGTTTACTGAGACCATGGAGTATAGCTGTAGGCGTAGCATGCAAGTTAATTTCCCTCTATTGTCTGTTGTGGACTTGGAGGAGTTACATAAGATGGTAATGAGTGTTGAGGTTGAAGAGGCGGTATTTGGGATGGGGTCCTTTAAAACACCAGGACATGATGGGTTTTAAGCGGTGTTTTTTCTATGTAACTAAGAGGTTATTGGGTTTTAAATTGTTCACTTGTTTAAAGAGGCTTTCCAATTGGATTAATGTCAGAAGGGATCAATTTAACATTTATTACCCTTATTCCAAAGGTGGAGGCAAATAAAGGATGTCCGTCCGATAAGTTTGTGCAATGTTTCTTATAAGGTAAGTTCCAAGGTGGTTGTTAATTGGCTTAAATGTGTCCTTTCGAAGTTAATTGCGTTGAGCCAGACTAACTTTGTTCCCAGTTGACTAATTACTAATAATATAATCATTTTCCAAGAAATGGTGCAATCCATGCATAGAATGTAACACCCCAAACCCAGCCTAGAAGTTAGGCCCAAATCTGGCGTGTCACATTGAAGAGTTTTTCGAAAACCATGCTTTCATTAGAAACCCTTCTTAATTTAAAACCTTCTGCCATTTAAAACCTCAAATTTTGTTTGCTTATTTTCAAAATGGGGTTTATTAACAGTCATTCTCTTGTAAAACATTATTATCTCTAAAACCTAGTTGTTGCGGAAGCTTAACGTGTTATCCAAAAAAACTGAGTTGCGGAAACGTAGTGTTTAGAAAACAG
Organism: Gossypium sturtianum; assembly: GCA_025698515.1. Lineage (NCBI taxonomy): Eukaryota > Viridiplantae > Streptophyta > Magnoliopsida > Malvales > Malvaceae > Gossypium > Gossypium sturtianum. Next base: position 124,843,571 of record CM046953.1, on the reverse strand, counting down.
TTATCGTTTTAGGAGAAATCGGGTTCAACTTTTAGCAGATTTAAATCATAATAAACTAAAACTCCCAAATTAAAAACCAGAATTTAAGAGAGGCCTTATTACAACCCAATAAGAAAACAGTTTAAAATAAAAAAGAACAGAATACTAAAATTCGAGCTGCTTGTAGTGTGGCCACCTCCGAGTCCTCCAGTACGTCAAACCGCCTACTGAGGATTACTTGAAACATTTAAAAAGGGGGGGGGTGAGTTTACGAAAACTCAGTGTGTACAACCCTCATCGGTTATAATGTAACATCCTGGAAAGGGCCTATGCATTTTCGGTTTAATTGTACGAAGTAACATGTTGTATGTACTAAGAATAAATTTTGAACATTTTTTGGAAACCTGAAAATGTATGGAAATGGATGGAAATGATTTGGAAATGATTCAAAATAGGAAAGTGCACATTTGGAAACTTGGAAATGTAAGAAAATGTCAAATTCTGAGCCGAACGAAAATTTTTGGAAACTTAGAAATGACCTAGAAATAATGAGTTTTAAGGTTTAAAAGGGGAAATTAAGGCAAGGTGGCCTTAAAAGAAAAAGTTTGTGAAATTTGACACACAAGCAGGCTTGGAAAAGTGGTGCAGAAGATGCCACTTAGGGCCTATGGAAATGGCGCCACATGCAAGGTGTTGGGCACGAGTTCGAGTCACAAGGGAAGCAAATAAAAGAAGTTTTATTTTGCTTCCGAAGCTTTAGAGGTGGACGGCACAAGCTTTCTAGAAAGGAGGAGTTTTATTCTCTTTAAAATACGGCTAATTAGGGGGATAAATAAGGATTTAATTTGGAGAGATAATTAAAGGATTATTCTTTTAATTATTTTAAATTAAGGTGATAAAGTTATCACAAAGGAAGAGTGGTGGCCAAGTAGGTGACTCTAGCCTAGTAATTTCGGCTAAAGAAGGAAGATTAAGGCTATTCTTCCATCTTTTCTAAGTGTTTGCCGAAAATCCTCTAGCCAAACTCTCCTTCTCTGCCGAATTTTCTTTGGCCAAGTAGCCTCTCTTTCATCAATTCTTTTCCTCTCCAAAATCCTTCTTTTCTCCTCTCTTCTCTTCTCTTTTCTTTTTCTTTTGTCAAGCCGAATCTTTGTGACTCCAAGCAAGGGTGCAATCGACTGAGGTATTAAGGTAAGAACAATGGATTTTTGTTCTTCAAATTCTTTAAATCGAGATCTAGGAACCCGACCCTTTTGTTGTCTCTTGACCGAATATTAAAGGAGGAATTGCAGGATTTGGATCTAAGGAATTTCGGCTAAGAGAGTTTCGGGATTCAAGGATTTAAGGTAAGACACATGTATAGTCGGCCAAAGGCCATATTTTATGTGTTAAGGTTAGATTAAACCTAACATATGGTTATAGGAATTTCGACATCACTAGGAAAGCAAGGATACTTTTCGGGATTTGAGATCACAAAGGTATGTGTTTAAGACATTCGACCAAAGCCTATTTTAAGTATTTGGATTTATTCCCAAAAGCCGAAACTAACCTATGATGTGTTTTAATGATTGGCTGAATGCAAGAAGGAATACAACAAAGTATTGGGACTTGATTCTTAAGTCAATCGGCAACAAGGTAGGTTTTCAGTATACAAATCCTACTAGGATTTGGTTTTAAAGCCAAAAAGGTTTATTAATGTGTTTAAATGATTGGACGAATATAGGAGTTAAGGATCTAAATCAGTAGATCGGTTCTTCGGGATTTCAAGGACTTCGTTAAACGAATCAGGTGTGTACCCCACACTAACTTTTAATATGATTATGGTAATTTGTAAAATGTGCATATGAATAAGGTACCATGTGATGGTACAAAGTACTCAGGTACGTCTCCTACTTCCTCTAGGGTTATGAAATATGTTATTTATAACATGTGAAAATTTATAAGAATGTGAATTTAAGTATGATATGCATGATATGAATAATATGGGTCATTCGGGATATATGAAAAAGGGGAAGTGAATGTGATGACTACGGTCTCACTATCTGAATGTGGTGACTTCGGTCTCTCACTATCCGAATGTGGTGACTTCGGTCACATTATGCGAATGTGGTAACCGGTTACATTATCTCGAATGTGGTGTCTCATGACACAATTATCAGTGGCTATGCCACAAATTTTATATGGGCGATGAGCACGTCGATTGCAATGACGCCTTCGATGGTGTGTAGCGGATGGAGGGTTGACTTAGTAGTCCCCACGGTGTGCAAAGGTTGAGTACGGGGATGTGTAGCGGATGGCACCTAGGTTTGGGTTTGGGTTGCACCATCATTTTTCTCTGTTATATGAATAAGCATTTGATATGAAAATGTATGCACGATCTATTGAATTTTAGTGTTGTGTACACATTGAGTCTGTTGACTCACCCGTTGTGGGACTATTTTTTGGTGACGATCAATAATGGACCGGGTTCGCGTGAAGCTTAGGGATGGCCATGCTCACTTGAAGTTTTATTCAATATGGATATTTAAATTTATTTAAGTATTTTAGAATTTTTATTTTGCGATTCTACTTGATGTAATAAGACCATAAGTTACACTTCTTTACTTTTATTTTTAATTACTATGTTACGAATTATTTTCAATTAAAGTTAAGTAAAATTTATTTCTTTAAAAATAAACCCTAATTGTTTTTTTCATCCTAATTAATTGGATTTTAAAATAAGATAAATGGGTTTTTAACTCAAGCCCAACCCAAAACAATAGTTTTTAAAAATCGCACAAGTTTTCCTCTGGTAATAAAAGAACTTTGTAACGGTTTACTTAAGGAACATACGGATCCGGTCCAGGCTCGTGGGCGGGTGTGGGGTGTTTGATTTAATATCGAGCCAGTTTTAAAACTCTCGGCTTTGTGGGCCAAGGCCCAAAACATTTTCAAAGCAAGCCCAAATGAGTTTTTTTGAAAATATTTTATGAAACAATGAGTTTTCGGCATGGCACCTAAAGTCTTCGACGACATGATCCACCAAGTAAGTACCCTAACCATTTGTGTGATTATGTGTAATGAATATTAGAAGGGTAGAAAAGGAATGGGCGTAGAATAGCATGATAGGAACTTGAACCCTAGGACTAGTCTACTCAAACACAAACACATAAGACTTAAGGGCGTTAAACAAACCCATGGCTAAGTCACCGAGTTAGGGTGTGGTAACCCCACATGCGCATGTCTAGGATTGGATCCGGAAGAGCACAGTATTTAAGCGGTCCTAGTGACTCACCTCCTCTTCGCAGAATCCTGCAGTGCGTAGCCTTCGGTTCACCCTAACCTGGAGGGCTCGGTGGGTGTGGCAACCTGCATGCGCATGTCTAGGAATGGTTTCGGTGGGAGCTTGGTATTTAAGCGATCAGTGTGACTCACCTCCTCTCCATTCGAATCTGCACAGTGCGTAGCTTTAGTTCACCCCGACCAAGAGGGCTCGGTCATAGGCTAAACACAATAACTAAAACCCGAAGGGAATTAGCCGTGTTTTTATAAAAACAACAAAACCCTAGTTTTAGAACTCTTAAAACTTTCTTCTAAATTCATGAAAACCATCTTTACAAAATTTTTAGAAAGATTTCGATTTATACAAAAATGCCCCTAGTGGTAAAATTACCAAAATACCCTTGGTTTATAAAATGACCAACTACCCAATGAGTTTTGCCAAAATTTCATTATTTTATCAATGTTCAAAAACCCTAATTTGCAAATTATCAAAAAATACCTTGAATTTTGAAAATTTCAAAATTTCCCCTAACTTATAAAATTACCAAAATGACCCTGATTTCCAAAATTTTTGCAACATCACCGTTTTGAAAAGTACAATTCTCAAAAAGAACCCTCAAAATTTTGCAACCTTTGAAATATCCCTAATTTATAAGATTTTACAAATTTACCAGAAGCTTGGAAAAAAATCACCAAAATACCCCCAGAGGTCCAAAATCACTGAAATACCCCTGGATTTCAAAATTTTTCAAAATACCCCGAAATTTAAAAATACCAAAATACTTTATGACAAAATCACCAAGGAACTTTTTCCTTTTGAAAAATTACAAAAATACCCCTGTAGGACAGAATTACGAAAATACCCCTAGGTAGTGGAAAAACAATAACAATGAAAACTACAACCTTTCTCTGAATGAATGAGAGTTCATAATTGTTTGATGGATGTATGAATGAATGGAAAGAAGCTGTGTACATACGAAAGAACCATTCCTAAAACTCTTGTCATAAAATTCCTTCGCGGGTAATCAAGTGAAACAGAAGCACTGACTCATAAAACTTTTAATCAGTTCGACATTAGAAATGAGCTCTAGAGGACGTGGTCATCGTGGGCCGAGGTAGAGGAAGGATGACGGTGTCGAGAACCCGTTAGATCGGGTCAAAAGTCCGACAATGAGATACCATCGCCACCACCACCCCGGTGTTGGTGTTGAGCCGCAAGCTCGGACGGGGATGATCTTTGTGTCGTCGGCCGTCGGCCGCGAGTTTTGGAGTTGGTGGTGGTGCGGAGGAAATTCGGGAACCCGTAAGTGCGTGCTGAGCGGCCCGAGCTAATGGAGTGAAATGTTTCGTGGAGTATCGGGTGTGGCACCCGGTTCACCAGAATCTTGGTTGGAAGCAACAGGCGCATCATGGATGAGCTTGACTTGACCTCGAGGAGAAGTTAAAAGGAATGGTGGCAGCATTACGCGATGAAGCGTATCGGTGGTGGTTGATTGTCGGGATGGTGCCACGGTTGAGGATCGACTTTGGGAATATGTTAAGGAAGCATTTGGAGAAGAAGTATGTGGGAACCAGGTATCTTGATGAGCAAAGGAAGGCATTTCGGGTGGTTCAAGGGAACAAGTCCGTGGCGGAGTATGAGGTGAATTCCTAAGGTTGAGCCGATATGCTCGAGGAGTAGTGGCAACTAAGCATGAGCGTGTGTGTCCGTTTTGAGGGCGGGCTAAGGGATGATCCGAGGATCGTTGATAGCACCGCATCGGGAGCAGGAGTTTTCTCGCTTTGGTAGAAAAGGCCAAGGTGCTGAGGGAATCAAAGATTCTACAAAGCGGTCGTGGATCGGAATAGGCCCAAAAGAGGTTTTGGATCGTGCGGGAAGGCTCAAAAGAGGACTAGATTTGATGGGCGCAAAATCGTAATGGTCAGTGCGGGATGATGATGATCGTCCTTGTGAACATTGTGGGAAGAAGCACTTAGGGAGTCTTTGGAAAAGACGGAGGATGTTTTTGGTGTGGGTCCAAGGACCATATGCTCAAGGATTGTCCTAAGAAACCGGATGAAAGTCGACCACCGCTCGGAATGTTAGTCGGGTTGGTAGAGGAGGACAGCAACCTCAACGAGGTCGTGGTTCGATGTCGAGGTGCTTGGTCTTTGGTAGAGGACATGGAGCACAGGCGGAGGTGTCGCTACATCTTGAGGCAAGGCAACCGGGTTTGGTTTATGCGGTTCGGCCAGTAGGAGGATTTGAGACGCACCGGATGTTATAACGAGTGACGTTCCTTATTTATGGCAAGCCTTATTATGCCTTAATTGATGTGGGCTCGACCCATTCATATGTTGCATGTAGTGTAGTGGAAACACTAGGCCTAGACTCGAACTTTACGATAGGGAGATAATTGTAGTAAGCCCATTAGGCCTAAGCGTAGTGGTGGATAAGATCTTTCGGAATGTACCCCTAGAGATTTAGGGAGTGAACTTTGGTGACTTAATGGAACTACCTTCGGGAGTTTGAACTTATACTTGGAATGGATGGCTAGTAGAGCACCAAGCCGTGTTGGATTGTGCGGCTAAGCGAATGGAACTAAGGACCCCGAAGGATGAAGTAGTAGTAATGATCGGAGAGAGAAGAAACTACACTGTCCAACGTAGTTTCTCGCGTTGAAGGTGAGAAAATGGTTAAGAAAGGGTGCAAGGCGTTCTTAGCCTTCGTAAGTGCGTTAGGTGGAAAGGAAGAAGGTGTCGGTGGAGTTAGAAGCGGTGAAAGACTTTGAAGATGTATTTTCAGAGGAATTACAGAATACCCCGAGATAGGGAGGTGGAGTTTGGAATAGACTTGCTTTGCAGAAGCAGCTCTGTGTCAATCGCTCCATACCGAATGGCGCCAAAGGAGTTAGTTGAGCTCAAGGCTCAAATCCAAGATTCTTTGGATCGTGGGTTCATACGACCCAGTGTGTCTCCATGGGGAGCACGATTCATTTGTAAAGAAGAAGGACGGAACTATGCGTATGTGCATAGATTACCGTCAGTTGAATAAGATGACCATTAAGAACAAGTATCCTTTGCCAAGGATCGATAACTTGTTCGATCAGCTGAAGGGGGCCGCAGTATTCTCAAAGATAGACTTAAGGTCGGGATATCACCAGTTGAAGGTGAAGGAGGCAGATATCCATAAGACCGCCTTTAGGACAAGATACGGCCATTATGAGTTTGTAGTAATGCCGTTTGGATTGACAAACGCTCTAGCCGCGTTCATGGATATGATGAACCGAGTTTTTCAACCCTACTTGGGTAGGTTCGTCGTTGTGTTCATCGACGATATTTTGGTGTATTCTAAGTCTGAAGAGGAGCATGATGAACATCTCCGAGTGGTGCTATAAGTGTTAAGGGAGAAGAAGCTCTATGCCAAATTCAGCAAGTGTGGATTTTGGCTTAAGGAGGTGGCATTCTTAGGGCATGTGGTATCCGCAGAAGGAATAAGAGTGGATCCTAGGAAGATCGAAGCAGTGTTGGATTGGAAACCACCTAGGTCCGTGGTGAGATCAGAAGTTTCTTAGGTTTGGTGGGCTATTACGGAAGGTTTGTGGAAGGGTTCGTCAATAGCCGCGCCCTTGACAAAGTTACTAAGGAAGGAAGTACCTTTTGAATGGACGGATAAGCAATGAGAAGAGCTTTGAAAAGCTTAAGAAGGTGTTGACGGAGGCTCGGTGTTAATTCAAATGGGAGGTGGGAAGGATTTTGTGGTGTCTTGTGACGCCGCATACGGGATTAGGATGTGTGCTAATGCAAGAAGGAAAAGTAGTCGCTTATGCGTCCGCAACTAAGGCCTCATGAGGTTAACTACCCAACTCATGACTTAGAGTTGCGCAGCAGTGGTTTTCGCCCTTAAGGTTTGGAGGCACTACCTTTATGGAGAAAGGTCGATAATCTACACAGACCACAAGAGCCTTAAGTATTTGTTGACTCAGAAGGAGTTGAACTTGAGGCAGCGAAGGTGGGTGGAACTATTAAAGGATTATGACTGCTCGATAGAGTACCACTCGAGCAAGGCAAATGTGGTAGCTGATGCCCTAAGTCGGAAGGTTGTGTCGGATCTAAGGGCTATGTTCACTCACTTGAGTTTATATGATGATGGAAGCCTGTTGGCAGAATTACAAATCAAGCCCATTTGGCTGAATGAGGTGAAAAGGGGACAGTTGGCTGATAAGGACCTAAGTGCTAAGTTTCAGCAAGTACTGAGCGGAGAATTAAAGGACTATGGCGTCAATGATGAAGGAGTATTGTGCTACAAGGGTAAAGTGCGTATCTGCCGAGAGACGAGGAGTTAAGACAAAGGATTCTTCGGGAGGCGCATAGTAGCCCTTATGCTATGCATCCCGGAGGCATTGTTTGTCTGAGAGATCTAAGGGAACAATTTTGGTGGTCCGATGCGAAGCGGGAAGTTACTAAATTCGTGGAAAAATGTCCGACGTGTCGATAAGTTAAAGTTTGAACACCAAGTTCCATCGGGATTGCTTCAACCAATCGAGATTCCCCAATGGAAGTGGGAGAGAATTACCATGGACTTCGTTAGTGGGCTTCCCCTTACGCCTACTAAGAAGGACTCTGTATGGGTAATAGTGGACCGTTTGACCAAGTCCGCGCATTTCATTCTAGTAAGAGTAGACTATTCTCTTCAGAAGTTGGCCAAGTTATATGTGGCGGAAATTGTGAGGTTACATGGAGTACCGGTATCGATCATCTCCGATAGAGACCCAAGGTTCACGTCTCGATTTTGGAGGGCACTTCATCAAGCTTTAGGCACTAAGTTGGACTTCACTACGGCTTTTCATCCATAATCAGACGAGCAGTCTGAACGAGTTATACAAGTGTTGGAAGATATGTTGAGAGGCTGTGTGATAGATTTCCGAGGAAGTTGGGAAGACTACTTGCCTTTAGCTGAGTTCGCCTACAACAACAGCTATTAGGCTAGCATTCGGATGGCACCATATGAAGCATTGTATGGTCGGAAGTGTCGAACTCCTACTTGTTGGACTGAGTTAGGAGAACGTCGAGTTTTGGGTCCAGAGTTAGTGGCGGAAACTGAAGAGAAGGTTAAGATAATTCGAGCACGGTTAAAGGAAGCCTCGATAGGCGGAAAGTCGACTTGAGACCTTAAGCGGAAGGAAATAGAGTTTGAAGTGGGAGACCAAGTGTTTCTGAAGGTCTCGCCTTGGAAGAAGGTGATGAGGTTTGGTCGCAAAGGGAAGTTAAGCCCAAGGTTTATAGGGCCCTATAGAATACTGAAGCGAGTTGGGCTAGTGGCATACCAATTGGAGTTGCCACTAGAGTTGCAGCAGATGCACGACGTATTCCATGTGTCCATGCTACGTCGTTACCGATCGGATCCGTCTCATGTGGTACCGATTGAAGAAGTGGAGCTAAGGCCGGACTTATCGTATGAGGAAGAGCCAATTCAAATATTGGGCGTGATGTGAAAGTGTTACGTAGGAAGTCGGTTCCTCTAGTCAAAGTGTTATGGCGCAATCATGGATCGGAAGAAGCTTCGTGGGAACCAGGAAGAGGCAATGCGACAACAATACCCTCAATTATTTTAGTTAGAAAATTTTGAGGACGAAATTACTTTAAGGGGTAGAAGCGTAACATCCTGGAAAGGGCCTATGCATTTTCGGTTTAATTTATGAAGTAACTTTGTTGTATGTACTAAGAATAAATTTTGAAAATTTTTGGAAACACGAAAATGTATGGAAATGGATGGAAATGATTTGGAAATGATTCAACATAGGAAAGTGCACATTTCTGGAAACTTGGAAATGTAAGAAAATGTCAAATTCTGAGCGAACGAAATTTTTGGAAACTTAGAAATGACCTAGAAATGATGAGTTTTAAGGTTTAAAAGGGGAAATTAAGGTAAGGTGGCCTTAAAAGAAAAAGTTTGTGAAATTTGACACATAAACAGGCTTGGAAAAGTGGTCTGAAGATGCCACTTAGGGCCTATGGAAATGGCGCCACATGCAAGGTGTTGGGCCTGAGTTCGAGTCACAAGGGAAGCAAATAAAAGAAGTTTTATTTTGCTTCCAGAAGCCAGAGGTGGACGGCACAAGCTTTCTAGAAAGGGAGGAGTTTTATTCTTTTAAAATACGGGCTAATTAGGGGATAAATAAGGATTTAATTTGGAGAGATAATTAAAGGATTATTCTTTTAATTATTTTAAATTAAGGTGATAAAGTTATCACAAAGGAAGAGTGGTGGCCAAGTAGGGGACTCTAGCCTAGTAATTTCGGCTAAAGAAGGAAGATTAAGGCTATTCTTCCATCTTTTCTAAGTGTTTGCCGAAAATCCTCTAGCCAAACTCTCCTTCTCTGCCGAATTTTCTTTGGCCAAGTAGCCTCTCTTTCATCAAATCTTTTCCTCTCCAAAATCCTTCTTTTCTCCTCTCTTCTCTTCTCTTCTCTTTTTCTTTTGTCAAGCCGAATCTTTGTGACTCCAAGCAAGGGTGCAATCGACTGAGGTATTAAGGTAAGAACAATGGATTTTTGTTCTTCAAATTCTTTAAATCGAGATCTAGGAACTGACCCTTTTGTTGTCTCTTGACCGAATATTAAAGGAGGAATTCTGGGATTTCAGATCTAAGGAATTTCGGCTAAGAGAGTTTCGGGATTCAAGGATTTAAGGTAAGACACATGTATAGTCGGCCAAAGGCCATATTTTATGTGTTAAGGTTAGATTAAACCTAACATATGGTTATAGGAATTTCGACATCCCTAGGAAAGCAAGGATACTTTTCGGGATTTGAGATCACAAAGGTATGTGTTTAAGACTTTCGGCCAAAGCCTATTTTAAGTATTTGGATTTATTCCCAAAAGCCGAAACTAACCTATGATGTGTTTTAATGATTGGCCGAATGCAAGAAGGAATACAACAAAGTATTGGGAATTGATTCTTAAGTCAATCGGCAACAAGGTAGGTTTTCAGTATACAAATCCTACTAGGATTTGGTTTTAAAGCCAAAAAGGTTTATTAATGTGTTTAAATGATTGGCCGAATATAGGAGTTAAGGATCTAAATCTGTAGATCGGTTTTTCGGGATTTCAAGGACTTCGTTAAATGAATCAGGTGTGTACCCCACACTAACTTTTAATATGATTATGGTAATATGTAAAATGTGCATATGAATAAGGTACAGTGTGATGGTACAAAGTACTGTGCACGTCTCCTACTTCCTCTAGGGTTACTGAAATATGTTATTTATAACATGTGAAAATTTATAAGAATGTGAATTTAAGTATGATATGCATGATATGAATAATATGGGTCATTCGGGATATATGAAAAGGGGAAGTGAATGTGATGACTACGGTCTCACTATCGAATGTGGTGACTTGGTCTCACTATCTCGAATGTGGTGACTTCGGTCACATTATCCGAATGTGGTGACTTGGTCACATTATCTCGAATGTGGTAACCGGTTACATTATCTCGAATGTGGTGTCTCATGACACATTTATCTGAGTGGCTATGCCACAAATTTTATATGGGCGATGAGCACGTCGACCGCAATGATCGCTTGATGGTGTGTAGCGGATGGAGGGTTGACTTAGTAGTCCCCACGGTGTGCGAGGTTGGTACGGGGATGTGTAGCGGATGGCACCTAGGTTTGGGTTTGGGTTGCACCATCATTTTTTCTCTGTTATATGAATAAGCATTTGATATGAAAATGTATGCGATCTATTGAATTTTAGTGTTGTGTACACATTGAGTCTGTTGACTCACCCGTTGTGGGACTATTTTTGGTGACGATCAATAATGGACCGGGTTCGGCGGAAGCTTAGGGATGGCCATGCTCAGCTTGAAGTTTTATTCAATATGGATATTTAAATTTATTTAAGTATTTTAGAATTTTATTTTGCGATTCTACTTGATGTAATAAGGCCATAAGTTACACTTCTTTACTTTTATTTTTAATTACTATGTTACGAATTATTTTCAATTAAAGTTAAGTAAAATTTATTTCTTTAAAAATAAACCCTAATTGTTTTTTTTTCATCCTAATTAATTGGATTTTAGAATAAGATAAATGGGTTTTTAACTCAAGCCCAACCCAAAACAATAGTTTTTAAAAATCGCACAAGTTTTCCTCTGGTAATAAAAGAACTTTGTAACCAGTTTACTTAAGGAACATACCAGATCCGGTCCAGGCTCGTGGGCTGGGTGTGGGGTGTTTCATATAAAGCATGCATCACATCAATCCGGGCCTAAGCCCTTTACAGTAACGGTGGCAATTGGGCCCTGGCCCAAAATAGCCTCAGTTGGGCCTTAGCCCATAACAAAAGTCACAGATCACATCTATCTGGGCCTAAGCCCATCTCAACAACAGAACAAGTGAATGCAATGCATTAATGCCCATACCAACCCTGCACTCCATCTCCTGTCCAACCCTGCACTCCTGTAGGGATTTAATCGACCCACCCATCCCTACACTCCTTATGTAGCACCGATTGCGGCACTAACCAATATTGCAGTCAAGCTGCCAGTATTTATACGACTTTAAGCCTTCAATAACGGTCTCATAACTGGCACATAGCCATCGGTAATTGTATTATGTTTGGCACATAGCCATCAGCGACGGTAAAATAATCGGCACACAGCCTCGGGTAAATATGATCATCACAGAGTCGTCAGTATATATGTTAGGCACATAGCCACGTGTAAATACGATTGGCACAAAGCCATAACCAAGATGGCACAGAGCCATGTTTAGGTTGGCACAGAGCTATAATCAAATTATGCCGCTTTAAGCCGTCCGCCGGTCCACAGTCGTCATGCGACCCGTGCGACCCTATCAGAACTTCCTCCGTATCCATGTCCCAACCCCATGCAATATGTCATGTATGTCATGCTCAATCATTACACGTGTATGCAAAATGGCCATGCTCGATGAATGATCATTTACACACATATTGAAAACATATCGACCATATAATCCCAAATCACATCGGTTAAAACACAGTCATACATTCACAGTTAGATCAATCATAGTCCTAATTAGTCAGTTACCCACAAGGGCGAAATAGTCATTTTACCCTATAAGGGTATTTCGGTAATCCTACCTTACAGGGTATTTCGGTAATTCTACCCTACAGGGGTATTTCGGTAATTCTACCCTACAGGGGTATTTCGATAATTCTACCCTATAGGGGTATTTCAGTAATTCTACCCTATTGGGGTATTTCGGTAATTCTACCGTACAGGGGTATTTCACAAATCAGGGGTATTTTGGTAAGTTTACAAATCAAGGGTGTTTCGGTAATTTCATAATCTGAGGGTATTTTGGTAATTTCATTAATCAGGGTATTTCGGTAATTTTCCAAACTGAGGGTATTTCGATAATTTTGCAAATTAGGGGTACTTTGGTAATTTCGTAAACTGAGGGTATTTTGGTAATTTTGCAAATCAGGGGTATTTCGATAATTTTCCAAACTGAGGGTATTTCGGTAATTTTGCAAATTAGGGGTACTTTGGTAATTTCGCAAACTGAGGGCATTTTGGTAATTTTGAAAATCGGGGGTATTTCGGTAATTTTCCAAACTGAGGGTATTTCGGTAATTTTTTAAATTAGGGGTACTTTGGTAATTTTACAAGTCGAGGGTGTTTCTGTAATTTTGTAAACCAAGGGTATTCTAAACAGAGATAACGATGCGAATGGGCCTAGGGCCCATTCTCGACCCAAATGGGCCCACACACTCGTGTGGCCCATTTAGCCCAAATCTAGCCACAGATATTAGATTCACATAGTCTAGTCCAATATCTACTACACAGTCATACAATATATTCATATGGGCCCACGAGCCTATTGGGCCCACATGGCCCCTTTCGGCCTATCGTGGCCCAAACAGCCTATACCCACAAAAACACTAATGGTGGCCTCAACTATCGCGTCGAAGCTCCCACACATGCGCTCGCATGCTCGTGTGGCTACCATCGCCGTGTGATCGGCATTTCGACATTTGCCGCTCTACAGCTAGAGTAGTGCGAAATACACACCTGATAGGAAGCTAAAGTTAACCCGCGCTCCGAACACTGTTCTGCGCAGAAGCCAACTATGATCGCACCCTTGACCCCCAAGGGGGTGTGTCGATCAACTTCGATCACCACCTCTGCGACCCAACGGCATACAAATCAATGAATGATCCAACGCCTAACCCAAACGAGCACGCCACAAAGCGAAGGGATAAGCCAAGAAAGGTGTGCTTACTCTCCTCCTAGATTGCTCTATTTAAAGCCAGCTTCTCACCTTCCCTCTTGCTAGCTTCCCGATGTGGGATCCCTCCTTCAGCAGAGTTTAAATCAAACACAAACTCTGACCGTCCAATCCGTAAAATAAATACTCCCTTGCTTGACATGAGATTCGAACCTTTGCCCTCTCCTATGCTCCAGACGTTACATGCCACCACAACACAAGCTCCTTTTGTGTCTAAAATCATGCGCAACTAAATATAAGTCTATGGGCCAAAGTCTAAGTTCACTTAAAAAAAAAATCAAAATGGAATGCAAGCGCCAAGACTTGAACCTTGGACCCCTTGCTTCCTTGTGTGGCGTCACTTCCTTGCTCCCTAAGTGGCGCCACTTTGCCACTTCACCACAACTCCTCTTGTGTCATTGTTCCCCTCAATTTATTCTTAAAGCCTACTTACTAACTCCCAGGGTTTTATTCACCTAAAACCAAAATTTTTCCTAAGCCCAGGTTTGATCCCAGGACTTCATAGAAGCCCTCTAGCCTTCCAAAATCACTCACCTAATAGATCCAACTTGCACTAGTGCCGTTCTCCTATTCCCAGAAATTTTAAATGCTCCCATTCCCAAGGCCCAATGGGCCCAATTCTACTAGGCCCAAATTCGGGGCGTTACAGAGAAAGAAGGGGAAGAAGGGGACAGTGGATTGGAACATTAACTTGGAGAAGGTGTATGACAAGAAGAATTGGGTATTTATCTGTCAGATCTTGTTGGACATTGGCCTTAGCAATACTCTAATTTTGCTTATTATGAGTTGTGTTGAGTCTAGTTCTTTTCAGGTTCTATGGAATGGGGTGGCAACATATTCCTTTGTGCCATCACGTAGTCTAAGGCAAGGGGATCCTCTTTCTCCGTACTTGTTTGTTCTGGGTATGGAACATTTGACTCATATTCTTCAGGATAAGATTGTGAAGGTTTCTTATTTCCTGTTCATTCAAGTATGGGTGGGCTAAGTAATCCTAATGTTTTGTTTCCCGATGATTTGTTAATTTTCTCATTTAGTAAAGATGCTTAGATTCAGATGTTCCACGAATGTTTAAGTGTTGAAATAGCACAATCCCACATCTAAAAAATACAAGGTTGTGGAGTGCTTGAAATACTATAAATAGAGGTGATCTTTTCACCTTTAAATCATCCCAGAGTTTGCCACTTTCTCCATAAGACAAATTTTCTCTCTTTCTATTTGTAAATTTTCACTTGTATTTTTGGAGTGAAATATATTTGGTAGTGTCCAAGGACGTAAGCATAATTTGCTGAACCTCGTTATATTGTTTTTCTTTCAATATTTTGTAGGGTAAAATTGTAGTGATATATTGTGTTACTAAATTACATTTGAGGAGATTCTATCTAGGATATTGGGTTTGAAGTGGTATCTTCTATGACCCTTCAAATATTTCCTGGGTCAATTTGTAATTCTTGAGAAGTCCAAGATTTATATATTGAGAAATCTTTCCCGGTATGATGCTGGTGAGTTACTAAGAGCACTTACTGGCATATTGTTGAGAAAGTTCAACCTCGATTTGCCAATTAGAATGTGAACTAACTCTCTTTGGTTTGGAGACTCATGTTGCTGAAGTCAGTTATTGAGGCAATTCCAACCTATACCATGCAAACAACTTATTTACTTGTAAGGGTTTGTGATCAAGTAGATAAGTTGAGTAGGTGGTTTCCTTGAGGGTCTACCTCTTTGGCGCAGGGAATCCATCTTGTCAATTAGGAGTCCCTTTGTTTGCCAAAAGAGGCTGGTGGTTTAAGTCTGTAGCCTATGCATAATTGGAACTTAGTTCTCCTTGAGAAACTTGGATGGAGATTGATTACCGAGTTTGATAGTTTGTGGGATCAAATAGGTATTTTGAAATACTTATCTCCTTATAAGAATTTATTTTCAATTGAATATCCACTTAACTCATAACATCTTTGGAAAGGTATTCTTGCTGGTATGTATGTTTTGGAGAAAGGTTTGTATTGGCGGGTTAGGGATGGTGGTAATGTTAGGTTTTGGTTGGACAAGTGGTTGTTTGATGGGCCACTAATTTGATACCGTTCCAGTGATTTGGATGCATGAAAGGTAGGTTGGTCGGTTCGGGATTTCTTTAATAAGTATAATGCACTACTTTCTTCATTTTTTCTTGTTTCCCTACTCATTTGGTTAGGAAGATTAAAGTGGCTCCTGCTCAAATTAATACATCTAGATGCGTTGATTTGAGATGGTACCCCAATGGTATGTTCACTAATAAATTTGGCTTTATGCTATTCAATATGGTACCTCCACCTATACTCAGTGCGCAAATGAGTTTCAAACAACTAAACCTTGAGGATACAATGAAGCCTAATAACTATTTGCGTTTTGCATTGACGAGAATAGTCCACTAAGCATTGAGCAAAATATAACAAGAAAATCAATCTAAGAATAGAAGATGGAGGAAGAATAGAAAGAACTTTTGAGAATTTTTTGGTATATTTTCCAAATGAAATCTCACTCCTATTTATAAAAAATCTCAAGAGACATAACTTTCAATAGGTGTCTTTTCTGAATAATCAAATCTTTAAAGAATACATATTTATTCAACTATATCTCTTAAATATGTTACAACCGTAAAATAAGATCTGGAATAAAATTAATAAACCATAAACTATGATCTATCATGTCAAATAATCAAGAACAAAAAATAACAAAACTAGATGCGGAAGTGTACCTGAATCCATCGATTCCTTGAAATCTTCGAAACTTATGGTTTTGATCTTCCAAATTAGCACACAACTAATTTTGAGAGGGTGACTCTATTTTCTAAAGATGAAATATTAGAAAAGTTATTTATGTGTAATTTGGAGACAATAACACTAATATATAACTTTTGCACATTAACCCTAATTTTTAATTAGCCCATCATCAATTGGAAATTAGTTACTAGAGTATCTACATATATTTGACCCATACTTTATTTAATAATTGGTTTGATGAAAATGTGCAATTGCACACAATCGTTAACAAGTAATAAAGTGATAAGTATAGAGTATCGTCTCCATATGGATTGTATAAGCAATTCTTTGTGAAAAATTAAAACTTGAACAAATTGGTGGTGAAAAATAATATAGATTAAAGTATGGTGCAAATAATTAAGAGTGGATTAACTAAATAATTTAATTAACTAAAAATTACCTAAGTATGTAAAATAAAATAAACACAGAAAATATGCAAGTATTTAAGAGTTATCACAATAGCATGCTTCTAGTAGAATAATCTTCTTTCCTAGCTTAAATTTACTTAAACATTGTCAAAAGATGTTATGAAGATTCCGTGGCAAGTCGATTATTTACTAACCTTTATCTAATGGGGTAAAAATATTAAAATTATTTAATTACTAAGCCTATCTAGTATGTTTTTATGTTTAATAAACTTATAATTTCATAAACAAAACATTTTACAAGGTTATGTAAGGTAATAATAGTTTTGGTATTATTAAAATTTTAATCCCTAATTGATGAAACATACACAATACAAGTATTTTTTTTTCAATTAATTAAAACCTTAATTAGATTAATTAATTAATTCAGTCATTTCTTTACATTCATAATGCATAAGAAACATAGTCATGATTTTACTTGAATGAGTAAATAGATCGAAAGCACAAAACACCTTTAACAAAATTAAATAAACTAAACTATGGAAATCAAATCATTCTAACACCACAAGATTTAAGCAGTCATGATTTTATTAAAAACAAAACACTTAGTTGCAATCATGTTCATAAAAATGAGCAAAAATGAAAGATTTAAAGGAAAGAAGAAACTCTAAGCCGTTTTTGGTAGGTCTTCGAAGCACAGCTCGCTTGCTCCTTCCTTTGCTCTTCTTTTCTTGCCGAAAAACCAAGTAAAGAAGCTCTCACTGTGGCCAAATGGGGCTACTCTCAAACCTTGCAAACACTCTTTCGAGAGGGAGAGATATAGGGAATGGAGAAAAGAGAGAACAAATGAGAGAGGAAATTAAAAGAGATGGATAAGTGAAATGAGTGATTTGAGTGATCAGAAAGGGGACTATTTATACATGAGGGGAGTTGTAACATCCTAAAAATATGAGTATCGATATGTTGCATGTTTTGGTGTTTAGCTTGTGAATGATTAAATTTATGTGCTTAATATAGTCTTGAGAAGGCATGGGATTATTTGGAAGTAGAATAAATTTTAGTAATGAGTACTTTATTGAAGTGGAACAAGTGACCCTGTTGCTTAAGGTAATTAAGTGTCAAAAACTAGCATAAGATGAGCTAGTAGTAAAGTGGAGTTGGCGTCATATGTGTTGCTTGAGGGGAGAGGTTAGAATTCCATGGATTGCATTTTGGTGACTTTAATTTTGCACCTTTATGGCATGTGTCGGTCAAGCCTTATTTATGGTAAGATTGGACTATTTCTTTTATGGTAAGGTGGCTAATGGTTAAGGTAAGCTTGAACTTGGGGAAGGAAATCCTAAACTTATGGAATGTAGGGGGAACACAAGGCACGAATCAAGGATGTTGTCTTAGAAACTCTTGGGTGGCTAAAACTTTGACTTTTGGCCATTGTACATGGATGGTTTTGTGGCTAGGGGGATGTAACACCCCAAACCCGGCCCAAACGCTACGACCGAATTTGGGTTGCTACAGAGAAAACAATTTGAGAACCATTTTAAAACCGATTTAAGTTTTGTCGAAAACCTTGTGTTTTCAAGTCTCTTGTTAAAAACCATACTGAGTGTTGCTTAGAAATATTTATTAAGTCGGGTTGTTTATAGATTGCAAATGTGCCCGATGGCACGATAAAACATTTTGCGATTAAAATTTTAGAAAATATGTGGACTTAATTTAATGTTAAGAAATAGTTTAAACAAGTTAATCCAAAACATAGAATAATAAAAAAATATATCTAGGAGGCCTTATTACAACTTAGTTAAAATAAAACCAACATTAAATAAAATAAAACAAAATCCAAGTTCATCTAATTAAGATTTCCCTTTGCGCATGGCCACCTCGAGTCCATCCACTCCATCTCCGCGATCTACCCATCGCAAAATGTTAAGGGAAGGGTGAGTCACCAAGACTCAGTGTGTAATCCCCACCCGGTAAGATAACTCATACACAAGTCATTAATAAACATGCACATGCAACCCAACCTAACCATCCATACTCCTTTTCTACCCCCGTGTGGTCAAAACCACCGGTGGTCAAAACCACCGATGACTTAGAGTCACAAATCGGATGATGGGGCCAACCCATCGTGTGGTCAAAACCACCGATGACCATAGGTCACAATATATCAAATGTGGTCAAAACCATGGTGGTACCAAACCACCGGGACTTAGTCGCAAATAATCAATCGTTGTGGTCAAAACCACCTGATGACCATAGGTCACAAATAATCTGATGGGGCCAACCCATCTTGTGGTCAAAACCACCGACGACGATCCATATTTCATCCCCCTCCTCTCATCAATCCCACCATCACATGCTTACACATCAAATTTCATATATCATGTCATAGTATTAAACATCATGTGATGGCATGCAAACATATAAAAATTACAAGTTAGGGGACTTACTTGAAATCCATGATTATGCCACAAGCTAATCACAATCAAAATAATCAAAACAAATAATAATGTCATGTAAATTAATAAAGTGTGTAGAGATCTTACACACCTGTTACTATCGAAATTCCTAGATTCCGAAAAGCCGATCTATAACGTTAGATCTCTTGTCCTTACAAATGATTTGGTTTCCTACCAAATCCCGAGCCAAACGATAGTTCATCTACGAAAATCGGCCACACCTTAAAACACAAAATAGTTAACCTCCAAGCCTTGACTTAACGAATACCTAAAGGAAAAAGATTACTAAATCAAGTCCTTACCACCACTTACCCAAGCCGATTACTCCAAGGTGACGAGCTCACCTGCTTCTAAATTCCAAAAGCCCCTCCAAAATTGATTAAAGAACACCTCCCCCTCCTTGTTCAATATTCGGCCAAGGTGCTTAATAAAAAGGAAAGAAATTCGGCATTTCCAAGAGGTGTATTCGGTTAAGAGAACACAAAAGAGATGTTGGAATTTTCTAATAATTTTGAGCAATAGTGTAGGGGAGTTTCGGCAACAAGGTAATAGGCAGAAGAAGGAGAAAGAAAAGAAGTAGGGGGATTAATGGTGGTTTTCGGCTAAGTGGAAGAAAAAGGTGCTGGAAAATTTTGAGTAATTTGCCTAGGGGAAATTCGGCCAGCAACTTGGGAAAGAAAAGAAAAAATATGGCTAAATGATTTCGGCACTCCCCTAGTGTAATACTAAACCGATATTGGATGGCCCTAGAGAGTCCCTCATACGGCCATAACCTCTCCCTTTTTGCGATAATTCAGCCCTCAATTATCAAAGATTTAATCAAAGTTTATCTAACTTCTTATCCCCTAGCTACTCTCCACAATGTGAATAGAAATAAAATTTCAAAACCATTCTCTTCCAGCCGATTAGGATTAATCAAATAATATCTAATTAAACATTATTATCCTTAGCACCTCTTTGAAACAAAAAAATAAAATAAAGAAGCCATGTGCCCTCAAATTCCTTCCAGTAGAATACAACAACAACAAGGGACCATGTGCAGGCCATCACCCTTATCATCACGACAAAAAACAAAACCCACCACCGCTTTGCATCTTTGGTTCGAACACAGGACCTGGGAAACCCAAAGACCACATAGCGCCTGAGCCATTCGGCCAACCTATCTTTATGTCAAAAGCCCCAACATTTACTTATAAGACCTCCCTGGCCGTTTACCCCAAAAAAATTAAAAGTGCCAACGCCAGCTTCAAAGTGACTCGAACATGCGCCCTATCACTCCTCCAGCGCCTAAGTAGCACACGCATGACCACTTAGCCAACCCACTTTCATGTCAATAAGCCCTCCTAATTTAATTAAAAGGCCTTCCTAGGCCTAACGCCCAACCCAAAAGGAAAAAATATTTCCCCCTTGCTTCTTCCACAAATCGAACCTCCTCCCTCGTAACCCTCCCTTAGACGCACCAAGCCACTACACCAAATACATTCTTGTGTCATGTTTCCCTCGATTTTTATTTAAACCCTATCTCCACCTAGCTCCCTCCTTTTAAGTACTTTAATTTAATTCTTTTTTTTTAACCCAAATTCGACCTAAATCAGGGTTATTTCTAGACCCTAAATCATGCTAAATAAAATAATATTTATTCATTTCTTGAAGCCCACATGGAATTTATTTAAATTACAAATAGCCCCTAATTCAGGGTGTTACAATTCTACCCCCCTTAAAAATAATTTCGTCCTCGAAATTACTTTCTAACGAATAGTCGTACATCTAACTCACCGTCTTTGTGCTTATCTTTGCGCATTCGATCCTAATAGAACTATCCTACTTCCTAGGCACAATCTCTAAGTTCACAACCAAGGTTTTGTGCACTTCCCTAGTAAAACAAGAAAACTCTACAACGATCAAAGCAATTAAGGGTATTCCAGAAGTAAGGAACATACCCGTTGTCGCATCTGGTGCATCCTCCTCCTCGCGACGGCCAACTGCATAAACCACCCTTGGTTGCCTCGCCTCTGCACCTTCAGCACCTCGACCACGCCCGTTACCATTATCATTACCTCTAGCTGCACCTCGACCCCTCTGTGGTGGTCCTTCATTTCTAACCTGAGCGCGGTTCTGACCCTCTGGTTGATTCCTAGCTAACTTCCGAGGACAATCCCTTACACGGTGATCGTACGATCCACACTCAAAGCACCCTCGATTACCACTCCAACACTCACCCTTGTGAGGCTTGCCACACCGAGCACATTGTGGCGGCCATTGGGTATTGGCGCGGCGAGCCTAGCGGTTTGATCCGACCCATCAAACTTCGTCCTCTTCTCATTCATTACCCAAGAACCTTGAAGGTTCCGAGCTTCTCTTATTCCAATTCCGTTCTTGGTTCCGCTTAATGGGTGTCTTACTCCTCGGCAACTTTAGACTTCTCCACAAGAACAAGCAAACTCTGCGTTCTGTTGTGGAGCTATCATCATCCTCACTCATCTCTCGGCCCATCCTCGAATCTAACACAGCGTTCATGCTCGGTACCCACAATACCACGAGCATACCTACTCAACCGAAGGAATTCGGCCTCATACTCCGCCACGGTCTTATTGCCTTGGACCAGTTCAAGAAATCCTTTTCATTGTGCATCTACGTAGCTAGTTCCGATGTACTTCTTTTGATAGGTGGTTACGAAATACTCCCAAGTCAAATCATCTCATTGTCGCCCCATCTCGAACCGTAAGCCACCACCGATACGCTTCATCCTTTAGAAGCGACATCGCCCCTTTTAGCTTTTCCTCCTCGGTCAAAGTCAAGGTCATCCATGATTCTTGGATTGACTCTAGCGATATTCCATTGCCACTGGGTGCCACTCCCGACACACCTCGGAATACCTCCGCTCGTTAGATCGGAGTCGCTCGGGGACGATTTTCGAGCTCCTACATTTCCACCCGGCCCGACCACCATCTCCAAAACTCGCAACACACGGCTTGCGATACCGCCTCGCCACCGGCCCGATCCGGCTCCTCACTCTAAAAGTAGGAGGTGGTGGTGGCGATGGTACCTCATTTTCGAGAACCTTGTCGACTGACGGGTTCATAATCAGTCATCCTACCCCTACCACGTCCACGGCGTCCACGTCCTCTAGAACTCATTCTATCTATCTGCGCTTTTAATCGGTTAAGAAAAATTTTATGCGTTAGCATTTGTTTCACTTTATTACTCATGATTTAAATTTTATGGATAAGGTTTAATCAGAGATTCTTTCGAGCAAACAAAGTTTGATTTCCTATCCTAATTCACACAAAGAAGTTCATGCATCCATTCCTTAGTACTTTCCATACCTATTCACTCATCGGACATTTACGCCATTTCTATCCCGGGGTATTTTCGTCTTTTTCCCTACAGGTATTTTCAGTAATTTTCTAGAACCAAAATATTTTTCTTGATGATTTTCAAAGCAAGGTTTTGAATGTCTATAAAATCATTAAAATTTTTGGGCAAAACCATTGAACTAATATTTTATGGGTCGAGGGGCATTTTGGTAATTTTACTCCTAAGGGTATTTCGTAATTTTTCACAAGTCAAGTTTTTAGAGAAAACGTTGTAAAAGTAATGTTCTAGGATTTGAGAGAGTTATTGCACAAGTTTTGAAAACATTAGGGTTTGTTGTTTCATTCTATTTGAAAAACAAGGCTAATTCCTTTTCGGGTTTTAATCTTTGTGTTTAGCCTATGATTGAGCCCTCCCGGTCGGGGTGAATCAAAGCTACGCACCAGTGAGAAGTCGAGTGAAGAGGAGGTGGGTCACGCGGACCGCTTAAATACCAAGCTCTCACCGAACCTTTCTAGACATGCGCATGAGGTTACCACACCACCGAGCCCTCCGAGTTAGGGTGAGCCGAAGCTACGCACGGGTAGGATACTGCGAAGAGGAGGTGAGTCACGAGGGGCTGCTTAAATACCGGGCTCTTCCGGATCCAATCCTAGACATGCGTACAGGGGTTACCACACCCTAGCTCATTGACTAAGTCATAGGTTGGTTTAGTCCTTTAAGTCTTATGCTTCGTTTGTGTTTGAGTAATCTAACCTTAGGGTCCAAGTCCTATAAGTCTATCTACGTTCCATGCTTCCTACCCTTCTACAGAATATAATTCACCAAGAGGTTTAGATATACTTACCTGGCGGATAGGTTGCCGGAGACTCGGGCCATGCTGCTTAAAAACCCAAAAATCATACCATAAGGCCTACCAAAACATTTTTGGACCTTGGGCCCCCACAGCCGAGCTTTGAACTGGGCTCTGATACCAATTTGTAACACCCCAAACCCGGCCCAAACGCTACGACCGAATTTGGGTTGCTACAGAGAAAACAATTTGAGAACCATTTTAAAACCGATTTAAGTTTTGTCGAAAACCTTGTGTTTTCAAGTCTCTTGTTAAAAACCATACTGAGTGTTGCTTAGAAATATTTATTAAGTCGGGTTGTTTATAGATTGCAAATGTGCCCGATGGCACGATAAAACATTTTGCGATTAAAATTTTAGAAAATATGTGGACTTAATTTAATGTTAAGAAATAGTTTAAACAAGTTAATCCAAAACATAGAATAATAAAAAAATATATCTAGGAGGCCTTATTAAAACTTAGTTAAAATAAAACCAACATTAAATAAAATAAAACAAAATCCAAGTTCATCTAATTAAGATTTCCACTGCATGGCCACCTCGAGTCCATCCAGCTCCATCTCCGCGATCTACCCATCCGCAAAATGTTAAGGGAAGGGGTGAGTCACCAAGACTCGATGTGTAATCCCCACCGGTAAGATAACTCATACACAAGTCATTAATAAACATGCACATGCAACCCAACCTAACCATCCATACTCCTTTTCTACCCCGTGTGGTCAAAACCACTGGTGGTCAAAACCACTGATGACTTAGAGTCACAAATCAGATGATGGGGCCAACCCATCGTGTGGTCAAAACCACCGATGACCATAGGTCACAATATATCAAATGTGGTCAAAACCCTTTGGTGGTACCAAACCACTTTGGGACTTAGTCGCAAATAATCAATCGTTGTGGTCAAAACCACCGATGACCATAGGTCACAAATAATCTGATGGGGCCAACCCATCTTGTGGTCAAAACCACCGACGGCAGTCCATATTTCATCCCCTCCTCTCATCAATCCCACCATCACATGCTTACACATCAAATTTCATATATCATGTCATAGTATTAAACATCATGTGATGGCATGCAAACATATAAAAATTACAAGTTAGGGGACTTACTTGAAATCCATGATTATGCCACAAGCTAATCACAATCAAAATAATCAAAACAAATAATAATGTCATGTAAATTAATAAAGTGTGTAGAGATCTTACACACTATTTACTATCGAAATTCCTAGATTAGAAAAGCCGATCTATAACGTTAGATCTCTTGTCCTTACAAATGATTTGGTTTCCTACCAAATCCCGAGCCAAACGATAGTTCATCTACGAAAAATCGGCCACACCTTAAAACACAAAATAGTTAACCTCCAAGCCTTTGACTTAACGAATACCTAAAGGAAAAGATTACTAAATCAAGTCCTTACCACCACTTACCCAAGCCGATTACTCCAAGGTGACGAGCTCACGCTTCTAAATTCCAAAAGCCCCTCCAAAATTGATTAAAGAACACCTCCCCTCCTTGTTCAATATTCGGCCAAGGTGCTTAATAAAAAGGAAAGAAATTCGGCATTTCCAAGAGGTGTATTCGGTTAAGAGAACACAAAAGAGATGTTGGAATTTTCTAATAATTTTGAGCAATAGTGTAGGGGAGTTTCGGCAACAAGGTAATAGGCAGAAGAAGGAGAAAGAAAAGAAGTAGGGGGATTAATGGTGGTTTTCGGCTAAGTGGAAGAAAAAGGTCTTTGGAAAATTTTGAGTAATTTGCCTAGGGGAAATTCGGCCAGCAACTTGGGAAAGAAAAGAAAAAATATGGCTAAATGATTTCGGCACTCCCCTAGTGTAATACTAAACCGATATTGGATGGCCCTAGAGAGTCCCTCATACGGCCATAACCTCTCCCTTTTTGCGATAATTCAGCCCTCAATTATCAAAGATTTAATCAAAGTTTATCTAACTTCTTATCCCCTAGCTACTCTCCACAATGTGAATAGAAATAAAATTTCAAAACCATTCTCTTCCAGCCGATTAGGATTAATCAAATAATATCTAATTAAACATTATTATCCTTAGCACCTCTTTGAAACCAAAAAAATAAAATAAAGAAGCCATGTGCCCCTCAAATTCCTTCCAGCCGAATACAACAACAACAAGGGACCATGTGCAGGCCATCACCCTTATCACGCCAGCAAAAAACAAAACCCACATTCTTTGCATCTTTGGTTCGAACACGGGACTGGGAAACCAGCGACCACATAGCGCCAGGCCATTCGGCCAACCTATCTTTATGTCAAAAAGCCCCAACATTTACTTATAAGACCTCCCGGCCGTTTACCCCAAAAAATTAAAAGTGCCAACGCTTGGCATTGATTTCGAACATGCGCCCTATCACTCCTCCGGCGCCTAAGTAGCACACACGCTTGACCACTTAGCCAACCCACTTTCATGTCAATAAGCCCTCCTAATTTAATTAAAAGGCCTTCCTAGGCCTAACGCCCAACCCAAAAGGAAAAAATATTTCCCCCTTGCTTCTTCCACGAATCGAACCTCCTCCCTCGTAACCCTCCCTTAGACGCACCAAGCCACTACACCAAATACATTCTTGTGTCATGTTTCCCTCGATTTTTATTTAAACCCTATCTCCACCTAGCTCCCTCCTTTTAAGTACTTTAATTTAATTCTTTTTTTTTTAACCCAAATTCGACCTAAATCAGGGTTATTTCTAGACCCTAAATCATGCTAAATAAAATAATATTTATTCATTTCTTGAAGCCCACATGGAATTTATTTAAATTACAAATAGCCCCTAATTCAGGGTGTTACAATTCTACCCCCCTTAAAAATAATTTCGTCCTCGAAATTACTTTCTAACGAATAGTCGTACATCTAACTCACCGTGCTGTGCTTATGCTGCGCATTCTGATCCTAATAGAACTATCCTACTTCCTAGGCACAATCTCTAAGTTCGCAACCAAGGTTTCAAGCACTTCCCTAGTAAAACAAGAAAACTCTACAACGATCAAAGCAATTAAGGGTATTCCAGAAGTAAGGAACATACCCGTTGTCGCATCTGGTGCATCCTCCTCCTCACGACGCCAACCGCATAAACCACCCTTGGTTGCCTCGCCTCTGCACCTTCAGACCTCGACCACGCCCGTTACCATTATCATTACCTCTAGCTGCACCTCGACCCCTCTGTGGTGGTCCTTCATTTCTAATCTGAGCGCGGTTTTGACCCTCTGGTTGATTCCTAGCTAACTTCCGAGGACAATCCCTTACACGATGATCGTACGATCCACACTCAAAGCACCCTCGATTACCACTCCAACACTCACCCTTGTGAGGCTTGCCACACCGAGCACATTGTGGCGGCCATTGGGTATTGGCAGCAGCAGGCCTAGCAGTTTGATCCGACCCATCAAACTTCGTCCTCTTCTGTTCATTACCCAAGAACCTTGAAGGTTCCGAGCTTCTCTTATTCCAATTCCGTTCTTGGTTCCAAGCAATGGGACTGTCTTACTCCCTCAGCAACTTTAGACTTCTCCACAAGAACAGCAAACTCTCGTTCCTGTTGTGGAGCTATCATCATCCTCAGCTCATCTCTCAGCCCATCCTCGAATCTAACACAGCGTTCATGCTCGGTACCCACAATACCACGAGCATACCTACTCAACCGAAGGAATTCGGCCTCATACTCCGCCACGGTCTTATTGCCTTGGACCAGGTTCAAGAAAGCCTTTCCGCTGTGCATCTACGTAGCTAGTTCCGATGTACTTCTTTTGATAGGTGGTTCTGAAATACTCCCAAGTCAAATCATCTGCTTTGTCGCCCCATCTCGAACCGTAAGCCACCACCGAGCACGCTTCATCCTTTAGAAGCGACAACGCCCTTTTAGCTTTTCCTCCTCGGTCAAAGTCAAGGTCATCCATGATTCTTTTCGATTGACTCTAGCTTGATGATTCCATTGTGACTGGGTGCCACTCGACACACCTCGGAATACCTCGCTCTCGTTAGATCGGAGTCGCTCGAGGGACGATTTTCGAGCTCCTACATTTCCACCACCCCCGACCACCATCTCCAAAACTCGCAACACGACTTGCGAGCATCGCCGCCTCGCCACCCGGCGATCCGGCTCCTCATTTCTCTAAAAGTAGGAGGTGGTGGTGGCGATGGTACCTCATTTTCGAACCTTGTCACGACTGACGGGTTCGGACACCGTCATCCTACCCCTACCACGTCCACGGCGTCCACGTCCTCTAGAACTCATTCTATCTCATGCGCTTTTTAATCGGTTAAGAAAAATTTTATGCGTTAGCATTTGTTTCACTTTATTACTCGCACGAAATTTTATGGATAAGGTTTAATCGAGAGATTCTTTCGAGCAAACAAAGTTTCAGATTTCCTATCCTAATTCACACAAAGAAGTTCATGCATCCATTCCTTAGTACTTTCCATACCTATTCACTCATCGGACATTTCGCCCATTTCTATCCTGGGGTATTTTCGTCTTTTTCCCTACTGGGGTATTTTCAGTAATTTTCTAGAACCAAAATATTTTGTTGATGATTTTCAAAGCAAGGTTTTGAATGTCTATAAAATCATTAAAATTTTTGGGCAAAACCATTGAACTAATATTTTATGGGTCGGGGCATTTTGGTAATTTTACTCCTAAGGGTATTTACGTAATTTTTCACAAGTCAAGTTTTTCGAGAAAAACATTGTAAAAGTAATGTTCTAGGATTTGAGAGAGTTATTGCACAAGTTTTGAAAACATTAGGGTTTGTTGTTTCATTCTATTTCGAAAAACAAGGCTAATTCCCTTTTCGGGTTTTAATCTTTGTGTTTAGCCTATGACCGAGCCCTCCGGTCGGGGTGAATCAAAGCTACGCACCAGTGCAGTCTGAGTGAAGAGGAGGTGGGTCACGCGGACCGCTTAAATACCAAGCTCTCACTGAACCTTTCTAGACATGCGCACAGAGGTTACCACACCACTGAGCCCTCTGAGTTAGGGTGAACCGAAGCTACGCACCAGGTAGGATACCTGCGAAGAGGAGGTGAGTCACGAGGACTGCTTAAATACCAGGCTCTTCCGGATCCAATCCTAGACATGCGTCATGGGGGTTACCACACCCTAGCTCATTGACTAAGTCATAGGTTGGTTTAGTCCTTTAAGTCTTATGCTTCGTTTGTGTTTGAGTAATCTAACCTTAGGGTCCAAGTCCTATAAGTCTATCTACGTTCCATGCTTCCTACCCTTCTACAGAATATAATTCACCAAGAGGTTTAGATATACTTACAGGCGGATAGGTGCCTGAGGAGACTCGGGCCATCTTTGCTTAAAAACCCAAAAATCATACCATAAGGCCTACCAAAACATTTTTGGACCTTGGGCCCCACAGTAGAGCTTTGAACTGGCTCGATACCAATTTGTAACACCCCAAACCCGGCCCAAACGCTACGACCGAATTTGGGTTGCTCTGAGAGAAAACAATTTGAGAACCATTTTAAAACCGATTTAAGTTTTGTCGAAAACCTTGTGTTTTCAAGTCTCTTGTTAAAAACCATACTTGAGTGTTGCTTAGAAATATTTATTAAGTCGGGTTGTTTATAGATTGCAAATGTGCCCGATGGCACGATAAAACATTTTGCGATTAAAATTTTAGAAAATATGTGGACTTAATTTAATGTTAAGAAATAGTTTAAACAAGTTAATCCAAAACATAGAATAATAAAAAAATATATCTAGGAGGCCTTATTACAACTTAGTTAAAATAAAACCAACATTAAATAAAATAAAACAAAATCCAAGTTCATCTAATTAAGATTTCCACTGCATGGCCACCTCGAGTCCATCCAGCTCCATCTCCGCGATCTACCCATCTGCAAAATGTTAAGGGAAGGGGTGAGTCACCAAGACTCAGTGTGTAATCCCCCACCCGGTAAGATAACTCATACACAAGTCATTAATAAACATGCACATGCAACCCAACCTAACCATCCATACTCCTTTTCTACCCCGTGTGGTCAAAACCACCGGTGGTCAAAACCATCGATGACTTAGAGTCACAAATCGGATGATGGGGCCAACCCATCGTGTGGTCAAAACCACTGATGACCATAGGTCACAATATATCAAATGTGGTCAAAACCACTGGTGGTACCAAACCACTGGGACTTAGTCGCAAATAATCAATCGTTGTGGTCAAAACCACTGATGACCATAGGTCACAAATAATCTGATGGGGCCAACCCATCTTGTGGTCAAAACCACTGACGACAGTCCATATTTCATCCCCCTCCTCTCATCAATCCCACCATCACATGCTTACACATCAAATTTCATATATCATGTCATAGTATTAAACATCATGTGATGGCATGCAAACATATAAAAATTACAAGTTAGGGGACTTACTTGAAATCCATGATTATGCCACAAGCTAATCACAATCAAAATAATCAAAACAAATAATAATGTCATGTAAATTAATAAAGTGTGTAGAGATCTTACACACCTGTTACTATCGAAATTCCTAGATTCGAAAAGCCGATCTATAACGTTAGATCTCTTGTCCTTACAAATGATTTGGTTTCCTACCAAATCCCGAGCCAAACGATAGTTCATCTACGAAAATCGGCCACACCTT
Organism: Gossypium sturtianum; assembly: GCA_025698515.1. Taxonomy (NCBI): domain Eukaryota; kingdom Viridiplantae; phylum Streptophyta; class Magnoliopsida; order Malvales; family Malvaceae; genus Gossypium; species Gossypium sturtianum. The sequence continues at coordinate 124,813,650 of CM046953.1, read as the reverse complement.
AAAACACAAAATAGTTAACCTCCAAGCCTTCGGCTTAACGAATACCTAAAGGAAAAAGATTACTAAATCAAGTCCTTACCACCACTTACCCAAGCCGATTACTCCAAGGTGACGAGCTCACCTGCTTCTAAATTCCAAAAGCCCCTCCAAAATTGATTAAAGAACACCTCCCCCTCCTTGTTCAATATTCGGCCAAGGTGCTTAATAAAAAGGAAAGAAATTCGGCATTTCCAAGAGGTGTATTCGGTTAAGAGAACACAAAAGAGATGTTGGAATTTTCTAATAATTTTGAGCAATAGTGTAGGGGAGTTTCGGCAACAAGGTAATAGGCAGAAGAAGGAGAAAGAAAAGAAGTAGGGGGATTAATGGTGGTTTTCGGCTAAGTGGAAGAAAAAGGTCTTTGGAAAATTTTGAGTAATTTGCCTAGGGGAAATTCGACCGACAACTTGGGAAAGAAAAGAAAAAATATGGCTAAATGATTTTGCTCACCTCTAGTGTAATACTAAACCGATATTGGATGGCCCTAGAGAGTCCCTCATACGGCCATAACCTCTCCCTTTTGCGATAATTCAGCCCTCAATTATCAAAGATTTAATCAAAGTTTATCTAACTTCTTATCCCCTAGCTACTCTCCACAATGTGAATAGAAATAAAATTTCAAAACCATTCTCTTCCAAGTTGATTAGGATTAATCAAATAATATCTAATTAAACATTATTATCCTTAGCACCTCTTTGAAACCAAAAAAATAAAATAAAGAAGCCATGTGCCCCTCAAATTCCTTCCGGCCGAATACAACAACAACAAGGGACCATATGCGAAGCCATCACCCTTATCACGCCACCAAAAAAAAACCCACATTGCTTTGCATCTTTGGTTCGAACACGGGACTGGGAAACCCAGCAGACCACATAGCGCCCAGAGCCATTCGGCCAACCTATCTTTATGTCAAAAGCCCCAACATTTACTTATAAGACCTCCTGGCCGTTTACCCCAAAAAAATTAAAAGTGCCAAACGCGCTGTCAAAGACTCGAACATGCGCCCTATCACTCCTCGGCGCCTAGTAGCAGCACGCATGACCACTTAGCCAACCCACTTTCATGTCAATAAGCCCTCCTAATTTAATTAAAAGGCCTTCCTAGGCCTAACGCCAACCCAAAAGGAAAAAATATTTCCCCTTGCTTCTTCCACGAATCGAACCTCCTCCTCGTAACCCTCCCTTAGACGCACCAAGCCACTACACCAAATACATTCTTGTGTCATGTTTCCCTCGATTTTTATTTAAACCCTATCTCCACCTAGCTCCCTCCTTTTAAGTACTTTAATTTAATTCTTTTTTTTTTAACCCAAATTCGACCTAAATCAGGGTTATTTCTAGACCCTAAATCATGCTAAATAAAATAATATTTATTCATTTCTTGAAGCCCACATGGAATTTATTTAAATTACAAATAGCCCCTAATTCAGGGTGTTACAGGGGAGAATGGCCGAATGTTGTTAGTAGTTTGGCTAGGATTAGGAGTTAGTTTTGGTTAATTCTTAGCATTTTGTGTGAAATTTTCTTTTCTCTCCAAACTCTTTCTCTTAGCCGAATTTGAGCATTAGGTAAGCTTTGTTTCTTTTGGCCATTTCATTTCATTTTTACCATTTGGTCATATTTTTGTCTTACATCTCAAGACACTCTCTCCCTTGTGCCGAAATACCAAAGCATAAAGGCCATTTTTCTTTTCTTCTCCTCTTCACCATTGCCGAATGCTTCCTTGTCCCAAATCTCACTCTTTGCTCCTTTCTCACATTTGAAAAACCCAAAACACATTGTCTCCCATCTCTTTCTCCCCATGGCCGAATGGTGCTAACACCATTCTCTCCAATTTTCCTTTAAAGCCGAATCTTCTCTTCACTTATATTGTTTTGTTGATTATTCTTTCAACCTTCGTTTTAATCAATCGGTAAGAACCCTTTTCGAATCTTTATTCTCTTCTTTTTCTTAGCCGAATATATATTAGTTTGGGAGGGTCTTTTGATCGAAAATAGCATCCTTTATCCTTTTCTCTTAGACGATCCTTTCATTTTTTATAGTGTTATAAAGAAGGCCGAACTCGGAGTATTCATAATCATCGTGACACACTAGAAATCGAGTCGAAGTGTTAAGGTAAGGGTTCCTATCAAGGATTTCTATATTACTCGTCATATTTTTATAAATGGGCTACTAATCGATTTCGTTTTAGGGGACACTATCGCTCGATTATCATTTCCGTGAATGTAAGATTTTGTGGCAAACAAGATAGGTTTGAAAAGAGTAGTGAATAGTGTTCGGAAGAGGAGCGGTTCTGCTATTCCCTCTAGATTCAAGCGAAGGGCTGTTTCAACAATCCAAGATTTTCCACCGGGTTGTGGACCCTCATCCGACGAAAATCAATTATTTGAAGCCATTCGTACTCTTGAGCCTTTGACTATTCGTGGTTCTTCATCGGGTTATGAACTATCGATCGAGGAGAAATCACAAATAGCTGTTGTTCGAGATTCCAAGGGTAAAGATCTAGATCGTTCATCATTAGAATAGCTTTATATTAAATATTAGTGTTCTAATTAAGCGTGATAAATATTTAGGTATCGACGAGCGGGAAAGTATAGTACTCACCGTAATCAGGTGTGTAACTTCACACTTATCTCATGGGTTATACTATGCCGTAAGTATTCGATTAAAAATCGTAAAGTCGGTAAAATGGAAAATACGGTTTATTAGCACTTTTGGTGTGAAAGCATGAAAACAGTATTAAAGTTGTGAAAATTACAAATTTGCCCTTAATAAGCTATATTGTTAAAATATGATGATTTGGGCCATATGTGACAAACGAGCCATACGAATTATTTGATAAATTGGCCAAGTGAGAAAATTGTGGAAAGGGCCTCATGTGTATATATGGGCCAAAACTGCTAGATCGATATATGGGCCAAAACTGCTAGATCGATATAAGGGCCAAAATTGCTAGATCGTTAAATGGGTTAAATTGTTATTTTGACTAATGGGCCAAGTTGATAACTTGTAATACGGGTATTTTTGTTGAAATTTACCTTATGAATATAATGTGATGCATTCTATATATACATGACTGCATGGGTTGGGATAGCGCGAAGAGAAGAAAGGCTGTTTGCCAAAATCTAGTTCGGTGACACTGTCACAATCTAGTTCGGTGACTCTGTCACAATCTAGTTCGGTGGCTCTGCCACAAATATTTTAAATGGCTTAATGCCAGTGATTGGTGTGTTGGCGGGGTGGGTTGACTTGATCCCCACAGGTGTGATGGTTGGTACGGGTGGTGTGTAGCGGATGGAAATTAGATTTGGTTGGGAATTGCATATCACATGCATTTTTTTTTATATTTGATTTATATATTGTATTTTTTGTAAATGGGCTCAAGCCCAATTTAATGCTTAAATGGATTTGGCCCAGTGGACACGGTAAGTGGGTTACACATTGAGTTCTAAGTAACTCACCCTGTTTTTCTTACCCTTCTCAGATGATAATAATTGATAGAGGCTTGGGCCAGGGATGACTTCGTGTGGAGGCCATACTACGAATGATGGGTTTTTATAAACTTGAACTTCTTTTTAATATTTTTATTTTTATTTAAGTATTTTGATTGCGATGTAATAAGGCCTCTGGTATTATTTTATGGATTTTTATTCGTGGATGGAATTTTAATATGTTTTAGTTACTTAAATGGGGCTGTTTAAATTTTATAAATGATTTCCTAAACTTCCGTATAAAGAAAAATAGAAAAAAAAGAATTTTCTTAAATATCACTTAATCCAAAATATTTTGTGAAAACTCTTTTATAAGTTTAAGATTTCCACCAATTATTTCTCTGAAAATCAAATTGTAAATTCTTATGTTTTAAAATTATGGTTTTCAAATAAATCTCGGGTTAGGGTAAATTCCATTTTTTTCAAAATCGTTTTGAAGAATTGTTTTCATTAAAAGCAGTGATGACTAGATGTAAGTTCGAATTGTGTGGAATGCCAAGTCTGGTCTTAACGCATAGGCTGGGTTTAGGGTGTTACATTTTATGGTATCAGAGCCAGTTTTAAAACTCGACTGTGGTTTGGGTTCAACAAAAAAAATTTTGTTTAAAACTGTTTTAATTTCTAGACTTTATGTTTTAAGGGTAGTATGGCACCACGAACATCCGGCACCAAGCCAAGTAAGTATTTGTATATTAAATGTTTATTATTGTGATATGAACATAGGAACACTCTAGAACTTCTAGTTCTAGGTGTCGAAAACGGTAGAGATTGAGACTATAGGACGTGATTGCGAAAACAACTTTACCTCTTATATCTCATAAAATATCGTTAATAAACACTGAAATGGTATTCTGATTCATAAAACTTATAATCAGATTAAATCGAATTAATCATTATGAGCACTAGAGGACGTGGTCGTGGACGTGGTAGACGTGGCCGTGGTAGAGGATGAGGTGCTAGAGATGCAACTGAAGTGCCGGGTCATATGCCGGAAATGGATGCACCTGCTTCACCCGGGAGTGAGACTGGATCACATGACCATTCGAGAGAGGACAATGCTTTGACTCAAGCAATGTTGCGAGTCCTTGAAAGGGTTGCTGGGACTAGAACTGGTCCAGTAGTTCGTGGATAAATTTCGGAACGACTTAAATCAAGTGGTGCCGAGGTTTTTAGAGGTGTCTCCGTGTAGCTCCGAATGTTACGAAATATTGGCTCGAGGCTGTAGAGCGGATTATGGATGATTTGGAGTGCACCGCCGAGCAGAAACTAAGAGGAGTTGTGTCCTTGTTAAGGGACGAGGCGTATCAATGGTGGCTTACTGTTCGAGAAGGCACCGAGGCTGCATTGGTTACTTGGGATATCTTCAAAGCTACTTTTCAAGGGAAGTACATCGGGACAAGTTATGTAGGTGCCTAGAGGAAGGAATTCCTGATTTTTTTTCAAGGAAATAAGATAGTGGCAGCTTACGAGGCAGAATTTCTTCATTTGACCCGATATGCTCGCACAATAGTGCCGACAGATCATGAGCGTTGTGTATGCTTTGAAGATGGGCTGAATGATGAGTTGCGGGTACTGATAGCCCCACAACAAGTACGTATTTTTACCTCGCTTGTGGAGAAAGCCAAGATAGCCGAAGAGGCTAAGAGCTCAGAACGCCAGAATCGAGAAAGAGTCAGAGGCAAGAGGGATTTTAAGTACTCGGGTTCTTCTAAAAGGTTCCAGAAGAGGCCTCGAAATGATGAGCCAGCTCAAGCTAGAGCACCAGTGATTACCAATCAGAGTAGAGACTATGCTGACTGTGGAAAACGACACCCCGGGGAATGTTGGAGGAAAACTAGTGCCTGTTATAAATGTGGTTCCAAGGATCATCAGTATAAGAATTGCCCTAGACGGACTGATCCGACTCAGGAAGCTCGTAACCATGATGTTCAGCCAGCTAGAGGTACTCAGTAGCCACCGAGAGGCCGTGGACCAGGTCGTGGTGGTAATGGTAACGGACGTGGTCAAGGTGCACCGGGTCGAGGTAATGGCTTCAGAGGTAACGCGGAGGCAAGACAGCCGGGGTTGGTCTATGCGGTTAGGCGTCGGGAAGATGGCGATGCACCGATGTGATAACCTGCACGCGTTCTTCATCATTGATGTACACATTCGCTTTGATAGATATCGGGTCTACCCACTCGTATGTTGCTAGTGCCATATCTAGAAACCTGAATATTAGATCTGAGATTACCAATAGAGAGATGACCGTAATTAGTCCTTTAGGACAGTCGGTAATCGTGAATAAATTGTTTAGAGACGTGCCCTTGGAAATTCAAAGAGAAATATTTTTGGCTTAATTTGATGGATTTGCCTTTCGCGAGTTTGATCTTATTTTGGGCATGGATTGGTTGGTGAAGAAGCCGGGCGCAATTGGATTGTGCCGAAAAGCGGATGTCAATAAGGACTGTGGATGATGAGGAGGTAGTAATAATAGGCGAGCGAAGGAACTTTTTGGCAAATGTGGTATCTGCTTTGAAGGCAGAGAAGTTGGTGCGGAAAAGGTATGGAGCATTCCTAGCCTTCATTAGTGCTTTGGATGCCAAGGAACTATCGGTGGAAGGTGTAAAAACGGTGAAAGAATTTTCAAATGTCTTTCCCGAAGAACTTCTGGGTCTACCTCCAGATCGAGAAGTAGAATTTGGCATTGAGCTTTTGCCCGAAACGGCTCCAGTGTCTATTGCTCCTTATAAAATGGCGCCGAAGGAGTTAGCGGAGCTTAAAGCTCAAATTCAAGAATTGTTAGATCGGGGATTTATTCGACCGAGTGTGTCCCCGTGGGGAGCGCCGATTTTGTTCGTCAAGAAGAAGGATGGGTCGATGCGTATATGCACTGATTATAGGCAGTTGAATAAATTGACGATCAAGAATAGGTATCCATTGCCAAGAATTGACGACCAGTTTGATCAATTGAGAGGAGCTTCAGTTTTCTCCAAGATTGATTTAAGATCGGGTTATCATCAACTTAAGGTGAAAGAGGCAGATATTCATAAGACGGCATTCCGAACTCGTTATGGACATTATGAGTTTTTGGTTATGCCGTTTGGTTTGACCAATGCACCAGCTGCATTTATGGACATGATGAATCGAGTCTTTCAACCTTATCTAGACCGGTTCGTAGTGGTGTTCATAGATGATATCTTGGTATATTCGAGGAATGAAGAAAACCATGACTCACATTTGCGCATTGTGTTGTAAATTTTGCGAGATAACCAACTTTATGCCAAATTTAGTAAATGCGAATTTTGGTTGAAGGAAGTGACTTTCTTGGGTCATGTGGTGTCAGCCGAAGGAATAAGATTTGATCCTCGGAAGGTTGAGGCAGTGTTGGATTGGAAACCGCCGAAGTCAGTGGCTGAGATCCGAAGTTTCTTGGGTTTGGCTGGTTACTATAGACGCTTTGTTGAGTGGTTTTCGTTGATTGCTGCACCTCTAACCAAGCTGTTGCGAAAGGGGGTACCGTATGTGTGGACCGATAAATAAGCAAGAAAGTTTCGAGAAATCAAGAAGATTTTGTGAAGCGCCAAGATCGATTCGGATCGAAGGCTGGAAAAGAGTTTATCGCTTTCGCGTGATGCGTCACACACGGGTTTAGGATGTGTGTTGATGCAAGGTGGAAAAGTGGTGGCTTATGCTTCTCGTCCGATTGAGGCCGCAGACGAAGTCAACTACCCTACTCATGACTTGGAGTTAGGCTGCGGTGGTGTTTGCTTTAAAGATTTGGAGGCACTATCTCTACGGTGAGAAGTCGATCATTTATACGGACCATAAGAGTCTTAAGTACCTCCTTACCCAAAAGGAGTTGAACTTGAGACAACGAAGATGGGTGGAGTTGTTAAAGGATTATGACTTCTCAATCGAGTACCATCCTGGAAAGGCTAACGTGGTGGCAGACGCGTTGAGTCGTAAGGTAGTATCGGAGTTAAGAGCAATGTTTGCTCATCTCAGTTTATATGAGGATGGCAGTCTGTTAGCGGAACTTCAGGTGAAGCCATTATGGTTAGAGCAGATCAAGGAAAAGCAGTTATCAGATGAAAAGTTGGGTCCTTTAATGCAGCAAGTTGAAGGTGGTATAATAGGGGATTTTGGATTAAACAAGGATGGCGTGCTGTGTTTTCATAAAAGAGTTTGTATGCCCATGGATTCAGATTTGAGACAAATGATTCTACGAGAGGCGCATAGTAGCCCTTATACTATGCACCCCGGAGGAAATAAGATGTATCGGGATCTCCGTGAGTAGTATTGGTGGCCAAGGTTAAAGCGGGAGGTTACTGATTTTGTAGGAAAGTGTTTGACGTGTCAACAAGTGAAGGCGGAACATCAATTACCATCGGGTTTATTGCAACTGGTAAAGATTCCTCTATGGAAATGGGAGCGGATAACGATGGATTTGTTAGTGGGTTACCCTTAACACCTACTAAGAAAGATTCCGTTTGGGTGGTAGTTGATCGATTGACGAAGACTGCTCATTTTCTACCTGTTCGTACGGATTACTCATTTGCGCAGGTTGGCTAAGTTTGATTTATCTGAGATTGTGAGGTTGCATGGGATACTAGAGTCTATCATATCGGACAGGGATCCTAGGTTTACATCGCGGTTTTGGAAAGTTTTGCATGAGGCTTTGGGAACAAAGTTAAACTTCAGTACGGCTTTTCATCCTCAGTCAGATGGTCAGTCAGAAAGAGTAATTCAGATTTTTGAAGACATGTTAAGAGGTTGCGTGATTGACTTCAGAGGTAGTTGGGAGGATTTTCTCTCTGTTGGCGAGTTCGCAGATAATAACAGATTACCAATCCAAAGATTCAAATGGCACCCTATGAAGCATTATATTTGTTGTAGGTGTCGTACTCTACTTGTTGGACTCGAATTGGGGGAACGACAGTTGTTGGGTCCTGAATTGATATCTGAGACGGAAGAAAAGATAAGGGTGATTCGAGCGCGGTTAAAGGAAGCTTCGGATAGACAAAAGTGATATGCGGATCTGAAGCGTAAGGACATTCAGTTTGTGGTGGGAGATCAGGTCTTTCTAAAAGTCTCACCTTGGAAGAAGATTTTCAGATTTGGAAGGAAGGGCAAGTTGAGCCCTAGGTTCATTGGATGCATCGTGTGTTGAAGCGTGTAGGACCGGTGGCCTATCGCCTTGAATTACCTCCGAGTTGAGTCGATTCATAGTGTTTTCCATGTTTCTATCTTTGAGGCGTTATAGATCGAGATGCATCTCACATAGTACCTAGGTAGAAGAAGTGGAGTTAAGGCCGGACTTGTCTTTCGAGGAGGAACTAGTGAAAATCTTAGACCGTGATGTTAAGGTGCTAAGAAAGAAGACTGTGCCATTGGTTAAGGTTCTTCAGGCGTAATCACGGAGCGGAGGAAGCTACGTGGGAGCTCGAGGACTAATTCGGCAACAATACCCTCATCTCTTTTAATCGATGTAAATTTTGAGGACGAAATTTTTTTTAAGGAGGGTAGAATTGTAACATCCTAAAAATATGAGTATCGATATGTTGCATGTTTTTGTGTTTAGCTTGTGAATGATTAAATTTGTGTGCTTAATATAGTCTTGAGAAGGCATGGGATAATTTGGAATTAGAATAAATTTTAGTATTGAGTACTTTATTGAAGTGGAACAAGTGACCCTGATGCTTAAGGTAATTAAGTGTCAAAAACTAGCATAAGATGAGCTAGTAGTAAAGTGGAGTTGGCGTCATATGTGTTGCTTGAGGGGAGAGGTTCGAATTCCATGGATTGCATTTTGGTGAATTTAATTTTTGCACCTTTATGGCATGTGTCGGTCAAGCCTTATTTATGGTAAGGTTGGACTATTTCTTTTATGGTAAGGTGGCTAATGGTTAAGGTAAGCTTGAACTTGGGGAAAGAAATCCTAAACTTATGGAATGTAGGGGGAACACAAGGCACGAATCAAGGATGTTGTCTTGGAAACTCTTGGGTGGCTAAAACTTTGACTTTTTGCCATTTTACATGGACGGTTTTGTGGCTAGGGGGGAATGGCCGAATGTTGTTAGTAGTTTGGCTAGGATTAGGAGTTAGTTTTGGTTAATTCTTAGCATTTTGTGTGAAATTTTCTTTTCTCTCCAAACTCTTTCTCTTAGCCAAATTTGAGCATTAGGTAAGCTTTGTTTCTTTTGGCCATTTCATTTCATTTTTACCATTTGGTCATATTTTTGTCTTACATCTCAAGACACTCTCTCCCTTGTGCCGAAATACCAAAGCATAAAGGCCATTTTTCTTTTCTTCTCCTCTTCACCATTGCCGAATGCTTCCTTGTCCCAAATCTCACTCTTTGCTCCTTTCTCACATTTGAAAAACCCAAAACACATTGTCTCCCATCTCTTTCTCCCCATGGCCTAATGGTGCTAACACCATTCTCTCCAATTTTCCTTCAAAGCCGAATCTTCTCTTCACTTATATTGTTTTGTTGATTATTCTTTCAACCTTCGTTTTAATCAATCGGTAAGAACCCTTTTCAAATCTTTATTCTCTTCTTTTTCTTAGCCGAATATATATTAGTTTGGGAGGGTCTTTTGACCGAAAATAGCATCCTTTATCCTTTTCTCTTAAACGATCCTTTCATTTTTTATAATGTTATAAAGAAGGCCGAACTCAGAGTATTCATAATCATCGTGACACGCTAGAAATCGAGTCGAAGTGTTAAGGTAAGGGTTCCTATCAAGGATTTCTATATTACTCGTCATATTGTTATAGATGGGCTACTAATCGATTTCGTTTTAGGGGACACTATCGCTCGATTATCATTTCCGTGAACGTAAGATTTTGTGGCAAACAAGATAGGTTCAAAAAGAGTAGTGAATAGTGTTCGGAAGAGGGGCGGTTCTGCTATTCCCTCTACATTCAAGCGAAGGGATGTTTCAGCAATCTGAGATTTTCCACCGGGTTGTGGACCCTCATCCGGCGAAAGTCAATTATTTGAAGTCATTCGTACTCCTGAGCCTTTGACTGTTCGTGGTTCTTCATCGGGTTATGAACTATCGATCGAGGAGAAATCACAAATAGCTGTTGTTCGAGATTCCGAGGGTAAAGATCTAGATCGTTCATCATTAGAATAGCTTTATATTAAATATTAGTGTTTTAATTAAGCGTGATAAATATTTAGGTATCGACGAGGGAAAGTATAGTACTCACCGTGAATCGTGTGTGTAACTTCACACTTATCTCATGGGTTATACTATGCCGTAAGTATTCGATTAAAAATCGTAAAGTCGGTAAAATTGGAAAATACGGTTTATTAGCACTTTTGGTGTGAAAGCATGAAAACGGTATTAAAGTTGTGAAAATTACGAATTTGCCCTTAATAAGCTATATTGTTAAAATATGATGATTTGGGCCATATGTGACAAACGAGCCATACGAATTATTTGATAAATTGGCCAAGTGAGAAAATTGTGAAAAGGGCCTCATGTATATATAGGGGCCAAAACTGCTAGATCGATATATGGGCCAAAACTGCTAGATCGATATAAGGGCCAAAATTGCTAGATCGTTAAATGGGTTAAATTGTTATTTTGACTAATGGGCCAAGTTGATAACTTGTAATACGGGTTTTTTTGTTGAAATTTACCTTATGGATATAATGTGATGCATTCTATATATACATGACTGCATTGGTTGGGATAACTGACGGAGAGAAGAAAGGCCTGTTGCCAAAATCTAGTTCGGTGACACTGTCACAATCTAGTTCGGTGACTCTGTCATAATCTAGTTCGGTGGCTCTGCCACAAATATTTTAAATGGCTTAATGCCTGTGATTGGTGTGTTGGCGGGGTGGGTTGACTTGATCCCCACAGGTGTGATGGTTGGTACAGGTGGTGTGTAGCGGATGGAAATTAGGCTTGGTTGGGAATTGCATATCACATGCATTTTTTTTATATTTGATTTATATATTGTATTTTTTGTAAATGGGCTCAAGCCTAATTTAATGCTTAAATGGATTTGGCCAAATGGACATGGTAAGTGGGTTACACATTGAGTTCTAAGTAACTCACCCTTTTTTCTTACCCTTCTCGTGTAATAATAATTGATGGAGGCTTGGGTAGGGGATGACTTCGTGTGGAGGCCATACTACGAATGATGGGTTTTATAAACTTGAACTTCTTTTAATATTTTTATTTTTATTTAAGTACTATTTTGATTGCGATGTAATAAGGCCTCTGGTATTATTTTATGGATTTTTATTCGTGGATGGAATTTTAATATGTTTTAGTTACTTAAATGGGGTCATTTAAATTTTATAAATGATTTCTTAAACTTGCGTATAAAGAAAAATAGAAAAAAAATGAATTTTCTTAAATATCACTTAATCCAAAATATTTTGTGAAAACTCTTTTATAAGTTTAAGATTTCCACCAATTATTTCTCTGAAAATCAAATTGTAAATTCTTATGTTTTAAAATTATGGTTTTCAAATAAATCTCGGGTTAGGGTAAATTCCATTTTTTTCAAAATCGTTTTGAAGAATTATTTTCATTAAAAGCAGTGATGACTAGATGTAAGTTCGAATTGTGTGGCATGCCAAGTCTGGTCTTATCGCATAGGACGGGTTTGGGGTGTTACAGGAGTGGCTATTTTTAGCAAATTGAATCTGAAAACATCTCCCCCCATGTTCGACCGTTGCTTTAAGGAAAGGGTGTTGATGGCTTTGTTATTTTTAGCTTGGGGCATGAAAGAAAAAAGCTTGAAAAGAGGAGGGGGTTTAACGACATTATGAGGAAGTTTGTGGCCACTTTTTGAATAATTTAAATTATATTCGGGGGGCTGATTTGGGCTCTTTGATGGACGGTTGGGCCACTCTCCCTTAGTGGGTAATTTTAAGCTCTTTTTTCTTTAGCAGACTGTCTAATTTTTCTGCCCAATTTCTAAGCTGGGTCAAGCATGTCCTGTGACCCATTAACCCCTTAATTGGGGTGTCCAAGGCTTATTTTTAATTAGCCCTCCTCTACATGGCTTGTGCTATAGGGATGTTACAGTTATTTTGAGCTCTAAAAGGTGACCTCTAAGACTGCCCTTTATTCAAATGCACCAAATTGCTTCAAATTGTCAAAATTGTGTAAGTTTAGCATATAAATAATTAAAAATAGAGATTTGTATTTAATTTTGTCCAACTTAGATATTTTGTAATAAAATTAAAAGAATCTACTAAAACCACTTAGAATTTGAAAGAATTATTAGTCAGAATGTATTATAAAAGTATATATATTTTGGAGTTATCAATAATTAAAGCCTAATAAACCTTAACCAAATTAGATCACTTTTAGTTTGGGCTAACCTATTATGATATTAAATAATACTAACATGTAATTACTTTTATTATATATGTGATGTCCATATTTTCCAATAATTTCCCACTTGGACCATATATATACATTAATTACTCTATAATGACAGGTCATTATATAACCTTATGAGTTTAAAACTTTTCTATCATATCCAAAAAGTATTTCGAGCAATCTCATCCATTAATTATGTTAACAAAGAACCAATGCGACTTTCATTACATATATCATAACTAAATTCATTCCTGATTACATATATTAACACAACCAAATGACATACATCAAGTATGGATGTGTAGCATGGAAATTACATGCAATGTGAATCAAACATGCCTATTTCCAACTGGTCTTCCTTAAACTTAAGTGAGGTCAGTATCAAATAGAGTGAATAAACTAAATACTTCATTTTTTATTAGAAAAAAATGAAATACATAAATTTCTGAAAACAAACATAAAGCAAATAAAATACAAACTCCCACTAAACCATGATGTCCTCATATAATATAACACCTATATGAGCAATGTGCTCATGAAAGACCTTGGGTGGTAAACCTTTTATGAGCAGATTCGCTATCATGGAGTTTGTCCCAATGTGATCTATGGATATTTTAAATTGGTTAAATTGTGCAAGAAGCGATACCATAACCATAAGAACAAACAATTCCTCAAAAAGCTCAATCTTAAGTGCCTTAAGTCTTGAAGCAATGTAACAGCCCACTCGGCGGAGACTCAATATTCTGCCAATGTTTGGCATGTAGTTGGTAAAGTTAAGGGTAGAATTGAGTAATTGAATATTTGTTTTGGCTAAGTAGAGTATTATGTGTGTGATTCACCAATTAGCAAACTTTTAGTTTGGCGAACTCCTAATTTCGGTGAACTCTTCTGTTAAGTATTCGCCCATTCCAGACATGTTAGGCGAACTCGTTCACTCGTTAAATGTATGATGATTTATTTTTTTAAATTGAGGCATAGTTGGGACTTACTTAGATTTGAACTAGACCACTGTAGATAATTAGACATAAACTTGTTAAGTGCGCTAATCACGGGAATTAAGGGAGTTAGTGGAATTGTCTGATATTTCCACTAAACCTTGTCTTCGTTGCATGAGTATATAAATGTACCAGTGGCTATTCTAAGACACCTTTGCATCGTCTTCATCTTTCTTTAATTCCTTTGTAATTTCTAATGAACCCTTAGGTTAATATCGAAGTAATTTACGTGTTGTTCTGCTACATGCATAAGCATTAGAATTACTCAAAAGGAAGGAAACTTCCTTATTCTAGATTAAGTATGTAACAACCCAAACCCGGCCCAAACACTACGACCGAATTTGATTTGTTACGGAGTAAAACCTTGTGAACACACTTTCAAAAAAACATTTAATTTCCATTGAAAACTCCTCGTTTTCGGTTGTCTTGTCAAAGCTACCCCTTAGATTTAATTTGGAATTTTAATTAAGTCCGTTTGTTATACCAGTTTCATGTGTGCCCGATGGCACGAATAGACTTTTTCGTGTCAACTTAAGAAAACAAGTGATTTTAGTTCAATTTAATAGTATAGTTTAAGCAAATATCCCACATAAAAGAAAATAACACAAATATAGTTTATGGAGGCCTTATTACAACCAAAGTAAAAATAAGCAAATATAAAATTCTATAAATTTAAATCCACTGCATGGCCACCTCGAGTCCAACTGGCTCCTCCACCGCCATCTACGAGTCACCTGAAAAATGTTAAAGGAGAAGGTGAGTCACCAAGACTCAGTATGTAACCCTTCCCTGTTAATACAACGTTTCATACACAACATATAACGATTAATTATGCAGAGTATCGTGTACCCAACCTAGCCAACCAAACACCTTTGTCTACCCCATGTGGTACCAAACCACGGTGACCGTAGTCACGATGTGTTACCAAAACACCGGTGGTGCCAAACCCACGGTGACATATAGTCACAATGTGCTACCAAAGCACCTGGTGTCCGTGAGACACAAATCGGGTGATGGGGCCAACCCATCGTGTGATACCAAATCACCGGCGCACGATCCCATATCTCAAGTGGGGCCAACCCACGGTGGTGTTAACCACGGGGACAAGTCGCTATGAGGTACCAAACCTCCGGAGGTACCAAACCTCTCCGGTGACATATAGTCACAGTGTGTTACCAAAACACCGGTGCTCGTCAAAGACGATATCACCGCCCCTCCTCTCATCAACCCATGACAAGCGATTAACAACAGGACATACATATATCACATGTATCAAATAATCCATGCTTCCCAAAAGCATTATTATCAATCTCATACAAATAGAGACTTCTGGGATCCCCGCTTGTACCATTAAGGCACTAACGCCCTATCTACACAGAGTGCATTTACACATAACATACACTTAATACACTTTATTAACTATTATAAGTGTGTATGTACACACCGATATCGATGGTAGTCCTAAATCCCAAAGAAAGCGTTGGTCACCACAGATCCACTTGTCCTATATTCGGCCAAATCTATGGATTAGTCTTATGGCCTATTCGGCCTAATTAACTTATTTGGGAGGGGTTCCTTGTGAACCCGAGATCTTACCTTAACACTCTTTGCTATTATCTACAGTGACTTGATACTCGAATCATTCTCGTCACCATCATTGATTAGCAAGTAAACCAATAACCTTCGGCTTTTAATCAAATTGCTAGAATAAGGAGATTGATCTTACCACCACTTACCGAAATTGAACACTAGAGATCAGGCTGTGAGTCGACTGTTTTACTTCCCTGAATACCTATAAGAAATCGGTTACTAACCGTTTAGAAGCCATTGCCGAAATCGGCACCTCTCCTTGTAAAAGAAATCGACATAAAAAGAGAAAAGGGAAGATGGACATTCGGCCAAGATCACTTACCACCTTATGAACCGATTGAATGAGAGTCTAGAGGAGATTACTCCTGCTTGCTATTCGGCCACGTCTTGGAATATGAAGAGGGGAAATTCAGCTATCAGAAAGAAAAAAGAAAGGAAGACAAATGAAGAAATCGGCACTTCCAATGGTATATTCGGCCAGAGAGAGTTAATAGGGGAGGAAAGAAGTTTCGGCTAAAGAGCTTGGGAGAACAAAGAAAATAAAAGAGCACAGGGGAGAGGGGTTAGGGTTTTTCGGCAACTAGCAAGAATGGAAAAAAAAACCAAAACAATGAGCTAGGGTGGGGTTTTTATAAGCATTCGCCCCCCTCTTCAAGCTTGTCAGTCCAACCTTGGCAACAAGGAGTTCAACTCTAGCCAACTCCTAATTTTCCTCTTGGCCATTCATTTGATTTAATTCAAATAACTTTGAATTAATAAAAATAATCTCCTAATATTCCATCCATTATCCTTGAATATCTTCTCATTATTACTATTATTAAGCACATAAAACTCTCCTATTATCCTTTAATAACTACACCTAATAAAAGAGTTTGAAGGAGAAAACTCTCCCCCTTGTGCCGTCCAAATAAAAACAAAAAGAAGAGGATTTTGTGACTCGAACACAAGCTCTCCCTTGCTCCTTGGTGGCGTCACATGTAGCTCTTAAGTGGGCTTTTTTGCCACTTTACCAAGGGCTTTTTAGTGTTAAATTACCCACATTTATTCTTATAACACCCACTTACTAAGGCTCCCTTCTTTTAACAGTTAACAACTAAAATTTCCTACCAAATCGAGCCAACACAAAGCCTTAAATTGATCCTTATTATTCCATAAATAATGGCATGTAGAGTTCATACATAAGAAAAATAATTTATTTCCAAATAGCCCCGTTTTGGGATGTTACAGATTCTATTTCTTAGAATGAATTTCGTCCCAAATTCCTTGATCAAAAGAGATGGGGGTATTGCTGCCGCATCACCTCCTCGGGCTCCCACGTAGCTTCTTCCACTCCGTGGTTCCGCCATAACACTTTTACTAAAGGCACTGCCTTCCTACGCAGAACCTTCACATCTCGGTCTACAATTTGAACCGGTTCTTCCTCAAAAGATAAATCCGAGTTCACCTCGATCTTCGCGCATCGCACAACGTGCGAAGGATCTCGACCGATACCGCCTCAAAGATTGATACGTGAAAGACGTCATGTATCTGACTTAGTTCTGCCGGCAACTCTAGCTGATAAGCTACCGGTCCCACTCGCTTCACAACAGTATATGGCCCAATAAACCTTGGGCTTAACTTCCCTTTCCGTCCAAATCTCAACACCTTTTTCCAAGGCGACACTTTCAGAAAGACTTTGTCTCCCACAGATACTCCACTTCCTTGCGTTTGAGATCGGCATAAGACTTACGCCTATCTCGATGCTTCCTTGAGACGAGACCGAATCACCTTGACTTTGTCCTCGCCTCGCTACGATTCTGGACCTAACTTGTCTTTCTCCCAACTCCGTCCAACATGTAGGAGTACGACACTTTCGCCCATATAGGGCCTCGTATGGAGCCATTTGAATACTCGCTTGATAACTATTGTTATAGGCGAATTCCGCTAATGGTAGGTACTCCTCCCAACTACCACTAAAATCCAAGACATGACCTCTTAACATGTCTTCTAAAATCAGATCACTCTTTTTCGATCGTCCGCCGATCGTGGATGGAAAGTCCGATCAAATCTAACTTAGTGTACCTAAAGCTTGATGCAACGCTTTCCAAAACCTTGACGTGAATCGGGGTCCCTATCCGAGATAATCGACACCGCACGCCATGCAACCTCACTATTTCACCCACATACGCCTTCGCTAACTTCGGAGTGAGTAATCCATTCTCACCGGCATGAAGTGAGCTGATTTAGTTAGGCGATCCACAATTACCCAAATCGCATCCTTCTTGGTGGGCGTAAAGGGTAGCCCACTAACAAAATCCATGGTGATCCTCTCCCATTTCCATTGGGGATCTTTATCTGGTTGAAGTAGTCCCGATGGTGGTGATGTTCACCCTTAACCCGCCGCACGCCGACACTTCCCTACGAACTCCGTTATCTCACGCTCAACCTGTGCCACGAACTGCTTTCCGCAAATCTCCATACATCTTGCTTCCCCGGGATGCATAGCGTATGGGCTGCTATGTGCATCTTGGAGAATTTTCTCGCTTTAATTCGGATCCTTTGGCATACATACTCGTCCTTGAAAACAAAGCGCTCCTTCACATGCATGCATCGTACCCTTCCAAACCACCGCCTTGAACTTGTACCCTCTTAGCGCCAAGCCTTCATCCATTAACGCTTTTCTTTAATCTCTCAACCCAAGTCGGCTTTACTTGGAGTTCCGCCAAAAGACTCCCATCATCATACAGACTTAACCGAGCTTAACATTGCTCTTAAGTCCGTCACCACCTTCCGCTCAATGCGTCGCCTACCACATTAGCCTTTCCGGATGGTACTCGATTGAACAATCATAGTCCTTTAGTAGTTCAATCCACCGACGCCGCTCTCGATTCGAGATCCTTCGAGTCGAAGATACCTCAAGCTTTTGTGATCCGTGTAGACCATCGACTTCTCTCCGCATGTAATGTCTCCATATCTTCAGAGCGAAGACGACCGCCGCTAACTCTAAGTCGTGAGTTGGGTAGTTAACCTCATGCGATCTTAATTGACGGGATGCATAGGCTACCACCTTCCCATCCTCGCATCAACACACATCCCAAGCCGGGTGTGAGATGCATCACAATAAACCGTGAATAATTTTCTCGCTTCAGTCGCACCAAAACCGAGCTTCCACAAAATCTTCCTTAACTTATCAAAGCTTTCTTGCTGCTTCTCCGTCCATACAAATGGGACACCTTTCCTTAGCAACTTAGTTAACGGCGCTGCTATTAGAGAGAATCCTTCCACGAATCTCCGATAGTATCCTGCTAAACCCAGAAAACTTCGTATTTCAGCCACCGTCCTAGGTGGTTTCCAATCCAATACTGCTTCAATCTTGCGAGGGTCTACCCTAATTCCTTCAGCTGACACTACATGACCTAAGAAAGCTACCTCCCTAAGCCAAAATTCACACTTACTGAATTTGGCATATAACTGCTTCCCCCTCAATACTTGCAGAACTATCCGTAAATGCTTGTCATGCTCCTCTTCTGTCTTTGAATAAACCAATATGTCGTCTATAAACACCACGACGAACTGGTCCAAGTACTGCTGGAATACTCTATTCATCAAGTCCATGAATGCCGCCGGCGCATTAGTCAACCCGAATGGCATCACCAAGAACTCGAAATGCCCATACCGAGTTCGGAATGCCGTTTTGTGAACGTCAGCCTCCTTTACCTTAAGTTGATGATATCCTGACCTCAGGTCTATCTTCGAAAACACTGAGGCACCCTTCAGTTGATCAAACAAGTCGTCAATCCGAGGCAACGGATACTTATTCTTGATCGTTAACTTGTTCAACTGACGGTAGTCGATGCACATCCGCATAGAACCGTCCTTCTTCTTGACAAACAAACACAGTGCTCCCACGAAGATATACTTGGTCGTATAAACCCTCTCTCCAAGAGCTCCCGAATTTGAGCCTTTAGCTCCACCAATTCCTTTGGTGCCATTCGAGACGGTGCTATGGACACAGTGTGCCGTTCGGTAGCAAGTCTATACCGACTCGACTTCTCGATCCGGGAGGCAAACCGGAAGTTCTTCCGGGAACACATCAACAAATTCCCAACCGTTCGGACTTTTTCAATTACCAATCCCTTAGCTTCCAAAGCACGATTTGAACCAAATACGCCTCACAACCCTTCTTGACCATCTTTTCAACCTTCAAGGCGCTCACTACATTGGCTAGATAATTCCTTCGATCTCCTATCATAACCACTTCATCACCTTCACTGCCTTAGGACCATGCGCTTAGCCGCGCGCAATCCAAACTCGCTTGGTACTTAGCCAACCAATCCATACCAAGGATCAAATCGAACTCCCCAAACGGTAGTTCCATTAGATCACCTACAAATACTACCCTTGAAGTTCTAGGGTACTCCTCTATAAAGTCTATCTACGACTACGGAGTGACCTAAGGGGCTAACTACAGTCATCTCCCTAGAAGCGCTTTGAGTTTAGGTCCATAGTTCCTACCACACTACAAGCAATGCACGAAAAGGCCGAGCCCACATCAATCAATGCAACATAAGGAAAACCGAAAATTAGAAACGTACCGGTTATGACATCCGGTGCGTCACCTTCTTCGCGACACCTTGCTGCGTAAACTAAGCCAGGTTGCCTAGCCTCTGTGTTGCCTGAACCTCTGCCTTGAGTTCCACGACCTCGGTTAGGACCGTTGTTTCCTCTACCATTACCACGACCCTCCGTGGTCCTACATTTCTATCCCCGAGCACTGTTCGCCTCTTCCGTCGCTTCTTAGCTAGTTTTTGGGGACAATCTCTGACGCGATGCTCCAAAGACCCACACTCAAAACATCCTTTGTCACCAGTCCAACAACCTCCCCAATGGGTCTTTCCACAACGATTACACTGAGTCGGCCTTTGATTAGCGATCGTGGGCCTTGTCACCGATTGGGCCCACTTGGCCTAACCTTTTTCTCGAGCACTTCCGCTTGATCCGGTGACCCAAAACTTCTCTTCCGATTGTTCTTACTATAGTTACGCTCACACGACCTCCTTGATTCCTTCGGCTACCTTAGCCTTCTCCACTAGGGATGAGAACTCACGAACTCTTTGTGGGGCAATCAAGAACCTTAAATCATCTCGAGTCCGTCCTCAAAGCGGACATGGCGCTCATGTTCAGTAGCCACAATGCCTCTCGTGATATCTACTCGGCCTTAGAAATTTCGCCTCATATTCGACACGGACTTAGTTCCTTGAACTAATCCCTGAAAAGCCTTTCTCTGCTGGCGGCTGGTGTAGCCGATGCCCACATACTTTTTCGATAGGTGGTTCGAAATACCCTAAGTCAAATCATCGGGCCAGAGCCCCATCTCGAACCGTAAGCCACCACCGAGCACGCTTCATCCTTTAGAAGCGACACGCCTTTCACTTCTCTTCCTCGGTCAGTCAAGGTCATCCATGATTCTTTCATTGACTCTAGCCAATATTCCACAGACTGGGTGCCATTCCCGACACACCTCGGAATACCTCCGCTCCGTTAGATCGAGTCGCCGGGGACAGATTTCCGAGCTCCAACATTTCCACCAGCCCCACCACCATCTCCAAGACTCGCAACACGCCTTGCGAGCACCGACTCACCACCGGCCTCGCTCCCGGCTTCACTCTAAAAGTAGGAGGTGGTGGTGGCAGTGGTACCTCATTTTCCGAACCTTGTCCTGACCTGACGGGTTCAGACACCATCATCCTACCCTACCACGTCCACAGCGCCCACGTCCTCTAGAACTCATTCTATCTACCGCGCTTTTAATCTGATTAAGAAAATTTTATGCGTTAGCATTTGTTTCACTTTGTTACTCGCGAAGAAATTTTATGGATAAGATTTAATCAGAGATTCTTTCGAGCAAACAACGTTTCAGTTTCCTATCCTAGTTCACACAAAGAAGTTCATGCATCCATTCCTTAACACTTTCCATACCTATTCACTCATCGGACATTTCTGCCCATTTCTAACCCAGGGGTATTTTCGTCTTTTTCCCTACAGGGGTATTTTCGTAATTTTCCAGAACCCAAAATATTTTGCTGATGATTTCCACAGCTAAGTTATTGAATGTTTTATAAAATCATTGGAATTTTGGGGCAAAACCATTGAGTTAATATTTTATGGGTCAGGGGCATTTTGGTAATTTTACTCCTAAGGGTATTTCTGTAAAATTTTTTTCCGCCAGTCAAGTTTTCCGAGAAAACATTGTATACGTAGTGTTCTAGGGTTCAAAAGGGTTATTGGACAAGTTTTGAAAACACTAGGGCTGGTTATTCATTCCATTTCAAAAAAAACAAGGCTAATTCCCTTCTCGGGTTTTAATCGTTGTTTTTAGCCTATGACCGAGCCTTCCTGGTCAGGGTGAACCAAAGCTACGCACCAGGCAGAATTCAAGTGAAGAGGAGGTGAGTCACGAGGACTGCTTAAATACCAAGCTCTCACTGAACCTTTCTAGACATGCGCACAGAGGTTACCACACCACTGAGCCTTCTGAGTTAGGGTGAACTGGAAGCTACGCACTGTAGGATACTGCGAAGAGGAGGTGAGTCACGAGGACTCGCTTAAATACTGTGCTCTTAGGATCCAATCCTAGACATGCGCATAGGGGTTACCACACCCTAGCTCATTGACTAAGTCATAGGTTGGTTTAGTTCTTTAAGTCTTATGCTTCGTTTGTGTTTGAGTAATCTAACCTTAGGGTCCAAGTCCTATAAGACTATTCTACGTTCCATGCTTCCTACCCTTCTACAGAATATAATTCACGAGAAAGGTTTAGATGTACTTACAGGCAGATCGGTCTCGGAGACTCGGGCCATCTTTGTTTAAAAACCCAGTAAATCATACCATAAGGACTACCAAAAACATTTTTTTGGGCCTTGGGCCCCCACAGTAGAGCTTTGAACTGGGCTCGATACCAGTCAGAACAACCCAAACCCGGCCCAAACACTACGAATCGAATTTGATTTGTTACTGAGTAAAACCTTGTGAACACCCTTCAAAAAACATTTAATTTCCATTGAAAACTCCTCGTTTTTGGTTGTCTTGTCAAAGCTACCCCTTAGATTTAATTTGGAATTTTAATTAAGTCCGTTTGTTATACGGTTTCATGTGTGCCCGATGGCACCTAATAGACTTTTTCGTGTCAACTTAAGAAAACAAGTGATTTTAGTTCAATTTAATAGTATAGTTTAAGCAAATATCCCACATAAAAGAAAATAACACAAATATAGTTTATGGAGGCCTTATTACAACCAAAGTAAAAATAAGCAAATATAAAATTCTATAAATTTAAATCCATCGCATGGCCACCTCGAGTCCAACTGGCTCCTCCACCGCCATCTACGAGTCACTGAAAAATGTTAAAGGAGAAGGTGAGTCACCAAGACTCGAGATGTAACCCTTCCCCTGTTAATACAACGTTTCATACACAACATATAACGATTAATTATGCAGAGTATCGTGTACCCAACCTAGCCAACCAAACACCTTTGTCTACCCATGTGGTACCAAACCACTTGGTGACCGTAGTCACGATGTGTTACCAAAACACCGGTGGTGCTAAACCACTTTGGTGACATATAGTCACAATGTGCTACCAAAGCACCGTGTCCGTAGACACAAATCGGGTGATGGGGCCAACCCATCGTGTGATACCAAATCACCGCGACGATCCCATATCTCAAGTGGGGCCAACCACGGTGGTGTTAACCACGGTGGACAAGTCGCTATGAGGTACCAAACCTCCGGAGGTACCAAACCTCCGTGACATATAGTCACGGTGTGTTACCAAAACACTGGTGCTCGTCAGCACGATATCACTGCCCCCTCCTCTCATCAACCCATGACAAGCAGTTAACAACAGGACATACATATATCACATGTATCAAATAATCCATGCTTCCCAAAAGCATTATTATCAATCTCATACAAATAGAGACTTACCGGGATCCCCGCTTGTACCATTAAGGCACTAACGCCCTATCTACACAGAGCAGATTTACACATAACATACACTTAATACACTTTATTAACTATTATAAGTGTGTATGTACACACCTGATATCGATGGTAGTCCTAAATCCCGAAAGAAAGCGTTGGTCACCACAGATCCACTTGTCCTATATTCGGCCAAATCTATGGATTAGTCTTATGGCCTATTCGGCCTAATTAACTTATTTGGGAGGGGTTCCTTGTGAACCCGAGATCTTACCTTAACACTCTTTGCTATTATCTACCGTACTTGATACTCGAACCGCTTCGTCGACCATCATTGATTAGCAAGTAAACCAATAACCTTTCGCTTTTAATCAAATTGCTAGAATAAGGAGATTGATCTTACCATCACTTACCGAAATTGAACACTAGAGATCAGGCGTGGAGTCGACTGTTTTACTTCCCTGAATACCTATAAGAAATCGGTTACTAACCGTTTAGAAGCCATTGCCGAAATCGGCACCTCTCCTTGTAAAAGAAATCGACATAAAAAGAGAAAAGGGAAGATGGACATTCGGCCAAGATCACTTACCACCTTATGAACCGATTGAATGAGAGTCTAGAGGAGATTACTCCGCTTGCTATTCGCCACGCCTTGGAATATGAAGAGGGGAAATTGGCTATCGTAAAGAAAAAGAAAGGAAGACAAATGAAGAAATCGGCACTTCCAATGGTATATTCGGCCAGAGAGAGTTAATAGGGGAGGAAAGAAGTTTCGGCAAAGAGCTTGGGAGAACAAAGAAAATAAAAGAGCACAGTGGGAGAGGGGTTAGGGTTTTTTAAGCAACTAGCAAGAATGGAAAAAAAACCAAAACAATGAGCTAGGGTGGGGTTTTTATAAGCATTCGCCCCCTCTTCAAGCTTGCCGTCCAACCTTGGCAACAAGGAGTTCAACTCCTAGCCAACTCCTAATTTTCCTCTTGGCCATTCATTTGATTTAATTCAAATAACTTTGAATTAATAAAAATAATCTCCTAATATTCCATCCATTATCCTTGAATATCTTCTCATTATTACTATTATTAAGCACATAAAACTCTCCTATTATCCTTTAATAACTACACCTAATAAAAGAGTTTGAAGGAGAAAACTCTCCCCCTTGTGCCGTCCAAATAAAAACAAAAGAAGAGGATTTTGTGACTCGAACACAAGCTCTCCCTTGCTCCTTGGTGGCGTCACATGTAGCTCTTAAGTGGGCTTCTTTTGCCACTTTACCAAGGGCTTTTTAGTGTTAAATTACCCACATTTATTCTTATAACACCCACTTACTAAGGCTCCCTTCTTTTTTTAACATTAACAACTAAAATTTCCTACCAAATCGAGCCAACACAAAGCCTTAAATTGATCCTTATTATTCCATAAATAATGGCACAGCAGTTCATACATAAGAAAAATAATTTATTTCCAAATAGCCCCGTTTTTGGGATGTTACAAAGTATTACTGATTTTTGCATGCATGCCAAGTTTTGATAGATTAATGATATGATAAGAATAATTATCTTTCTTTTAGTTCAACAAACTAACGAGGGTCCCAATGATAAAGGCAAAGGACCTGCTTTGTAGATTTTTTGCTAGAGTTTCTGGTGACTTCTTTCTTACTTCTATGTGCTGTAAATTATTAAATATATATTCTGTGTAAGGTAAGTAAATTCTCAGAACCATATGAGTGGTATTTGTGTGGATAATGACAATCTGGTGTTGTCAGTTTGAATTCAGTTAGTCTGTGTTACGAAGTCTACACCATCCTTCATGTTCAAGCCAGTATCATCTATCTGTGATATGTGAGATATAATTTGTGGTGATGGAGAATAGGAGATATGTTTTTGATGCCTCCGATAGGGCAGCTATATTGCAAACCAGACTAGTAGATTGCGAGAAAACATATTGTTCTGAATAAATGATATGAGGAGTTAAGAGGGAGTATGTATATGAATGAAATTGTACGATATGCTTCTGACTCTAAATTCTGGGTACGTGGTTGGCATGAATATGGGTTGTTTATGTCGTGTTAAGTTGGCGGACAATATTCGCCCATGTGTTATGTAAGTTGGTGTATTCAGTCTATATGTGTTCTGTGAACTCTAGTGGGCGTATTATGTAAATTATTTTGAAATCAATATGTATAGCAAACTTCCATTTTGTCAAGATATTGTTTATTGAGAGTATTATTGTATTTAAATGCTTGGATTTAAGTTAATATATTTTAATGCATTAAACTACCTTTTTGAATCTATTCGCCAAAGGAATTGAGCATTATTTTTTAACTGCTAATGATGTAAATTTAAACCCTTCCGAAGTAATAGTTCTCCATATGATTTAAACTCAGAAACCTTTAAATTTTTTTTACTAAAGCTTCCTCTGAATGATTTGTTTAAATATTTGTCTAATTTAATGTTGTAACACATCACACTTGGATCCAATCATCGGGTCCGGTTTGGTGCATTACAAGCAACATTGAACATCTCCATAATGTACTCCCTCACGTTTCCTTAACCCTTATACTTCATAGACATCAAAGAAGTCAGAAGTGATGTCATCTCAACATTATCTTTTTTGGCAAAACATTTCTCAATTTCATCAAAGAAACACTTGGCCTAAGTAATCTCTTCAGATTTTGTGCCCCTAAAGGCTTCTGGAATGCTATGCTTCATGATCATTAAACTGATGTGGTTTGAACGATCCCACCTCTCAAAATCCCTTTTAGCATCAAGGTTGCTTGTTGCAGTGAAAGGTGCATATTGTTATTCCTTTAGTGTAATGTCTATGTCCATACAACCAAATACTATAAGTGTCTTTTTCATTCCTTGAAATTAGCCTTATTAAACATGAGTATAGAATTTATGTTAGCAGATATTGCAGCAGCAAAAGATGAACTTGCTAAATATAGAACAAAAATAAATAAAAACAAGCTCACATCAATATTCATAAGTAAACAATAAATTCAAGATAATGACTAATCTCATCTCAAGATACCAAACACAACATTAATATCAAGTCTTTGGATAATAATATTAACTGTAAACAGTACTCTTATAGTAGCAATCAAATATTGATAATAAATCATGTCAAACAATGAATCAATCTTAGGAATAACATATTGCTCACATAAAAGGCCTTATAATTGTCACACATTTATCACCACGGATGTCGTTGAAATTCTGCCAAATATTAACTTACCTTTGAGTCAATTAATAAACGCATGAATCAAAAAAATATATAATCATCTTTATATTTTAAATAAACTAATCTACGGAAAAGAGGTTACTTTTGCGACATTTTATTTCAACTAATCTATTTTAAATATTAGACATCCTTAACTAAAACCCAAAGTCAAAATCTAAATTTACTTGCTTCAAAATAATTCTCTTAATTTCATCTTTCAATTAAAAGCCAAAGGTGAGATGGATTAAGTTGAATACAGATGGTAGTTGGGATCAAGGGCGAGAGGTAGCGGGAGCTGCTGGGGTTTTACGTGACAGCTGTGGTACATGGGTCTTAGGCTTTGTGATACAAAGTGAGAATTGCAATATAGATTTGGCTGAACTATGGACTCTTTCTTATGGGGTTCAGGCCGCATGGAATGTTGGGTTTGGGAAGGTGGTAGTAGAATCTGGCTCACATTCTTCTGTACAGTCTATTCTTAAGGGTGTTAGTAATTTCATCCTCATTTTTGCCTTACTGAAGCAATACGGGAGATGTTGACTTCGGATTGATGTTTGAAGATTTCATAAGTTCAACGTGAAAGAATTTTGCTACAGATTGGTTGACGAAATGGAGTGTTATTTCGAGTGATGAAGGGCTCTGTATTTTTTATGAGCCTTCTCTGAGTCTTGGTAGCTTTCTACTGGCAGATGCGGCGAGCGTTGGTTCCCGCGAATGGCTGTAAATAATTACTCTAGGGGCCTTCCCTCCTTTTTGTACCAAAAAGAAAAGATTTGAAAACAAAATTAAATTAAAAATTATTTTTAATATTTTATTTTAATAGATAAAAATAATAAATTAAGTAATATAATATTAAAAATGATAAAATAGTTATTTTATAAGAAAAATAAACTTTTTTTTTAAATTTTCAAGTCTTTCTTCCATTAAATTAGAATTCTAAGTTTTTTTTTTTAAAATTTATAAATTAACTTCTTATTAAATATTAAATTAAAATATTTGAAATAATAATTTCTTGTTAAATTTGTTTTAAAGTCATTAGTATTGGGTGGTAAATTTTAATGAAACAAATCAAACTTTGGTGGCAAAATTTAATTAAATGGCAAATTCAATCATTTTCTTATAGTGTAATGGCAAAATTAAACTACAATAAAGTATAGTGGCAAAAAATAGAATGAAACAAATGAAACAAAAAAATAGTAAAGTGAATGAAACTAAGTTTTAGAACACGAGTTGCCTCCCAAGATGAGCTTGGTTTATAGCCCTCGGTAAGACTTTCTTAATGTTGTTTCTAAACTAAAAGACTCGAATAGCTCCTTGTTCTATCAAAACCCGACCCTGACCAATGTTCACTTTAGTGTCTTGGCCTTTCAAATCATTTATTGGCCACCCTTAACCATGTATAATTTTGGAAAAGTGTGGGTTTGAGTTTTTATAAAAGGGATGGGGAACTCAAAATGAATATTACAACGTGATGCATATATCCATGATCGAAATTGTGTGTTGGAACTAAATGTTATTGGGAAAACATCCAACAACCCCGCTTTATCACTATGTATAGAAAAAAAAATTAGGCACAACATTAACTATTTACTTGCACCACCTTTTAAATTGAAACTTTTTCTTGCTTTCCCACATTCACAATTTCAACTCCAATAGGTTCAATACTAATACTACTTATGGTCACTTTCTAACGTCAGTCTCTTCATTTTGGATCTCAATGATACTCTTAAACATAAGGAATTCAAGTTTCACTTCTCCAAAGACCTCTTCCTTTTTAACACCCTTAATATTATTGACTTCCACGACCTTTTCTCTATAAACATCATAAAACTCCCTCCTAAGTTAACCTTATCATTAACACTCACACTTACATCTGTATGATCTTTTGTTGATATTTTATCAGAAAAAAAATTGAAAGGTTCAAAGTAACTAAAATGTGTTTTCTTTAGAGTCACGTTGAAAGGAAGAAAACTGGACTACAATTTTGTTCAGCAATGTTTAAAATTTAAACCAAGAAAAAATAAACTTCAATAAAAAATGCCTGAAAAATAGCAGCTACTTGAAACACAACTAAACAACATTAAAATCCTCATTAGCAGCCATAAACACATCATCTAACACTCCTCCTTGCTTTAGGAGCTACAAACACCAAGTGTTGTCCTCAAAACGTCAAATTTGCTTACTAGCAGTGGCTTGTTGAAGACATCTGCAACCTACTCCTCTATTCTACAATGAACTAGCACAACGTTACCTTATTTCTGTACTTCCTTCAAGAAGAAAACCTTAATGTTGAAATGCTTGGTATTCCCATGAAACACTAGATTGTGAGAAATTGCAATGGCAACTTGGTTATCAACTAAAATCTGTGTGCTTTCCTTCTGTTCCAATTTCAGATCAATTAATATCTTTCTCAGCCACAAAGCTTGATTAACAGCGGTTATTGCAACAACAAACTCTACTTCAGTAGTGGATTGAGCCACAGTTTCTTGCTTCTTCGAGCTCCATGAGAAAACACCAAATCCAAGAGTAAAACAGTAGCTTGAGGTACTCCTAATATCATCAATGGAACCTCCCCATTCACTGTCAGAGAAGCCAACCAGTTTGAACTCCTTACTTCTTCTGCATTTAACACCAAAATCACTTATGCCTTTGAGATATCGAATCACTCTCTTGGCAGCCTTGAGATGCAATTCACTTGCACAGTGCATAAACTTGGACAAGATACTTACAACATTTAAAATATCAGGACGTGTTGCTGTAAGATACATCAAGTAACCAATCAAACTTGTAAAATATCCCTCATCAACTTTATCAACTCTATCTTCCTTACACAACTTCTCCTTTTGATTCATAGGAGTGCTTGCCTCCTTGCATTCTTCAAGCTTGAACTTCTTCAAAAATTTCCTCGGCATACTTCTTCTGACAGATGAAGACTTCATGTTCAACTTGCTTAATTTTCATTACAAGGAAGAAGGTCATCAACATGAGATTAATCATGTCAAGAAACTTCATCTTATTTGAATTCATCAAACAACCATGCATTATTTCCTATCAGAAAAAGATCATCAACATAAAGAGCGACTATCAAAACATCAGTACTCTGATGTTTGACATAAAGAGTGGCCTCAGACAAGCTTTTATCAAAGCCTAAGTTCAACAAATCATCATCTATCTAGTTGTACCAAGGTCTTTGAGCTTGTTTCAACCCATAAAGAGCCTTCTTGAGAAGAAACACCTTGTCCTCCTATTCTTTCATCACAAAACCTTTAGGCTGCTCAACATAAATTTATCTTGCAAAACACCATTTAAAAATGTTGATTTTACATCAAGCTGATACACTCTCCAATTCATTTGAGCAACTACAACAAGAAAAAGTCTTATAACGTCCAAACGAGCAACTGGTGCGGAGGTGTCTAAGTAGTCACGCCAAAAACTTGAGCATAGCCTTTCACCAAAAGTCTTTCTTTATGCTTGTTGATTGAGCCATCAACATTAAGCTTGGTTTTGTACACCCACTTTACTTCAATCACCTTCCTATTCTGGGGTCGATCAACCAACTCTCATATTTTGTTTTTCTCAATTATGTACAATTCCTCCTTCACTAACCATCCAATTTTTGTCTTTCATTGCTGCTTGGTTCATACACAGTAATATTGCACCTTGCATAAAGATGCTTGGAAGTGCTCTTTTGTCTAACATGTCTCTCTTGATTTGTGGAACATGGGTAAAGCACAAACAACCAAATATTTTGAGAAAACTTAGAGATGGTTTATGACCATACCAAGCCTCATAGGGTGTTTGATCCTTGACTTCTTTTATGGGCAGTCTATTCTGCAGGAAAACTAACAGCCTCCAAACGTGTGAACGTTTAGAGTAAAAATCATGCAAATAAAATACATATAATTAAAGTGCGATATCTGCAAGTGAACATGTCAAATTGTAATTTAGTTTTGTTTTACAATGGAACATCGATAAGTATTCTGAGGATCATACCCAAGGAATTGCAGACTGGAGAATTTTATCATTAAATTAATTACAGAAAATAATTACTAATATAATTGAGTCACGTATTAGTAGGGTGAATCCAAATTAAAATATTTGTTAAAATAATTAAATTAATTAACCTAAAATAACCTAATGAAATTTCCTATCCCTAGAGTTAACGATGCAAGCTCTCGGCCTATGATTGATTAACAGATAGAAGATCGATTTCATTTAGTGGTTGTGACGGGGCATTTTTTATATTTGTCATCTTGTCACGACATGGGTTTCGGCTTGCACAACGTCGCCTTGTTGGTTCAACTTCTAAGTTCGTTTCGTCATGACTCGTTGCGATGTGGAGTCTCTCATTGTGACGACAAGATATCCTTCGTCACGACTTCATCGTCTGTTTGGCCCTTTGTTGGGTCGGTTCATCACGACATCAAATGGTCATGTTGAGACATGGGGGATGCTCATCGTGATGAATCGAATTTCCTCATCGGGATGCGGGTAGCTCATCATGATGCCATGATGATTCTCATCATGACATCATGATTATTTTGGCCCTCTCGTGTGCGAAATTTCCTTTTCCTCGGTTCTTTGGTTTTCCCCTTTCACGAGCTCAGTAACCCATATAGAAAATACGAAAAAAATACTTGGACTAAAATATTTCACAAGAGAATTAAAAATAACTTAAATGAAAATTTAAAATTAAAATAAATTTAAACAAGAAGTCTTTTTCAGAGTCGGGACAATCTATATCGCCCTCGTAAAAGAACTTCCAGCTGGCCCTCAAAACTTTGATCTGTCGTTTGTCTTTCCATCGAGATATGTAGACCAACACCATCGGTCGATGGCATTGATGTTGCCTTATATTCAACCTACGTGACATCCACATTACGAGCCATTTGACACCAAATATGAGCTAACCCAAGTTGTTTTCGGGGTATTATTACCTCGAGCATTTTCACTTCAATGTCGTGTGAAGAATTACTAACCTGAAATTTAACTTCATCGTCAAGTGAGAACGAGATGAACTTGTTGGCTTCTTCGGTTGGCGTCTCCTTAACTCCGACCAGAAAGTGTATTGGCACATCTACACTTTCACTAAGAAATGGTTAAAGCTTAATGTTAGTGTTCAATTTGACTTCTACATCTACTGCTACGTCTACAACTAGATCTATTGTTATGTCTACAACTAAGTTAATTGGATTAAAGACTTATTCGGTCATTTTCAATTCTTTCTCATCTTCTATTCCAAACTCTTGCTGACTGTTATCATTGAATTCAGGATTATCGATGACAATGTTGTGGTCCACATAATTAGGGTTAGGAACATCATGCACGACCTCTTCCAATGGAGGAAGCCCCTCAGATATTTGTTTAAGCATTTCATCATTTGCACCATCATATTTGATATGTCCGAACATGTTTTGGTGACGGACAACAGAGTTGTGTTGTACAAGGCAAGCTCTCCGCCATAACTCCCTTGGTTTGTCAAGGCTCCGTTCAACCAACTAGATTCCCCGTTAATATACCCATCATCATTACATCCTTAAATGTTGTTCATGTATTTGCCTATGTACCTTATCCATGATTACATCCAACTCTTGCTGACTTTTACAATCTAGGTCAGGACGGATGACAACAATACAATGGTCTTTACAATTAGAGTTGGGAACATCATGCACGACCTCTTCCAATAGAGTCATTGCTTTGTTTCTTCATTGGAGTAGCTCTACCATGAGGAACCTGTGGTTCTCCATAATCTCCCATTGATTATATACTCCCTCCTCGTATGCTCCGTCATGACTCCATTGGTTTATCAAAGCCCCGTTCAACTAATCTGTTACGTAGTTCCATTCGTCATCCCAAGAAGTTCTATCATCATTAAACCACATGTAATCAAATTCATCTATGATTAAATCTACTAGTCAAAAAGGTAATAATAAAATAATAATAATCTAGAAAAAACAATTTAAAAGTTAGAACATTATCTAGTTCGTTCGTCTATCAACTAATATTATTTTACAAGGTAATCAATCTAATAACAATTTTCACTGTTGCAATTCCCGGAAACGACGCCAACAACTTGAACACCTCCAAACGTGCGAACGTTTAGAGTAAAAATCATGGAAATAAAAAATATATACTTAAAGTGCGGTATCTACAAGCGAACATGTCAAATTTTAATATAGCTTTGTGTTACAACAGAGCACCGATAAGTATTTCGAGGATCGTACCCAAGGGATTGCAGATTGGAGAATTTTATTATTAAACTAATTACAGAAAATAATTACTAATCTAATTGAGTCGCGAAATAGTAGTGTGAATCCAAATTAAAATATTTTTAAAACTAATTAAATTAATTAACCTAAATTAACCTAATGAAATTTCATTTTCCTAGTGTCAACGATGCAAGCTCTAGGCATATGATCGATTAACAGACAAAAGATCAACTTGATTTAGTGGTTGTACTTAATTCTAGAACTCGGGTTGTTTTTAGTGAATTAATTATTAACTAACCAATATTACCTCTCGGCCTCTACTTATTAATTAATTGACCAATACTTATTTATCTCTCGACCCTACTTTATTGATTAAGATAAATCACAATTTACTTAGCAAACTTATCTCCCTACCTCGTTTAACATAAATTACTTCCTAGGTCGTCAATCCTAGGGTTTAAGCACACTTAAAATTAAGCAAATTAATTTGTATAAAAAACCCTCATTCTTCCATTAATGATTCCCTAATCAGTTAATCAATTTTATAATCGAATCATGCAAGATATAAATAAAGAACAAGAATTTATCCTAATATCCATACAACAATTAATTGATCAGGTTAACAAATTATAAATAAAAGAATAAAAAAAAGGATAAAGAAATTGCTCATGAATAAATATATAAGCACGGTTTAGGAGCAATCTTCGCTCACAATTATCTTTACATCAGAATAGAAAAGATTCCGACTACGAAAACATAGAAAGAAAACTAAAACTATAAACTAAAAAAAATTATTCTGCCACATCCAAAAACCCCCCACTAATGAGGTTACAAATTTGTTTATATAGGCAAACATTAGGGTGTTAGGTGCCTAAAATACCCGTGGAGTGATTAGGGTTCAATTAGGAAAAATAACCCTAAGTGGCCATCCAAAATTCAGTTGTGTGTTTCCAAGTTTTCTGCATAGTCGTGACATCGGGAAATCCCTTGTCGCAACGTCGCTGTCAAGATACTGCTGAATCTTTCCATAATTTGTCGCGTCGCCGTGGCATGGGAGAAACCCTCATCATGACATGGAGTGGTTTTCATCCCTGGAAGCTTTTAAGTTTTGTGTGGTGACATGGAAACCCCTATGTCGCGACACAGATGTCATCCCTTGTGATTCTTGACCTAAAATGACTTCCAACGCACTCAAATAGTGTATTAGTAATTTTCGAGGCCCAAGTTGCCCTAGCAGGTCGTCGAAACACTGAAACATATGTAAAAAATGTTTATTTTGCAATAATTTGATTCTAGACTAATAAAATTGAAAATGCAATAAACAATACTAAAATGGCTAGAAAACAAGCTCGTTCATTACCGAAAAGTACTTAAATTGCCATTACGATTTGTGGAAGGTCAAAAATTGTAGTATAAGCTGCCTTTGCCCAGAACTGTTTGGGTAGATTCTTCTTATGCAACATAGATCTAGTCATTTCTAAGATGTATTTGTTTCTCCTTTCACTAACTCCATTTTGTTACAGAGTGTAGGGGGCTGTTAACTGATGCTCAATGTCAGTTTCTTCACAAAATGCATTAAAATTTTCTAAGGTATACTCTTTGCCACTATCAGACCCCTAATATTTGAATTTGGTTGCCACTTTGATTTTCCACAATCTTCTTGAACTTCTTGAATACTCCAACCACTTCCGATTTGAATTTTAAGAAAAAATCCAACACATTCTTGTGAAATCATCAATAAAAGCAACATAATATCGACTAATTGCTAATGAGGAAGTTCTCTGAGGTCTAAAAATGTCTGTGTGGACTAAGTGCAGCTTATAGGTGGCTCTCCATGCTGACTTGGGAAATAACTTTCTGTTTTTCTTTCCAAATTGACAAGCCTTTTAGGTCAATGTGTGATTGATAAACCGAAAAAGTAACATATTCTAAGCCCACATTTAGTATGCTTTTGGATGATTTAAGCCCCAATTTATGTAAAAAGATGCTCTTAATCGTTTCTTTTCATGTCTTATACTCAGGAAAGCACCTGATGACGAAAAGAACGAGAAACGGGTTTAAAACGGACCAAGTTGGGCCAAGCCACGAAATCAACACGGCCTGGACTTCAAGCCACACGGCCATTCCACCATTCCTACTAGAACACGGCCTTACCACGACTTACACGGCCGTGCCTCATTCAATAGTGTCGAACACGGCCTGGCCACAATTTACACGGGCGTGTGCCATGGCCGTGCCTCTACCATGGAGAAGAGAAATTTCATTCGGGAAAGGATACTTAGGGAGAAAGAAACGTGTTTCAAAAGCCTATAAATACACCCTAGGTACCAGCTGAAAGGGGGCGGCAAGTTAGGCTAAGAAGCCAAGCCGAAAAGGTCAGATTTGGGGGAATCACTCGAAGATAGCCAGTTGATCCATCTTAAGAAGCCAGAATTCTACTCAAGACGGAGGATCTCCTTTTCAATTCCTTCAGGGGGTTTTAGGGATTTCTTATGTTTTGTTTTATCTTTTCTCTTGAGATGTTGTCTTTTATTATTATGAACTAAACCTTCGGATACCCGAAGGGGATGAAACCTATAATGAATTTGTTATTTGATTTTTGAATTATATGATAATAACTTAGTTTGTTCTTAATTGTGTGAACTTAATCCAAATCTAATGTGCTTAGGTGGAGGAGGAATAGACCCTGCCTAAGAGTAGATCCAACATAATTAAGCGGAGTTGATCGCACGCCTAGAGATAGGGTGACGAGATTTTGCCGGATTAGGGTGAAACCTAATATGGGAGTCCACAGATCAATTTACTGCTATTCTAGGGGGTTATTATAAGCGAACGAGAGTTCCACTAATTAACCTAGGGTTAGACGTTATTTGCCTCGAGAGAGGGTTTAATATACGTTAGGGAGTCTCATGGATCAAACTAAGTAAATAAATCATATGGTTCAAGATTAGATA
The DNA here is from genome assembly GCA_025698515.1 of Gossypium sturtianum. Classification (NCBI taxonomy): domain Eukaryota; kingdom Viridiplantae; phylum Streptophyta; class Magnoliopsida; order Malvales; family Malvaceae; genus Gossypium; species Gossypium sturtianum. Next base: position 124,777,857 of record CM046953.1, on the reverse strand, counting down.
ACAAGTGAAGTCTAGGTGGATTTTTCCTAAGGGTATCGCTTGAGTCAACTGAGTTTTCCCAAAAGTTATTTCCCGAATTCATTCTTATTTTTGTCTTTGCATCTTAGCTTAGTAAGTAGATTAGTTTTAGTTTAAACAACCATCACTTTATATTAAGGCTAAATAATAAAAAGACGGTGAGTATTAGTACTTTTAGTTCCTTTGGGTTCGATAATCCGGTCTTGCCTAAGCTATACATTGCTCGATAGGTGCACTTGCCTCAATCGTTGTCATTAGTAGTTTCAGTGTTCGATCATTCTTTTATAAATTTTAAAACTCGATTTACAAATGATCAAGTTTTTGGCGCGTTGTTTAGGGAACTAAAATATTAAGAAAACTCTATTTTTATTACTTTAGCCATTATTTTTATTTTTAGCAATTTATTTTTTATTTTTAGTTTTAATTTTAAATTTGCTAAATTTTCTTTCTTTCTTTTCCTAGCAGGTACCTCTAGTTTATGACTAGAAGGAACCCGAGAGGACCCTTAGAATACGATAGTGATATTGAAGCTACCGCTCGAAGAAATCGCAGAGAAATTAGGCGAGCCCTAAATTACTAAGGAGAGCGAGAAGACAAATCCAATCCTACTGAAGGGATGGACGAGAATAATCCTCCACCACAAGATGTGGGAGAAAATAATGCTCCTCGTACTATGTTTAATTATGCTAAACCGCATTTAATAGGAGCCGAATCTAGTATTGTTAGGCCTGCTATAGCTGCTAATAATTTTGAATTAAAGCCTAACACTATTCAAATGATTCAACAATTTGTTCAATTTGATGGTTTGCAGGATGAAGATCCAAACACTCATATAGCTAACTTTTTAGAATTCTGCGATACCTTCAGAATAAATGGCGTTTCTGATGATGCCATACGTCTTCGACTATTTCCCTTTTCACTAAGAAATAAAGCTAAACAGTGGTTAAACTCGTTAACACGAGGGTCAATCACTACATGGGAACAAATGACCGAAAAATTTCTATTAAAATATTTTCCACTGGCCAAAACGGCTAAGTTACGTAATGATATATCTTCTTTTGTGCAGATGGATTTAGAGACATTATACGACGCATGGGAGAGATACAAAGATCTCTTGAAGAGATGCCCACACCATGGATTACCATTGTGGCTCCAAGTCTAAACTTTTTACAACGGTGTGAATCCTTCAACGAGGCAATTAATTGATTCAGCCACCGGTGGAACCCTGAATAATAGAACTCCTGAGGTAGCCTACGAGTTTATTGAAGAGATGTCGCTGAACAACTATCAGTGGCAAGTTACAAGAACAAGGCCAACAAAAACAATGTGAGTTTACAACCTCGACGCAATAACCATGCTATCAAATCAGGTAGAGTTGATGAATAAGAAGATTGATAGTTTGTGTTCTTCGCAGTACATCCGGTCATGCAAAGGCAACGCAAGTGGAACTGTATAATCCCCGAGTACCCACCCTACCAACCGGCACGAGAGAGAGCAAGCAGATGAACTATATAGGTAACAATTTCAGATCCAATAATAACCCATATAGTAATAATTATAATCCAGGTTGGAGGAACAACCCAAATTTTTCGTGGGGAGGATAAGGAAATCAAGAAAATCAAAGACAACAACCTCCTCAAAATTTCCAAAATCAGCCCTATCCACAGGAAAAGAAGCTGAGTCTTGAAGAGACGTTGAACAAATTCATAGCATCCACAGAAGCCCGTCTCCAAAAAAATGAGGTAACGCTCAACACCCAACAAACATCGATCAAAACGATCGAGAACCAAGTTGGAGGACTTACAAAGGCAATCGGGGAAATTACCCAGTCAGTCGGAGAAATTGCAAAGCTATTATCCGAACGACCGCAAGGGCGTCTACCAAGTAACATTGAAATTAATCCTAAGGAGCAGATCCAAGCCATAACAGCAAACAGAGAATAAAAGGGTAGATGAATCCATCTCAACACAAGGAAACGAGGTAGAAAAAGGTAAAGTTGAGGTAACACAAGACAAGCCAAACCGTAATCAAGGAGTACCAACCTCGCATACCTTACCTCAAGCATTAAAAGAGACGACACAGAGGAACAGCTTTGGTAAGTTTCTTAAACTTTTAAAGAAATTACACATTAACTTACCACTCCTCGAAGCTCTTTCGCAGATGCCTGATTCCAGGAAATTCTTAAAAAAGCTTCTGACAAACAAGCAGAAACTAGATGAAGATTCGCATGTGGAACTCAACGCAAAGTGCTCAGCAATCTTGCAAAATAAGCTACCACAGAAACTAAGAGATCCATGGAGTTTTACAATTCCATGTTTAATTGGTAGACTAACTGTTGATAATGCGTTAGTGATTTAGGGGCAAGCATAAATGTCATGCCTTAGAAATTGTTTAAATAATTAGGTCTAGGGAAACCCAAACAAACTAGGATGAGCATTCAATTAGTGATAAAGCTGTTAGAATTCCTAGGGTATTATCGAAGATGTTCTTGTAAAAATTGACAAATTCGTTTTTTCGAAGAGATTTCGTTGTTTTAGACATGGATGAGGATAATTCGATCCCCTAATTTTAGGAAGACCCTTTTTAGCAAACTGCCAGACTAAAATTGATGTTGATACGTAAGAACTCATACTTTGCGTAGGTAATGAGACAAGTCACCATCAAGGCTCTCGATTCGGCTAGAACATCGAGTAATCAAGGTGAGAACGTAAATTCTACTGATAACCATTCGGTTAACTCTTATTTTCAGGAAGCACCACCAAAGAATACAACTGAACCCGATCTTAAACCCCAAACCAACAAAAAAATAACTCATGAAGATCGAAAGATTCAGTTTGATGATCTAGACGAGTGGAAGACACACTTTAAGGAGAAATTAGGGATACACGACGAAGAACCAGAACCACACGAGGAAAAATCGAAAGAGCCCCCAAAAGAGCTAATAGGAATAACAAATCACTTCAAAATAGGGGACCAAGTACTACTGGATCAGGTAAATCCTCGAATAACTCCTCCGGACCCTAGCACAAACAAAGAAATATCTTTTAGGGTAACCAGTGTTTTTCCACACGGAGCAGTCGAGGTAAGTAATCTTATTTTTGGTACTTTTACTATAAACACATCTCGACTTAAATTTTTTCACAAAGACGCAAATGATAGCATGAGGAAGGACGTCCAACTCCTCAAACCACCTTGACAAAGCAAACGGGAGGAGAGTCTAGCTTAAGACTATAAACGAGCGCTTCTCGGAAGGCAACCCGAGCATTAACATAATTTATTCTCATACGTTGCTTTAAATTTATTTTTCTTTTCTTCTCTTCTTTCTGAACATGTAGTTATAAACTAACAAGGGGTGTAGAATTCTAGGACACACGGCCGTGGTCGTGGCCGTGTGCACCTCAAGAATCTTGGTACTAACATGACAGGACGGTACAAGTCAGAATGAACTAATTTCTGGAAATCACGGACCCAACTACTACCCCACGGGAACCGACAAAGTGGCACGGCCGTGCGATACGGCCGTGTGAGGCTACTGACTTGTCAACCACGGGCGGAACATGCCCGTGCTGGATAACCATGCCAATATACTGACTTGTCAAACACAGGCTAGACACGAGCGTGAGGAACCAACACACCCTAGAGCATGGCCGTGTGAGGTGGCCGTGTGAATCGACACACCCTCAACCCACGGGTGTGGAAAACCGCCAGACCTGAAATTTTATTTAAACACCATACCCCTCTCCTTCCTTATCTTAACTCACTTCTTTCTTTCTTCTCCATTTTCTTCTTTTCTTTCTGCCTTTTCTCCCTTTTGTTTTTCCTCTTTCCTAATAAATCCTCAGACTCTTGAGCTACAACAAAATCATATCCAAGGCAAAGAAGCGTAAAAGGCCAATCTCCTCAAAGGAGACCGATTCACCTGAGTTCATGCCGGCAGCTTCATCCAAACAACAAGCCAAGGGTCTTTGAGACCAATTATCTGTTCTTTTATTTTTATCTTCTCCTTTATTTTCTTTATCTTTACTTCTCTACTACTTAATTTAGTTTATTTTGTTTTAGTTTCTTGTTTTTAGGTTCTTAAGGCTGCTTGGGAATCACGCCACCACCACCACCATAACCTTGGCCTTAGAAATCACACCCAAAAATAAGGACTCAACGATCCATCCATCTTTTCTTTTAATTTTAGTTTTCTTCTTAGTCTCCTTCTCTTTATCTTCCTTGTCCTTAATTTCATATTTAGTTTACTTTAATTATGTATTAAGGATCCCTGGCTAATTCTCTACGAGCGTCCCAATTTCTTCATCTAGTGCAGGTTTGTCATCCAGACGGCCCATCACCACCACCAAAGGCACAATCTCCTCTCAAGGAATCATCCGAAAATTCAGGAAGTTTTCACTTACCCCCATATCTGATGATTTTATTACAAGGTTATTATATATCTTTGTACATTGAGGGCAATGTACATCTTAAGTGTGGGGGGTGAACAACCTAAGAGGATACCTAACAAAAAGCCTGAATTTAGCCTTGTTTGGAAGTAATTTACTCATATTACTAATTAGGATGAAATTTCTGATGATTTATGATTTTTATTGATATGTTTCAGCTTAAGTCATTGATAATTGTGCATTCATAATTAAATTCTAAGAATACTAGAGAATCAAGCATGATAAGTCTATTTTTCAGAAATTAAAAATTTGCTAGGTTGTCAAACTAAGTTTAAATATTACCTTGAAGTTTGAAATTTACGAGGTTGACATCAAAATACCCATAATTTTTGTGAGATTTTGAGCCTTATAGAGCATATATTCTTTTTCTTGCTCACTTTATTGATTATGAGTATGTCAACACTGATTTGTTATTCTAGAACTTGCATCGATTATACATGTCAAGACCATATTTTTTGATTTGATACACAGAGATGATAAAGGCACCTAGGTTTTAACCCACTAATTCCATAAAAAGCCTACCTCCATAACTAACCCCTAGTGAACCCCTTTTAATCCTAACAACCCTATTTATTGACTCACCCACTAATATTAACCCAGAACCGCTTTGTTTTTTTTTTTTTGTTATCACCATTCTTTTTGACTACCCTTATATTGAGATGTGATTTGATTAATAGCCTAACTATGATTTCTATTTCAGTTATGTATTTATAGTTTGTTCTTAAAAAAAAATTTCAAAAGTATATTCATTATTCATTATTAGTAGTGATTAAATGAGCTTATACGCTTGAATCCCAAATATCGAAGAAGAAGCTCGTAGTGTTATTAGTTTTCAATTGATGTAATTATTATTATTTCATTAGTTCTTAGTTAGGTAATTTGTCAATTTAATCTCGATTCTAACCCTCTAATTCAGCCTTACTCCACACCTTAACCCTAGCCCCGTTACAACCCTAACAAAGACCTTTTGATTTGTGTTTCATCTCATATTTCAGTGGTGGAGGTTTAATTTTCATGCAAGCCTATGGGATTAACTCTTCATGTTTGACTTTTGAGTGCCTAAATTTTGAACCTTAAACACTTTGAGTGATTTGAGCGAATCTTTTGTGAGGATGTCAATCCATGTCGATTTCGAATCAGAGGTAATTATTTAGATGAAGGGAAACACCTATGTTTTGTGCTACAGAATCTATGACTTATACTGTTTGAATTTTTAGGACACTTTGAATTGAATTATCCATGTATAAATTATCTATGAATTATGATGAGACACTATCAATAGGAATTATGAATTACAGGAAGTTCGTTTTAATTGTAAGTTGGGAATTTTGCTTGAGGACAAGCAAAAGCTTAAGTGTGGGGGTATTTGATAAACCGTAAAAGTAACATATTCTAAGCCCACATTTAGTATGATTTTGGATGATTTAAGCCCCAATTTATGTAAAAAGGTGCTCTTAATCCTTTCTTTTCATGTCTTATACTCAAGAAAGCACCCGATGACGAAAAGAATGAGAAACGGGCTTAAAATGGACCAAGTTGGGCCAAGCCACGAAATCAACACGGCCTGGACTTCAAGCCACACGGTCGTGCCACAATTCCTACTAGAACATGGCCTTACCACGACTTACACGGCCGTGCCTCATTCAACAGTGTCGAACACGGCCTGGCCACGATTTACACGGGCGTGTGCCATGGCCGTGCCTCTGCCGTGGAGAAGAGGAATTTCATTCTGGAAAGGATACTTAGGGAGAAAGAAACGTGTTTCAAAAGCCTATAAATACACCCTAGGTACCATTTGAAGGGGGGGCAAGCTAAGCTAAGGCTAAAGCAAGTGAAAAGGTCAGATTTGGGGGAATCACTCGAAGATAGCCAGTTGATGCATCTCAAGAAGCCAGAATTCTACTCTAGATGGAGGATCTCCTTTTTAATTCCTTTAGGGGGTTTTAGGTATTTCTTATGTTTTGTTTTATCTTTTCTCTTGAGATGTTTTCTTTTATTATTATGAACTAAACCTTCGGATACCCGAAGGGGATGAAACCTATGATGAATCTTGTTATTTGATTTTTGAATTATATGATAATAACTTAGTTTGTTCTTAATTGTGTCAACTTAATCCAAATCTAATGTGCTTAGGTGGAGGAGGAATAGACCCTGCCTAAGAGTAGATCCAACATAATTAAGTGGAGTTGATCGCACGCCTAGAGATAGGGTGACGAGATTTTGTCGAATTAGGGTGAAACCTAATATGGGAGTCCACAGATCGATTTACTGCTATTCTAGGGGGTTATTATAAGCGAACGAGAGTTCCACTAATTAACCTAGGGTTAGACGTTATTCGCCTCGAGAGAGGGTTTAATATACGTTAGGGAGTCTCACGGATCAAACTAAGTAAATAAATCATATGGTTTAAGATTAGATAACAAGTGAAGTCTAGGTGGATTTTTCCTAAGGGTATCGCTTGAGTCAACTGAGTTTTCCTAAAAGTTATTTCCCGAATTCATTCTTCTTTTTGTCTTTGCGTCTTAGCTTAGTAAGTAGATTAGTTTTAGTTTAAACAACCATCACTTTATATTAAGGCTAAATAATAAAAAGACGGTGAGTATTAGTACTTTTAGTTCCTTTGGGTTCGATAATCCGGTCTTGCCTAAGCTATACTACTGTTCGATAGGTGCACTTGCCTCAATCGTTGTCAGAGTTAGTTTCCAGGTTCGATCATTCTTTTATAAATTTTAAAACTCTGATTTACAGCGATCAGTGATCATTAGACTTTAAAAGATAAATTGCCATCCTTTTGGACTCCATCTGCAGTATCAGTTTGTGGTGATACTGGCCGACCCTCTTGTGCCATACCATTAAGATGATTTCTTTGATTAGAGAAGTTGATTGGTCCTCATGCATTGGATTGAGTGAAAAACTCCTCCTTGCCATCTTAATTTCGAACATCTTTCGACTTGTACCATCCTTTATCACACATGTCTTCTCCATGAACATCACTTTAAATCCCTTATCTATTAATTGACCAACAATGAGCAGGTTTTGATCAATATCTAGTACATAGAGAACATCAGTGATCAACTTGGTTCCTGAACAACTTGCAATGGCTATAGTGCCCTTTTCTTTGACTGCAATATATTTGTTGTTCCCAATTTTGACCTTCTTGGACTCGGTGCTCTTTAATTTTTTGAATAAATCCTTGTCATGTGTCATATGATCAGTGCAACCTCTATCAATGAGCCAACTTTCACTTGTTTCATGACTCCTGAAACAAATTACAACGAAAAGCTGGTCTTTTTCTTTTTGATCTGCCATTTATGCTTCATCTCCTTGCCGCTGATTTTATTCTTACAAATGACAGCTTCATGTCCCATTTGATTACACTTGCTGCACTTTGCATCTGGTCTTCTCCAGTACTTGAAAAGAGGGTGACCTTTCTTACCACAATGTTGATTTGGAGGGTAATCCTTCTATACTCCTGATCTTTTATTTTCAGTTTTGCTTCTATTCCTAGGTGTAGAGCTTTCTTCACTTGTAGCTTGAAACCTCTTATTCTTGAGCCTCCTATTCTTTCCATCATCTTAAAGCTTGACTGGTAGAGATCATTCGACAACTCCTTCTTGCCTCAGATTACATGCCTCTACTCTTGTGTTTGCAAAGCACTTAAGTGTTCTACCAAAGTAATCTTTGATAGACCCTTCATATTTTATAAGGTGGTGATGGTAGCCTCAAATCTCTCTGGCAGTATTACAAAGATTTTCTCCACAATCTTTAAATCTACCAGAAACGAACCTAGCAACCTGACTTTATTGGCTATGCTAAGGAGCTTGTCAAAATACTCATTAATTGTCTAAGTCTCATTCATCTTTTGCAGCTCCAAATCATGTACAGGATTCAACACTTGCATCCCACGAATCCTTCCATCTCTTTCGTACTCAGTCTTGAGATAATCCCACATCTTATTTGCTGACTTTAGAGATATAATTTGGGTAAAAATAGTTGATGAAACTACAACAAACAAACAATATTTTGCCTTTGATTTCTTTGTCCTCTTCTCTTTCTGTGCTTTGAATTGTGCCATGGTAGAGTTGGTAGGTAATACAGGAATCTCATAATCCTCTTCCACTGCTTCTCAAATATCCAAAGCCTCCAAGTATGTCTCCATGCATACTACCCACATCTGATAGCTGTCTATGTTGGGAAATGTGTCCATATTGTAGTAAACATGTAACTATTTTCTATTTATTTGAACAATGAATAAATAAATAAAGTTAATTTCACATTTCACTATTATGTCTTTTGTATTTATATCTTTTATATTTTGCATGCATAGCGAAATTGTGACAAGCAAATATTAGCTCATTAATTGTCTAAAGTTCAAACTGAAGATAAGTGGCATTGTAAAGAACGTTTACATTTCGAGAAAGACAACTTACTTCAGTAGGTAATCTAAATGAGTTCGTAATCTCGTAAAAGAATCAAAGTGAGCATTTGATTCAAATACTGAGAAGGATTATTATGTTGTCTACAATTCCAATTGGGGAGATGGCTAGTCTTAGCTATCGAAGCAGTTGACTCCATGAGTAAAGAGATAGATGTATTCATTGGTAGAATGATACATTGGATTGGACCCAAGATGAATTAATTCTAAATTCGTTTGTGAGTTACTTCACTTGTGACATTTATGATGTGATTTGCCTAAATCCTAAGTTAGTCACTGACCAAGCGTATGCAACTCATGTGCTTTAATATAAGTTAAAGCTTATGCTCTAAAGATAATCGAACCCATAGTCGGTATGTTGGGTACATGACTTGTGTATGGCATGGCTTTATGATAACTCTTAAAAAGTGTTATATTTCATGCCTTTAGACCTAGCTTATTGCTTGTACTTAGGTACATTTAGTTGCATTTTAGGACATTTCATTCGTATTTTCATCATTTCATTAGGAGCTCGGACTGTGTTTAAATATTAGGTACTTTTAATTATTTGTGGTAGGGCTGTGTTTGGTGGTTTGGCAGGTGTAGTTTAAGGAACGGGAAATAAATGAGTGAAGGTTTGTTGAGGTAAAAGGTTGGACATTTTGTCAGCATGAATGTCGTGGCAATTCCAAGAATACTGAGTCAGCACTTTACGCATTTTAGTCCTAACCCAACTATACTTGTACTAGAAAAATCTGCCTAAAAAGGGGGGGGGGAATCCTGGGTTGATGGTTTTTATCCTAGAAAAGAGAATTTAAAAAGAAGATAATCTTGGGTTGTTGAAAAAATAATTTTAAAAAAGGAGAAGATGATCTTGGGCTGTTGAAAAACAATTTAAAAAGAGAACTAGATAAACATGGGTTGTTGGATTTACCCTAGGGAAAAAGCTATAAAAAGCCAAAGAAGGAAACCATTAACGACGAACAAGAGGGAGAGATCCTTAGGCAAGAATAGAGGGTAGCAGCTGATGAGTGACGGGAAGAGGAAGGCAAAAGCAGTTCCTCTCAGCCATCACAAGACACTGTGCTGCTGGAGTGTAAACTGGACACACGAAAGTTGTCTTCCCAAAGTCTTTCGTATTTCTTACTTTTTTCTTTCATGAATTGAATTATGAAAATGGTGTTGGATGTTATTTTGGTTTTGAATTTTATGTGCCAACCCATGAGCTAAATTTCATCGGGTTGGGATTACATGATGAAACTCCCCGCACCTTGATTATTCCAACTAAAATTTAGATGTTGGTTCCAGCCTGAATTGTAAGTGTTGGAATAGGGGTTATTATTCTAGTTAAAATTACCCATGTAGTACACTAACGATGGGTTTAATGGACATTCATCAAACATATGGTCTTCACCGCAATAAACACATGACAACTCGGCTGATTTCATATCATGGACTCAATTGGATTTTTCATTGGTTTAATCATATTAGCTAGAGAAGATGCCTGGGATGTCAACGAAGTGATTGCGTCTTTACTAAAATAATAGAATTTTTATCTACAAGATAAACATTAAATTAAATTTAATATTAAGATAATCACTTTAATATTAAATTAATAAAATACTATTAAGATAATTATTAAATTTAATTCATTATTAAACTATTAAATTAATATTATTTTTGGAATAATTAATCTGAAATCAAATTCTATGGTAGAGTCCCAACAGGAGTGTAACTTTTCCACTTCTCAACCACCAATGACTAACCACCGCCTGTCACCAGGATGTCGCCATCGCAGCCACTGGCACCGCCGTGTCTGGTGATGCAGGTGCGACACCCTTACAGCACCCTGAGCTGGTTTGGTTGCTGCTGGTTCGATTTGGGTCAATGAAGACTTGACCGGTCCGGTCTAGCCACTGGTTGGATCGTTGGACAAAATATCCCCAATGCACCGCTCGGTTATTAATCATCCTATGCCAAGGCAAAATGCTCAGCAAGGTCAGGTATCATCTTTTAATTCTATTGAATCTTTGTTGAATGAGTATATGGCCAAAAATGATGCTGTGATTTAGAGTCAGGCTACGTCTCTCCGAGCTCTTGAAAATCAAGTGGGGCAAATAGCGAATGCTCTAAATTCAAGACCACAAGGAGCATTGCCAAGTGATATTGAAAATTCGAGAGCCCAAGGGAAGGAGCAAGGCAAGGCCATCACTCTTAGAAGTGGGATTCAGTTGGATGAAGTTGTTCAAGATGCCACGGTATAAAAAGACAAATCCAACCGCAATCAGGGAAGGATCTCAAAACCTACTGAATGATAGACACACCTAAAACGGGTAAGCAGCAAAATGATGTGGCAAACCCAGATGATAATACTCTGAAATGACATGTTTTTATGTATTAATTACATATTTATTTTGAGTATGATCCTACTAATTTGAGCTATTTATGGTTTTTTATCTTGTAGGGACTAAATTGAAGGCAGAAGGAAATTTAGGGGCAGAAAGCATGAATTTAAAGATAAAATGGGCCAACATGCGGAATAGGAAAGAAGTGGTGCCGAAAATGTAAAGTGTGGAAGATTTGGGGGCAAAAGTGCAAAGAAGAGATTTTATAAACACAAGACTCTATTTAAATTTTAATTATATTAGGATAATTGTTAAGATTATTATTTAGATTTAATTTTAGCTTTTATCTTTATTTATCTTTGTTTATCTTTATTTATCTTCATTTATCTTTTAGAATTTAATTAGGAATATACTAGGTTTTCTAAGTACTATAAATAGGGGATGGAGTGACACAAATTTGATCTCACCCTTTTTTTGTAAACTCCCTCTCCCAAAAAGCTTAGCCTTTGTTCCTTTCTTTATTCAATAAAATTCCATTTTTATTAAGTTTATTTCTTTTTTTCCCAAAAAGCATGAGCCACTAAATTCATCTAGCCAAAAGTTGTCGAAATTCCTTAAAAAGGGTTCATGAAGCTTAGAATCCGCGCTTAGCCTTTTCAACGAGTATTCATTGTTTCTCCGCATTACGGGACTGACGCTTCCATCCATGTCCCTTCAAAAGTGATCTTTTCATCTTGCACAAAGGCGGGTGCTTTGTACATTTTGGGAAGGCTGCACAGCCGGTTCGTTAGCTTACTACGTCAGTGGTTGTCTAGCCCAAGAGACAAAATGACATGGAATTTGCCATTGAGAAGTGATGATTTAGTGTAAGACGGTCCCACAAAAGTGATGGTTGGCTAGAGTCAGGTTCCTCTAAATCGTAAGTCTAAAATCTAAGTGGAGCTGGTGGTCGTAGGTGTCCTCTTCCACTATAACTGGCTTATTCTGTTCGAGAATGATCACCTAAAAGCCGAGGATTGAACCCAAGGAGGATCGAGACAACCAGAGGCTGGAATCTCTCCATCAAAAACTCTCTTTTCTCAACACTGTTTATCTTTACAATTTTAATTTCAATTTATGAAATTTCAATTCAATCAAACTTTTAATTCTATTTTTTTATTTTTTTCCAAGTACACAGGTGTTCTTGGGCATGACTCTGTCCGGGATCTCGAGGAACAGGAACTTGTGCAAATCCAGTCCTTGAGGATTTGACCCTGCTTCCCTTATACTATTCTTTATGTTATTTTATAGGGATAAGATATTTTTAATGCTCTCAACGACGCATCACCAGATCATGTTGCCAACAAAAATGCCACAGCAAAACAATATCAGCAACCTGAAGGAAGACAACCTCTACCTTTTCCTTAGCGATTCCATAATTCTAAACAGGATGTTCAATTCAAAATATTTTTGGGGGTCTTGAAGCAACTCCATATCAACATACCACTTGTTGAAGCTTTTGAGCAAATGCCCAACTACGTGAAATTTATGAAAGATATATTGTCAAAGAAGCGCAAATTGGGAGAATTTGAAATAGATGATTTCATCATTACTAATTTGAGTTACAATCATTTTCATTGTGAAAGATACAATGGTGACCATGAGATAAAGTAGATCAAATTATGTGAACGAATTTAACATAAAGGGATCATGAATATCATTTGAGGGTAATACGCATATGACAAGGTCATTGGAATAAAGCTTGAAATTAGTAGCTTTAGTAAAGATATATAACAAGGAGTTTAATCATGGTACTTTAGTACAATGAATCCATAACTAAATAATTTGTATTAATAAATGAAGAGTCAGAACTTAATTACAAATTATTTAAACCCTAATTATATATGTCTAACCAACCCCTTCACTAGCTCAACACAACTCTTTAACGAATTGCGTTTAACATGTATGCTTGCATGGAAATGTAAACGATTGAACAAGGAAAAATGATTCATTGGATTTAATAATTGGATTAATAGGTGTTTTCTTAGTTTAATGATTACGTTGATATGAGGTTATTTAGTCACTTTGAACATTTATTTAATTGGACTAAATGATGAACTTGAAGTTGAGTTAAATTAAGGGATCATGTTATGTAATTGGATAGCATGCTTGCATTTTAACTTTTAAATGCATTAAGTTAGGATCTTTGGTAGAACATTACTGAACGCAAAAAAAGCTCAACATTCAAGTTTCATTCCATGCACATGCCTTAAATAGATTGCGAAGAGTACGTGAGGAGCAACATCGTCTCAAAAATCTTCGCTTCAATTTTGTAAAAGATTATTTCTTAAAATGGTTAGATGTGGCAAATACCTAGGGAATTTTTGGTATCGGGTTATTCTACTTGTCGAAACCATTTTTAAAGTTTTTATAAAAAACGGGGATCGACTTTAAAAACGAAAATGGAGTCGCCACCAATCCTTTTTACTTAGGTGTGATTGGATCACCTTGCAAAACGTTTTATTTCAAAACATTTGATTTTGGTCCATGAAAAACAAGAAAACGGGTTCGGGAGTCGGCTACATATGAGGAAGGGTTAGCACCCTCATAACGCCCAAAAATTGGTACCTAATCGATAAAATTATGTCCACATGTTGAAAATTTAATAAAAATTTAAAATATGATTTCTAAAAAAAACTGAACAATTTGATTTAAAAATTGAGATTTCTTTGTTTCGAAAGAATACAAAAAATCACATCCAGCATGTTAGGACACGATATTTTTAAACTTTCGTAACTAAAATCATCTCATGATTTACAAAATTTTATTAAAAGGATATTTAGTTATTTAGTCAAACGGAAAATTGAAACCCAGCACGTTAGGGCACTATTTTCTGAATTTCTAAATACAAAACATTGCCTTATTTTAAAGTTTGAGAAAACACGATCAAAAGCTTAAAAGGTTATTTAGTTCTTGGAACGAACGGAAAATCAAAACTCAGCACGTTAGGGCACGACTTCCTGTACTTCCAAGCGCCAAATATTACCTTTGTGAAACCCTTTTTATGAATTTGGATAAAAAGTAAATAAAAGCAAAAATAAAAATATATAAAAATCATCGATCTATATGAAATGATAGGAACAAGAATAAAAAAAATAGCAATGATGATGCTGATAATAAAAATAATAATGAGAATGATAAATATAATTATAATAATAATAATATGCATATATATAAAAAATAGCAACAAATAAAAAAGATAATAATTCTGATGAATATAATAATAATTATAAAATTAAAAAGATATTGTAACGCCCCAAACCAGGTCTATGCGTTAAGACGAGATTTGATTTGTCACACCGAACGAACATCCAAAATTTCTCTAATGATTTAAGTAAAACAGTAATGCAAAACCTTTAGAAATAAAGTTTAATAAAAACTAAGTACAATTATATATTAGTCAAAACCTTAACGTAGTTTTAAAAGAATTTGAAAGAAATTGAAAAGTAATTTAGGTGTCCAAAATTGTTATAAAACACAATATTTTTAAGAATACTTTATAGATTTTAACATACGCCCATATTAAGAGTCTTAAAATAAAATTAAATCCATCCACACATAAAAATCCATAAAAATATAATTAGAGGCCTTATTACAACATACCCAAAATAGTAATTAAAATAAGTAACTTAAATAAAGTTCATAGTTTATAAAACCCAAGCTCGTAGTATGGCCTCCACCATGTCATCCCCGGCCCAAGTCCACATCAATTTCCATTACCTGAGATGGATAATAAAACGGGGTGAGTTACAAAGAATTCAGTGTGTAACTCACTTACCACCATTATTGGGCCAGACCATCAAGGCATTAATTTGGGCTTGAGCCCAATTACAATTTTTTACAATATAAAGTGAAATAAAATATATAAAATGCATGTAAAATGAATTTCCCAACCAAGCCTAATTTCCATCCGCTACACACCCCCGTACCAACCAGCACACCTGTGGGGATCAAGTCAACCCACCCCGCCAAACACACCAATCGTAGGCATTTAGCCTTTTAAATAATATTGTAGTGCACTACCGAACTAGATTGTGACATAGTCACCGAACTAGAGGCATTAAGCCAAAATTTGTGGCAGAGCCACCGAACTAGATACGTGGCCACAAGCCTTTCTTCTCTTCCTCAAATCCCATCCCATGCATTTATGTATGAATAACAAACTTTAATCATAAATGATTTATTAAGTAACCCATAATACAAATGAGTTTTTAATTAAACTTTTCATTTGGGTCCATTAAACAAAATAGTATTTAGCCCATTTAGCAATCTAGCGAACTTAGGCCCAAATGTCGAACTAGAAGGTTTTTGGCCCATTTAGCGATCTAGCAGTCTTTTGACCCATTTTATCGATCTAGCAGTTTTTCGGCCCAATTTAACAATCTAGCAGTTTTTCGGCTCAATTTATCGATCTAGCAATGTTTCGGCTCAATTTATCGATCTAGCAATTTTCCCGACTTTAACCGTTTTCATGCACTTACACAAAAGTGTTAATTATCACATAATTTTCGATTTTGCCATTTTTACGATTTATCATAATACTTACTGTTTAGTATCTAACCCGAAAGATAAGTGTGAAGTTACACACCTGGTTATGGTGAGAACTAGACTTTCCCGCTCGACAACACCTATACATATCACGATAACTTATGATTATTATAATCTAATAATAAAACCGATCTAAACATAACGATCTAAAATTTACCTCGGATTTTTGAACTACTTCCACTTGCGGTTTCTCCCGATTGATGGTTCGTTAACCGAATCAAATCCACGAACAAATAATGGTTCGGGAGTACGAACTACTTCAAACAATTGATTCTCCTCGGATGAACGCCCACAACCCTGGTGGGAAATCCCGGATTGCCGATGCGATCCTTTGTTTATACTTAGGGGATTAATGGTACCACCCTTCTTCCGAACACTATATACGGCCCGTTTCTTTCCTATCTTGATTGTCTTCAAAGACAAAGATCGTTAGCACGCCCTAATCACATATATATATATCGATTATGACTAAAGGCTTTGAGAACGAGATTTCCTTACCACAAATATTCTTGTTCCACAAGGGAAATCGATCCAAGCGCATTTATGTCACACACGACCTCTTGATTTCCAATCTTCCGTTATCGCACTAAAGTATAACAAAAATAAACGTTAATAGAATGAACGTTTATTTTGATCTAAGAAAGCCTTCAAACCACCATCCATATTCGGCCAAATACTATAAACTAATCGAAGACGAAAAAGAACCCTTACCTATTTTCCACGGTTGAAAAGAAACGATTGAGAATGTTGCTTATGAATAGAGAGATATTCGGCTATGAAGAATTAAAGAAAAGAAAATGGTTGGTTAAGGTACACTAACATTCGGCCATGAAGAGATTAAAGGAGAAAGTATTGATTGAAAAGAAATCAAAATAAGAGAATAGGGATGATGATAATTCGGTTTTCAAAGAAAACAAAAGAGAAAGAAAGAGATGAGTTTAAGATCAAGGCACATTCGGCAATGAAGAAAAGGAGAGAAAAGAAAGGAATGGTCTTTTGATGTAGGTGATTTCGGCACTAATGAGAAAAGGGCACAAAAAGAATACCAAATGATGTGCAATAATGACCAAATGGTCAAAAAAAAATCAAGGCTTACCAAGGATCAAATTCGGCCAAGGGAGAGAGGTTGAGAGAATTTGCAAAACTATGCACAAAACTAAGAATGACCAAAAGAGACTTCAAATCCTAGCCAAACTAACACCAAAAATTGGCTCCCCTAGACCATAATGTCAGTCCCTATGCATGGTCAAATGGCCATGATTTTATTTCCAAAACACTTTCCTTGATACTTGCCCTATGTCTCCATATCTTTCCTTAATTTCTTGATTCCCTTCCATAAATTAACAATTTCCTTAATCCTTTGATATACTAACTAAAAATAACAAGGTCAACACTTACCATATATGCACTTGGCCGACACTTGCTATACATGTGCAGAAAAATTAAAAAATAAAATTCATCTAGATGCTAAACAAGGGATTCGAACCTCTTCCCTCCATACTCTTCACTTAATGCCATATCCTCTTTGCCATATGCTCAATTATGCTACTATTTAACACTTAATTTAACTTAAGTGTCAATGCCACTTGCTTTACTTCAATAAATTCTCAAACTAAAAATTATTCCATACCCGAATAATTCTATACTCTTCTTTCGAACTATAGTAGGCACAAAAAGAAATAAGAAAATTTTTCCTTCATAATCTAAACACCAAAACATGCAATAATCGATACTCGAATTTTAGGGTGTTACAACTCTACCCTCCTAAAAAAAAATTTCGTCCTCGAAATTTACAGTTGAAAAAGGTGAGGTATTGTTGTCGAATTGTATCCTCGAGTTCCCACGTAGCTTCCTCCACTCCGTGGTTACGCCATAAAATCTTGACCAACGGCACGGTTTTCTTTCTTAGCACCTTTACATCTCGGCCTAAGATTTCCACCGTCCCTCCTCAAAAGACAAGTCCGACTTCAACTCCACTTCTTCTACCGGTACTATGTGCGAAGGATCCTATCTATAGCGCTCAAAGATGGAAACATGAAAAACATTATGAATCGACTCAACTCGGAGGTAATTCGATCTGATAGGCCACTGGACCAACACGCTTCACCACACGATATGGTCCAATTTATCTAGGACTCAATTTGCCCTTCTTCCCAAACCTAAAAATCTTCTTCCAAGGTGAGACCTTCAAGAACACTTGATCCCCACAAGATACTCGATACTTCTACGCTTTGGATCTGCATACGACTTTTGTCTATCCAAGCTTCCTTTAACCGTGCTCGAATAGCTTTTACTTTTTCTTCCGTTTGAGAGATCACCTCTGGACCTAACATCTTTCGTTCGCCCAATTCAGTCCAACAACTAGGAGAGCGACACCTACGACCATATAATGCCTCGTAGGGTGCCATCTGAATGCTAGACTAATAGCTATTGTTGTAAGCAAATTCTGCCAATGGTAGAAAATCCTCCCAACTACCTTTGAAGTCGATTATACAACCCCTTAACATGTCTTCCAACTGAATTACTCTTTACGATTGACCATCCGACTAAGGATGAAAAGTCAGATGAAGTTTAGCTTTGTTCCCAAAGCTTCATGCAATGCTTTCCAAAACCGTGACGTAAACCTAGGATCCCTATCTCGATATAATAGACGCGGTACCCCATGCAACCTCACGATTTCTGGATACGTGCATGCTTAGCCAACTTCACGTAACGAGTAATCTGCATGCGAACCTGGTAGAAAATGAGCAGTCTTCGTCAACGATCAACAATTACCCAAATGAGTTTTTCTTAGTAGGTGTTAAAGGTAACCCACTAAGAAAATCCATTGTTATCCGCTCCCATTTCCAAAGAGGAATCTTTACCGGTTTTAATAATCCCGACGGCAATTGATGTTCCGCCTTCACTTGTCGACAAGTTAAACATTTTCCCACAAATTCGTAAATCTCACGCTTCAACCCCTGGCCACCAATATTGTTCACGAAGATCCCGATACATCTTATTTCCTCCGGTGCATAGCATAAGGGCTACTATGCGCTCTCGAAGAATCATTTGTCTCAGATTCGAGTCCTTAGGCATCTGAGACTTTTCCACGAAAGCACAACACACCTTCCGTGTTTATACCAAAATCCTCTATTCCTCCATTTTCAACTTGTTGAAGTAAAGGTCCCAACTTTTCATCTAATATTTGCTTTTTCTTAATTTGCTCCAACCACAGAGGCTTCACCGAAGTTCCGCTATCAAACTACCATCCTCGTACAAACTTAAATGGGCAAACATTGCTCTCAAATCGATACCACCTTACGACTTAACGCGTCGCTACCACATTAGCTTTTCGGGATGATACTCGATTGAGAAATCATAGTCCTTTAACAGCTCCACCCATCTTCGTTGTCTCAAGTTTAATTCTTCCGAGTAAGAAGATACTTAAGACTCTTGTGATCCGTATAGATGATAGACTTTTCACCGTAGAGGTAATGCCTCCAAATCTTTAGAGCAAACACTACTGCAGCCTAACTCCAAGTCATGAGTAGGGTGGTTTACTTCAATGCGGTCTCGAGGCGACGAAGCATAAGCTACCACTTTCCCACTTTGCATCAATACGCAACCTAATCCCGTATGCGACGCATCACAATAAGCTGTAAACTCCTTTCCGACCTCAAAGTTGAATCAATACCGCGCTTCCAGTCAAAATCTTCTTCAATTCATCGAAACTTTCTTGCTGTTTTTCAGTCCATAAAGCGGTACTCCCTTTTCGCAAAAGCTTAGTTAGGGGTGCAGCAATCAACGAAAACCCTCAACAAAGCGCCTATAGTAACCACCAAACCCAAGAAACTCCGAATCTCAACTCATCGAATTTGGTGGTTTCCAATCCAATCTGACCTCAATCTTCCGAGGATCCACCCTTATTCCTTCGGTGACACCACATGACCCAAGAAAGTCACTTCCTTAACTGAATTCACATTTCATCGAATTTGGCATACAGTTGATTATCTCGAAATAATCGCAATACAATTCGCAAATGCGAGTCATGCTCCTCTTCATTCCTTGAATATACCGAATGTCATCTATGAATACCACCACAAACCGGTCTAAATATGGTTGAAAGACCCGGTTCATCATATCCATAAATGCACGGCTGGTGCATTGGTCAACCCAAACGGCATCACCAAAACTCATAATGTCCATAACGAGTTCGGAAAGCCGTCTTGTGAATATCCGCTTCTTTCACCTTAAGCCGATGATAACCCGATCTCAAATCAATTTTGAGAAAAGCTGAAGCTCCCTTCAATTGATCAAACAGTCGTCAATTCTTGGCGAGGGTACCTATTCTTGATCGTCAATTTATTTAATTGCTCTGTAGTCAATACACATACGCATCGACCCATCTTTCTTCTTAACAAACAAAACCCGATGCTCCCCACGGAGACACACTCGGTCGAATAAAGCCTCGATCTAGCAATTCTTGAATTTGAGCTTTAAGCTCCGCCAACTCCTTCGGTGCCATTCTATAAGGAGCAATGGACACTGGAGCCGTTCCGGGCAAAAGCTCAATACCAAATTCCACTTCCCGATCTGGAGGTACACCGGGAAGTTCTTCAGGAAATACATCTAGAAATTCCTTCACTATCCTCACATCTTCCACTGACAACTCTTTGGCATCTAAAGCACTAATAAATGCTAAAAATGCTCCATACCCTTTTCGCACCAACCCTTCTGCCTTAAGTGCAGATACCACATTTGCCAAGTAATTCCTTCGCTCGCCTATCATAATTATTTCTTTATCCTCCACCGTCCTTATTGACATCCGCTTTTCAAAGACAATCCAATTTCGCCTGATGCTTAACCAACCAATCCATGCCCAAAATGATATCGAACTCGCCAAAAGGAAATTCCATCAAATTTGCCAAAAATATTTCTCCTTGAATTTCTAAGGGCACATCTCTAAACAGTTTATTTACTAATACCGATTGTCCTAAAGGACTAATTACCTTCATCTCATTATCGGAAATTTGAGTCTAAATTCAAGTTTCAGATATGGTGCTAGCAACATACGAATGGGTAGAACCAATATCTATCAAAGCAATAACAGTACATCAAAAATGAAGAACGCATCGCTTATCACATCAGGTGCATTGCCATCCTCACGGCGTCTAACTGCATATACCAATCCTCGCTGTCTTGCATCTGTGTTGTCTCTAGGACCATTTACTCGACCCACTGTACCTTGACCACGTCCAGCCCCATTACCACCACGACCTGGTCCACGACCTCTCGGTGGTTGCTGAATTCCTCTTGCCGGTGGTGCATAAGTATTACGAGCTTCCTGAGTTGTATCCATTCGACGAGGGCAATTCCTAAATTGATGATCCATCGACTCGCATTTATAGCAAGCACCCGTTTTCTTCCAGAGACTCTCCGAATGCCTTTTCCCACAATCAGCACAATCTCGACTCGATTCACGATTCTGAGTGTTCTTCCTTGAGCTGGTTCCTCGTCCCGAGGCCTCTTCGTAAACCTTTTTGAAGAACCTGAATACTTCATATCTCTCTTGCCTCTAGCTCGTTCCCGATTCTAACGTTCCGAGTTCTTAGCCTCTTCGGCTATCTTGGCCTTTTCCACAAGCGTGGCAAAAGTTCTAACTTGTTGTGGGGCTATCAAAACCCGCAATTCATCGTTCAAGCCATCCTCAAAGCGTACACAACGCTCATGATCTGTTGCCACTATTGTTCGAGCATAGCGACTCAAGCGCAAAAACTCGACTTCATATCGCCATCGTCTTATTCCTTGGACCAGATTCGTAAATTCCTTCCTTCTGGCATCAACATAACTCGTTCCTACATATTTCCCTTGGAAGGAAACTTTAAAGAATTCCCAATTAACTACTGCAGCTTCAGTGCCTTCTCGGACAGTAAGCCACTATTGGTATGCTTCGTCCCTTAACAAGGACACCGCTTCCCTTAATTTTTGTTCCACCGTGCACTCAAGATCGTCCATAATTCGCTCCACTGCCTCAAGCCAATATTCAGCGACATTTGGAGCTACATTTGAGACACCTCTGAAAACCTCAGCACCACTTGATTTCAAACGTTCCGATATCGACCCACGGTATGTTGGCCCGGTTCTAGCTCCAAATGACTTTCAAGGACTCGAAGCATTGCTCGCGTCACCGCATTATCCTCTTCCATATGATTATGTGATCCCGTCTCACTTTCGAGTGACGCAGGTGTATCCATTTCCGGCATATGATCTGGTGCTTCGGTTGCGCCTCTAACACCTCGTCCTCTACCACGGCCACGTCTACCGCGTCCACGACCACGTCCTCTAGAGCTCATAATGACTGATTTAATCTGATTAAGAGTTTTATGAATCAAAATACTATTTCAGTTGTTTATTAACGATGTTTTATGATATGAAAGAGATAGAGTTGTTTTCGCAACCATATCCTATTGTCTCAATCTCTACGGTTTTCAACACCTAAAACTAGAAGTTCTAGAGTGTTTCTTTGATCATATCACAATATAAACAATCGATATACAGATACTTACTTGACTTGGCGCGGGATGCTCATGGTGCCATACTACCTTTAAATCAAAAAGTTTAGAAATTTGAGTTGTTTCTCAAACAAATATCTTTGTTGAACCCAAACCACAACCGAGTTTTGAAACTAGCTCTGATACCATTAAATGTAACGCCCCAAACCAGGTCTATGTGTTAAGACGAGATTTGGTTTGTCACACCGAACGAACATCCAAAATTTCTCTAATGATTTAAGTAAAACAGTAATGCAAAACCTTTAGAAATAAAGTTTAATAAAAACTAAGTACAATTATATATTAGTCAAAACCTTAACGTAGTTCTAAAAGAATTTGAAAGAAATTGAAAAGTAATTTAGGTGTCCAAAATTGTTATAAAACACAATATTTTTAAGAAAACTTTATAGATTTTAACATACGCCCATATTAAGAGTCTTAAAATAAAATTAAATCCATCCACACATAAAAATCCATAAAAATATAATTAGAGGCCTTATTACAACATACTCAAAATAGTAATTAAAATAAGTAACTTAAATAAAGTTCATAGTTTATAAAACCCAAGCTCGTAGTATGGCCTCCACCATGTCATCCCGGCCCAAGTCCACATCAATTTCCATTACCGAGATGGATAATAAAACGGGTGAGTTACAAAGAATTCAAAGTGTGTAACTCACTTACCACCATTATTGGGCCGGACAATCAAGGCATTAATTTGGGCTTGAGCCCAATTACAATTTTTTACAATATAAAGTGAAATAAAATATATAAAATGCATGTAAAATGAATTTCCCAACCAAGCCTAATTTCCATCCGCTACACACCCCGCACCAACCAAACACACTGTGGGGATCAAGTCAACCCACCCCGCCAAACACACCAATCGTAGGCATTTAGCCTTTTAAATAATATTGTAGTGCACTCACCGAACTAGATTGTGACATAGTCACCGAACTAGAGGCATTAAGCCAAAATTTGTGGTGAGCCACCGAACTAGATACGTGGCCACAAGCCTTTCTTCTCTTCCTCAAATCCCATCCCATGCATTTATGTATGAATAACAAACTTTAATCATAAATGATTTATTAAGTAACCCATAATACAAATGAGTTTTTAATTAAACTTTTCATTTGGGTCCATTAAACAAAATAGTATTTAGCCCATTTAGCAATCTAGCTAACTTAGGCCCAAATGTCGAACTAGAAGGTTTTTGGCCCATTTAGCGATCTAGCGATCTTTTGACCCATTTTATCGATCTAGCGCTTTTTCGCCCAATTTAACAATCTAGCGCTTTTTGGCTCAATTTATCGATCTAGCAATGTTTGGCTCAATTTATCGATCTAGCAATTTTCCGACTTTAACCGTTTTCATGCACTTACACAAAAGTGTTAATTATCACATAATTTTCGATTTTGCCATTTTTACGATTTATCATAATACTTACTGTTTAGTATCTAACCGAAAGATAAGTGTGAAGTTACACACCGGTTATGGTGAGAACTAGACTTTCCCGCTTCGACAACACCTATACATATCACGATAACTTATGATTATTATAATCTAATAATAAAACCGATCTAAACATAACGATCTAAAATTTACCTCGGATTTTTGAACTACTTCCACTTGCGGTTTCTCCCGATTGATGGTTCGTTAACCGAATCAAATCCACGAACAAATAATGGTTCGGAGTACGAACTACTTCAAACAATTGATTCTCCTCGGATGAACGTCCACAACCCGGTGGGAAATCCCGGATTGCCGTCTGATCCTTTGTTTATACTTAGGGGATTAATGGTACCACCCTTCTTCCGAACACTATATACGGTCCGTTTCTTCTTCCTATCTTGATTGTCTTCAAAGACAAAGATCGTTAGCACGCCCTAATCACATATATATATATCGATTATGACTAAAGGCTTTGAGAACGAGATTTCCTTACCACAAATATTCTTGTTCCACAAGGGAAATCGATCCAAGCGTACTATGTCACACACGACCTCTTGATTTCCAATCTTTCGTTATCGCACTAAAGTATAACAAAAATAAACGTTAATAGAATGAACGTTTATTTTGATCTAAGAAAGCCTTCAAACCACCATCCATATTCGGCCAAATACTATAAACTAATCGAAGACGAAAAAGAACCCTTACCTATTTTCCACGGTTGAAAAGAAACGATTGAGAATGTTGCTTATGAATAGAGAGATATTCGGCTATGAAGAATCAAAGAAAAAGAAAATGGTTCGGTTAAGGTACACTAACATTCGGCCATGAAGAGATTAAAGGAGAAAGTATTGATTGAAAAGAAATCAGAATAAAAGAATAGGGATGATGATAATTCGGTTTTCAAAGAAAACAAAAGAGAAAGAAAGAGATGAGTTTAAGATCAAGGCACATTCGGCAATGAAGAAAAGGAGAGAAAAGAAAGGAATGGTCTTTTGATGTAGGTGATTTCGGCACTAATGAGAAAAGGGCACAAAAAGAATACCAAATGATGTGCAATAATGACCAAATGGTCAAAAAAAATCAAGGCTTACCAAGGATCAAATTCGGCCAAGGGAGAGAGGTTGAGAGAATTTGCAAAACTATGCACAAAACTAAGAATGACCAAAAAGAGACTTCAAATCCTAGCCAAACTAACACCAAAAATTCGGCTCCCCCCTAGACCATAATGCCGTCCCTATGCATGGTCAAATGGCCATGATTTTATTTCCAAAACACTTTCCTTGATACTTGCCCTATGTCTCCATATCTTTCCTTAATTTCTTGATTCCCTTCCATAAATTAACAATTTCCTTAATCCTTTGATATACTAACTAAAAATAACAAGGTCAACACTTACCATATATGCACTTGGCCGACACTTGCTATACATGTGCAGAAAAATTAAAAATAAAATTCATCTAGATGCTAAACAAGGGATTCGAACCTCTTCCCTCCATACTCTTCACTTAATGCCATATTCTCTTTGCCATATGCTCAATTATGCTACTATTTAACACTTAATTTAACTTAAGTGTCAATGCCACTTGCTTCACTTCAATAAATTCTCAAACTAAAAATTATTCCATACCCGAATAATTCTATACTCTTCTTTCGAACTATAGTAGGCACAAAAAGAAATAAGAAAATTTTTCCTTCATAATCTAAACACCAAAACATGCAATAATCGATACTCGAATTTTAGGGTGTTACAACTCTACCCTCCTAAAAAAAATTTCGTCCTCGAAATTTACAGTTGAAAAAGGTGAGGGTATTGTTGTCGAATTGCATCCTCGAGTTCCCACGTAGCTTCCTCCACTCCGTGGTTACGCCATAAAATCTTGACCAACGGCACGGTTTTCTTTCTTAGCACCTTTACATCTCGGTCTAAGATTTCCACCGGTTCCTCCTCAAAAGACAAGTCTGACTTCAACTCCACTTCTTCTACCGGTACTATATGCGAAGGATCCGATCTATAGCGCCTCGGCATGGAAACATGAAAAACATTATGAATCGACTCAACTCCGGAGGTAATTCGATCGATAGGCCTTTGGACCAACACGCTTCACCACACGATATGGTCCAATGTATCTAGGACTCAATTTGCCCTTCTTCCCAAACCTAAAAATATTCTTCCAAGGTGAGACCTTCAAGAACACTTGATCCCCCAAAGATACTCGATACTTCTACGCTTGCGGATCTGCATACGACTTTTGTCTATCTAAGCTTCCTTTAACCGTGCTCGAATAGCTTTTACTTTTTCTTCCGCTTTGAGAGATCAGCTCTGGACCTAACATCTGTTGTTCGCCCAATTCAGTCCAACAACTAGGAGAGCGACACCTACGACCATATAATGCCTCGTAGGGTGCCATCTGAATGCTAGACTAATAGCTATTGTTGTAAGCAAATTACGCCAATGGTAGAAAATCCTCCCAACTACCTTTGAAGTCGATTATACAACCCCTTAACATGTCTTCAGAATCGAATTACTCTTTTCGATTGACCATCCGACCGAGGATGAAAAGCGTGATCGAAGTTTAGCTTTGTTCCCAAAGCTTCATGCAATGCTTTCCAAAACCGTAGCGTAAACCTAGGATCCCTATCTCGATATAATAGACGCGGTACCCCATGCAACCTCACGATTTTGGATACGCATGCCTTAGCCAACTTCCTCAGAACGAGTAATCCGCATTTAACCGGTAGAAAATGAGCAGTCTTCGTCAAGCGATCAACAATTACCCAAAGCGAGTTTTTCTTAGTAGGTGTTAAAGGTAACCCACTAACAAAATCCATTGTTATCCGCTCCCATTTCCAAAGAGGAATCTTTACCGGTTGTAATAATCCTCGACGGCAATTGATGTTCGCCTTCACTTGGCGACAAGTTAAACATTTTCCCACAAATTCGTAAATCTCACGCTTCAACCACAGCCACCAATATTGTTCACGAAGATCCCGATACATCTTATTTCCTCCGGGGTGCATAGCATAAGGGCTACTATGCGCCTCTCGAAGAATCATTTGTCTCGAGATCCGAGTCCTTAGGCATCTGAGACTTTTCCACGAAAGCACAACACACCTTCCGTGTTTATACCAAAATCCTCTATTCCTCCATTTTCAACTTGTTGAAGTAAAGGTCCCAACTTTTCATCTAATATTTGCTTTTTCTTAATTTGCTCCAACCACGGAGGCTTCACCGAAGTTCCGCTATCAAACTACCATCCTCGTACAAACTTAAATGGGCAAACATTGCTCTCAAATCGAGATACCACCTTACGACTTAACGCGCTGCTACCACATTAGCTTTTCCGGGATGATACTCGATTGAGAAATCATAGTCCTTTAACAGCTCCACCCATCTTCGTTGTCTCAAGTTTAATTCCTTACGAGTAAGAAGATACTTAAGACTCTTGTGATCCGTATAGATGATAGACTTTTCACCGTAGAGGTAATGCCTCCAAATCTTTAGAGCAAACACTACTGCAGACTAACTCCAAGTCATGAGTAGGGTGGTTTACTTCCGTGCGGTCTCAATCGACGAGAAGCATAAGCTACCACTTTCCCACTTTGCATCAATACGCAACCTAATCCCGTATGCGACGCATCACAATAAACGTAAACTCCTTTCCACCTCGAGTTGAATCAATACTGGCGCTTAGTCAAAATCTTCTTCAATTCATCGAAACTTTCTTCTTTGTTTTTCGGTCCATATAAACGGTACTCCCTTTCGCAAAGCTTAGTTAGGGGTGCAAAGAATCAACGAAAACCCTCAACAAAGCGTCTATAGTAACCACCAAACCCAAGAAACTCCGAATCTCACTCATCGGCTTTGGTGGTTTCCAATCCAATCTGACCTCAATCTTCCGAGGATCCACCCTTATTCCTTGGTGACACCACATGACCCAAGAAAGTCACTTCCTTAACCGAATTCACATTTACCGAATTTGGCATACGATTGATTATCTCGAAGTAAGCGCAATACAATTCGCAAATGCGAGTCATGCTCCTCTTCATTCCTTGAATATACCAGAATGTCATCTATGAATACCACCACAAACCGGTCTAAATATGGTTGAAAGACCCGGTTCATCATATCCATAAATGCAGCCGGTGCATTGGTCAACCCAAACGGCATCACCAAAAACTCATAATGTCCATAACGAGTTCGGAAAGCCGTCTTGTGAATATCCGCTTCTTTCACCTTAAGCTGATGATAACCCGATCTCAAATCAATTTTGGAGAAAACTGAAGCTCCCTTCAATTGATCAAACAGGTCGTCAATTCTTGGCAGAGGGTACCTATTCTTGATCGTCAATTTATTTAATTGCCTGTAGTCAATACACATACGCATCGACCCATCTTTCTTCTTAACAAACAAAACCGGTGCTCCCCACTTTGAGACACACTCGGTCGAATAAAGCCTCGATCTAGCAATTCTTGAATTTGAGCTTTAAGCTCCGCCAACTCCTTCGGTGCCATTCTATAAGGAGCAATGGACCTTTGGAGCCGTTAGGGCAAAAGCTCAATACCAAATTCCACTTCCCGATCTGGAGGTACACCGGGAAGTTCTTCAGGAAATACATCTAGAAATTCCTTCACTATCCTCACATCTTCCACTGACAACTCTTTGGCATCTAAAGCACTAATAAATGCTAAAAATGCTCCATACCCTTTTCGCACCAACCCTTCTGCCTTAAGTGCAGATACCACATTTGCCAAGTAATTCCTTCGCTCGCCTATCATAATTATTTCTTTATCCTCCACCGTCCTTATTGACATCCGCTTTTCAGCACAATCCAATTTCGCCCGATGCTTAACCAACCAATCCATGCCCAAAATGATATCGAACTCGCCAAAAGGCAATTCCATCAAATTTGCCAAAAATATTTCTCCTTGAATTTCTAAGGGCACATCTCTAAACAGTTTATTTACCAATACCGATTGTCCTAAAGGACTAATTACCTTCATCTCATTATCGGAAATTTGAGTCTAAATTCAAGTTTCCGGATATGGTGCTAGCAACATACGAATGGGTAGAACCAATATCTATCAAAGCAATAATGGTACATCAAAAATGAAGAACATACCGGTTATCACATCGTGCATTGCCATCCTCACGGCGTCTAAGCGCATATACCAATCTGGTTGTCTTGCATCCGTGTTGTCTCTAGGACCATTTACTCTACTGCACGCACCTTGACCACGCCCGGCCCCATTACCACCACGACACTGGTCCACGACCTCTCGGTGGTTTTTGAATTCCTCTTGCCGGTGGTGCATCAAGTATTACGAGCTTCACGAGTTGTATCCATTCGACGAGGGCAATTCCTAAATTGATGATCCATCGACCGCATTTATAGCAAGCACCCGTTTTTCTTCAAAGACTCTCCGAATGCCTTTTCCCACAATCGGCACAATCTCGACTACGATTCACGATTCACAGTGTTCTTCCTTGAGTGGTTCCTCGCCCGAGGCCTCTTCATAAACCTTTTTGAAGAACCTGAATACTTCATATCTCTCTTGCCTCTAGCTCGTTCCCGATTCTAACGTTCCGAGTTCTTAGCCTCTTCGGCTATCTTGGCCTTTTCCACAAGCGTGGCAAAAGTTCTAACTTGTTGTGGGGCTATCAAAACCCGCAATTCATCATTCAAGCCATCCTCAAAGCGTACACAACGCTCATGATCTGTTGCCACTATTGTTCGAGCATAGCGACTCAAGCGCAAAAACTCAGCTTCATATGCTGCCACAGTCTTATTCCCTTGGACTAGATTCAGAAATTCCTTCCTTCTGGCATCAACATAACTCGTTCCTACATATTTCCCTTGGAAGGAAACTTTAAAGAATTCCCAATTAACTACTGCAGCTTCAGTGCCTTCTCGGACAGTAAGCCACTATTGGTATGCTTCGTCCCTTAACAAGGACACCGCTCCCCTTAATTTTTGTTCCACCGTGCACTCAAGATCGTCCATAATTCGCTCCACTGCCTCAAGCCAATATTCAGCGACATTTGGAGCTACATTTGAGACACCTCTGAAAACCTCAGCACCACTTGATTTCAAACGTTCCGATATCGACCCACGAGCTGTTGGCCCAGTTCTAGCTCCAGCGACCCTTTCAAGGACTCGCAGCATTGCTCGCGTCACCGCATTATCCTCTTCCATATGATTATGTGATCCCGTCTCACTTTCGAGTGACGCAGGTGTATCCATTTCCGGCATATGATCTGGTGCTTCGGTTGCGCCTCTAACACCTCGTCCTCTACCACGGCCACGTCTACGCGCCCACGACCACGCCCTCTAGAGCTCATAATGACCGATTTAACTCGATTAAGAGTTTTATGAATCAAAATACTATTTCAGTTGTTTATTAACGATGTTTTATGATATGAAAGAGATAGAGTTGTTTTCGCAACCATATCCTATTGTCTCAATCTCTACGGTTTTCAACACCTAAAACTAGAAGTTCTAGAGTGTTTCTTTGATCATATCACAATATAAACAATCGATATACAGATACTTACTTGACTTGGCGCGGGATGCTCATGGTGCCATACTACCTTTAAATCAAAAAGTTTAGAAATTTGAGTTGTTTCTCAAACAAATATCTTTGTTGAACCCAAACCACAACCGAGTTTTGAAACTAGCTCTGATACCATTAAATGTAACGCCCCAAACCAGGTCTATGCGTAAGAGGCGAGATTTGGTTTGTCACACCGAAACGAACATCCAAAATTTCTCTAATGATTTAAGTAAAACAAGAATGCAAAACCTTTAGAAATAAAGTTTAATAAAAACTAAGTACAATTATATATTAGTCAAAACCTTAACGTAGTTTTAAAAGAATTTGAAAGAAATTGAAAAGTAATTTAGGTGTCCAAAATTGTTATAAAACACAATATTTTTAAGAAAACTTTATAGATTTTAACATACGCCCATATTAAGAGTCTTAAAATAAAATTAAATCCATCCACACATAAAAATCCATAAAAATATAATTAGAGGCCTTATTACAACATACCCAAAATAGTAATTAAAATAAGTAACTTAAATAAAGTTCATAGTTTATAAAACCCAAGCTCGTAGTATGGCCTCCACCATGTCATCCCAGGCCCAAGTCCACATCAATTTCCATTACCCGAGATGGATAATAAAGCGGGGTGAGTTACAAAGAATTAGGTGTGTAACTCACTTACCACCATTATTGGGCCAGACCATCAAGGCATTAATTTGGGCTTGAGCCCAATTATAATTTTTTACAATATAAAGTGAAATAAAATATATAAAATGCATGTAAAATGAATTTCCCAACCAAGCCTAATTTCCATCCGCTACACACACCCCGCACTCAACCAAAGACACACTGTGTGGGGATCAAGTCAACCCACCCCGCCAAACACACTAATCGTAGGCATTTAGCCTTTTAAATAATATTGTAGTGCACTACCGAACTAGATTGTGACATAGTCACCGAACTAGAGGCATTAAGCCAAAATTTGTGGCAGAGCCACCGAACTAGATACGTGGCCACAAGCCTTTCTTCTCTTCCTCAAATCCCATCCCATGCATTTATGTATGAATAACAAACTTTAATCATAAATGATTTATTAAGTAACCCATAATACAAATGAGTTTTTAATTAAACTTTTCATTTGGGTCCATTAAACAAAATAGTATTTAGCCCATTTAGCAATCTAGCGAACTTAGGCCCAAATGTCGAACTAGAAGTTTTTTGGCCCATTTAGCGATCTAGCAGTCTTTTGACCCATTTTATCGATCTAACAGTTTTTCGGCCCAATTTAACAATCTAGCAGTTTTTTTTTTCGGCCCAATTTAACAATCTAGCAGTTTTTTGGCCCAATTTAACAATCTAGCAGTTTTTCAGCTCAATTTATCGATCTAGCAATATTTCGGCTCAATTTATCGATCTAGCAATTTTCCCGACTTTAACCGTTTTCATGCACTTACACAAAAGTGTTAATTATCACATAATTTTCGATTTTGCCATTTTTACGATTTATCATAATACTTACTGTTTAGTATCTAACCCGAAAGATAAGTGTGAAGTTACACACCTGGTTATGGTGAGAACTAGACTTTCCCGCTCGACAACACCTATACATATCACGATAACTTATGATTATTATAATCTAATAATAAAACCGATCTAAACATAACGATCTAAAATTTACCCTCGGATTTTTGAACTACTTCCACTTGCGGTTTCTCCCCGATTGATGGTTCGTTAACCGAATCAAATCCACGAACAAATAATGGTTCGGGAGTACGAACTACTTCAAACAATTGATTCTCCTCGGATGAACGTCCACAACCTTGGAAATCCGGATTGCTCGATCTGATCCTTTGTTTATACTTAGGGGATTAATGGTACCACCCTTCTTCCGAACACTATATACGGCCCGTTTCTTCCCTATCTTGATTGTCTTCAAAGACAAAGATCGTTAGCACTTCCTAATCACATATATAGATATATATCGATTATGACTAAAGGCTTTGAGAACGAGATTTCCTTACCACAAATATTCTTGTTCCACAAGGGAAATCGATCCAAGCGTACTATGTCACACACGACCTCTTGATTTCCAATCTTTCGTTATCGCACTAAAGTATAACAAAAATAAATGTTAATAGAATGAACGTTTATTTTGATCTAAGAAAGCCTTCAAACCACCATCCATATTCGGCCAAATACTATAAACTAATCGAAGACGAAAAAGAACCCTTACCTATTTTCCACGGTTGAAAAGAAACGATTGAGAATGTTGCTTATGAATAGAGAGATATTCGGCTATGAAGAATCAAAGAAAAGAAAATGGTTCGGTTAAGGTACACTAACATTCGGCCATGAAGAGATTAAAGGAGAAAGTATTGATTGAAAAGAAATCAGAATAAGAGAATAGGGATGATGATAATTCGGTTTTCAAAGAAAACAAAAGAGAAAGAAAGAGATGAGTTTAAGATCAAGGCACATTCGGCAATGAAGAAAAGGAGAGAAAAGAAAGGAATGGTCTTTTGATGTAGGTGATTTCGGCACTAATGAGAAAAGGGCACAAAAAGAATACCAAATGATGTGCAATAATGACCAAATGGTCAAAAAAAAAAAAAATCAAGGCTTACCAAGGATCAAATTCGGCCAAGGGAGAGAGGTTGAGAGAATTTGCAAAACTATGCACAAAACTAAGAATGACAAAAAGAGACTTCAAATCCTAACCAAACTAACACCAAAAATTCGGCTCCCCCCTAGACCATAATGCCAGTCCCTATGCATGGTCAAATGGCCATGATTTTATTTCCAAAACACTTTCCTTGATACTTGCCCTATGTCTCCATATCTTTCCTTAATTTCTTGATTCCCTTCCATAAATTAACAATTTCCTTAATCCTTTGATATACTAACTAAAAATAACAAGGTCAACACTTACCATATATGCACTTGGCCGACACTTGCTATACATGTGCAGTAAAAATTAAAAATAAAATTCATCTAGATGCTAAACAAGGATTCGAACCTCTTCCTCCATACTCTTCACTTAATGCCATATCCTCTTTGCCATATGCTCAATTATGCTACTATTTAACACTTAATTTAACTTAAGTGTCAATGCCACTTGCTTCACTTCAATAAATTCTCAAACTAAAAATTATTCCATACCCGAATAATTCTATACTCTTCTTTCGAACTATAGTAGGCACAAAAAGAAATAAGAAAATTTTTCCTTCATAATCTAAACACCAAAACATGCAATAATCGATACTCGAATTTTAGGGTGTTACAACTCTACCCTCCTAAAAAAAAATTTCGTCCTCGAAATTTACCTGGTTGAAAAAGGTGAGGGTATTGTTGTCGAATTGCATCCTCAGGTTCCCACGTAGCTTCCTCCACTCCGTGGTTACGCCATAAAATCTTGACCAACGGCACGGTTTTCTTTCTTAGCACATTTACATCTCGGTCTAAGATTTCCACTGGTTCCTCCTCAAAAGACAAGTCTGACTTCAACTCCACTTCTTCTACCGGTACTATATGCGAAGGATCCGATCTATAGCGCCTCAAAGATGGAAACATGAAAAACATTATGAATCGACTCAACTCCGGAGGTAATTCGATCTCGATAGGCCACTGGACCAACACGCTTCACCACACGATATGGTCCAATGTATCTAGGACTCAATTTGCCCTTCTTCCCAAACCTAAAAATCTTCTTCCAAGGTGAGACCTTCAAGAACACTTGATCCCCACAAAGATACTCGATACTTCTACGCTTTAGATCTCGCATACGACTTTTGTCTATCTCAAGCTTCCTTTAACCGTGCTCGAATAGCTTTTACTTTTTCTTCCGTTTGAGATCAACTCTGGACCTAACATCCGTCGTTCGCCCAATTCGGTCCAACAACTAGGAGAGCGACACCTACGACCATATAATGCCTCGTAGGGTGCCATCTGAATGCTAGACTAATAGCTATTGTTGTAAGCAAATTTCGCCAATGGTAGAAAATCCTCCCAACTACCTTTGAAGTCGATTATACAACCCCTTAACATGTCTTCCGAATCGAATTACTCTTTTCGATTGACCATCCGATCGAGGATGAAAAAGTCAGATCAAGTTTAGCTTTGTTCCCAAAGCTTCATGCAATGCTTTCCAAAACCGTGACGTAAACCTAGGATCCCTATCTGATATAATAGACGCAGGTACCCCATGCAACCTCACGATTTCGGATACGTACAACTTAGCCAACTTCTGTAACGAGTAATCCGTACGAACTGGTAGAAAATAAGCAGTCTTCGTCAAACGATCAACAATTACCCAAACAGAGTTTTTCTTAGTAGGTGTTAAAGGTAACCCACTAACAAAATCCATTGTTATCCGCTCCCATTTCCAAAGAGGAATCTTTACCGGTTGTAATAATCCTGACGGCAATTGATGTTCCGCCTTCACTTGCTGACAAGTTAAACATTTTCCCACAAATTCGTAAATCTCACACTTCAACCCCCGGCCACCAATATTGTTCACGAAGATCCCGATACATCTTATTTCCTCCGGGGTGCATAGCATAAGGGCTACTATGCGCCTCTCGAAGAATCATTTGTCTCAGATCTGAGTCCTTAGGCATACAGACTTTTCCACGAAAGCACAACACACCTTTCGTGTTTATACCAAAATCCTCTATTCCTCCATTTTCAACTTGTTGAAGTAAAGGTCCCAACTTTTCATCTAATATTTGCTTTTTCTTAATTTGCTCCAACCACGGAGGCTTCACACGAAGTTCCGCTATCAAACTACCATCCTCGTACAAACTTAAATGGGCAAACATTGCTCTCAAATCAGATACCACCTTACGACTTAACGCTCTCGCTACCACATTAGCTTTTCCAGGATGATACTCGATTGAGAAATCATAGTCCTTTAACTTGAGTTCCACCCATCTTCGTTGTCTCAAGTTTAATTCCTTCCGAGTAAGAAGATACTTAAGACTCTTGTGATCCGTATAGATGATAGACTTTTCACCGTAGAGGTAATGCCTCCAAATCTTTAGAGCAAACACTACCGCAGTAGCTCCAAGTCATGAGTAGGTGGTTTACTTCGTGCGGTCTCAATCGACGAGAAGCATAAGCTACCACTTTCCCACTTTGCATCAATACGCAACCTAATCCCGTATGCGACGCATCACAATAAAGCGTAAACTCCTTTCCATTTCGGGTTGAATCAATACCGCGCTTCGTCAAAATCTTCTTCAATTCATGAAACTTTCTTCTTTGCTTTTTGGTCCATATAAAGCGGTACTCCCTTTCGCAAAAGCTTAGTTAGAGTGCAAAGCAATCAACGAAAACCCCTCAACAAAGCGTCTATAGTAACCACCAAACCCAAGAAACTCCGAATCTCAACTCATCGACTTTGGTGGTTTCCAATCCAATACTGACCTCAATCTTCCGAGGATCCACCCTTATTCCTTGGTGACACCACATGACCCAAGAAAGTCACTTCTCTTAACTGTAATTCACATTTACCGAATTTGGCATACGATTGATTATCTCAAGTAATCGCGCAATATAATTCGCAAATGCGAGTCATGCTCCTCTTCATTCCTTGAATATACCGAATGTCATCTATGAATACCACCACAAACCGGTCTAAATATGGTTGAAAGACCCGGTTCATCATATCCATAAATGCAAACGGTGGTGCATTGGTCAACCCAAACGGCATCACCAAAAACTCATAATGTCCATAACGAGTTTGGAAAGCCGTCTTGTGAATATCCGCTTCTTTCACCTTAAGTCGATGATAACCCGATCTCAAATCAATTTTGAGAAAAATCAAGCTCCCTTCAATTGATCAAACAGTCGTCAATTCTTGGCAGAGGGTACCTATTCTTGATCGTCAATTTATTTAATTGCTCGTAGTCAATACACATACGCATCGACCCATCTTTCTTCTTAACAAACAAAACCGGTGCTCCCCACGGAGACACACTCGGTCGAATAAAGCCTCGATCTAGCAATTCTTGAATTTGAGCTTTAAGCTCCGCCAACTCCTTCGGTGCCATTCTATAAGGAGCAATGGACACTGGAGCTGATTAGGGCAAAAGCTCAATACCAAATTCCACTTCCCGATCTGGAGGTACACCGGGAAGTTCTTTAGGAAATACATCTAGAAATTCCTTCACTATCCTCACATCTTCCACTGACAACTCTTTGGCATCTAAAGCACTAATAAATGCTAAAAATGCTCCATACCCTTTTCGCACCAACCCTTCTGCCTTAAGTGCAGATACCACATTTGCCAAGTAATTCCTTCGCCGCCTATCATAATTATTTCTTTATCCTCCACCGTCCTTATTGACATCCGCTTTTCAGCACAATCCAATTTCGCCCGATGCTTAACCAACCAATCCATGCCCAAAATGATATCGAACTCGCCAAAAGGCAATTCCATCAAATTTGCCAAAAATATTTCTCCTTGAATTTCTAAGGGCACATCTCTAAACAGTTTATTTACCAATACCGATTGTCCTAAAGGACTAATTACCTTCATCTCATTATCGGAAATTTCAGAGTCTAAATTCAAGTTTCCAGATATGGTGCTAGCAACATACGAATGGGTAGAACCAATATCTATCAAAGCAATAAATGTACATCAAAAATGAAGAACATACCGCTTATCACATCGTGCATTGCCATCCTCACGGCGCCTAAGCGCATATACCAATCTCGGCCGTCTTGCATCCGTGTTGTCTCTAGGACCATTTACTACTCGACCCACGCACCTTGACCACGCCCAGCCCCATTACCACCACGACTGGTCCACGACCTCTCGGTGGTTGCTGAATTCCTCTCTTGCGGTGGTGCATAAGTATTACGAGCTTCCACGAGTTGTATCCATTCGACGAGAGGCAATTCCTAAATTGATGATCCATCGACCCGCATTTATAGCAAGCACCCGTTTTCTTCCAAAGACTCTCCGAATGCCTTTTCCCACAATCGGCACAATCTCGACTACGATTCACGATTCTGTGTGTTCTTCCTTGAGTGGTTCCTCGCCCGAGGCCTCTTCGTAAACCTTTTTGAAGAACCCGAATACTTCATATCTCTCTTGCCTCTAGCTCGTTCCCGATTCTAACGTTCGAGAGTTCTTAGCCTCTTGGCTATCTTGGCCTTTTCCACAAGCGTGGCAAAAGTTCTAACTTGTTGTGGGGCTATCAAAACCCGCAATTCATCGTTCAAGCCATCCTCAAAGCATACACAACGCTCATGATCTGTTGCCACTATTGTTCGAGCATAGCGACTCAAGCGCAAAAAACTCGACTTCATATCGCCTTGTCTTATTCCTTGGACCGATTCGAAATTCCTTCCTTCCGGCATCAACATAACTCGTTCCTACATATTTCCCTTGGAAGGAAACTTTAAAGAATTCCCAATTAATTCTCAGCTGCAAAGGTGCCTTCTCGGACAAGAAGCCACTATTGGTATGCTTCGTCCCTTAATAAGGACACCGCTCCCTTAATTTTTGTTCCACGTGCACTCAAGATCGTCCATAATTCGCTCCACCGCCTCAAGCCAATATTCAGCGACATTTGGAGCTACATTTGAGACACTCTCGAAAACCTCAACACCACTTGATTTCAAACGTTCCGATATCGACCCACGAGTGTTGGCCCGATTCTAGCTCCAAATGACCCTTTCAAGGACTCGCAGCATTGCTCGCGTCACCGCATTATCCTCTTCCATATGATTATG
The DNA here is from genome assembly GCA_025698515.1 of Gossypium sturtianum. Classification (NCBI taxonomy): domain Eukaryota; kingdom Viridiplantae; phylum Streptophyta; class Magnoliopsida; order Malvales; family Malvaceae; genus Gossypium; species Gossypium sturtianum. The sequence goes on along the minus strand of CM046953.1, from coordinate 124,739,780 downwards.
TGATCCCGTCTCACTTTCGAGTGACGCAGTGTATCCATTTCCGGCATATGATCCGGTGCTTGGTTGCGCCTCTAACACCTCGTCCTCTACCACGGCCACGTCTACGCGTCCACGACCACGCCCTCTAGAGCTCATAATGACCGATTTAACTCGATTAAGAGTTTTATGAATCAAAATACTATTTCGCTTGTTTATTAACGATGTTTTATGATATGAAAGAGATAGAGTTGTTTTCGCAACCATATCATATTGTCTCAATCTCTACGGTTTTCAACACCTAAAACTAGAAGTTCTAGAGTGTTTCTTTGATCATATCACAATATAAACAATCGATATCTGAGATACTTACTTGACTTTGGCGCGGGATGCTCATGGTGCCATACTACCTTTAAATCAAAAAGTTTAGAAATTTGAGTTGTTTCTCAAACAAATATCTTTGTTGAACCCAAACCACAACCGAGTTTTGAAACTAGCTCTGATACCATTAAATGTAACGCCCCAAACCAGGTCTATGCGTTAAGACGATATTTGGTTTGTCACACCGAACGAACATCCAAAATTTCTCTAATGATTTAAGTAAAACAGTAATGCAAAACCTTTAGAAATAAAGTTTAATAAAAACTAAGTACAATTATATATTAGTCAAAACCTTAACGTAGTTTTAAAAGAATTTGAAAGAAATTGAAAAGTAATTTAGGTGTCCAAAATTGTTATAAAACACAATATTTTTAAGAAAACTTTATAGATTTTAACATACGCCCATATTAAGAGTCTTAAAATAAAATTAAATCCATCCACACATAAAAATCCATAAAAATATAATTAGAGGCCTTATTACAACATACCCAAAATAGTAATTAAAATAAGTAACTTAAATAAAGTTCATAGTTTATAAAACCCAAGCTCGTAGTATGGCCTCCACCATGTCATCCAGGCCCAAGTCCACATCAATTTCCATTACCGAGATGGATAATAAACGGGGTGAGTTACAAAGAATTCAGGTGTGTAACTCACTTACCACCATTATTGGGCGGACCATCAAGGCATTAATTTGGGCTTGAGCCCAATTACAATTTTTTACAATATAAAGTGAAATAAAATATATAAAATGCATGTAAAATGAATTTCCCAACCAAGCCTAATTTCCATCCGCTACACACCCCGTACTAACCAAAGACACTGTGTGGGATCAAGTCAACCCACCCCGCCAAACACACCAATCGTAGGCATTTAGCCTTTTAAATAATATTGTAGTGCACTATCGAACTAGATTGTGACATAGTCACCGAACTAGAGGCATTAAGCCAAAATTTGTGGTGAGCCACCGAACTAGATCACGTGGCCACAAGCCTTTCTTCTCTTCCTCAAATCCCATCCCATGCATTTATGTATGAATAACAAACTTTAATCATAAATGATTTCTTAAGTAACCCATAATACAAATGAGTTTTTAATTAAACTTTTCATTTGGGTCCATTAAACAAAATAGTATTTAGCCCATTTAGCAATCTAGCGAACTTAGGCCCAAATGTCGAACTAGAAGGTTTTTGGCCCATTTAGCGATCTAGCAGTCTTTTGACCCATTTTATCGATCTAGCAGTTTTTCGGCCCAATTTAACAATCTAGCAGTTTTTTTTTTCGGCCCAATTTAACAATCTAGCAGTTTTTCGGCCCAATTTAACAATCTAGCAGTTTTTCGGCTCAATTTATCGATCTAGCAATATTTCGGCTCAATTTATCGATCTAGCAATTTTCCCGACTTTAACCGTTTTCATGCACTTACACAAAAGTGTTAATTATCACATAATTTTCGATTTTGCCATTTTTACGATTTATCATAATACTTATCGTTTAGTATCTAACCCGAAAGATAAGTGTGAAGTTACACACACTGGTTATGGTGAGAACTAGACTTTCCCGCTCGACAACACCTATACATATCACGATAACTTATGATTATTATAATCTAATAATAAAACCGATCTAAACATAACGATCTAAAATTTACCTCGGATTTTTGAACTACTTCCACTTGCGGTTTCTCCCGATTGATGGTTCGTTAACCGAATCAAATCCACGAACAAATAATGGTTCGGGAGTACGAACTACTTCAAACAATTGATTCTCCTCGGATGAACGTCCACAACCCGGGGAAATCCGGATTGCCGATCTGATCCTTTGTTTATACTTAGGGGATTAATGGTACCACCCTTCTTCCGAACACTATATACGGCCCGTTTCTTCCCTATCTTGATTGTCTTCAAAGACAAAGATCGTTAGCACGCCCTAATCACATATATATATATATATCGATTATGACTAAAGGCTTTGAGAACGAGATTTCCTTACCACAAATATTCTTGTTCCACAAGGGAAATCGATCCAAGCGCACTATGTCACACACGACCTCTTGATTTCCAATCTTCCGTTATCGCACTAAAGTATAACAAAAATAAGCGTTAATAGAATGAACGTTTATTTTGATCTAAGAAAGCCTTCAAACCACCATCCATATTCGGCCAAATACTATAAACTAATCGAAGGCGAAAAAGAACCCTTACCTATTTTCCACGGTTGAAAAGAAAGCGATTGAGAATGTTGCTTATGAATAGAGAGATATTCGGCTATGAAGAATCAAAGAAAAGAAAATGGTTGGTTAAGGTACACTAACATTCGCCATGAAGAGATTAAAGGAGAAAGTATTGATTGAAAAGAAATCAAAATAAGAGAATAGGGATGATGATAATTCGGTTTTCAAAGAAAACAAAAGAGAAAGAAAGAGATGAGTTTAAGATCAAGGCACATTCGGCAATGAAGAAAAGGAGAGAAAAGAAAGGAATGGTCTTTTGATGTAGGTGATTTCGGCACTAATGCGAAAAGGGCACAAAAAGAATACCAAATGATGTGCAATAATGACCAAATGGTCAAAAAAAAAAATCAAGGCTTACCAAGGATCAAATTCGGCCAAGGGAGAGAGGTTGAGAGAATTTGCAAAACTATGCACAAAACTAAGAATGACCAAAAGAGACTTCAAATCCTAGCCAAACTAACACCAAAAATTCGAAGCCCCCTAGACCATAATGTCAGTCCCTATGCATGGTCAAATGGCCATGATTTTATTTCCAAAACACTTTCCTTGATACTTGCCCTATGTCTCCATATCTTTCCTTAATTTCTTGATTCCTTCCATAAATTAACAATTTCCTTAATCCTTTGATATACTAACTAAAAATAACAAGGTCAACACTTACCATATATGCACTTGGCCGACACTTGCTATACATGTGCAGAAAAATTAAAAATAAAATTCATCTAGATGCTAAACAAGGGATTCGAACCTCTTCCCTCCATACTCTTCACTTAATGCCATATCCTCTTTGCCATATGCTCAATTATGCTACTATTTAACACTTAATTTAACTTAAGTGTCAATGCCACTTGCTTCACTTCAATAAATTCTCAAACTAAAAATTATTTCATACCCGAATAATTCTATACTCTTCTTCCGAACTATAGTAGGCACAAAAAGAAATAAAAAAATTTTTCCTTCATAATCTAAACACCAAAACATGCAATAATCGATACTCGAATTTTAGGGTGTTACAGATATGGTAGAAGTAATATTAAAATAATAATTACAATAAAATAATAATAACGATACTAAATTAATAATAATAATAGTAGTAATAATAATATTAATAGTAATGAAAATAATAATAAAAGTGATAGTAAAAATAAAAATAGTATTAATAATAAAATAATAATAACAATATTGAAATTGATAGTAATAATAAAAAATAATAGTAGTAGTAAAAATAAAAGTAATATTAATAACAAAATAACAGAAATGATAAAAAAATAGCAATAATAATGTAGGTAATAAAAATAGTAATAATACTAATAATAGTAAATATGATAATAAAATTAAAAATAATAATAGTCACAAATATAATAATAATAATAGTACTAATAATAATAGGAAAAATAATAGTAAGAAAAAAAATAGTAATGAAATAATAATAATAATAAAATAGGAATAATAATGTTAAAAGTAATGATAATAATAATATTGATAATAGTAAAATAAAAAGTATTAGTAATAAAATAATAATGATAATAAAATAATAATAGTAAAAGCAATAATAATATGATAATAAAAAACAAGATTAACAATAATGATAATAAAATTAATAATAAAATAATAAAAATTACAAAAGAAATGAAAAAGGACGAAATTGAATCTATAAATAAAAGTTTGGGGTTTTTATAACCCTAAAATAAAAAAGGAAAATCATATCCTTCGCTTTGTTTCCTTGTTTGTTGCTGGGTTTCTTTCCTTTTTGCAGGTAGAACGACGAAGAATCTGGCGACGGTGCGAGGTTCTCGGCGGTGTAGCGACATCTGGCCTGATTTCGCGCGAGAACAAAGCTTGACGAGGTGTGTGGAGCGAGGTCAGTGAGGCTTTGCGCGCCTAGGGGTTTCGAAACCCTAGGCCACCAAAATCGTTTAAGTTTTTGGGCCCCTATGGGCCATGTAAATTTTGGGTCTGGGTTAATGGGTTATTAGTCTGGTAGGGTAGGTCTAGTTTGGGTCAGGGTCTTGGTGTAAATGGGTTACGGGTTTAGTTTTAGTTTTGGGTATTGGGCCACCGGATTGGGTTTTTTGTAAAAGGACATTTAAAAATGGACATTTATTTTTTATTTTGTTTTTATTCTGGTTTATTCCAGCCCGGGCAAAAATGGGCCATTACAGCTGCCCCTCTTTGCAAATTGTCGTGAAACGAGAATAGAGCAAAGACTATAAAAGGGCCAATTTTGCCCGGTTTTGGCCGAGCTTTGACTTCTTGATCCTCGCCTTCTTCAAACGGCTTCCAATCCCAACTGCATCTTCAGGGGTACTGGAACTTCATCTTGATTTCAATTAGTCTGATGTTTTCAATCTGCTTCCTGCAACTTCAGGAATGACAGATCTATTATTTTTCGATCTGCTCCACTGTAAACTTAGGGAGATAAGATTTGATTTTTTTGATTTGCTTCCTGCAACAACAGGAATGCAAAATCTTCTATTTTTCGATCTGCTTCCTACAACTTTAGGAATGCCAAATCTGCTATCTTCAATCTGCTCCCTGCAAACTCAGGGATTGCCAGACTGATGTCTTCGATCTGCTTCCTGCAACTTCAGGAATACCAAATCGCTATCTTCAATCGCTGCCCGCAACTTCGTGGATTGCCGATCGATTTCTTCGATCTACTTCACGCAACTTCGGGAATGCCAAATCGCTATCTTCAATCGCTCCCCGCAACTTCGTGGATTGCGGTGATATCTTCGATCCGCTTCCACGCAACTTCGGGAATGCCAATCTGCTATCTTCAATCTACTCCCTACAACTTCGGGATTGCGGATCGATGTCTTCGATCTGCTTCCTGCAACTTCAGGAATACCAAATCTGCTATCTTCAATCTGCTCCCTACAACTTCAGGGATTGCCAGACTGATGTCTTCGATCTGCTTCCTGCAACTTCAGGAATGCCAAATCTGCTATCTTCAATCTGTTCCCTACAACTTTAGGGATTGCCAGACTGATGTCTTCGATCTGCTTCCTGCAACTTCAGAAATGCCAAATCTTCTATCTTCAATCTGCTCCCTACAACTTCAGGGATTGCTAGACTGATGTCTTCGATCTGCTTCCTACAACTTCAGGAATGCCAAATCTGCTATTTTCAATATGCTCCTTGCAACCTCAGGGATGCCAGACTGATGTCTTCGATCTGCTTTCTGCAACTTCAGGAATTGCCAAATCTGCTATTTTCAATCTGCTCCCTGCAACCTCAGGGATGCCAGACTGATGTCTTTGATCTGATTACATTGTCCTCTAGAGGACATAACCTGTAGAATAGGTATATGCTTATGTCTAATAATTAGGATGCTTTAATCGAAATGCATCAAATGCTCCTAATTAGACATGCTATGATATATGAATGCGAAAATGTTATGAAAATGATTCCTATTTCAGGTGTCATCACTCATTTATCCGTCAAGGTTTCATCTTCATTCCTCAATCATATTCTGCTTAAATAATTTGCCCCATAATAATTCTGAGTCCTCTCCACTTGAACCTTGGGACATGAAGTTGGTACCTCCCACTGGAACTTTAGGGAAATAACATTTGGTTTCTTCCATCCTTCTGTTACCACTCAGAGGTACAGAACTTGCATCACTTTCAATCAATTTGATCTGTTACACCATTCCCTGGGTGTAATAACCAGATGTATGTATCTAAAATTTACATGAATGCAGGGTATCCCGACAATGATCCCTTTTTACACATGGATTGGCCTTATTCGTCATTTGTTGATATAGTATCACCAACGAAATTGTCTTATCCAATAAGAATCCGAAGAGATAATCATTTTTCAATGTTTCCAAACCTTAGGCTTGGTGAGTTCTGAACAATAGTCATTTTTCAGATTCCTCATATTATTTAGAAGTTTTCAGAGTAATATGCGAAACTCCATTTATGAAAGTGTTATTAGTCCATTAATCTTTATTTCAATATAAAATGCTTGAAAAAGGTCACAAAAATGGATGAGAAAGAAATTAATCAGGAGCATGGCTCAAAACAAATAAGTTAATCAAAGATCACCAAGGAAATAAAAGAAAATTGATCTGGGTGTATCTTGAAAAGAATAAAGCAATCAAAGATAACAAATTCAAAAATGAGTAAGTTAGAAGCTAGGCGCCCCAGATATCGCAGCTTGAGCTTCTCTGTTCAAACTTCTTGAGGACCATTTTAAGCTCAATATGTGTTTAGGGGATCCGGAGTACTTTGTCGATGCCCCAAGACGTAACATACTTCTTCATTGTTAATTCAGACGTAGCAAGACTACTGTATGCCCCGCTTTTTGGTCAAAATTTGAGCCGCCCTTTTCGGGTTTTCAACTCAAATCCCCTTTGGTCTCAAAGCGCCCTTTGCGGGTTTTCACCTTGGCCTCTCCTTTTTCTTTTCTTTTCTCTTCTTTTTTTTTGAATGAATTTGAGCTTAAGGTGCCCTTTGCGGGTTTTCACCTTGGCCCTTCCCTTTTCATGTAAAATACTTCTTGTTTGATCCTGAATTCACCGGATTTGGGCAAGTTTTTGCCATTCGTCTCGGTCAATATCAATGCACCTCCAGAATAGGCCCTCTTTTCAACATAAGGTCTTTCCCAGTTTGGCATATGCTTTCCTCTGAAATTGTTTTCTAGAAGAAAGATTTGTTTCAACATCAGGTTCCCCTTGTGGAATTCTCTAGGACGAACTTCTTTGTCATAAACTCACATCATCTGATTGTGATGGATAGCTTTTAACCTTTTCTTCAATTAGATTCAATTGGAAAAAATGCTTCCATTCCATAAACCAATAGGTAAGATGTTGCCCCAGCGAAGGTTCTGGCCGACGTTCGATAAGACAGAGGGTAAATGGTAGCTTCTTATGCCAATCTTTACAAGTCTTAGTCACCTTCCATAGTTTTTGTTGTTTTTTTCTTTTTGTATTTTTCCTTTCAATAACTTTTGCTACACTGTGATATACTGTCTGATCTTTGGACAAATTGTAAACTTTGACTTTGTACAGTTATGCATTATTAAACGTGATCCTTTATGGCATTCTTTGCTGGCGCCTGATCTTTTTTTTTTGGGAATTTAATGACTTCGACCTTGTAAAATTGACATAAGCAGCTACTTCCACCCTCTTAGTGAAGTAAACAATGACCATGACGATGAATCAATATTGGCTAAAAACTTCTGACGAGATTGGCCCCATCACAACCATGCCCCACACATGGAAAATTTGTGAAGAACTAGAGAAGGCACATGAATCTTGTCTCCTTAAATACGGCATAGCTGATACCATCCCTTTCTATGTAGATTAGCAGTACCCGATCCTTATGCTAAGCCCGCGTCTTAGTAGCCCAGGCATGCCCTGATATGATCATGCAAAAACATCTTTGAATTCTTGAAAATAACTCAATGATGTCTCGCATTATTTCTATGGTGAGCTGGGCTTCGATCTTCACCCCTTTTATAGGCTCATAATATATGCTGACCCTTTGTTAAGTAAGGTGATCGCTGTAAATCAGAGTTTTAAAATTTATAAAAAAATGATCGAACCTGAAAACTAACTCTGACAACGATTGAGGCAAGTGCACCTATCAAACAGTAGTATAGCTTAGGCAAGACCGGATTATCGAACCCAAAGTAACTAAAAGTACTAATACTCACCGTCTTTTTATTATTTAGCCTTAATATAAAGTGATGATTGTTTAAACTAAAACTAATCTACTTACTAAGCTAAGACGCAAAGACAAAAAGATTGAATTCGGGAAATAACTTTTGGGAAAACTCAGTTGACTCAAGCGATACCCTTGGGAAAAATCCACCTAGACTTCACTTGTTATTTAACCTTGAACCATATGATTTATTTACTTAGTTTGATCCGTGAGACTCCCTAACGTATATTAAACCCTCTCTCGAGGCGAATAACGTCTAACCCTAGGTTAATTAGTGGAACTCTCGTTCGCTTATAATAACCCCCTAGAATAGGATGAAATCGATCTGTGGACTCCCATATTAGGTTTCACCCTAATCCGACAAAATCTCGTCACCCTATCTCTAGGCGTGCGATCAACTCCGCTTAATTATGTTGGATCTACTCTTAGGCAGGGTCTATTCCTCCTCCACCTAAGCACATTAGATTTGGATTAAGTTCACACAATTAAGAACAAACTAAGTTATTATCATATAATTCAAAAATCAAATAACAAGATTCATCATAGTTTTCATCCTTCGGGTATCCAGAAGGTTTAGTTCATAATAATAAAAGACAACATCTCAAGAGAAAAGATAAAACAAAACATAAGAAATCCCTAAAACCCCCTGAAGGAATTGAAAAGGAGATCCTCCATCTTGAGTAGAATTCTGGCTTCTTGAGATGCATCAACTGGCTATCTTCGAGTGATTCTCCCAAATCTGACCTTTTCAGCTTGGCTTCTTAGCCTAGCTTGCGCCCCCCTTTCAGCGGTACCTAGGGTGTATTTATAGGCTTTTGAAACATGTTTCTTTCTCCCTAAGTATCCTTTCCGGAATGAAATTCCTCTTCTCCACGGCAGAGGCACGACCATGGCACACGCCCGTATAAATCGTGGCCAGGCCGTGTTCGACACTGTTGAATGAGGCTCGACCGTATAAGTCATGGTAAGGCCATGTTCTAGTAGGAATTGTGGCACGACCGTGTGGCTTGAAGTCCAGGCCGTGTTGATTTCGTGGCTTGGCCCAACTTGGTCCGTTTTAAGCCCGTTTCTCATTCTTTTCGTCATCGGGTGCTTTCCTGAGTATAAGACATGAAAAGAAAGGATTAAGAGCACCTTTTTACATAAATTGGGGCTTAAATCATCCAAAATCATACTAAATGTGGGCTTAGAATATGTTACTTTTACGGTTTATCAAATACCCCCACACTTAAGCTTTTGCTTGTCCTCAAGCAAAATTCCCAACTTACAATTAAAACGAACTTCCTGTAATTCATAATTCCTATTGATAGTGGCTCATCATAATTCATAGATAATTTATACATGGATAATTCAATTCAAAGTGTCCTAAAAATTCAAACAGTATAAGTCATAGATTCTGTAGCACAAAACATAGGTGTTTCCCTTCATCTAAATAATTACCTCTGATTCGAAATCGACAAGGATTGACATCCTCAAAAAAGATTCGCTCAAATCACTAAAAGTGTTTAAGGTTCAAAATTTAGGCACTCAAAAGTCAAACATGAAGAGTTAATCCCATAGGCTTGCATGAAAATCAAACCTCTACCAATGAAATATGAGATGAAACACAAATCAAAAGGTCTTTGTTAGGGTTGTAACGGGGCTAGGGTTAAGGTGTGGAGTAAGGCTGAATTAGAGGGTTAGAATCGAGATTAAATTGACAAATTACCTAACTAAGAACTAATGAACTAATAATAATTACATCAATTGAAAACTAATAGCACTACGAGCTTCTTCTTCGATATCTGGGATTCAAGCGTATAAGCTCATTTAATCACTACTAATAATGAATACTGAATATACTTTTGAAATTTTTTTTAAGAACAAACTATAAATACATAACTGAAATAGAAATCATAGTTAGGCTATTAATCAAATCACATCTCAATATAAGGGTAGTCAAAAGGAATGGTGATAACAAAAAAAAAAACAAAGGGGTTCTGGGTTAATATTAGTGGGTGAGTCAATAAATAGGGTTGTTAGGATTAAAAGGGTTCACTAGGGGTTAGTTATGGAGGTAGGCTTTTTATGGAATTAGTGGGTTAAAACCTAGGTGCCTTTATCATCTCTGTGTATCAAATCAAAAAATATGGTCTTGACATGTATAATCGATGCAAGTTCTAGAATAACAACTCAGTGTTGACATACTCATAATCAATGAAGTGAGCAAGAAAAAGAATATATGCTCTATAAGGCTCAAAATCTCACAAAAATTATGGGTATTTTGATGTCAACCTCGTAAATTTCAAACTTCAAGGTAATATTTAAACTTAGTTTGACAACCTAGCAAATTTTTAATTTCTGAAAAATAGACTTATCATGCTTGATTCTCTAGTATTCTTAGAATTTAATTATGAATGCACAATTATCAATGACTTAAGCTGAAACATATCAATAAAAATCATAAATCATCAGAAATTTCATCCTAATTAGTAATATGAGTAAATTACTTCCAAACAAGGCTAAATTCAGGCTTTTTGTTAGGTATCCTCTTAGGTTGTTCACCCCCCACACTTAAGATGTACATTACCCTCAATGTACAAAGATATATAATAACCTTGTAATAAAATCATCAGATATGGGGGTAAGTGAAAACTTCTTGAATTTTCGGATGATTCCTTGAGAGGAGATTTTGCCTTTGGTGGTGGTGATGGGACGTCTGGATGACAAACCTGCGCTAGATGAAGAAATTGGGACGATCGTAGAGAATTAGCCAGGGATCCTTAATACATAATTAAAGTAAACTAAATATGAAATTAAGGACAAGGAAGATAAAGAGAAGGAGACTAAGAAGAAAACTAAAATTAAAAGAAAAGATGGATGGATCGTTGAGTCCTTATTTTTGGGTGTGATTTCTAAGGCTGAGGTTATGGTGGTGGTGGTGGCGTGATTCCCAAGGAGCCTTAAGAACCTAAAAACAAGAAACTAAAACAAAATAAACTAAATTAAGTAGTAGAGAAGTAAAGATAAAGAAAATAAAGGAGAAGATAAAAATAAAAGAACAGATAATTGGTCTCAAAGACCCTTAGCTTGTTGTTTGGATGAAGCTGCCGGCATGAACTCAGGTGAATCGGTCTCCTTTGATGAGATTGGCCTTTTACGCTTCTTTGCCTTGGATATGATTTTGTTGTAGCTCAAGAGTCTGAGGATTTATTAGGAAAGAGGAAAAACAAAAGGGAGAAAAGACAGAAAGAAAAGAAGAAAATGGAGAAGAAAGAAAGAAGTGAGTTAAGATGAGGAAGGAGAGGGGTATGGTGTTTAAATAAAATTTCAGGTCTGGCGGTTTTCCACACCCGTGGGTTGAGGGTGTGTCGATTCACACAGCCACCTCACACGGCCGTGCTCTAGGGCGTGTTGGTTCCCCACGCTCGTGTCTAGCCTGTGTTTGACAAGTAAGTATATTGGCACGGTTATCCAGCACGAGCATGTTCCGCCCATGGTTGACAAGTCAGTAGCCTCACACGGCCGTATCGCATGGTCGTGCCACTTTGTCGGTTCCCGTGAGGTAGTAGTTGGGTCCGTGATTGCCAGAAATTAGTTCATTCTGACTTGTACCGTCCTGCCATGTTAGTACCAAGATTCTTGAGGTGCACACAGCCACGGCCACAGCCGTGTGCAAGGCCGTGTGTCCTAGAATTCTGCACCCCTTGTTAGTTTATAACTACGTGCTCAGAAAGAAGAGAAGAAAAGAAAAATAAATTTAAAGCAACGTATGAGCATAAATTATGTTAGTGCTCGGGTTGCCTCCCGAGAAGCGCTCGTTTATAGTCTTAAGCTAGACTCTCCTCCCGTTTGCTTTGTCAGGGTGGTTTGAGGAGTTGGACGTCCTTCCTCATGCTATCATTTGCGTCTTTCTGAAAAAATTTAAGTCGAGATGTGTTTATAGTAAAAGTACCAAAAATAGGATTACTTACCTCGACTGCTCCGTATGGAAAAACACTGGTTACCCTAAAAGATATTTCTTTGTTTGTGCTAGGGTCCGGAGGAGATATTCGAGGATTTACCTGATCCAGTAGTACTTGGTCCCCTATTTTGAAGTGATTTGTTATTCCTATTAGCTCTTTTGGGGGCTCTTTCGATTTTTCCTCTTGTGGTTATGGTTTTTCGTCGTGTATCCCTAATTTCTCCTTGAAGTGTGTCTTCCACTCGTCTAGATCATCGAACTGAATCCCTCGATCTTCATGAGTTATTTCTTTATTGGTTTGGGGTTTAGGATCGGGTTCAGTTGTATTCTTTGGTGTTGCTTCCTGAAAATAAGAGTTAACCGAATGGTTATCAGTAGAATTTACGTTCTCACCTTGATTACTCGATGTTCTAGCCGAATCGAGAGCCTTGATGGTGATTTGTCTCATTACCTACGCAAAGTATGAGTTCTCCGCATCAACATCAATTTTAGTCCTTGCGAGTTGCTAAAAAGGGTCTTCTAAAATTAGGGGATCGAATTATCCTCATCCATGTCTAAAACAACGAAATCTCTTTGGAAAAACGAATTTGTCAATTTTTACAAGAACATCTTCGATAATACCCCTAGGAATTCTAACAGTTTTATCAGCTAATTGAATGCTCATCCTAGTTTGTTTGGGTTTCCCTAGACCTAATTGTTTAAACAATTTATAAGGCATGACATTTATGCTTGCCCCTAAATCAGCTAACGCATTATCAACAGTTAGTCTACCAATTAAAAATGGAATAGTAAAACTCCCTGGATCTCTTAGTTTCTGTGGTAGCTTATTTTGCAAGATTCTTTGAGCACTTTGCGTTGAGTTCCACATGCGAATCTTCATCTAGTTTCCGCTTGTTTGTCAGAAGCTTCTTTAAGAATTTCCTGGAATCAGGCATCTGCGAAAGAGCTTCGAGGAGTGGTAAGTTAATGTGTAATTTCTTTAAAAGTTTAAGAAACTTACCGAACTGTTCCTCTGTGTCGTCTCTTTTTAAGTCTTAAGGGTAAGGTATGCGAGGTTGGTACTCCTTGATTACCGGTTTTGGCTTGTCTTGTGTTACCTCAACTTTACCTTTTTCTACCTCGTTTCCTTGTGTTGAGATGGATTCATCTACCCTTGTATTCTCCTGAGCTATTATGGCTTGGATCTGCTTTTTAGGATTAATTTCAATGTTACTTGGTAGACGCCCTTGCGGTCGTTCGGATAATAGCTTTGCAATTTCTCCGACTGACTGGGTAATTTCCCTGATTGCCTTTGTAAGTCCTCCAACTTGGTTCTCGATCGTTTTGATCGATGTTTGTTGGGTGTTGAACGTTACCTCATTTTTTTGGAGACGGGTTTCTGTGGATGCTATGAATTTATTCAACGTCTCTTCAAGACTCGGCTTCTTTTCCTGTGGATAGGGCTGATTTTGGAAATTTTGAGGAGATTGTTGTCTTTGATTTCCGTGATTTCCTTGTCCTCCCCACGAAAAATTTGGGTGGTTCCTCCAACCTGGATTATAATTATTACTATATGGGTTATTATTGGATCTGAAATTGTTACCTATATAGTTCATCATTCGCTCTGTGCCCGGTTGGTAGGGTGGGTACTCAGGATTCACCACGGTTCCACCTATGTTGCACTGCATTACTGGATTTACCTGCGAAGAACACAAACTATCAATCTTTTTATTCATCAACTCTACCTGATTTGATAGCATGGTTACTGCGTCGAGGTTGTAAACTCCGGCTATTTTTGTTGGCCTTGTTCTTGTAACTTGCCACTGGTAGTTGTTCAGCGACATTTCTTCAATAAACTCGTAGGCTGCCTCAGGAGTTTTATTATTCAGGGTTCCACCGGTGGCTGAATCAATTATTTGCCTCGTTGAAGGATTCACACCGTTGTAAAAAGTTTGGACTTGGAGCCACAATGGTAATCTGTGGTGTGGGCATCTCCTCAAGAGATCTTTGTATCTCTCCCATGCGTCGTATAATGTCTCTAAATCCATCTGCACAAAAGAAGATATATCATTACGTAACTTGGCCGTTTTGGCCGGTGGAAAATATTTTAATAGAAATTTTTCGGTCATTTGTTCCCATGTAGCGATTGACCCTCGTGGTAACGAGTTTAACCACCGTTTAGCTTTATTTCTTAGTGAAAAGGGAAATAGCCGAAGACGTATGGCATCATCAGAAACGCCATTTATTTTGAAGGTATCGCAGAATTCTAAAAAGTTAGCTATATGAGTGTTTGGATCTTCATCCTGCAAACCATCAAATTGAACAAACTGTTGAATCATTTGTATAGCGTTATGCTTTAATTCAAAATTATTAGCAGCTATACCAGGCCTAACAATACTCGATTCTGCCCCTGTTAAATGAGGTTTAGCATAATCATACATAGTACGAGGAGCATTCTGATCCGCCACATCGTTTTGTGGTGGTGGATTATTCTCGTCCATCCCTATAGTAGGATTGGATCTGTCTTCTCGCTCTCCTTGGTAATTTAGGGCTCGCCTAATTTCTGTGCGATTTCTTCAAGCGGTAGCTTCAATATCACTGTCGTATTCTAAAGGTCCTCTCGGGTTCCTTCTAGTCATAAACTAGAGGTACCTGCTAGGAGAAGAAAGAAAGAAAATTTAGCAAATTTAAAATTAAACTAAAAATAAAAAAATAAATTGCGAAAAATAAAAATAATGGCTAAAGTAATAAAAATAGAGTTTTCTTAATATTTTAGTTACCCGGCAACGGCGCCAAAAACTTGATCGCTGTAAATCAGAGTTTTAAAACTTATAAAAGAATGATCGAACCCGGAAACTAACTCTGACAACGATTGAGGCAAGTGCACCTATCGAACAGTAGTATAGCTTAGGCAAGACCGGATTATCGAACCCAAAGGAACTAAAAGTACTAATACTCACCGTCTTTTTATTATTTAGCCTTAATATAAAGTGATGATTGTTTAAAATAAAACTAATCTACTTACTAAGCTAAGACGCAAAGACAAAAAGATTAAATTCGGGAAATAACTTTTGGGAAAACTCAGTTGACTCAAGCGATACCCTTGGGAAAAATCCACCTAGACTTCACTTGTTATTTAACCTTGAACCATATGATTTATTTACTTAGTTTGATCCGTGAGACTCCCTAACGTATATTAAACCCTCTCTCTAGGCGAATAACGTCTAACCCTAGGTTAATTAGTGGAACTCTCGTTCGCTTATAATAACCCCCTAGAATAGCAGTAAATCGATTTGTGGACTCCCATATTAGGTTTCACCCTAATCTGACAAAATCTCGTCACCCTATCTCTAGGCGTGCGATCAACTCCGCTTAATTATGTTGGATCTACTCTTGGCGTGGTCTATTCCTCCTCCACCTAAGCACATTAGATTTGGATTAAGTTTACACAATTAAGAACAAACTAAGTTATTATCATATAATTCAAAAATCAAATAACAAGATTCATCATAGGTTTCATCTCTTCTGTATCCGAAGGTTTAGTTCATAACAATAAAGTAAAACATCTCAAGAGAAAAGATAAAACAAAACATAAGAAATCCCTAAAACCCTTGAAGGAATTGAAGAGGAGATCCTCCGTCTTGAGTAGAATTCTCGCTTCTTGAGATGGATCAACTGGCTATCTTCGAGTGATTCCCCAAATCGACCTTTCGGCTTGGCTTAGCCTAGCTTGCCGCCCCTTTCACCGGGTACCTAAGGTGTATTTATAGGCTTTTGAAACACGTTTCTTTCTCCCTAAGTATCCTTTCCGAATGAAATTCCTCTTCTCACACAGTAGAGAGGCACGGCCATGGCACACGCTTTGTATAAATCATGGCCAGCCGTGTTTGACATCTTGTTGAATGAGGCACGGTAGTGTAAGTCGTGGTAAGGCCATGTTCTAGTAGGAATGGTGGCACGGCCGTGTGGCTTGAAGTCCAGCCGTGTTGATTTCGTGGCTTGGCCCAACTTGGTTCGTTTTAAGCCCGTTTCTCGTTCTTTTCGTCATCGGGTGCTTTCCTGAGTATAAGACATGAAAAGAAAGGACTAAGAGCACCTTTTTACATGAATTGGGGCTTAAATCATCCAAAAGGATACTAAATGTGGGCTTAGAATATGTTACTTTTACGGTTTATCATAAGGCCTATTTTTCATCTTGCTAATCCACTCTTAACAAATCAGAAGATATGTTACAATCTCTGTTATCTTCAAAGTCCTTATATCCCCTAAACCCATATCTCATTCAAAAAGGGAGTTAGTAACAACGTCGCTCATGTCGTTGATATCTGGGTACCTAGGTACGAAGGCAAACAAATCCAAAGAATAAATGATTCAAAGAATGGTTATTTGTATGATCATGAATAAAGAATGAAAGAATATTTAAAAGAAAGTCCAAAGAACAAACAAAAAAAACAATTGTTTGTACAGTATGAAATGGAAAATAAAAGAATATTTAAAAAAATGCATTTTATTAAAAATAAAAATTCTGGACATAAGCCTATCTCACAAAAGAGTTCTTATTGCCTCTAGGCTTAAGACAACAAGCATGTTTTGAATATTACTCTAGATCAGCTCTAAAAATACAAGGATCTCTTCCACAGTCCCATTATTCAAAACACTCCCAAGTATGCAAGGGCTTGGAAACTTCGTTCTCCGGTTCCCTCTTCATTTTTGATTTCTTCAAGGAGTCGCAACCTTCTTGTCTCCTCCTTCAATTACTGCATTTTCTACCTCGTTAAAGTGATCAGGTTTTGATGAATTGTTGAATTTTATAATTCCCATTTTAATGAACCTTTCAACCAACTTTTTAAACGTAGTACAGTTTTCGATTGAGTGACCCGTTATTCTTGCATGGTAGTCGCATTGAGCGTTCGAGTCATACCATTTAGGATATGGGGGATGTATCGGCTTCAGATAAAATGGAGACACTACATGTGCGTCAAATAAAATTTGATATAGCTCCTTATACGTCATCGGGATTAGCGTGAATTAAAGCTTTTTAGAGTTTTGTCTTAGGGAAACCTGATTGCTGGTAGTTACCATCCTTGGCTGGTTTACTGTAATCGGCTTTAATTGGCTCTTGTTATACCCACTGGCACTATTCACTTTCTTTTCCTTCTTCTTCGGGGCCTTTGAGGTCCATTCTCCTCTTTCCTTTATTTCTACTAGAACAACTGGCTTGGCTTGATCATCGCTCGAGTTAAAACCCATTGGGGAGTAAACGATGTCTTCCTCATCATCCACACTGTTGACCATTGGACCACTCCTTTTTTCAAGTCCTCTGGCTAATAACTGGGTTAACTGGCCAATCATATTCCTTTGAAATTCCAGCATTTGTTCCCGCATCTCTTGTTGGATCTTGGTCAATTGCCCCTGCATTTGTATTTGCATTTGTTCTTATTCTCTACAACCTTTGTTCCATGTTTTCCAAGTTAACTGAAATATTTTTACCTAATTAGGGCCCTTTTGTAAAAGTCTAATGCAAATGATGCAATGTAATGCGAATGCATGAATGCAAAGAGGCATCGATTCTGATTCAACTTCATTTTAGAAAACTTTATTAGAAAACAAAATCCTTTACATAAAACGGACTACAAATATGCTTTCGTCCTAAGTCCTAAAATTTTGATTTTCCTAAGCAATGAAGCTAGCTATTGACTACGATCGGACTGTAGCTCATACTTCATGCTCAATGTATCAGCCTGTGATGCCAAAGTCTGTAGATGATCAGCTACCTCTCGAATCTGAACTATTGCTTCACCCATGAGGTAATCCCGACTTCTTAACTTGGTCATGGGAATGATGAAGCTCTTCCTTCCAACACCCTTCTCTTGTTTCAAGAAGCTCGATCTGAAGTTCACAACTGTGCAATGCTGCTTCTAACTCTTCAATCTTACCTTTCATTTCCTCGATCTTGTTCAAGCTTGACTTTAACTCGATCGCGGAATTATGGCTTCGATGGTGATGAAGAGATCGTCCAAGCTTAGCCTTGATCTTCAGAAGAAGATTTGTAAAGTATTGATCATACACCCTAGCTGGTGCCATACACTGAGTCACAATGCCATACTCAGAAAGATTCTTCCACTTCCATGACCCATGAAGATTAGAATTTTTCCTATCGGGGAGCAGACAAAGAAAGAACTGCGGAGCTCCAGGAAGTTTAGATTGTATCTGTTCAAACATTTTTTCAACAACCACAGGTGAAAGGCGTCTATCCTGGTTCATCTCATTGAATATATCAAATGGGGATCAATACGAATTCCTTTCATTTCTCCACAACGAATCAAATCCCTTGCAATGTTGTTTGGGTCACAACGAGGAGCCGAGAAGTTCACAACAGCCCATCTTTCAATCCTAGATGGCTCCACCAATTTCTTGAATGATACGGTCTTCTTAATCTTCTTTTTTTCATGCCCATTTGGGCTATCCTGGCCATCAGGGCTTGCATTTCCATTGTTTCTGATAGGTGCAACATCCTCAAGTACAACAGTAAACTCCAGCTTGTTGTTTGGTAGTGGACCTATAATAAATAAACCCTTTTTTTACCATTATAGGAAAAATTCTTTCCATCCAAATCATTTTTGTAGGTCTCGTGCACTCTGTCAATCACTTTCCTTCCAACACCCTTACCATCCACAGGGCGACCATCTTTATATGAAAAAGAAACGCTGTAATAGTAGAAGTGTCCATCTTTACTCTCCATGCTCACTTTGAAGTGATTGGTGAGTATAGTTACCTTTT
This sequence comes from Gossypium sturtianum, assembly GCA_025698515.1. Taxonomy (NCBI): domain Eukaryota; kingdom Viridiplantae; phylum Streptophyta; class Magnoliopsida; order Malvales; family Malvaceae; genus Gossypium; species Gossypium sturtianum. The sequence continues at coordinate 124,720,816 of CM046953.1, read as the reverse complement.
TCCCTTTAGTTCCAACACCACGCCTTGCCATAGGGTGTCGTACAATATTCTTCGCATCCGATTCTGCCTTGATCGGAACATCATCAGGAGGCACAGGTGGCAGAGGAAGCAGGGATTCCAACGCTGCCCCATTTCCTCTTGCTCAAACGAATCCACACCCTGAGATCCGAAGAGAAAAAACCAAAATATATATATTTGAAACAAGAAACCCTAAGGAACTCAGCAAAATTCTACGACCCTCTTTCTCTAATTGCCTTTGCTCTAACCACATGTAGACGACTGCATTGTCTTCCACTTTATCAAGGAATTCGTTCTCCATAACCAGCATTCTAACTTAGAAACTGACCGTGAATCGATACCTCTTAAAATATGAAATGACATGCAAAAAAGAATAAAACACAACATGTTAGTACCGCAGAATATAAAACAAGTAAAATAAACGAACACCTATCCGGGTAACTACTAAGGTTCGACATCATTCTACTTAGGGTAAGTCCCTAGGTTTTCTACATGTGGTTCAGCTCTAAAGTTGAGGTACCCGAACCAGCAGATTCCTCGATCCTCACCCATTATAGGCTCATATGGGCCGAGTTCAGTTCAGGGGAATACATTTCCCTATGGCCATGCGGAAGTGAAAACTTCACGAAGACATAAGTACAGATGTATTCCGGAAGCAATCCACTAGCGCATGCGGAGGTGAAAACCTCACAAAAGCATAGCTTCCCGCTCTCACTTAAGGGTACGACCACGACGGTCATGCAGTGCAATGCAGAGAGATATATTTAGAACCACATGCAATAAAAGGATCATGTTTCTAAAAAAAATAGAATTTTAAATTCGGACAAAAAGACATAAAATTATCAATTTTAAGGCTTGACTCTCTTATGTTCCCCAGCGGAGTCGCCAAGCTGTCGAAACCATTTTTAAAGTTTTTATAAAAAACGGGGATTGACTTTAAAAACGAAAATGGAGTCACCACCAATCCTTTTTACTTATGTGTGATTGGATCACCTTGCAAAACGTTTTATTTCAAAACATTTGATTTTGGTCCATGAAAAACAAGAAAACGGGTTCAGGAGTCGGTTACGTATGAGGAAGGGTTAGCACCCTCATAACGCCCAAAAATTGGTACCTAATCGATAAAATTATGTCCAAATGTTGAAAATTTAATAAAAATTTAAAATATGATTTCTAAAAAAACTGAAAAATTTGATTTAAAATTTGAGATTTCTTTGTTCCGAAAGAATACAAACATCACATCTAGCGTGTTAGGACACGATATTTTTAAACTTTCGTAACTAAAATCATCTCATGATTTACAAAATTTTATTAAAAGAATATTTAGTTATTTAGTCAAACGAAAAATCGAAACCCAGCACGTTAGGGCACTATTTTCCGAATTTCTAAATACAAAACATTGCCTTATTTTAAAGTTTGAGAAAACACGGTCAAAAGCTTAAAAGGTTATTTAGTTCTTGGAACGAACAGAAAATCGAAACCCAGCACGTTAGGGCACGACTTCCTGTACTTCCAAGCGCCAAATATTACCTTTGTGAAATCCTTTTTATGAATTTGGATAAAAAGTAAATAAAAGTAAAAATAAAAATATATAAAAATCATCGATCTATATGAAATGATAGAACAAGAATAAAAAAAATAGCAATGATGATGCTGATAATAAAAATAATAATGAGAATGATAAATATAATTATAATAATAATAATATGCATATATATATAAAAAATAGCAACAAATAAAAAAGATAATAATTCTGATGAATATAATAATAATTATAAAATTAAAAAGATATGGTAGAAGTAACATTAAAATAATAATTACAATAAAATAATAATAACGATACTAAATTAATAATAATAGTAGTAATAATAATATTAATAGTAATGAAAATAATAATAAAAGTGATAGTAAAAATAAGTGTAACATCCTGAATTAATGGGCCTTTGCATTTGATGTGTGTTACGTTCAATGTGTTAATTAAAAGGTTTAAGGGGTTCAGATTGGGCTCAAGGTTGGGACGAGGCCTTAGTTAAAATTTTCTGTTTGGGAGCTCTAGTGGAGAGCCTGTTAGAATAAGGTTTAAAAGATAATATCTGTAAACTAGGACATGAATGGGCTTGTGGCCCAGTGGCAAAATGGCGCCACTTAGAGGGCTGGGAGTTGGCGTCAATTGAGGGTCCAAGGTTCGAGTCGCATGGTACCTTTTATTTTTGTTATTTTCGGCATTTACAAGAGCAAAGAGTGGAGTTTCGGCAATGATGCTTAAATTTAGGAATTTATTTAATGTGATAATAAGGTGGATAATGTCTTTGATAAAGGAAGGAAGAGGTAGTGTCATCCATGGGCTTTGTGGATGAGTAGTCGATGAGGATAAGTAGAGAATCAAGGAGTTATCTGCAAGGCTAGGTTGTGGCCGAAATTTTGACTCTGGGAGGGGGAGGAGAAATCGGTTTTTCTATGATCAAGGGGTGCCGAAATTTCCCTTGATCAAATAGCTTAGTTTCGATTAAAAGAGGGGCACTTTCGATTTTTGATAGGAAAGTGCCGAAATTCTCTATAAATAGGGGAGGTATCTCTTCAATTTCGGCATTTTGAACCCTATTCTTTTCTTCATTCTCTGTGCCAAATCTCTCAGCCATTCTCTGCAATTTCTTTTCTTTCAAAAGCCGAAACTCTAAACTCTATTCCCATCTCCAGAGCCGAATACTTCTTATTCCCTTTTGCCGAATTCTTCACTAAAGCCGAATCTACATAGACTTCTTCCTATCATCTTTTCTTCGAATCTTCTCAAAAGCCGAAATCTTCTAGGAGTAGCCGAATCTCCTGTGATAGGGTAAGTCTTTGATCTTTTTCTCTTTACTATTCTCTTTCGGTTTTGGAAGGTTTAAAGGCTATTGAGATTGGTAAGGTTGACGTTTGATTAATGGTTTAATGGTTTTATGTATTCTCTTGTTGGGCGACATTCGGGAATTGAAGTAGATCTCTTAGATCTGAAAGCCGGAAACACTAGTCCCTGAATCTCATATCACTTTTCGGGAATTTCAAGGTAAGGGATTCTCTTTAGGTTCTCGTTAGATTCGATATTGAAATCACAATCTTAACCATATGTTATGATTAATAAGGCCTTTTGATGGAATCGAATGTCGATCGAGCAAAGGAGGGACTAGATCGAAAACCCGATTCCTAAGTTTAAGAAACAAGCGTGTGTCGTGATTCGGGATTGGCCACGTGTTGTGGACCGGCTTCTAAACAACACCTTAGGCAGATAGCGATGAGTGTCGACTCACGGGGCGTCGACATAGAAAGTATCGTTTATCCAGAAATGTGTGTGTAGATCTCTAACACACTAGTTAATTGTATTAAATATATATTGGGCTAAAAAGCCGGAAATAGGCTGTGTAGACAGTCGAATAAAACCCGAAAAAGGGTCTGTAAAGGATGCCAGGTACGTAATCATAGAAATCTCTATGTGTATCGATAAATATATATATATATATGAAACCTGTTTTCTTAAAGGTGGTATGATGTTTTTTTTTTCATGTGTGTATGCATGGGGAGGAATTATGATAATGAAGGGGAAGAGCATGATAGGTCACTTGGTGATCGGTGGTTAAACCACGAATTTAAAATGTTAGGTTACATAGTGATCGGTGGCAAAGCCACACTTAAATGATTCCTGATTAATAGGAATAGGCAGTACGGCTGTCGATATGGTGTGTAGCGGTTGGCGGGTTGATTGTAGAAATCCCCGAGGTGTGTTGGCTGGTACGGGTTGGTGTGTAGAGGATGGACTTTTAGGATGGGTTGGGCCAGTTACCATTCATCATTTAATATGTATGTATGAATGTTGCCATAACGTATGGGCCAAGGCCCATAATGTGTTTGTGGGCCACAGGTCGTTGTGTGTTTCAGGATTTATACACTGAGTCTTGGTGACTCACCCTTTTATTTTTTCTCTACTCTTTCAGATGAGCAATAGATCGTGGACATGGGAGCTGAGGCGGACTCGAGGGGCCATCAAGTTTTACTTTGTTTATTTTCATAGACTATTTTTGATTTTCTTTAAGTTTTAAGTTTGGGATTATTTATGTAATAAGGCCCCATGGATTAGGTTATTGTTTTTATTTATTAATGTTTACCGTTTAAAATTTATGTTCAAGGACTTAAGTCTTAAAAAGTAATAAAATGGGTTTTTCAAACACGTTCAACGTAAAAAAAAAATACTAGGGTTTTCAACGAATATCTTATTTTTATCAAATGCCTAAGTAAAGAAACTGAGATTTTCCAAGAACCATTAAAGTTAAGTTATAATAATAAACCCCGTAGCATGCCAGATCTAGTCGTAGCGTTTGGGCCGGGTTTGGGGTGTTACAATAAAAATAGTATTAATAATAAAATAATAATAACAATATTGAAATTGATAGTAATAATAAAAAATAATAGTACTAGTAAAAATAAAAGTAATATTAATAACAAAAATAACAGAAATGATAAAAAATAGCAATAATAATGTAGGTAATAAAAATAGTAATAATACTAATAATAGTAAATATGATAATAAAATTAAAAATAATAATAGTCACAAATATAATAATAATAATAATAATAGTACTAATAATAATAGGAAAAATAATAGTAAGAAAAAAAATAGTAATGAAATAATAATAATAATAAAATAGGAATAATAATGTTAAAAGTAATGATAATAATAATAATATTGATAATAGTAAAATAAAAAGTATTAGTAATAAAATAATAATGATAATAAAATAATAATAGTAAAAGCAATAATAATATGATAATAAAAATCAAGATTAAAAATAATGATAATAAAATTAATAATAAAATAATAAAAATTACAAAAGAAATGAAAAAGGACGAAATTGAATCTATAAATAAAAGTTTGGGGTTTTTATAACCCTAAAATAAAAAAGGAAAATCATATCCTTCGCTTTGTTTCCTTGTTTGCTGCTGGGTTTCTTTCTTTTTTGCAGGTAGAACGGCGGAGAATCTGGCGACGGTGCGAGGTTCTCGGTAGTGGGGCGACATGCGTGCTGATTTCGGCGCGAGAACAGGCTGGATGAGGCTATGGAGCGAGGCTGGGGTGAGGCTTGCGGTGCCTATGGTTTCAGAAACCCTAGGCCACCAAAATCGTTTAAGTTTTTTGGGCCCCTATGGGCCATGTAAATTTTGGGTCTGGGTTAATGGGTTATTAGTCTGGTAGGGTAGGTCTAGTTTGGGTCAGGGTCTTGGTGTAAATGGGTTACGAGTTTAGTTTTAGTTTTGGGTATTCGGCCACCGGATTGGGTTTTTTGTAATAGGATATTTAAAAATAGACATTTATTTTTTATTTTGTTTTTATTCTGGTTTATTCCAGCCCGGGCAAAAATGGGCCATTACACTGTTAGATTTGTAAAATAAATCTGAAATAAACTTAATAAACCAGGATCTATCATGTCAAATCATCAAGAATAAATCAAGAACAAAACTAGATGCGGAAGCGTACCTGAATGCATGAATTCCTTGAAGTTTTACCGGATCTTGGGAATTTGATCTTCCAAATTAGCACACAAGAAAGTTAAAGAATATATGCTCTCTCTTTCCTAATGATGGGATATTAGAAAAGATATCTTGTGTGTAATTTGGGGACCATAACCCTAATATTTATAACCTTGGCATATTAGTTCTAACCAAATTCTAATTAGCCCATCATTAATTAGAATTTGATTAGAAGAGTATCTACACATATTTGACCCATACTTTATTTAATAATTAAAAGCCCAATAAAATTCTAACCAAATTAGATCACTTTTAATTTGGGCTAACCTATCATGATAGTAAATAATAGCATGTAATTATCCTTATTATATATGTGATGTCCAAATTTTCCAATAATCTCCCACTTGGACCACATATATATACTAATTACTTTATAATTACATGTCATTATACAACCTTATGAGCTCAAAATTTTACTATCATATCCAAAAGGTATTCCGAACAATCTCGTCCATTAATTATGTTAACAAAGAACCAAGGCGACTTTCGTTACATATATTGTAACTAAATCCATCCATGATCACGTATATTAACACAACCAAATGACATAGATCAAGTATGGATGTGTAGCATGGAAATTACATGCAATATGATCTAAACATGTCTATTTTCAACTGGTCCTCCTTAGTGAGATCAAACCTTACCACAACTAGAGTGTGAATAAACCAAATAAATTTTATTTCTGCAGAAAATAAACTTAATATCTTTAAACTGAAATAACTGAAAATGTGTCTATAACATAAAAGCATTTAAAAATACAAACTCCCACTAAAACCAAATATCCTTTAAATGACATTACACTCATATGAGCAATGTGCTCTTATAAAACCTTAGGTGTAATTCCTTAGTAAGCGGATCCGCAATCATGGAGTTTGTCCTAATATGCTTTATAAGCACCTAACCACTCTGAACTTTTACTTTAACAACCAGGAACTTAAAGTATATGTGTTTTTACTTTGATGTGCTCATGTTGCTATTGGAATAAAAGATTGCAATTTGTTTTCACAATTTGCACCTTAGTGAAAAAAAATCTTATATTCATATTCCATCAAAATCGGAGTCTATATACCTGATGATCTCTAACTGATTAGACCTCCGATATGTGAGCATGTAATCTTTTGTTCTCTGAAAATACCTTATAACCCTCTTGGATGCTATCCAATGGTCCAAAATAGGGTTGCTTAAAATATCTGCCTAACATCCCAATAGTGTACACAATATTCCAATGTATACAAACCTGAACGTACATTAGACTTTCCACTGCTAAAATGTAAAAAATCTAATGTATTTTTGTAATTTCAAAATCATTCTTAGGGTATTGATTGAGTTTATACTTATTATTAACAAGCAATATGTCATTAACATATAAACCAGAAATATGTACTTACTCCCACAATCATCAACAATATTCATCTCAAAACCAAACGAAACAATTATTTGATGAAACTTATGGTACCATTGACGGGAAGCTTGTTTGAGTCCATAGATGGATTTTGTCAATTTGCAAACCATATTCTTTGAGTCTTCCGACTCAAAATTTTCTGCTTGCATCATATAATTTTTTTCTTAAATGTCGCCATTAAGAAACGCAGTCCTAACATCCATTTGATGTAACTCAAGATCAAAATGAGCAACAAGCGCCATGATTATCCTAAATGAGTCTTTCAATGAAACTGGAGAGAAAGTCTCTGTAAAATCAATACCTTCTTTCTGAGTATATCCTTTAGCTATAAGACGCACTTTATACCTCTCCACATTACCATTTGCATCCCCCTTGGTTTTAAATATCCATTTACAACCAATTGGTTTTGCACCTTCAGGTAATGGGACAAGTTCCCAAACTTTATTGTCTAGCATAGACTTATACTCATCTTCTATGGCATCAATCCACTTTTGAGAATTAGAACTTTTCATGGCCTGATGAAAGTTGATTAGATCATCTTCCATCATTCCATTATCATCCTCATGTTCTTAGAGAAATACAACATAATCATCTGGAATAGCATTTCTCCTTTCTCTTGTGGACCTCCTTAATGGCACTTGTTCTTGAGGTTGTTGAGTTTGTTCTTCTGGAACAATTATCTCATTTTGAATGGGGAGTTGTTCAACATTGTCTTGCAGAGGTTCTGGATTCACTTCTTAATCAATTATAGGTATAAGAACCTAAGCATCGTCAAAAGTGATAGTAGGAACTGAGTTAGAATCCAATTCCTCCTCAAAAGCAATGTATCTAACCTTATTTCTCCCCCCAAACTCAACATCCTCAAAAATGTTGCAGTTCCCGTCTCAAAAATATTCCTTATTATGGGATCATAAAACTCATAGCCCTTAGATCGCTCAGAATTTTCTTAACCCTTAACTTTATAGACATCAAGAAGTCAGAAGTGATGTCATTTCAACCTTATCGTTTTTAGCAAAATGTTTCTTAATTTCGTCAAGGAAACCTTGGCCTGAGTAATCTTTTCAAATTCTATGCCCCTAAAGGCTTCTGAAATGTTGTGCCTCATGATCATTAGACTCTTGTAATTTGAACGATCCCACCTCTCAAAATCCCTTTTAATATAGAGGGTGCTTTCCGCAGTGAGAGGTGCGAGTAGTTCTTCCCTTAGTGCAAAGTCTATGTTCATACAGCCAAGCACTATAAATAACTGCCTTTTCCATTCATTGAAATTAGTCCCATTAAGCATGGGTATAGAATTTATATTAGCAGATATTGTGGAAGTAGAATATGAATTAGCTGAATATAGAACAAAAAATAAATAAAAATAAGCTCACATCAATATTCATAAGTAATCAATAAATTCAGGATAATGGCTAATCCCATCTCAAGATACCAAACACAACATTAATATCAAGTCTTTGGACAGTAATATTAACAGTAAGTGGTACTCTTGTTGTAGTAATCAAACATTAACAATAAATTATGTCAAACAATTAATTAATATTTGGACTAACTTATTGCTCACATAAAATACCTTATAATTGTCACACATTTATCACCACAGATGTCGTTGAAATTCTACCAAATATTAACTTACCTTTGGGTCAATTAATAAATGCATGAATCACAAAAACATATAATCATCTTAATATTTCAAATAAACTAATCTACACAAAAGAGGTCATTTTGGCGACATTTTGTTTCAACTAATTTATTTAAAATATTAGACATTCTTAATTAAAATCCAAAGCCAAAATCTGAATTTATTTGATTCTAAATATTTTTCTTAATTCCATCTTTCAATCAAATTAAAAGATAATAGTACATATATGTATATATATTTATCCCAAAACAACATACAATGATGTTGACAAATATAATAATAGTTGAATAAATCATACATCATAAACAACCTCGCATAAAACTTCAAATTTAAACCAAAATAATTTGAATAAAGGTAAACTTCATCTCAAGATATTGGACACTCCATTAATATTTTATTTTATTTTATTTTATTTTTGGACAAAATATTAACTTGTAAGTGATATCTTGGTATAGTAATCAAACATTGACAATAAGAACATGTCGAACCATAAATCTTCTTTTGGGTCAATTTATTGCTCACATGTAAAACCGAATAATTGTCACATGTTTATTACCATAATTGCACATGTAATATTATTAACCTTCATTTGGGCCGATCAATATTAACATAACTTAAATTACATGCACACAACCTTTTATATTTTAAAACAAAATAATTTATAAAAAAAAAAATCACTTTGGTGACTTATTGCTTCAATTAAGTTGTTTTAAAATATATATAAACATACCAATATTCAAATTTAAAAATTCTCCAATAGTAAAATGTCAAAACTATATTTTTTTATTGCTTTATAAACTCCGAAATAACCCAAAATAAGGTTGTCTTAATAATGCAATAAAAAACCGAAAACCTTAATTTTTGACTCTTTTTTTTATTCCAAAACCATATATATCAAAACCAAACAGAAATAACATAGTGGTTCAAAGCCAAATAATTAACAAACACATGTATTCATAAATTTGGCATGGATAAAAAATACCAAAGCAATTCACGCATATACATGTATTCATAATCAAATAGAAAAACTTACCTTGAATTTACCATATAAATCTAAAGTTATATTTATAATTATGAATACTTGAAAATATTTTTAAGCCAATACATCTCACAATTCATACAATAAATCATCATAATTTAACCAAATATTTGGAACCATAAGATGCCAAAACTTAATATTATAGAACCAAACTTAAAACCAAATTATCAAAATCTAATTTCATCATAATTAAACCAATATAACCCTGACCGACTTGCCTTACATATCCCAAGTAAATCTAAATTCAAAATATATGCTTAAACTGAATAGTATGAGAAGAATAAGCATATAAACTCAATAATAAATAATATATTCTATCAACTATATATTGAATTCAAGAATTAATGATTATAAAAATTGAATTCAATTTTACAATTGTTGAACCCGATTTGAATTAAAAAAAAAATGATTATAATGAAACCCTAAAATTGAATCGATAAAAAAAAATTAAAACTAACAAATATTACCATCAATCTTAAGGATTCAACATATATAATGAATTCATTAATAAACAATCGGTATATAAGAGACACTTTACCTGAAGCAATTTCTTTTACCAACCATATATCATCATGTAAAATTCTGAACATAATTACTAAAGTGTCTCCAAAACAATATATATATATATATAATCAGAAATCAGTAAAACAAGCGATTAGCGATTAACAATCCATCTATTGATATAATCAAATATATATCATAAAAAGTTTCTAATGAACCCAAACCTACACAGCTTTTTAAATATTTATTAAAACTGTATAAAAAATTCAGTCAGATTTGTCGTATAGTGAAGAACTGATCCGAATTTTGGCACGAGAGACCAAAAAGTTGAGAAGCAAAAGAATTTCCTTAGTGAAAGTGTTGTGGCATAAACACGGAGTTGAAGAGACTACGTGGGAGCCTGAGAACATTATGAGAGAGCAATATCCACACTTATTCACTGGTAAGATTTTCGGGGACGAAAATCCCTAAGGGGGGGAGAGTTGTAACAGCCCGGTTTAGACCCTAGTCAGAACAGCGGTTTTGAGACCACAAATTCGAGGTCGAAAAAATATTTTAAAATTATTTTTGATGTTTATAATGTGTGATTGAGCCTGTGTGAAAGTTTCGTGTGAAAATTTTATTGACTGTGTGTCGAATGGTGAGAAAGGACTTAATTGTATAAAGTATAAAAAGTCGAGTCTTGATTGTTTAAGTGTTAGATTGTCATGGCTTAATAAGTGTGGAGTCCTTAAATTGAAATTACACCATTTGATGAATGCATGGACGGTTAAGACATTAAAATACATGATCTCTATGTTATATTAAAAGGGGTATAATAGTAAAATATGAAATAAGCTAATATTACTCAAAATAAAACAAAAGATAGTGGAGTAATGTTCATCTTTTCACCGAAATTGATGAAGAAAAGAAAGAGTTAGGGCTTAAAACATTCGTCCATTGTTGTTCTTAATCAAGGTATGTGTTTTGATTGGTTTTTGATAATTTCTACGTTTTTGTGATCGTTGCTTCGTGCTCTTTCAAACCCATGCTTAAATTTTAGAAATTGATGGTGATTTTGAGATATGCCATTGATGAACATGTGAGTTCTTGAATGTTTGATGGTGGAAAATGAAAGATATGTGTTTGATTAATATAGTTTGTCTTTGGAGTTTTGATGAATTTGTGTAATTTGGGCCTAGTTGAGAAAAGTGTAATTGGAGGAATAAATTGTGAAATAAATGGAATGTGTGGGCTTATATTAGCATGGGAAGAATTCGGCTAAGCTTGTGTGAGTAGAAATTTGGTGTATTTTGTGATTTTGTGAATTAGGGACTAAATTGTCAAAATGTGAAAATGTGAGGGCTATTTTGCAAAATACCCTAAATTTGTGTGTGTGGACTAAATTGAATGAATTGGTGATTGAATGAGTTGAATTTAAATGTGTATAGACAAAGAAAAGAGAGGTTCGGATTGAGATCGAGGCAAAGACAAAGTGCTCGATTAATCGACCGTTTCGGTATTTCGACGTCCGAGGTAAGTTCGGACATAGTACAAGTTGTTAATTTACCTTCTATGTGATGTGAATTGAATGATAGATATTTAATTAGAAATGTAATGAATGAAATTGAGTAACGAGGCACTAAGTGTGCGTGATTGAATTGAGACAGAGTTGTTTAGCACTGTGTGTGCGAAATAACAGAAGCTTTGGCTTCATAGTTGGCACTGTGTGTGCGATTCCGAATTACTTTCGGTTTTGTATTGAGGCACTAAGTGTGCGATGTTATATAAGCTTCATCTATGAATTGAGGCACTAAGTGTGCAAAGTTAATTTAGTTTCGACTACAAATTGGGCACTAAGTGTGCGATTAAACCTAATGAATAATGAAGGCTGGATCGAGATACAATATCGAGCATAAATTAGCTTGGATGGTGAGTAACCATGTGTTGGCTAAGGTATGTATTGAACCTTTGTGGTTGAGGAGATTGTGTATGACTTTATGAGTGGTTGGGTAAGATTATTGGCTATGAATGATATGGTATAAACATTTGGAAATTGATCTATGTGATGAGTTCTTGTTAAGCATTGTATTTGAACTATTAAGCTGAATGTATTATGTTTCGAACTTACTAAGCTTTTGAAAGCTTACTATGTGATTTGTTTCTCCGTTTTACAGTGTCAGTAAAGCTAGCTCGTATCCGGGGATTGTCAGCATGTCTATCACACTATCGGCATTCTACTTTGGTACTTTCGAAGATGTGTAAATTTGAATATGGCATGTATAGGCTAGTTGTTTTGAACCATGATTGAGATGTGTAATTAGCCATGTGATGTGGCTAGATAAATGTTGGGTTTAGTCCCGACCTCTTTTTAACACGTTTTTAAGGTCTCGTAGACCGTAATAAGGGACTATATGTTTATATTTGAATATGTTTGATTGATGATTGACTTTGTGTCGTGAAATGGATGTGAAATGTTCTGATTGATTGGTAATGCCTCTTAACCCTATTCCGGCGACGGTTTCGGGTTAGGGGTGTTACAATTTTCTTAATGAGGGCCAATTTTCGGCTAAAGCGTATTTCTTATGGTATGCGGATATGGTAAGCCTCCTTGCTATAGGTTCATTACCCACTAGGTTAGCTTGTCCCATGAGAGATAAGTTTAGAAGAAAAGCTCGATATTATATTTGGGATGACCCATACCTATGGAAACATTGCTTGGATCAGATAATAAGATGATGTGTTCCGGAAACTGAGGTAGCTTCTATACTCACTTTTTGTCATATCAAGGCTTGTGGAGGACACTTTGGCCCTAAACAGACTGCTCATAAGGTATTGGAGTGTGGGCTATACTGGCCCACAATTTTCTGATATTTTTTGTAAATCTTGCGATAGATGCCAACATACAGGTAACATAACTAAATCAAATCAAATGTCTCTATCCCCAATTCATGTATACGGGATTTTTGACGTGTGGGGCATCAACTTCATGGGTCTGTTTATTTCCTCATTTAGAAATGTGTATATAATTCTTGCAGTAGACTATGTTTCTAGGTGGATAGAAGCAATGACAATGCTAAAACTGTCGTGGAGTTTCTAAAACGAACTATTTTTTCTAGGTTTGGCACACCTCAAGCCTTAATCAGCGAACGTAGAACCCATTTCTGCAATAGATGTAACACTCCTAGCCCATCTCCATCATCGGATTAGGGTTACGAGCATTACTAACACGTCATACAATTAATCAATCATAATTACACATATATATATATACTAGCCATTAACAATATAATATACAGGGGCAGGTCACAAACAATCAAATTATATCATACTAGAATATTATAAATTCGAATAATGATTCATGCTATGCAATGTTAAACTTGGTCTTCCACTATCTACACTCTTATCACTATTTAGCCCTTCTTGAATGTCAGAATTCGGGTACATACAAGACTATTCCAATTATTAGCATCAAAATATCGGTCCATACTCTGTCTACGATTATCTTTTTAATTTATCTTTGATGATGCTAGTGGAATGCACTTAATTTAGGTTTGTTAATCCACCCCAATTTAAAGTAAAAGTTACTCTTACAGCCCCTATTATGAGTCTACGGGACCTTAAAAGTAGTTTAAAAATAGGCAGGAACTAATTTGAAACAATTCTGGAAGTTCAAGAAATAATTACAAAAATTCTGATTTCAGGGGTCACACACCCGTGTAGCCAGGCCGTGTAACTCTTTGACTTGGGCCACACGCCTATGTGTGTTGCCCATGTGTGACACACACCCATGTGGCCAGGCTGTATGCAACCAAAAGTACCTTAAAACTCAAGTTTACTATTTCCTATTTACTTGGGCACTAAGCAACTCAATTACCAATCATTTAACCTATCCAAAACACGATTAAACATTCCCAAAATACACCAAATTCATCACCTAATATGCCTAACCAATATACCCTCATTGGTACCACATTTTATATGTTCAAATACATCAACAACACATCAACATTTAAGACTTTCATTCATATCACATTTACCATATTCTAACTAACTTTCAACTTCTAAAGTTACCAAATATGAAGCTAAGCACATACCAAGCATTATGCTAAGCTACCAAACTTTAAACTATCACATACCAACATATAAACTAGGCTAACATACCAACATAGCCTCAAACACAACCATATACACATTTAACCATCATTTCACTAGCAACTAAGTTAACAACATCTAATAAACAATATCAACAAAAGACTCCCTAGGTACATGCCATTACAAAATGAAATATCACCACACTTGAGCTCGGGATTTGTGATTTGATGCTGAGTCAATGACGTATTGAACAGTACCTAGCTTGCGCACGGAAAACAAAACCACATGTTGAGTAAAACTCAATGGTATTTCTATAATCCGAATAATATAAACTTGATATAAGTATTTGAAATGCAAAATGCAACAAGTAAGCTATGTTCATGTGTTTCAATTCAATAGTATAATTTTTGCTCATTCCTTATTCACATCTACTAAGATTTTCACATGTTCAAATATATAAGTATATATCAATGGCATTTCATTTAACATTTGAATACATCATCTCATTGATCATTGTTTTCGCGATGTCAAAGTCTTAAAATTTATAATGAGAATGATCGAACCTGGAAACTAACTATGACAACGATTTGAGGCAAGCGCACCTATCGAACAGTAGCATAGTTTAGTGGTAAGACCGGAATGTCGAACCCAAAGGAACTAAAAGTACTAATACTAACTCTCTTTTTATTATCTAGCCTAAAATAAAGGGAATTTGTTGTTTAATCTAAATTAATTAACTACTAAATTAAAGACTCTAAGAAAAAGAAGAATGAATTTGGGGAAAATAACTTGAGGAAAAACCAATTGATTAAGACGAAACCCAAGGAAGAATCCACCTAGACTTCACTTGTTATCTAACTCTAAACCAGACGATTTATTCATTTGACTTGATCCGTAAGATTCCCTAATGTATATTAAACCCTCTCTCGAATCGAATAACGTCTAACCCTAGGTTGATTAATTTAAATCTCTTTCTAATTAAAACCCCTAGAATTGCATTAACTCGATCTCTGGAATCCCATATTAGGTTTCACCCTAATCCGGCAAAATCTTGTCACCCTATCTCTAGGCGTGCGATCAAATCCGCTTAACTATGCTAGATCTACTCTTAGGCAGGGACTTTTGCTCCTCCACCTAAGCACATCAAACTTGAATCAATATCCCGGAAATATCAACATAAGAATTAAGAACACATAATTAAGAACAAGTCAAATATTTATCATATAGTTCAGTAAACGATAACAAGATTCATCTAAGTTTCATCCCCCTCAGGTATCTGAGGGTTTAGTTTATAACAATAAAAGAAAACATCTCAGAAGAAAAGATAAAACAAAACATAAGAAATCCCTAAAACCCCCTAAAGGAATTGAAGGAGAGATCCTCCGTCTTGAGTATAATTTTGGCTTCTAGAGATGAATCAACTGGCTATCCTTGAGTGAATCCCCACAAATCTACCTTCTCTGGCCTAGCAAGATGCCCCTAGACGATAGCCTTGGGCTCCCCCTTTTAGGTCATACTTAGGGTGTATATATAGGCTTTTGGAATATGTTTCTTTGCCCCTAAGTATCCCAATCCGAATGAAACTTCTCTTTGCCACGGCAGGGGCACGACCATGGCACACGCCCGTGTGAATCGTGGCCAGGCCATGTTGGACTTCATTAATGAGGCACGGCCGTGTGGTCTTGGGCCAAGGCCGTGCTGATTTTTTGCTTTGGCCCGTTTTAAGCCCGTTTTCCGTTCTTTTCATCCTCCGGTGCTTCCCTAAGTATAAAACATGAAAATAAAGGATTAAGAGCACCAAATTACATAAAATAAGGGATAATTCATCCAAAAGCATGCTAAATGTGGGATTAAAATATGTTACTTTTACGGTTTTTCAAATACCCCCACACTTAAGCTTTTGCTTGTCCTCAAGCAAAATTCTCAACTCATAATTAAAACGAACTTCCCTCAATTCATGATTGTCATGGATAATGTTTCATTATAATTCAAAGATAATTTATACATGGATAATTCAACTCAAAGAGTCCTAAAGACTCAAACAATCTAAGTCATACATTTGTAGCCCAAAACATAGGTGTTTCCCCTCATCTAAATAATTACCTCTGATCCAAAACCGACAAGGATTGACATCCTCACTAAAGATTCACTCAAATCACTCAAAGTGTTTAAGGTTCAGAATTAAGCACTCAAAAGTCAACATGAAGAGTTAATCCCATAGGCTTGCATGAAAATCAGATCTCCACCACTATAATATGAGATGATGCACAAATCAAAAGGTCTTTAAATGAGGTTGTAATTGGGGTTTAGGTTAAAGGTGTGGATAAAGGTGAATTAGAGGATAGAATCGAGATTGAATTGACAAATTACCTAACTAGAAACAACGAATGAATATAAGTAATTACATCAATTGAAAACTAATAGTACTAATAATTCGAGCTTCTTCTTCAATATTCAAACGTATAAGCTCATTTAATCAAAAAACTAATAATGAATATACTTCGATTTTTTTTAAGAACATACATAATAAAGGATAAATTACTGAAATAAAAATCATAGTTAGGCAACTAATCAAATCAAATCTCGATATAAGGGTAGTTAAAAAGGATGGTGATAACAAATAGAAAGGGTTTGGGGTTAATATTAGCGGGTAAGTCAATAAATGGGTTGTTAGGATTAAACGGGGTTCACTAGGGGTTAATTATGAAGGTAGGTTTTTAGTGGAGTGAGTGGGTTAAAACCTAAGTGCCTTTATCATCTCTGTATATCAAATCAAAAGGTGTGGTCTTGACATGTATAATTGATGCAAGTTCTAGAATAACAAATCAATGTTGACACACTCCTAATCAACAAAGTGAGCAAGAAAAAGAATATATGCTCTATAGGGCTCAAAATCTCACAAAAATTATGGGTTTTTGATGTCAGCCTCGTAAATTTCAAACTTCAAAGTAGTATTTAAATTCAGGTAGACAACCTAGAAAAATTTTTAATTTCTGAAAAATAGACTTATCATGCTTGATTCTCTAGTATCTTAGAATTTAATTATCAATGCACAATTATCAATGACTTAATCCAAGACACATCAACAAAAATCATAAACCAAAGGACTTTCATTCTAATTATAATATGAGAAACTTACTTAAGAAACAAGACATAATTCAGGATTTGAGAATAATGCAAAAAGTTTGGCACCTAATTTCAGAAATTTGAGAATAATGAAAAAAGTTAGGCACCACCTTTTTAGGTTGTTCACCCCCCCACACTTAAGATGTACATTGCCCTCAATGTACAAAGATATATATATAGATAATTAAGTAGAAATTCAAAAGATATGGAGAGAAGTGAAACTCCCTAAATTATGGATGAAATCCTTGCGTTGGAGGTGAAAGATATGTTAGAGGAGGCGTCTCTGGTGGTGGTATGGTGGCCGTCCATAGTCTCTGCGCTAGATGAAGAAATTGGGTAGCTCGTGCAGCATTAGCTAGGAAATAATAATAATTCAAACTATATTAATTATATATTTAAAGAAAAGCAAGCTAAAGTGAAGGAAAATAAAAAGTGAAATCAAATTAAAAGAAAAGATTAATGGACCGAAGAGTCCTTATTGTTGGATGGTTTGCGAGGTGGGCGTGATTTCTAAGGCTGCAGTGAGTTGGTGGTCGTGGTTCCGGTGTGATTCCCTAGCAGCCTGTAGAACCTAAAATTAAGAAACTAAAATAAAATAAACTAAGTTAAGCAGAAGAGAAGTAAAGATAAAGAAATTGAAGCAAAAGAGGAAAACGAAGTAAAAACTAAATGGCCTCAAATGTCCTTGGCTCGTCGAATGATTGAAGTGGCCGGCATGAACTTATATAGATCGGTCTCCATCTGGGAGACTATGCTTGATTCCTTCTGCTTCTTCGGCATTTGGTGTAGCTTAAGGGTTTTGGGAATGTATTGGAGAAGAAAAGTAGGGGGAGGTCTGAATAATGGGATAGAATAAAGGGGATGGGGAGTAGGAAAGTGAGTAAGGGAAGAGAAAAAGGAGGGGGTTTAAATAGATTTTTAAGCCTGGTACAACCCTATGCCCGTGTACCATGGGCGTGCTAAGTCACACGGCTGCCTCGCACGGCCGTGTTGAGCATCGTATCGTTTCTCCCACGCCCATGTTTAGGTTGCCACGCCCGTGTGTAAACTACCAGTCTCGACCACGGTCGCATCGCACGGCCGTGGGGTTTTGTCGGTGCCCGTGGTGTGGTGGTTGGAGTCCGTGATTTGAAAATTGATTTGCTCTGACTCGTACCATCTCTGCCATGTCAGTAAGGCGATTTGGTGCATCCACACGGCCACGGCCACGGCCGTGTGCAAGGCCGTGTGGCCTGGAATTTTGTACTTTTGGTTAGTTTATAGTTAGTTGCTACAGATGAGAAATAAAAGTGAAAATAAAATAAACTAAAATATAAGAAAAATAGAGTTAGTGCTCGAGTTGCCTCCCGAGAAGCGCTCGTTTATAGTCTTAAGCTAGACTTACCTCTCACTCACATATTCAGGGTGGTTTGAGGAGTTGAAAGTCCTTCCTCATGCTATCAGTTTCATTATTGTGATAGAGTTCAAGTCGAGATGCGTTTATATTAAAAGTACCAAAAATAGGATTACTTACCTCGACTGTTCCGTATGGGAAAACACTGATTACCCTAAAAGGGATTTTTTTGTTAGTGTTAGGGTCAGGAAGAGATATTCGAGGGTCTGCTTTATCAATCAATACTTGATCTCCGATTTTGAACTTGTTTGCCGCGTGGAGTGGCTCTGGTTTTGCTTTGTGTTTCCCTAATTTTCCTTAAAATGTATCTTCAACTCGTCTAGATCATCGATTTGAATCCCTCGTTCCTCATGAGTTATTTCTTTGTTGGCACATGGTATATGATCGGGTTCAGTTGTATTCTTTTGTGGTGCTTCCTGAAAAGAAGGGTTAACCGAATGGTTATCATTCGAATTTATTTTCTCACCTTGATTATTTGATGTTCTAGTTGAATCGAGGGCTTGAAGAGTGACTGTCTCGTCACCTACAGAGAATATAAGTTTGCCTGCATCAACATCGATTTTAGTTCTAGCGGTTGCTAAGAATGGTCTTCCTAAAATTAGGGGGGTCGTGTTGTCGTCATCCATGTCTAAAACGACAAAGTCTACTGTGAATACAAATTTGTCAATTTTTACGAGTACATCTTCAATTATGCCCCTAGGAATTCTAACAGTTTTATCAGCTAATTGAATGCTCATCCTAGTTTGTTTGGGCCTCCTAGACCTAGTTGTTTAAACAATTCATAAGGCATGACATTTATGCTTGCCCCTAAATCAGCTAACGCATTATCAATAGATAAACTACCAATTAAGCATGGAATTGTAAAACTCCCTGGATCTTTTAATTTTCGTGGTAGTCTATTTTGCAATACTGCCGAGCACATTGCGTTTAGTTCCACATTTGATGCTTCGTCTATCCTTCGCTTTTTTTTCACAATGACTCTTTTAGGAATTTTCTATAGTCCGCATCTGCGTAAGAGCTTCAAGTAACGGTAAGTTAATATGTAATTTCTTTAAAAGTTTAAGAAACTTACCAAACTGTTCCTCTGTGTCGTCTCTCCTTAATGCTTCGGGATATGGTATACGAGGTTGGTACTCTTTGATTATCGGTTTTGGCTTATTATTACTTACCTCAACCTTACCTTCTTCGACCACGTTCTCTTGCCTCGAATTGGGCTCGTCTAACCCTTCACTATCTTGAGCTGTTATGGCTTGAACTTGCTCCCTTGGGTTAGTCTCGGTGTTGCTCGATAGTCTTCCATGTGGTCTCTCAGAGATTTACTTAGCGAGTTGCCCGATTTGTTCCTTGAACTCTTGTGTCAATGCCTCAAGTTTTGTTTCTATCTTTTGGAAACATGTTTCTGTATTTTGGGAACGTATTTCTGAAGTTGCTATCAAGTTTGTCAGCATCTCTTCAAGGTTTGGCTTCTTTTCCTGTGGGTAGGGCTGTTGTTGGAAGTTTTGGGATGGTTGTTGCCTTTGATTTCTTTGACAGCCCCATGAGAAATTGGGGTGGTTCTTTCAACCTGGATTATAAGTATTACTATAAGGGTTATTGTTAGATCGGAAATTGTTACCCATATAGTTCATTTGTTCGCTCTCCATGCCCTGTAAAGTAGGGTGGGTACTCGAGATTCACCACTCCTTCACTTGCGTCGCATCAGTATAAGCTGGATGTGCCTGCGAAGAACCATATAAACCATCAAATTTTTTTATGTAATAATTCTACCTGGTTTGATAGCGCGGCCACTGCATCAATGTTGAAAACTCCGACTGCTTTGGCTGGCCTTGTCCTTGTAAGTTGCCACTGATAGTTATTCAGTGACATCTCTTCTATAAACTCGTAGGCCGCTTCAGGAGTTTTGTTGTTCAGTGGTTCACGGCGCAAATTGAATCGATTAGTTGCCTTGTTGAAGGGTTCACACCATTGTAAAAAGTTTGGACCTGTAGCCACAAAGATAATCCGTGGTGTGGGCACCTCCTTAGCAGATCTTTGTCTCTCTCCTATGCATCATAAAGTGTCTCTAAATCCATCTGCACAAAAGAAGAGATATCATTCCTCAATTTGGCCGTTTTGGCCGGTGGAAAATATTTTAGTAAAAATTTTTGGTCATTTGATCCCATGTAGTGATTGACCCTCGTGGAAGAGAATGTAACCACTGTTTGGCTTTATTCTTCAAAGAAAAGGGAAATAACCGAAGACGGATGGCATCATCAGAAACGCCATTAATTTTAAAAGTGTCGCAGAATTCCAGAAAATTTGCTAAATGTGTGTTAGGATCCTCATCCGCGCAAACCATCAAACCGAACGAATCTGTTGTATCATCTGTATAGTGTTAGGTTTCAATTCAAAATTATTTGCAGCAATAGTAGGTCTAACAATACTAGATTCAGTACCGACTAAACTAGGCTTAGCATAATCATACATAGTTCGAGGAGCATGATTTTCGACCATCTCTTGAGGTGGTGGATTGTTCTGGTCCATCTCTTCGGTGGTATTGATGATGTTTTCTTGCTCTTCTTCTGTGTATTGTAGACTTCGCCTAATTTCTCTCCGATTTCTGCGAGCGGTTGCTTCGATCTCACTATCGTAAATTAAAAGGTCCTGTCGGGTTCCTTCTAGTCATAAACTAAAGGTACCTACAAGGGGCAAAAACTAAAATTTAGAAAGATAAAAATAGAAAACAAAATAAGAGTAAAATTGCAGAAAATAAAAATGGCTAAAGTAATAAAAATTAAGCTTTCTTAATATTTCAGCTCCCCGGCAACGGCGCTAAAAACTTGATCGTTGTTTTCGCGATGTCAAAGTCTTAAAATTTATAATGAGAATGATCGAACCTGGAAACTAACTATGACAACGATTTGAGGCAAGCGCACCTATCGAACAGTAGCATAGTTTAGTGGCAAGACCGGAATGTCGAACCCAAAGGAACTAAAAGTACTAATACTAACTCTCTTTTTATTATCTAGCCTAAAATAAAGGGAATTTATTGTTTAATCTAAATTAATTAACTACTAAATTAAAGACTCTAAGACAAAGAAGAATGAATTTGGGGAAAATAACTTGAGGAAAAACCAATTGATTAAGACGACACCCAAGGAAGAATCCACCTAGACTTCACTTGTTATCTAACTCTGAACCAGACGATTTATTCATTTGACTTGATCCGTAAGATTCCCTAATGTATATTAAACCCTCTCTCGAAGCGAATAACATCTAACCCTAGGTTGATTAATTGAAATCTCTTTCTAATTAAAACCCCTAGAATTGCATTAACTCGACCTCTGGAATCCCATATTAGGTTTCACCCTAATTCGGCAAAATCTCGTCACCCTATCTCTCTAGGCGCGATCAACTCCGCTTAACTATGCTAGATCTACTCTTAGGAAGGGACTTTTGCTCCTCCACCTAAGCACATCAAACTTGAATCAATATCCCGGAAATATCAACACAAGAATTAAGAACACATAATTAAGAACAAGTCAAATATTTATCATATAGTTCAAGAAACGATAACAAGATTCATCTAAGTTTCATCCCCTCGTGTATCCGAGGGTTTAGTTCATAACAATAAAAGAAAATATCTCGGAAGAAAAGATAAAACAAAACATAAGAAATCCCTAAAACCCCCCTGAAGGAATTGAAGGAGAGATCCTCCGTCTTGAGTATAATTCGCGGCTAGAGATGAATCAACTGGCTATCCTCAAGTGAATCCCCACAAATCTGCCTTCTCTGGCCTAGCAAGATGCCCCTAGACGATAGCCTTGGGCTCCCCCTTTTAGGTCATACTTAGGGTGTATATATAGGCTTTTGGAATATGTTTCTTTGCCCCTAAGTATCCCAATCCGAATGAAACTTCTCTTTGCCATGGCAGGGCCACGGCCATGGCACACGCCCGTGTGAATCATGGCCAGGCCGTGTTGGACTTCATTAATGAGGCACGACCGTGTGGTCTTGGGCCCAGGCCGTGCTGATTTCGTGCTTTGGCCCATTTGGCCCGTTTTAAGCCCGTTTTTCGTTCTTTTCATCCTTAAAACATGAAAATAAAGGATTAATAGTACCAAATTACATAAAATAAGGGATAATTCATCCAAAAGCATGCTAAATATGGGATTAAAATATGTTACTTTTACGGTTTATCACTCATGCAATGGAATGCTTCATATCTTTGATTAATACTTGAATCCATTAAAGTTTCACATCTAAATTAATCATTTCATATTTCATTTCTCATCTCATAATCATTTCTCATATTTTCCATTTTAATATTTTCTCATCTCATACTCATTTCTCATCTTTGTCATTTCAATATCAATCACATAAATTGTTATTTTACTTTCCCCTATTAACACGACACAGACTCGGATGGATACACGGATCCAACCAACACACCAGTTTGGCACCCAGTGCCTCATTGGATAAATCTGAAGTAATAACTGCACCCAGCATTATATAAATTGACACCCAGTGTCTCATTGGTTAAATCGAAGCAAATTGGCACTGAATGCCTCATCGACTCGAGGTCGAAGTAATCATTGAACTCTTCCCATCCTATGGCATGCCATCTATATCCGGCTCAGCCCGATACCATTAATAGGGATTCATTTCACTTTTCAATACAACCAATGTCTCAATTTCTTGAATGTATATCATCACATATAAGCATATATTCAATTTGATAATAATCACATTTTTCTCAATACACATATATTCATAATCAATATATTTCATAATATACAAAATCAATCCATTTCATTTCAATTATGAATTTAATTCAATCCCAAAGTACCAAAGTACTCACCTCAAATGCTTACCATATGCAAACAATTATATATGCAATAATCTACTATTTAATTCGGATTATAGAAACACAAACCATGATTTTCGAGCTATTTGAAGTCGATTTTATCCTTCCCCTTTTTACTTGAGGATCTCGGTATGACATTTGCTACGGAAATAAACAATTAAATCACATTAATATTACACATTTCAACTTCACATTAAATTTTAATTTTCACACTATATTTTGCTTATTCTTCAATTTAGTCCCTAAACCAAGACTAATTTTAACCTTCACAATTAACTTCATATTTTTATACTAATTTCACTCTAGACCACATTTAGCTTTCTCTTTTCCAATTCGACACCTTAATTTCAAATTTTTCACAATTTAGTCCTTATTGTTCAAAATCAACAATTAATTCCACAATTTAGTCCTTTTCCATTTCCTAATACTAAAACTATTAAACATTAACAACATTTAAAATCTTAATCAATGCTAAAATTCCAACATGGGTCGGGTAGTACTTAAAACCGTGATTCCAAAATTATAAAAATTATAAAAAAATAGGCTAAATTGACTAACCAATTGAAGTTGAAACTTAGAAACCCTTATGGCCGTGATTTTCTTCTTTCTTTTATTTTCTATTTTATTTGTATGTCTTCTTTCAAATTTCTCCACTTTCTACCTAATATAATTTCATTTATTATATATTATATATTATATAATACATATACATACTTTTAACTTTTAATTTCTTAGCTTTTAATTCTTCCGAAATGTGGCATGTGTAGAAAGTCTGAAAGTAAGCGAGTGAGTAGAAAACCAAAGATCTAACACATCTAAATTGGCAAGTAAGCATTGACCGGTAGTTTCAAGATTCAAGCGTTTCTTTTCTTTTTTCTTTCGTGGGTCTGCCTATGTTCTTAAGAATTTATGGCAGTTTGGAGGGTTTTGTGGGTGTAGTTGTTTGTGTGGCTTGTATTTTAGCCTTTTCCTGGTTGTTTCGGGTTTGTATGGTGCTATTGAGTTGATGTGATAGGCTCTGAAGTTGCTTTTTCTGGAATAGACGTTCTCTGTTGGCCTACCGATTGGACGTTTCGTCGCGTTTTTGGTAGCCTGTTGGACTGTTGCATTCGTCAAATGCTCCTCGAGTTTGGTGGTGCATTGCCTGAGTTCTCTAGAATCTTTCCTCTTTTCTTGAAGTTTAGTATTTTTTTTACGTTCGATTTTGCATGATTTTCTTGGAATTCGGTGGTTTTGCTGGTGGTCTTTTGGTATTATAATAATTTTCGTTTGCGTTGTTTTTTGTTGTTTTCTTTTTCGTCGTAACTCTGCATGTCTTAGGTTTTATATTGGTTTATTGCTCTCATGCACGTCTTGTTAGGACTTTAGTGTTTTTGCATTATAAACTCTTCTTATTTTCTTTATCTAGTTTACGACGTTTATGCTCTATCTAGTTTCTTGTTTTATTGGTGATTAGATTTTGTTTTCTTTTGTCTGTGGTATAGGTTTTTTGATCTGCTTCTAGTTTCTTTACACTTGTTTTCTTTGTTGTTTTCCGTCTTATGCTTTTATATCTTTATGTCAGATTTCTGTTATTTTCTCTGCTCTCCTCTAAGTATCTCTCTATCTGGGTTGATCTCTGTAGTAGGTTATTACATGCTTTATCTTCTTTCTTTACTACCCTTGGTCTGTTTCTTCTCTACGATTTGTTTTAGTTAGGTTTACGAGCTTTGGAGCTTTGGCTTTTGCTTGGAGGTGGGGATAACGTGGATTTGATGTACGATGGAAGAGAGACCTGAATATGATAAAACTACGTTGGCGGATGATATAAATGGGTTATTTGAAAGGTTGAAGTTCTCGGATGAAGAATTTGTCAGGGTTTTCCGGTCAAAAGACGAAAAGAATTTTCTAGGTTTTGTATCTTGGGCTGTGGGTAAAATAATGGCGATAGAAAAACCTAACAGGGAGGCGATGTATAGGGTCTTTAGATCGCTATGGTTTACCAAAGAAGAAGTAAATTTTGTAGCGCTGAACGATGAGGCAGTCATCGTTAAGTTTGGATGCTTGGAGGATAGGAGTAGAATCCTAAATCTTATGCCCTGGCTTTTTGATAACTGTTTATTTTCTATGATGCCCTTTGTTAAAGGAAAAGCCTTTGATACCTACGAGTTTAATATCTCTCCTTCCTGGATAAGAGTCTTTAACATACCATTGGAGCTAATGGATCGTCAAACTGCTCTTGATGTGGGAAAGGCAATAGGTGAATTGGTGGCGATAGACTGGAAGGATAGAAATGGAGGGTGGACAGAGTTTATTAGGATAAAAGTGAGGATTAATATCTCGAAACCTTTGAGAAGGATTGTAAAGCTAGTAGATAGAGAAAGGGTTGAGATAGTATGTGCTTTGAAGTATGAGAGGTTACCAGATTATTGTTACTCATGTGGTTTGATCGGACATACCATGAAGAATTATCAAAAAGATACGATAGGCTATGAGACAAATGAGTCGAGTCTCCAATATGGTAGTTGGCTAAGGGTTACGCTTGCTCCCACGTATCAAGGTCGGGGAATAGGGTGAAACGGGGTTGAAATGATAACGATAAATTCCATTGAGTCTGAAGAAAGAGAGGAAAGCAAATCAGATACGAGGGAAGATAGTGGGCAAATAATCCAAAAAGGCAGAAAGAAGGAATGTGAGGAAGGTTCTATGTCTACCTCTCCTGTGGAAAAAAGACTACCTAAATAAGCATGTGATGAAATGGGACGGTTTAAAAGCAAAAGAAAGAGACAAAGGGGACTGAGCGGTGACAATATGGAAGATAGCCCGGCAAAGATTACTAAGAGAAGATTGATGGATATTGAATCACCTTTTAAGGCGGTGGCTGACGACCAGCCCCGCCAAGAGCAATGAAAGTACTATGTTGGAACTGTCGGGGGATTGGGAATCCTGCGACAGTTCAAGAATTGAAGCAACTTCTTGTTGCTAATTCCCCTGATATTGTGTTTTTGTGCGAGACTAAAATTAACTCTAACTATCTATCTCATATCAGCTATAGATGCAGAATGGAGGGATGTTTGGCTATTAGTGCGGAAGGAATGAGTGGTGGGCTAGCATTGATGTGGAAGAAGGGTGTTCAGGTCACGATCCAGAATTACTTAAAATACCATATTAACTCTCTGGTTAAATTGGATGATGGTGAGATGCTTAGGTTCACTGGTTTCTATGGTCAAGCTGATCCAGATTTAAGAAAACATTCGTGGGATATGCTTAGAAGGGTGAAAAGAACTGTTAGGGAAGGATGGATTGTGGGAGGCGATTTCAATGCTATTCTCAATAACGCTGAAAAGGAAGGAGGTCGACAGAAGTCGAGAAATTCTATGAATGAGTTTTGTGAGATCCTGGATGAGATGTCTTTGGTTGATGTAAAAACTAGAACCGGATGGTTCACTTGGAGTAACAATAGGGAGGGAACCGACCTTGTTAAGGAGAGACTTGACAGGTTTCTTGTTTCGGAGGATGTGATTGAAAAGATGCCTTTCCTTGATACAAAGGTTGTGCGTCAATCCAAGTCTGATCATGATGCTATCCTTATGAATACTATTGGCAGAAAGGTGGTTGAGAATTGCAGCGACCCCATAACGTGGTTTAGATATGATGCATGTTGGGCTAAGGAGCAGAAGGCCAAGGAAATCATCACCCGCACTTGGTCTAATAAAGATAGAAATACTTTGGATAAAATGGAGGATATCCGAAAGAACCTTGGTCCTTGGCAATATCATTGGTATAAAACAATGAAGGTTAATCTTAATGGTTTGGAAAAGAAGATTGGAAACTTTATGAATGGGCCTATCAGTGAGAGGTCGTCGAAGCTCATCAAGTCTGTACGAGGTAAATTGGGGTATCTTTATGAGGTTGAAGAAAAATATTGGGCGCAAAAGGCCCGTATTCAGTGGCTTAGAGAAGGGGATAGAAATACACGTTACTTTCACATTCGGGCTACGAGTCGTAAGAAGAAGAATAGCATAGGAAGGTTAAAAGATTCGCATGGGACGTGGCATGAAGATAAGAATGAGATAAGTACCATTGCTTGGAATTATTTTAATGATCTTTTCAAGACTACTATCGAGCCTGATGGGGAGTTTGACTTGCATTATGTCCCGACGTGCATCACTAATAGTATAAATAGGAGGCAAGAGTTCACCGACAATGAGATTTTGAATGCTTTTAAACAAATGGACCCGAGGAAAGCTCCGGGTATTGATGGGCTCTCAGGGAGTTTTTTTAAAGATCATTGGCAGACTGTGGGAAAGGATACTTTAAGGCTGTGTCATGATACCTTGAAGGGAACCATTGATGTTAATAGTATTAATGAAACTTTATTGGTTATGATCCCTAAGATTGCAAATCCTTGTGAGATGACTAACTTTCATCCAATAAGTTTATGCAGGGTAGTCTACAAGATCGTTTCAAAAGTCCTGGCGAATCGTCTCAAAGAGGTCCTTCCCATTTGCATCAGCCAAAACCAAAGCGCCTTTGTACCTGGCAGGATGATTCACGATAACGTGTTAATTGCACATGAGCTTGTGCATTATCTCCGTAGCTCTCAAAATGGCCCTAACAAAGTATGTGTGATCAAGCTCGATATGAGCAAAGCTTATGATCGGGTAGAGTGGAATTTCCTGGAGAAAGTTCTTTTAAAAACTGGTTTTTCTAGTGATTGGGTTAAGAAAATTATGAATTATGTTCGTACTGTCAGATACAGAGTCAAGTGTAACATGTGCCTAACTGATGTCATTATCCCTGAGAGGGGCCTCCACCAAGGAGACCCCTTATCCCCTTACCTTTTTCTCTTTTGTATGGATGTCTTCTCTCGCATGTTAATAAATGCTCAAGAGGAAAATAAGATTAAGGGTATTCGTGCAAGTAGGAGTGGTCCTAGAATTAACCATCTTTTTTTTGCTGATGATGCTCTTTTGTTTGTTAGGAACAAACGAAGTGAGGTAGAAGCTTTCATGCAGATTCTGGACAAATTCGTAAAGATGTCTGGTCAAAGCATTAATCTGGAAAAATTGATGGTGTGCTTCAGCCCTAATACCCCTTTTCCCAACAGGCAACCACAAGTGATCTTCATAACATGAAGGTGGTCGATAAATTGGACGGCTATCTTGGACTTCCTATTCCTGTTGGCAAGAAGAAATCTAGTGCTTTTAAGAATATTATGGATCGCATTGCTTGTAGAATTAACAGTTGGTCAAAACGGCTTTTGTCTAACTGGGGGAAGGAGGTGTTTTTAAAGTCGATTATTCAATCAATCCCTACTTATGCGTTTTCGGTGTTTTTGGCTCTTAAAGGAGTGCTTGAGAAGATTCAATCTATGATGAGTAGGTATTGGTGGGGGGTGGTGAAAATAGAAGGAGTTGGCATATGTTGGCTTGGAACCGTATATGTCACCCTAAAGGCTTTGGTGGTCTCGGCTTTAGGGATCTCCAGCTCTTTAATGTGGCTCTCTTAGGCAGACAAGTTTGGCGCCTCATCAACTATAGGTATACTCTGTGCTATAGGGTTCTTTGCTCGAAATATTTTCTGGATGGGGATGTTTTTCAACCCAAAAATATTGTTAGGGCGTCATACACTTGGCAGAGTATAGCCAAGGCTGCTAGAATCTTGTATGAGGGTTTTGGTTGGAATGTGGGTAATGGGAGAAGCATTAATATATGGTCTGAAAATTAGGGTTTTGAAGGGCTGTCAGGTTTGTCTATAAATATTGAGAGAAGGCTTGTTAACGAAAGCAAGGTGGCTGAGCTTTTTAATGAGCGAAAAGATGGATGGAATGAGAATAGGATTTTGGAGCTCTACGGTGAAAGTATGAAGGATCAGATTTGTAAATTGCCCATTCTCCATAATGGCCTTGATGACCAACGTATCTTGTTCCACAACCCACACGGCTTCTTCTCCTCAAAGTTTGCTTACTCCTGGCTGATTCTCAAGCAGGTAGGGTATGGTCCTCACAGGATTTTCTGAAGACTCATATGGAAATTGAAAACTCTTCCTAAAATTCGCATCTTCTGTTAGAGATTGGGTCATGAGATTCTTCCCACGTAAGACAAAATTGCTAGCATCCGTAATGGTTTCAACAATACTTGCCCAAGATGTGCGAATGACAAGGAAACCCTTATCCATGCAGTGAAGGATTGTCCAAAGGCTAGAGCAGTATTGGAGTTCGGGGGTTTCAACAACAGACTCCTTAATGAAAACTTTGCTTGTTGCATCGACTGGATTGAAGATGTGGTGCGTGTCCTAGATAAAACTGCTGTCTCTGACTTCATCACGGTTCTATGGAATATTTGGAATAGCAGGAACAAACACATTTTCCAAGGGATTAAGGAAGATGCCAAAATCATCTAGGAAAGAGCAACGTCCTTAAGCCATGATTTTCGTATATATAACCTGGTAGAAGTTCCGATGCTGACAAGAACGAGCGTAGGAAAAGTCTGGAAGAAACCAGCTTCGGGGGTGATTAAAATCAACTTCGACGCCACTGTATTAAGTAAACAAATGTGTTTCGGTTTAGTGGCTAGGGATGTCGATAGTTTTGTGCTTGGAGGCAGAACGGGGATTCTGAACAAAGATATGAGTGTTGAGTGGGCGGAGATGCAGGCCATGGATGAAAGCATAAATTTTGCACGGACGAACAGATGGGACAAATTGGAATTGGAGACTGATTGTGCCAGTTTAGTCAACCGCTTCAAAAAAAAGGGATGTGGATTTGACTGCTTTGGGCCATTGCATGAGGCTGTTGTATGAGCAGACCGATTTCTGTCAAATTTTTACCTTTAGCTGGGCTCCTAGATGCTGTAATAGAGTGGCGGACAAACTTTGTAAATTGGCTAAGGATAAAAATTGTAATATGGTTTTTAATGTGGATTATCCTATGGAGATCCATGAGTTAATTTTGAAAGATGCAATAAATTGATTGGGACCGGTTAGGTCATTTTTATCAAAAAAAATTTAATTTCTTATAATATATATAATAAGTTTACATATTATATATATACTTCGTTAATCCCGTCCACTAAATAAGGTAATTGGGTAATTACTACTTTAATCCCTCTATTAATTTTAATCTTATAATTCAACTTTTACTCTATACGCGATTTAGTCCTTATACTATAATAATTCTTAATTAATGCAAATTCACATAACCAAAGTCTAATTAACTACACAGCTAACTTTGTAAATATTTATTAAAAATACTTACGAGTTTGATTTACGGGAATGGAGTCCCGGGATTGCAGTTTTTGACACCCCTAACTATAGGGTCGTTACAATAGAGTTATGGAGGCACTTATGAAAAAATACGGAGTTCACCACCGTATAGCTACAGCCTATCACCCCCAAACGAACGGCCAAGCGAAAATCTCGAACTAATAAATCAAGACCATTTTAGAGAAAACGTTTCGGCCTAACCGAAAGGATTGGAGTCTTCAGCTAAATGACGTACTTTGGGCTTATCGGACGGCATATAAGGGACGAACTGGTATGACCCCATATCGACTTGTTTTTGGCAAGGGTTGCCACCTTCCAGTAGAATTGGAACATAAGGCCTACTGGGCTATACGACAATGTAACATGGAATTGGAACCTGCAGGAAGAGCAAGAAAATTAGACATCCAAGAATTGGAGGAAATTCGTAATAATGCCTACGAGAATGCTTGTATTTATAGGGACAAAACAAAATTGTTCCATGACAAGAAAATATCCCGGAAGCATTTCTCAATAGGACAAAAAGTGTTACTTTACAACCTTGTGCTAAAATTGTTCCTCGGTAAGCTTCGGTCTTGATGGCAAGGACCCTTTATTGTAATCGAATTATTCACACATGGTGTAGTTGAAATAGAAAGTGAAGAGCTGGGAAAATGATTAACAGTTAATGGTCAAAGGTTGAAGCCGTTTTATGAGAATTTTCAAGCCCATACGGTTGAAAAAATTCAAGTGGAACCTTCATAATACTAATCGAGACGTCAAGCTAACGACGTAAAACAAGCGCTTGAAGGGAGGCAACCAATTTTTATTTATTTATTTTTTTTTTATTTTTTATTTTTATTTTTATTAATTTTTACTTTTTTATTATTACTTTCATGTTAATAAATTTCTCTTCTTATGTCTAGGAGAACCGATGAGAAAAAAAATAAAATTGGAACGGCATCTTGAAGGAATGGGCATGCTTTAGCAAAACCCCATATTCTACCCTAATCCAGGTTTTCTATGTACTATAAATAGGAAAAAAAACTAGGTTTTCTATGTACTCTAAATAGGGGATGGAGTGACATGAATATTCACTCATCATTTTCTGTAAAAAAAAACTCCTTCTCTCTAAAGCTCTTAGCCTTTTGTTCATTTTATTTTTCAATAAAATTCCGTTCCATTAAACTTATTTCTTTTTTTCCCGAGAAGCATGAGCCACTAAACTCATCTAGCCAAAGGTTATCGAGATTCCTCAAAAAAGGTTCATGAGGCTTAGAACCCGCACTTAGCCTTCTCAACGAGTAATCATCGTTTCTCCGCATTATGGGACTGACGCTTCCATCCATGTCCTTCTAAAAGTGATCTTTTCATCTTGTGTAAGGAACAACCACTTTGTATGTTTTGAGAAGGTTGCACAGTCGGTTCATTAACTTATTGCGTCAGAAGTTGTCGAGCCCAAGAGACAAAATGGCATGGCATTCGCCATTGAGAAATGATGATCTAGTGTAAGACAGTCCCACAAAAGTGACGGTTGGCTAGAGTCAGGTTCCTCTAAATCGTAAGGCTAAAATCTAAGTGGAGCTGGTGGTCGTAGGCGTCCTCTTCCACTATAATTGGCTTATTCTGTTATGAGAAAGATCACCTAAAAGCCTAGGATTGAACCTAAGGAGGATCGAGATAACCGGTGGCTGGAATCCCTCAAATCGAAGAATCTCTTTCCTCAATTTTGTTTCTTTTTACAATTACAATTTTCAATTTATACAATTTTCAACTCGTCCATATTTTTAATTCTGTTTTTTTCCAGGTATGTCGTTTTTCTTGGGCACGACTGTGCCCAGGATTCCGAGGAATAAGAAGTTGTAGCAATCCAGTCCCTGAGGATTTGACCCTACTTCCCTTATATAATTCTTTTTGTTATTTCATAGGGATAGATTATTTTTTGTGCTTTCAACTACACACCAATTAAATATTAAATAAACTATTCAAATAAAGGGATGTAAAATATTAATAAAATAAAGCAAACCTACTTTAAGATTTTCATCATTTTCTCTTCGACTAAATTGCTCATATCTAGTGACCCCCCTTTAACTTAAAACCTCCTGATTTTCATCTTCCGGAAATATTTTTTGCTATTGGTCAAGAATACTTCTTGTATTTGCTTCAAAATCATTATCGTACTTTTTCAAAGAAAATCTTATAAATTTCAACGTGAAATGTGATAAAATATAACGCAAAAGCCAAAACCATATTATATTTATTCCATTACTTATAGAGGTGGAATAATTAGAATTAGTTTTATGCAAGTTTACGTCCAACTAGGATATGGGCTTTACATAGTCCTAATTCAACTTAGGTAAGGGTTTATATTTAATTTTGAAATTTCAATGTTTATCTATTGAAAGTTCAAATTGTATCTTGTAAAAAAATTCTCTTTAATGGTGAAAAGCAAAGTGCGATAGTAGACATAACAGGTTTTTCTTCGAACTACACAAATTCGGTGTCCTTGTGTGTTGATTAGCAGCAACCTTCTCTCTCTCCACCCCCAAAACAAGCTAGCTTGAAATAGAGCTAGTGGCACTTTAATTCGTTAGAGATTTTTGGTCCCACTTCTTGGTGATCTTTAGACGTACTACAAGCACATTTGCAGAACTGTTTTAAATTTGTCTTGATATTTATGCTACCATCTTTGCTGTACAAGGTCAGGTTGATTTAAATATGAAGGTGCCCGAGGCTGGTGAAAGGTTTTCAAAAACTTTTAATGCTTTCATTTCTTATCATAACTTTGATGTGCTTAAACAATTTTTGCCAGATGTACAAACATTTAGTAATAAGATTTAGGTTCATTTTCAGGGTTCTTCTATTGGCAATCACTGCAGAGATTATAACTAAAGTAAGAATTCAATATTAGAACTCAAAGCAGGCTATATTACTGATATAAACGCAGATTTTCCACTGATAATAGAATTCCTTGGTATTTGCTCATCCTAATTTGGACAAAAACTTGCCTGATATGAATATATGAAAATTTTGTATAGACGTGCCTAGTCTTTAAAATTAAGCATGAAAGCCTAAAGAAGCAGTACTAAATCTTGCAATGATGCCATCACCTGTCTTTCTGCCCGAAGTCTTCTTGCAGAAGTTAGAGTACCCTCTTGAATTTCTTCTGCCTTGATCATCTCCAGCAAAATCCGGTTTTTCCAATACATATTATACAGGATGGCGGCGCAGTTCTCAATAGCACGTTTGGAACTGCTATTTCTTATGATCCGAAATAAGCCTCGGATTGTACGAAGACCCCCAAGTTCAAAAATGGTATCTTTATGTGTAGATAGAACTGCAAGAATGCCCAATAGCTCATCAACAAGTATACCGTCATTGATCTTCTGCAGCATTACGTACCTTTACTGCCCCCATTGCTATGAACTTTGCTTTGTTCTCATGTACGGTACAAAAGCTGAGTATTGCTGACGCAGCATCCTTCATTGTTAAAGGATGCCCCATACGCGAAAGTTAAGAGTAGAGGCACAAGAGCCAGGGATATTCCGATAATGAACTTGTTTGATTCAAGTGCGAATAATGATGAGAGAACAGTTGCTGCATTTCTCCTTATTTGAATGGTTCCAGACTTCATGGGATGACAAGAGGATGTTCCGCTACGAGTTTGTAACCAGTTGAAATGTTTAAAGCTGATGACTCCCCTTTTTCAGCCATTGAAGATGTTTCTTCCCCTCCTCCACCAATCTCTTAATAAAATAAAGTGGAATTCTTTGCGCCATATATATACTTACGATTATATCTATACGTGAGCTATCAATTAAAGCGAGTTTTGATTGAGGTAGAGTTGTTATGTCAATCTAAAACTTAAATGGATCTTTTTTATTTATAAATTATAAAATATTTTTTATTTTTCCTTAAAAAATATAGTTTAAAGTTCAAATTAAAAAAATAAAACTTAATAAAATATTTATCGTAAGTAATATTTGTCGAAACCATTTTTAAATCGGTTTAAAAACGGGGTCGACTTTTAAAAACGAAAATGGGAGTCGCCACCAATCCCTTTTTACTTAGGTGTGATTGGATCACCTTGTAAAACGTTTTATTTAAAACATTTAATTTTGGTCTACGAAAAACCAGAAAACAGGTTCGGGAGTCGGTTACGTATGAGGAAGGGTTAGCACCCTCATAACGCCCAAAAATTGGTACCTAATCGATAAAATCATGTCCAAATATTTGAAATTTAAAAGTATTTAAAAATATGATTTCTAAAAAAACTTTGATTTAAAATTTGAGAGTTCTTCGATCCGAAAGAATATAAACATCACATCCAGCACGATTGGACACGATATTTTTAAACCCTCGTAACTAAGATCATCTCACGATTTACAAAACTTGTTAAAATGATATTTATTTATTTAGCTAAACGGAAAATCGCAACCCAGCACGATTGAGCACAATTTCCCGAATTTCTAAATATCAAAACATTGCCTTATTTTAAAAACTTTTAGATAAAATATATTAATTTTGTAAAAATATATTTTAAAATGATGACCTATGAAAATACATTATCAAACATCAAAAGCAATTATAATATACTAACATTTAATATACAAAATATGACAAATAATAAATCCTATACTATAGCAATTGTAAATATATGATGAAGTATAAACAAAAACAATAAACAATAAAACAAATATGAACACATTTAATATAAAATTAAACCTTTCAAGCAATGACATATACCAAATATTAAATAAATGTTGTAAAATAATGAAAAGCATAATATATGTATATTTTGAATAAATAAGATACATTTGAAATAAATAGATGGTTTATAGTTTTAAATAAAACATTTTCATAATAACTTAATATAAATATATAAAAAAACTATATTCAAGAATAAATAATATATTATATAATATAAATAAATTTAAAAAAATAAAAATATATAATATGATATAATACTATATAATATATAAATTAAAATATAATAAATAATATATAAATTATAAAATAATATATAAATTATTAGACCAAGTAGAATAATATATAATAATAATTAAATATAAATAAAAAATAATACATATAAAATATATATATGTGAACTTTATACTATTAATAAATTAATAAATATAGGAAAATAATATAGAACATTTAACATAATAAAATAATTAAATACAATGTAAAATAATAAAATGGAATAAAAGGATAAAAATAAAATAGAACAAAGAAAAAAAAATTTAAATAGCAATTAAAACAGATTTAAAGGATTAAATTAGAACGCGCGTTAAATCCCAGAGACTAATATGGCAATTATGCCTCTTTTTCAAAACAGTGTCGTTCCGGTTTTGGCCTTTAAATTGCCCCGGGATTCAACTGAAACAGAATATGAATTTTGGGGCCAAATTAAAAATAAAAAGAATTTAAATTAAACGGAATTAAAAATAATAAAAATGCGGGAGTACTGAAATGAAAATTAGACCATTTAATGAAAACGCGCGGATCCTCCCCGGGTCGGGTCAACGCGCGGATCCTGGCCTGCTAAACGGCGTCGTTTTAACGCTTATTTGCTTAAGCGAAAACGGCGTCGTTTTTTAAATACTATATAAGTAAAAGTCCGGCCCAAAAATTCATTTTAAACATTGAAATAAAAAAAAAATCAAAGAGCTTCTGAAAACTCTCTCTGGCCTTCGGCCTGAGACTCGAATCCGACTAGGGTTCCGTCGCGCGTGTGGCCACACGCGCCACCTCCGACGGCGGTCAGAAAGCCCAAGATCTCCGTCCTCAAAGGTATTTTCTCGCCCTTTTTATTTTATTGCTTGTATGTTTACTGTTTGCAGAAAAAGAAACAAAAGAAAAATAAAAATAATATAATATGAATATAAAACGTATAAATCACCTCTGTTTGATGAGGTTTTTTATTAATCTCTGTATTCGAAAATTTTTGTGTATTCTGTTTTCTCTTTTTTTTTTCTACTCTCTCTGTATATCCGTGTGTCTGTTACAAATCATTGTGGGTTTTTATAACCCGAAGAATGAAACACAAAAAGGAAATAATGATTTCGTTTATTTCTTTCTATATTTGCTGTCGTCTTTTTCCTTTTTTATGCAGATGAGACGGAGAATCTGGCGACGATGGTGATTTGGGTGTGAATCCAGGCACGATCGAAGGCCGGACGAAGCTGCGGCGCGAAGGCTGGAGTACTGTGGTGCGATGATCAAGCTTCTGCTATTGCGGTGCCTAGGGAAACCCTAGGGTTTGGTATTTCCAGTTTCTGGAAACAAGTTTGGGCTATTGGGCTGTATTGGGCTAGTGGGTCACAAGTTTAGGTATTGGGCTAGGGTGTAATGGTCTCTCTGAGTTTGGGCCCTAAGGTTGTAAATGGACTGCTTAAGGACTCTGGGTTTTATTTTTATTTTTTTATTCTGGTTTTATGGGCCGGGCAAAATGGGTTACTACAATATTTATCTTAATATTAAAATTATTTTTAATATTTTTCATAAAGATAAATATTATAATAATAAATATCATTTAATTATCATAAATATAAATATTATTTATTTTAATATTTAAATTTATTTATTCTTTCATAAAAATTCATAACACAATTGAAATCTCATTGATAATATGACTAAATTTCAAGTTAAAAGAACATGAATACTATATATATTTGAAAACTATATGAAAACAAAACAAGAAAAAAAAAGATAATTTGTATGATAAACTTGATTTGATAATTTATACATATATATATATATATATATATTACAAATATTTTGAATTTTTTAAGACTATTTTGAATTTTTTTGTAATTTTTGTTAAGAGTGACCAAATTGCACATACTCAAAATTGTCAAGGAATCAATGGGTATTTGCATCAATTTGCTATTCGAATTTTTTAAAATATTCGAATTGTAAAATTCAACTTGATTTAAACTCGAAAAATCAAATTATTTATTCAAATTGATTCAAGAAAACCAAATAACTTGAGTAACTCAATTAAGTTAACTTAAAATTCAAAAAAAAAAAGATTTTTTTAATCCAATTGAATTTTTTCACCCCTATTCATAATATAACTTATAAAATCAATTGCAAGAATTTCTCAATCCAAAACTTGCGCCGATGGGGACTTTGTTGATGGTGAATTTATGGAACCATCAAAGCTGCAAGAAATGATAAATATAATAATAATTGCTATAAACCTCGGTGTTTCCTTTTTTTTTTTTTAAATTAAGGGTATTAATCTAAAAAATATTTTTAGGTAAGAAACACTTGTGGGGAGATGTTCAAATTTTCTGCTTCCGAATTTTATTTAGCAATGTTTTTATCTCAATAATATTTTTTGTTTTAAAAAATTCTGTTAGAAATAATGCTAAACTGACCCATATTCAATTTTTTCAAATTTCAAAAAGAGGACGTAAAAAATACTAAACCCCATGTATATGTATAAGAAGGATGGATGTAATGGTCAAACACGAAACAAGACTGCAACATCATGGGGTGAATGTTTAAATTTCATAAAATCAGGAATGAATCTCAAATCTAGCACACTTGATGACCTTTGAAACTGATCACTTCATCATAAGTTTTATTCAAGTAATTTGTTGGTGCACTACAATCGCATTATACTACTGCAAAATAGCATATAGAAGGAAAATAAATAACAAATATAAGCAAAGAACAAAGCGAATTGTAAAACATCAGTTTGTAATACATACATGTCCATTTGAAGAATAATAAGCACAATATCATATTGAAGTTAAAACAACAAATAAACACAATCTGAGTTCAAAATAAGCATACTTTCCATAACAATAAAAGGGGGAGAGAGGGAGGAGAAACAGAAGAGTCGATTACCACTGGGAGTTGCCACCAAAGAACCACCGGTGACCTCACTGCCAACCGACGAGGGGGAAGGGGCAAAAAGAAGGCAGAGAGAGAACAAGGCAAAGGGGAGGAAGGAGGAAGAAAGGGGCCAAAACCGAGTTCAAGAGGGATATTAATTATTGTGATTAAATATCTTTAATTATTTACCTTCAAAAATTGATAGTGATTAAATTATTCCCTTTTTTTAGAGAACTTAATTCATTAAATATCGGAAATTGAAAAAAATCAAAAAACTTTTTTTACCAAATATAGTCCACTCAGCTTTTGCTTTTTAAATATCTCCTACTCTTTTTCAATTATAATAACGATGTTAATTGCAGGTAACTTGATTTTGAATAGAGATGGGAGAAACAAAGATTCCATTCAAAGCTAAATAAAGCTGTTGAGTACTTGAGAGCCAACAATTTGAGAATGATAGTTTACCACAATGTTCCCTAACCAAGGAGGATTTATTGCGGAAAGAAAATTCCTGAATCTCATCGTATTCATGTATATTATCATATCATAATAAATTTGTTTGTAGGTTGGATTGGGTTGGACCGAGTTTGAGTCCAACTCATACAAAATATCTATATTCATTTTCTTTACATCAAACTGATACAATCCAAAATATATGTTAAAGCCAGC
This sequence comes from Gossypium sturtianum, assembly GCA_025698515.1. Taxonomy (NCBI): domain Eukaryota; kingdom Viridiplantae; phylum Streptophyta; class Magnoliopsida; order Malvales; family Malvaceae; genus Gossypium; species Gossypium sturtianum. Next base: position 124,681,478 of record CM046953.1, on the reverse strand, counting down.
CAGCAAATGCAAAACATATTAGCTACCGCGTAGCATTTGCATCCAAAAACACAGAAATTATTTTAGCATTTAAAGTCTAGTAAAGCAAACGCGCCGTACATATCGGTAATTCATCAAATTCCAAAATATAGGCATGGCAAATACATCATCTTCATGCATTTCATCAGTTTCTTAAAGATTGTATCTATCATATATGAATATCCATTTTGTTCCCTGGATCCTGAAGTATGATTATAATAACTTCTTTGCCTTGACCAGCTCTCTACAGTAAACACGACAGCCGCCTCAAGAATTAGAAACCGAATAAGATGATTTGTAATCCTTATATTTAGTAATAATAAATCACTTCCACTCTCATAGTGCGTGGCTCTGGTGGATTCTGCATCATCACCTTCCCTTCTATGACTTCTTCGCTCATCAGACTGCCCACCATCTTTTTCGCTTGTTTGTAAATAATATATAGCTAGTTACATAAGATTATGATACCAAAAAATAATATCAATACCACATGATACAGAGACTGCTGTTTTTAGTTATGGACATGAAAGACACAAAATTCGAATAAGAACTTCCTGAGATATCCATGTACATTCAGAATTTTCACTAGAAACGAAAGCTGAAATTTTGAAGAGGAAGACCGGTGTTAAGTGTGTCAACTTTTCACTCGGGATTCTAGATAAGGCTGCTTTTTAAGTCAATTTTGTTTTAAATTATTATAATAGGCATTTCATATTGTACTTACCACTTATCTGTGAGGTCTTTTTTTATTTATCACCAAAAAAAAAAAAAAAAAAACAGCTCTGGATTAGCAACAAGGCACCCAAATGAAATGCATCCACTTGATGTCAAAGCTAAGGGAAAGGCAATTAATTAATGTGCCTCGGTTGGAGTAGGAAAGAGATATGAGATAACCTTTGAAGAATTGGCAAATCCCACATTTTCCTTGTGTGTGTGTGTTTTTTTTTAATGTGCTGGTTTCAGTGACTCCTATCTATAAATAAGCCTGTAAGCCATGAAGAATTTGTATCTCATCTAGAAGGATTTAAGATTAGCTTAAGTCAAAATGAAAGGTCATTGTAGTTTCCTAGCAGTTTTTGCCTTATTGGCGTTGGCTTCCATTTTGGGCACCTCAGCTTATGACGCAAGCCCTCTCCAGGATACCTGTGTAGCCATCAATGACCCCAAGACTGGAAGTATACTATCTTTTTCTTTTTCTTTTTTGTAATCTTTGAATTAATGTCTCAAAGGAAAGTTAAGTCAACGTTTGAACTAATGCTCTCTTTGGCTTGCTATAAGCTTTTAACCAGCACTTTTTTTTTATTGCAGTATTTGTCAATGGAAAGTTCTGCAAGGACCCAAAGTTTGTTACAGCAGATGATTTCTTCTTCTCAGGGCTTAACATCCCAAGAGACACATCAAATCCTGTTGGATCAGTTGTGACTCTGGTGAATGTTGACCAAATACCAGGCCTTAACACTATGGGCATATCCTTGGTTCGTATCGACTACGCACCCTATGGAGGGCTCAATCCACCTCACACTCACCCTCGTGCAACCGAGATCTTAGTTGTCTTGGAAGGCACACTCTATGTTGGTTTCGTTACCTCCAACCCCGATAATCGCCTCGTATCCAAAGTCCTTTATCCGGGAGACGTTTTCGTCTTCCCTATCGGCCTCATTCACTTCCAGCAAAATGTGGGAAAAACTAATGCCGTCGCCTTTGCTGGTTTGAGCAGCCAGAATCCTGGGGTGATTACCATAGCAAATGCTGTTTTCGGATCGAATCCACCTATAAATCCTGATGTTCTTACTAGAGCTTTCCAGCTTGACAACAATGTGGTGAAGTATCTCCAGTCTCGTTTCGGGTGGAAAAACAATTGAGGGGATAGGCTTTGACTTAGTAGCCATGAACCGGTAGCTTGTTTGCAATTGCCTCATCATACTAAGCAAGAATAAAGGCATGATTATATCTTAAATTAAGTACAACATCAATCAAATAACATGTATCCTTCCTGTTGGAGATTAACCCGATTAAGAAACGAACAAGTAAAAATAGTGAAAGAAATTAAGAAATGGAATACAAATTTAACGTGGAAAAACCTCTCCAAAGAGGATAAAAAATCACGGGTAAAGATAATTTTACTATAACGGCAAAAGAACGAAGAGTACAAAAGATGAAGATAAAAACTAAACCCCAAAACAAAGAACCCTCAAAATATAACCATAAAATTCTCTAAATGTGTTATTAGTTAATGAGTACATATTTTCTAAGGTTGTTAAAGAGTCTATTTATAGGCTAAATTCATAGATCAAATAACAATAAAATAATCTAAACTAATCAGAGTTTGATTGAAACAAATAAATAGAATTTAACTCGAAGATTATTTCTCAAATTTGACTGAAATAGGAGTCATACTTAACAAGTCTCCACCTTGACTCATATTTCCACAACGCCATCTTTGCCAAAGCCCACCATGGGCATATCTTGAACTATGCAAGGAATTAAATAAGTCGAATCTGTGCTTAGAAACTGGAAGACTTCTAGCCTGCCAAATCAAAACTAACCTGAGTCTGATTTTCACGAACACAGTGCCTTAACTTTTCAAAACCTGCATCCAAAAGAGAATCTCTCTTCAACGAAACAATCATACCTTTTTCCCTCTTATGACCAAGTCACCTTTGCTCCAAACGAGTTGACTTCGACTCTGTAACGGAAGACGGACGTCCGATTTCATTGGTCATTGTAGAACCTTTCAGAATATAAAGACTGTCGATCCTTTTACCTTTTAATAAAACAAGAGTTCCACGAGATACATTAATGCTGCTCGACTCGATGTTGATTCTGTATCCTTTCAAGTCTAAAATACTCAAGGAGATGAGATTCTTTCGTAAATCAGGTACATACCTGACATCTGAGAGTGTCCTAATCATCCCATCATGCATCCCAATTTTAACAATACCAATACCAATTATCTTATTTGATGAATCGTTTCCTGAAACACCCCACACCCGGCCCACGAGCCTGAACCGGATCTGGTATGTTCCTTAAGTAAACCGGTTTTCAAGTTCTTTGTTACTTAGTGAAATTTTGGAAAAATATTGTTTTGAGTTGGGCTTAGATTGGGAACCCATTTAATCAATTTCGAAAGTCAAATTTTAATTTAGGTGACAAGATAATTTTAGGGTTTATTTTTAAAGAAATCATTTTTTTTCCTTAAACTTAATTTAGAATAGTTCGTAACATGATAATTAAAAGTAAAGCAAAATAAAGAAATCCACTTGGGCCTTATGGCCTTATTACATCAAATAACCCAAAAATAAATTAAAAGTACTTAGAAAATATAAAGTCCAAATTCCAAATAAAATCTTCAAGTGAAGCATGGCCACCTCAAGGTCTACCGTCCCGATCGACCACTGTTCATCACCGAAAAATGTTCCCATTAACGGGTGAGTCAACAGACTCAATGTGTACATCATACTAACATTCAACAAATCAGGCATACATGTTCATATCAACTTCATATTCATAAAAAGAATGATGCAACCCAAACCCAAGCCTATTTGTCCATCCGCTACACACCACCCGTACCTGCCAATCACACCGTGGGGACTACTAAGTCAACCTCCATCCGCTACACACCATCAAGGCGATCGCTGCAGTCAACGTGCACATCGCCCATATAATTTGTGTCATTAGACACCATATTCAAATAATGTAACCGAAGTTACCAAATTCAAGATAATGTAACCGGTTACCATATTCCAGATAATGTAACCGAAGTTACCATATTCAAATTTTGTGACCGTAGTCACCATATTCCGTTGGTGAGACCGAAGTCAACACCTTCTTCCCCTTTCACATAGATCCCGAATGCCCCATGAATTTTATAACATATATAACATACATATTTCTCATTCATGTTACTATTCACATGTTCAAAATATAACATATTCATAATCCTATCAAAAGTAGGAAACGTACCTGAGTACTCTTTCATTTGTGGTACTTGACCACATTCACATTCTTATGCATATTCATATAATTAATAATTGCCATACAATTTATTGAAGATTAGTATGGGTACACACCTGATTCGCTTATTGGATTCCTTGAAATCCCGAAATCGATCCATCGCCTTAGATCTCAAATTCCTACATTTGATTAATCACTTACTAATTTAATAAAAAGCCATTCGCCATAAATCCAAATCCTAGTAGGATTAGTATTCTTAAAACTTACCTTGAAATTCTCAAATCCCAAAATCCTTGTATCCCTCTCATTCGAAATCCCTATAACTACATGTTAGATCAATTTCTAACATTTATTCACAACAAATAACCCTTAGCCGTATGTTAAATATGACTTACCTTAGATTCTTAAATCCCGAAATTCATCGAATAACTAGGGAACACGCGGCTTATGGTGTACCTTCGGAAAAGAACTTCTCCTTCCTTGTAGTCGACACTTAGTAAATCCCGAAAGGTCTCTTGGGAACAGATATTAAGGGTATTAGAATCTTAATTTCGATGATTTTAAAAGAAATAGAATGAGAATCTAACCTAATCTTACCTCATCAAGAATTTGATGGAACTCTTGCTTGAACCCTTAGCAAAGATTCGGCTATGGCTTTGATGTGGATAACAATTTGGCTCTTGAGGCTTAGTGAGAAATCGTTTAGGGCTATTGGTATCTTGGCTTTTGATTGTGTTTGTAATAGAAGAAGAAAAGAAAAGAGAAAAAGAGAATAATGGCAGAGAAAATTCGGGCAGAGAGAAGAGGAGAAACTTTAGAGAATTTGGCAGAGGTTTTCTTGAAAAGAAAAGAATGAATGAAGAATAGCCTTACTCTTCCTTTTATAGCCAAAATTACTAGCTAGAGTCCTTTACTTGGCCACCACTCTTCTATTTTGATAGCTTTATCCCTTGATTTATCACTTTAATAAAACTTAATCCAATAATTATCTCTTATCTCTTAATAAAAATAATACTAATAATAATCCTCTTTTATCTCTTCCTTATCTATCAAAATAAAAGAAATAATATCCACATTTATCTCTTGAAAATAATCTACAATAAATCCATTATTTATCCCTTATTTATCCACCCTTTATCTCTTAAAAATAAAAGAATAAAAGCTCCTAATTTATAGCCATGTGCCGTCCACCTCACTTTCTTTTGGAAGCAAAATAAAATTTCTTTTATTTGCTTCCCATGTGACTTCGAACTCAGGCCCAACACCTTGCATGTGGCGCCATTTCCAGAGGCCCTAAGTGGCATCTTGCACCACTTTTCCAAGCCTGTTTGTGTGTCAAATTCCTCATATTATTTTTCTTAAGGCCACCTTGCCTTAGTTTTCTCTTTTAAGCCTTAAAACTTGACATTTCTTTACATTTCCAAGTTTCCAAAAATTTTCGTTTGGCTCTTTAAACTTGACATTTCCTTACATTTCCAAGTTTCAGAAATGTTTACTTTCCTCTTTTGAATCATTTCCACATCATTTCCTTACATCCCCTAGTTTCCAAAAATGTTCACTTTCCTCTTTTAAACTTAACGTTTCCAAAGCATTTCCTTACATTGCCTTACATTTCCATACATTTCCATGCACCTTAGGGTTCCTAGAACTCCTCGAACACATCCAACACACCCATCGAGCCCACTATCTCATGAATTACACATGAACGCATAACCCCTAATCTAGGATGTTACAGCTTCTACCCTCCTTAAAAATAATTTCGTCCTCGAAATTACTTATTAACTGTTGTACAATCCTTCTCACCGCACTATGCTTTCATTGCGCGCACTGATCTTAATAGAACCATCATACTTTCTAGGCACAATCCCTAAGTTCACGCCCCTAGAACTTATTTCTAACGTCGCGATTTAATCCGAGTAAAAAGTTTTATGAATTAGTCCTTGTTTCACGATTATTCGCGAAGAATTTTTATGGAAAAATTTTAGGAGTGGTTCTTTCGTATCCATACATGCACACACTGATCTTTACATTCATACATCCATCAATCAATTATGAACTTTCGTTCATTCAGAGAAATGTTGTAGTTTTCATTGTTGTTGTTTTTCCACTACCTGTGGGTATTTTCGTAATTTGCCCTACTGAGGGTATTTTTGTAATTTGTAAGAATGAGGTTCCTTGGTGATTTTGTCAAAAGTATTTTGGAATTTTTAAATTCAGGGTATTTTGAAAAATTTTGAAATCAGGGGTATTTTTGGTAATTTTGGAGCTCTGGGGTATTTTGGTAATAAACCATGGTAAATTTGTAGAGTTTAATATTTTCGGGTATTTCCAAATTTTGCAAAACTTTGAGGGTTCTTTTTGAGAATTGTACTTTCCAAAACGGTGATGTTGCAAAAATTTGGAAATTAGGGTCATTTTGGTAATTTTGTAAGTTAGGGCGGATTTTGTAATTTTCCAAAATCAAGGTATTTTGATATTTTGCAAATTAGGGTTTTTGGACATTTTATAAAGTAATGAATTTTTGATAAGAACCGTGGGTATTTTGGAAATTTCATAAACCAAGGGCAATTTAGTAATTTTACAAATAGGGGTATTTTAGTAATTTTTATAAATCAAGAATACTTGAGAAAATTTTATAGAATCATGTTTGCAATTCAAAAGGATAATTTTAAGAGTTTTAAAACTAGGTTTTTTTTTTTTTTTGAAAATACGGCTAGTTCCCTTTCGGGTTTTAGTTAGGGGTTTAGCCTATGAATAAGTCCTCTTGGTTAGGGTGAGCAGAAGCTACGCACTGTAGGATTCTGCGAAGAGGAGGTGAGTCACTAGGACTGCTTAAATACTGTGCTCTTAGGATCCAATCCTAGACATGCGCACAATGGTTGCCACACCCTAACTCGGCGACTTAGTCATAGGTTTGTTTAATGGTCCTTAAGTCTTATGCACTTGTGTTTGAATAGACTAGTCCTATGGTTCAATAGATTCTAGTTCACTAATCTACGTTCCATTCCATTTCTACCCTTCTACAAATCATAATATAAATCACACAAGAGATCAAGTACTTTTACTGGTGGATCATGGTCGGAGACTTAGGTGCCATGCCGTAAAAACACGCTTATTTCCAAAAATACTTTCATAAAACTCATTTGGGCTCGATTTGAAAATGTTTTGGGCCTTAGCCCACAAAAGCCGAGAGTTTAAAATCTGGCTCGATACCAAGCTGAAACACCCACACCCGCCCACGAGCCCGAACCGGATCCGTATGTTCCTTAAGTAAACCGGTTTTCAAGTTCTTTGTTACTTAGTGAAATTTTGGAAAAATATTGTTTTGAGTTGGGCTTAGATTGGGAACCCATTTAATCAATTTCGAAAGTCAAATTTTAATTTAGGTGACAAGATAATTTTAGGGTTTATTTTTAAAGAAATCATTTTTTTCCTTAAACTTAATTTAGAATAGTTCGTAACATGATAATTAAAAAAAGTAAAGCAAAATAAAGAAATCCACTTGGGCCTTATGGCCTTATTACATCAAATAACCCAAAAATAAATTAAAAGTACTTAGAAAATATAAAGTCCAAATTCCAAATAAAATCTTCAAGTGAAGCATGGCCACCTCAAGGTCTACCGTCCCGATCGACCATTGTTCATCACGAAAAATGTTCCCACAACGGGGTGAGTCAACAGACTCAATGTGTACATCATACTAACATTCAACAAATCAGCATACATGTTCATATCAACTTCATATTCATAAAAAGAATGATGCAACCCAAACCCAAGCCTATTTGTCCATCCGCTACACACCACCCGCATTCGCCAATCACACCGTGGGGACTACTAAGTCAACCCTCCATCCGCTACACACCATCGAAGGCGATCATTGCAATGATCGCGTGCACATCGCCCATATAATTTGTGTCATTAGACACCATATTCAAATAATGTAACCGAAGTTACCAAATTCAGATAATGTAACCGAAGTTACCATATTCAGATAATGTAACCGAAGTTACCATATTCAAATTTTGTGACCGTAGTCACCATATTCCGTTGGTGAGACCGAAGTCAACACCTTCTTCCCCTTTCACATAGATCCCGAATGCCCCATGAATTTTATAACATATATAACATACATATTTCTCATTCATGTTACTATTCACATGTTCAAAATATAACATATTCATAATCCTATCGTAGTAGGAAACGTGCACTGAGTACTCTTTCATTTGTGGTACTTGACCACATTCACATTCTTATGCATATTCATATAATTAATAATTGCCATACAATTTATTGAAGATTAGTATGGGTACACACCTGATTCGCTTATTGGATTCCTTGAAATCCCGAAATCTGATCTACTGCCTTAGATCTCAAATTCCTACATTTGATTAATCACTTACTAATTTAATAAAAAGCCATTCGACCATAAATCCAAATCCTAGTAGGATTAGTATTCTTAAAACTTACCTTGAAATTCTCAAATCCCAAAATCCTTGTATCCCTCTGTCGAAATCCCTATAACTACATGTTAGATCAATTTCTAACATTTATTCACAACAAATAACCCTTAGCCGTATGTTAAATATGACTTACCTTAGATTCTTAAATCCGAAATTCACCGAATAACTAGGGAACACGCGGCTTATGGTGTACCTTCGGGAAAAGAACTTCTCCTTCCTTGTAGTCGAAACTTAGTAAATCCCGAAAGGTCTCTTGACAACATGATATTAAGGGTATTAGAATCTTAATTTTGACAAATGACTTTAAAAGAAATAGAATGAGAATCTAACCTAATCTTACCCTCATGAAGAATTTGATGGAACTCTTGCTTGAACCCTTAGCAAGATTCGGCTATGGCTTTGATGTGGATAACAATTTCGGCTCTTGAGGCTTAGTGAGAAATCGAATAGGGCTATTGGTATCTTTGGCTTTTGATTGTGTTTGTAATAGAAGAAGAAAAGAAAAGATAAAAAGAGAATAATGGCGGTGAAAATTCGGCAGAGAGAAGAGGAGAAACTTTAGAGAATTTTGGCAGAGGTTTTCTTGAAAAGAAAAGAATGAATGAAGAATAGCCTTACTCTTCCTTTTATAGCCAAAATTACTAGCTAGAGTCCTTTACTTGGCCACCACTCTTCTATTTTGATAGCTTTATCCCTTGATTTATCACTTTAATAAAACTTAATCCAATAATTATCTCTTATCTCTTAATAAAAATAATACTAATAATAATCCTCTTTTATCTCTTCCTTATCTATCAAAATAAAAGAAATAATATCCACATTTATCTCTTGAAAATAATCTACAATAAATCCATTATTTATCCCTTATTTATCCACCCTTTATCTCTTAAAAATAAAAGAACAAAAGCTCCTAATTTATAGCCATGTGCCGTCCACCTCACTTCTTCTGGAAGCAAAATAAAATTTCTTTTATTTGCTTCCCATGTGATTTCGAACTCGGGCCCAACACCTTGCATGTGGCGCCATTTCCAGAGGCCCTAAGTGGCATCTTTGAGACCACTTTTCCAAGCCTGTTTGTGTGTCAAATTCCTCCATATTATTTTTCTTAAGGCCACCTTGCCTTAGTTTTCTCTTTTTAAGCCTTAAAACTTGACATTTCTTTACATTTCCAAGTTTCCAAAAATTTTCGTTTGGCTCTTTAAACTTGACATTTCCTTACATTTCCAAGTTTTCAGAAATGTTTACTTTCCTCTTTTGAATCATTTCCACATCATTTCCTTACATCCCCTAGTTTCCAAAAATGTTCACTTTCCTCTTTTAAACTTAACGTTTCCAAAGCATTTCCTTACATTGCCTTACATTTCCATACATTTCCATGCACCTTAGGGTTCCTAGAACTCCTCAGAACACATCCAACACACCCACTGAGCCCACTATCTCATGAATTACACACGAACGCATAACCCCTAATCTAGGATGTTACATTTCCCATGCGCACAACTCCACCTTCAACATAACTGTATATGGAGAATCATTCTCTATTGGGACACATATGGAAAGAACATCCCGAATCTAGGATCCACTCGGACGTAAGCTTGGAGTTATCGCTCGTTGACACTAACAAGAAATCATCACCGCTTTCATCGACCAAATTAGCACCAGCTACATCTTCCTCGTTACTCTCAGTAGCTCTTTTATTCTGTAGTTTATAACAATCTACTTTGATGTGACCTAACTTTTTACAATAGCGACACATTTTGTCTCGCTTCTTTGATGCTACCAAAACGGAAGCTTGCTTATCTACCTTGCTATCCGAACCAAACTTATTGTCGAGTTTGTCTCTACTTAACAAATGACCCTTCACATCTTTGAACGAGAGTTTGTCTCTGCCATAAATCAGGGTCTCCCTGAAAGACTTGTATGAAGGGGGTAAAGAGCATAATAATAGCATAGCCTGATCTTCATCGTCAATTTGAACTTCAACGTTCTTTAAATCATTTAAAAGAGTAATGAATTGACTGAAGTGATCTCTAAGAAGCTCACATTCGTTCATGCGAAACGTAAATAGACGTTGTTTCAACACTAAATGGTCAGCTAGAGACTTAGTCACATAAAAAGTTTCTAACCTTTTCCACAAGGCGGATGAGGTCTTCTCCATCAATACCTCCTGCAGTACCGTATTCGCAAGGCATAACTGGATTGCAGACGAGGCCTTCTCATCAAGCTCTTCCTATTCTGTTTAATTTAAATTCTTAGGCTTTTTCCCAGTAACAACTTTTTTCAAGCCGGTTTGAACTAGAAATGCCATCATCCGAACTTGTCACAGATTGAAATTTGTGACACCATCGAACTTTTCAATTTCAAACCTTGTTGCTGCCATCTCTGAACGGGTTGATCTATGAAAATTGAACTAGCTTTGATACCACTTGTTGGGGATTGACCCGATTAAGCAACGAACTAGTAAAAATAGCGAAAGAAATTAAGAAATTGAACACACAAATTTAACGTGGAAAAACCCCTCCAAAGAGGATAAAAAACCATGGACAAAGATAATTTTACTATAATGGCAAAAGAACGAAGAGTACAAAAGATGAAGATAAAAACTAAACCCCGAAAACTCGAAAACAAAGAACCCTCAAAACGTAAACACAAAATTCTCTAAATGTGTTATGAGTTCTAATCTCTAATGGGTATATATTTTCTAAGGTTGTAAAATAGCCTATTTATAGGCTAAATTCATAGGTCAAATAATAATAAAATAATCTAGACTATTCAGAGTTTGATTGAAACAAATAAACAGAGTTTATTTCTCAAATTTGACTGAAATAAGAGTCATACTTAACACTTCCAAAGAAACACTCAGATGCATGTTAGACTAATTTCTCGAGTACGAAAAAAGAGATAATAAATGAAATAATCTCATTTAATATAATATTCCATGTCTTCTCCTAATTAACATGGCATAACCTTCATAGAAGTTATTCTTGATTACATCGAGAAAGTAATTTGTTCCTTTGGGAGGAAGGTGCAAAGCTATAAATTTCAATCGATTGGAATTAATGAAATTCCTTCCATTTTTTTAACTACATATAAGTAATTAATTTTATTGTTAATTATTGACCCAAGTTTTGAAGTGGTGGTCTATGTGCCAATAAAAATGTCCACTTTCATTATCAATGGCTATACACATATTTGTCCTATTTGTTGTTATGTTCAATCAAAATATTTGATGATTTGTTTTCATCTTTTTAAGGATATTGTGCAGTTAATCTCGTGTTTATCATTGGACAAAAGATTAATCAAAGCATTTTTATAAGATGTAAGTTGATTTTATTAAGGGTAATTGATTTGATGAGATTTGGTAAATCAAGATGGATTAAAGGTTACCTTGTTCCAAATAGGGAGGCTTGTTCAACATTAATTAAGGTTTTATTGTCCAAGGCAAGTGCTTTTTAAGTGGTTGTCAATATGCCAAGGGAAGTGGCCACTTCCGCTAGCAACTCGACAAGTAATATAACTTACTTTATTTGGAGTTAGAAATCTTTTCAATTAAATCAGTTCGGGAATGACTTAAGGTAGTGTTTGGAAAGCTGCCCAGTAATTACACAAGAGTGACATGTTTGGATAACCATTGTAATTGGTAGATCCCATTGGATTGGGTGTATTTGAAGCACTCAAATTATATTTTCCAATTCGTAGGAGTGTGAGAATTTGAGCAATCACGATGTAATTACACCTAAATTCAATTTAAAAAATTACTTTTATACAAGTTATAATTTTTTATATTTTAAGCATGAACATGTATGAATGTTTGGGACGGTTATGACCAAAGATTTATTATATTATAAATCCTAAAAAATTATATTAATAAAATAATTTATGCATATTTTATAAATTTATAACAAAAAATTATATTATTTAAATTTTTATTTTTTTCGCCAAAAATTTTATTATAAAAATAATTTATATGTTATAAAAGTGTTATAGTATATTTATTTATAAAAAGTTATGGCCAAAAAGTATGGATATAATTTATTTATATGTCATGCTAGATATTATAAAAATAATACGCTTATTTGTAAAAAAAAAAATAGCAGTGTTATAGTTTTTTTGTCATAATTTATTTGTAAAAAATAACTTTCTAAAATTATGAAAAAATTATATTATTTATAAGAAGTTTTATGAAAGTTATTGGACAAATATTTTTCTATAGAAGTTATATATTATAAATTGTATATTATCTTTTACTTAATTTACATATTATAAAAAGAAGTTATAACCTAGCATAATTCTTTCTCCAAATTAAGCTTATATAAGTTATTTTGATTAAAGCTACAACTATTTGCATCGTGAACCGAAATATTATGTGGTTGACAAGATATTTGCTGTTCTAAAAAAATATTTTATATATTTACAACATCACTTTATTATAGCATAAAAAACAATGTAGGATCGTACTAGCATGTTGCATACTTCATAACTTCACCATAGGTGGATTTGGGATGACTCATACTTCGAAGAGTACATGAAAGAAAAAGATATTGATAATCTTAATAATACAGTTTAAGATTCAAATGATGATGAACTACCAACATTTGATGAAAATGAGCTTATGTTAGATATTAAAGAGGCAATAACCCAACAAATATGGAACACTAGAACAATTAGATTAAATTGCATATGATGTTTATTTTCTTATTATTTTATTAGTTATCATATTACTAAATACTTTCTTGGACTATCATAATACATATGATGATTTTATTTTAATTTTTCTTACTTGTTTAGAAAAAAACTTATCGTGCTAATAATTTTTATAGTAATTCATATTTTTTAAAATATAAATTATGTAACTATGTAATTACAATTGTACTACCAAACATGACATAATGAATAATAATGTAATTACTCTCTATCAGCCAAACACATCTAGGGAATTAAAATTCTTTGTAATTATAAGAGAGTGTAATTACTATTCAATTACTCATTGTTGTCAAAATAGACCCTACATGATTTTGTGGACGTGTTTTGGCCCATATTTGAAGATCCATCTTGTGGAGCAACAAATCTTTGAAGATTCAATTAGATCGAATCAAGCAATTGAATCAGGACTGGTTAGAAGACTTATCTTAAATATCTTTGATTTATTCTAAACTCTATTAGGATATTTGTAAAGGCTTTTTATGAGGCTATTTTAGTGGGATCTTGATTGTCATTTATCTTATCTTTGCAAGCCATTAACTCTTATATATTAGAGGCTTGTGTAAGTTAGAATTATGTGAAAAGAGCACTTATCAATTCATAGAGTAATTTTGTTGTTGTGAGAGACTGTAAAATCTTTTGTTGTTGGTTTCACAAGCTAAGTTCTTAAGGGGGAATTTTGTAACACCCCAAACCCGGCCTAGACGTTATGGCCGAATCTGGCGGTATCACATTGAAGTGTTTTTCGAAAACATAATTTCTTTGGAAAATCCATTCTATTATTAAATCTCGTTTATGAATCTTAACAGAAATCTAGGGAATCTTGTTCTTTTAAAACTCAAGTTGTTTTTAGCAAAACATTGATCATATCAGTTTGTTACTAAACTTTAAAACCATGTTTGATGCGGAAGCTTTTATAGTATGTTACGAAACGTGGTGTTTTGGAAAACAATTATCTTTTGAAAAAACCCGCGTCCTACTACTTCTCAGATGTGAATTGAAATAAATAAAATCCCCCAAATTAAAAGTTAAAATTTAAAGAGGCCTTATTACAAAACAAATACCCAAATTAAAATTATTGGAAATAAAACTCAAATATAAAAACAGGTACGGTTGTTTGGCCACCTCCGAATCCCTCGCAGCATCGATCTGCCTAAGACTGGGGATTACATGTACAGATAAACAGAGGGGTGAGTTTACGAAAACTTAGTGTGTAACCCCATATAAGCAAAATGCCAATCATGCCATAGGCAAGTACAGTCTGGGCCTAAGCCCAAATCAATAACAGTTTAATTCAGTTCAGTTCAGTTGGGCATTAGCCCATTACAATATCAGTATCAGTTTGGGCCTTAGCCCATAACAGTGACAGTAACAGATTGATAAACTATAATTTACACATATTTTAAACCCATGCTTGGCTTAATTTTGGATGAATATTCATTAGATTTGATGAATTCGATGCTCATAATCTCTTAATTTCATGTTTTATACTCAAGAGAGCTTAGAGAGTCGAAAAGAACGAGAAATGGGCCAAAAACGGAAAAAATGGGCCAAAGTAAGAAATCAACACGGCCTGGAGTTCACCACACGGCTGTGTCACTTTAGCAGACTCGAACACGGCCTCGGGCTCGATTTACACGGGCGTGTCCCTGCCGTGACCCGTTTTAATTCCACTCGGAATAGGATACTTGTGGGCCAAGTAAAGCATCCCGAAAGCCTATATAAACACCCTAGAGGGCAACCTAAAGGGGGAGTCGACAGAAGCCTTCTGTCAGGGCTTTTGACGAAAAGCGAAGCTAGAGAAGGCTGAATATAGGGAATTACTCGAAGAAAGCCAATTGATCCATCTCAGAAGCCGGAATCACGCTGAAGACTGAGGATTTTCCCTTCAATTTTCTTCAGGGGGTTTTAGGGTTTCTCTTTATGTTTTGTCATTTGATTTCTTCTGAGATGTGTTCTTTTATAAGCATGAACAAAACCCCTCAAATAGTTGAGGGGGATGAAACCTAAGACGGATCTTGTTATTGTTTTCTGAACTGTATGATAAATACTTGATTTATTCTTAATTATGTGTTCTTAATTCTTGCTTTAATATTTCAGGATATTGATTCAAGTATTGATGTGCTTATTCGGAGGAGCAAAAACCCATGTATAAGAGTAGATCTAGCATAATTAAGCGGAGTTGATCGCACTCCTAGAGATAGGATGACGAAAATCTGCCGGATTAGGGTCAAACCTAATATGGGAGTCCATAGATCGAGTTAATGCAACACTAGGGGTTTTAATTAGAAAGAGATTTCAATTAATCAACCTAGGGTTAGACGTTAGTAGCCTCGAGAGAGGTATTAATATAAATTAGGAATCCTACGGATCAAGTCAAGTGAATAAATCGCCCTGCAGTTGAGTTAAATAACAAGTGAAGTCTAGGTGGATTCTTCCTCGGGTATTGTCTTAATCAATTGGTTTTCCCAAAAGTATTTTCCCAATTCATTCTCTGTGTCTTGGCATCCTTAGCTTAGTAACTAGTTAGATAAATACTAATACCCTTTATGTTAGGCTAGATAATAAAAAGATAGTTAATGCTAGTACTCTTGGTCCTTGAGGATATGATATTCCGGACTCACCACAGCTATACTACTGTTCGATAGGTGCGCTTGCCTTTGTCGAATTAATAGTTAGTTTTGAGGTCCATCAAGTTTTTGGCGCCGTTGCCGGGGACTAAGATATTAGGAACACTAAATTTTTATTACTTTAGCCATTATTTTTTATTTTTATTGCAATTTAATTTCTTTTCTACTTTTCTAATTTTTGTTTCTTTGTTTCTGGCAGGTGTCTCTAGTTTATGACTAGAAGAAACCCGTCAGGTCCATTACTTTTTGACAGTGATATTGAAGGTACCGTTTGCAGAAATCGTAGAGAGATAAGCCAAAGCCTACAGTACATACAAGAAGAGCAAGAGGACGATATCAACACTACTGAAGAGATGGCTGACAATAATCCGCTACCTCCTGTTTGTTGCCGCAAACCTGGTGAATCAAAATCATGTTCCTCAAACTATGTATGATTATGCTAAACCTAGTTTAACAGGAACCGAATCAAGTATTGTTAGACCTGCTATTGCTGCAAATAATTTTGAACTGAAACCTAACACTATATAGATGATTCAACAATTTGTTCAGTTTGATGGTTTGCAGGATGAGGATCCAAACACTCACTTAGCAAATAATCTAGAATTTTTCGACACTTTCAAAATAAATGGCGTTTCTGATGATGCCATTCGTCTTCAGTTATTTCCCTTTTCATTGAGGAACAAAGCTAAACAGTGGTTGAACTCGTTACCACGAGGATCAATCACTACATAGGATCAAATGACCGAAAAAATTTTATTAAAATATTTTCCGCCGGCTAAAATGGCTAAGTTGAGGAATGATATCTCTTCTTTTGTGTAGATGGATTTAGAGACACTTTATGATGCATGGGAGAGATACAAGGATCTATTAAGAAGGTGCCCTCACCACGGGTTGCCTTTGTGGCTTCAGGTTCAAACCTTTTACAACAGTGTGAACCCCTCGACTAGGTAGTTGATTGATTCAGCCGCCGATGGAACCCTAAATAACAAAACACCTGAAGCAGCTTATGAGTTTATAGAGGAGATGTCACTGAATAACTATCAGTGGCAAGTTACAAGGACAAGGCCAACAAAAGCCGCTAGTGTTTTCAACCTCGACGCAGTAACCATGCTATCAAATCAGGTAGAACTTTTAAATAAAAACATTGCTGGTTTGTATGGTTCTTCGCAGGTACATCCAGTGATGCAGTGCGATACAAATGGAGGAGGGTTAAACAATACAGAATACCCACCCTACAACCCTGGCATAGAAAGCGAGCAGATGAACTATATGGGTAATAATTACATATTAACTTACCGTTTCTTGAAGATCTTTCGCAGATGCCAAATTCAAGGAAATTTTTAAAAGAGCTTTTGACAAACAAGCGGAAGTTAGACGACACGTCGCATGTGGAGCTAAGCGCGGTGTGCTCAAACAATTTACAAAATAAACTACCACGAAAATTAAAAGATCCAGGAGTTTTATAATTCCGTGCTTAATTGGTAGTTTATCTCATTAATAACGCTTTGGTGATTTGGGGGCAAGCATAAATGTTATGCCTTATAAAATGTTTAAAATGACTAGGTCTAGGGAAACCCAAACAAACTAGGATGAGCATTCAATTAGGTGATAAGACTATTAGAGTTCCTAGGGGTATAATCGAATATGTACTAGTAAAAATTGATAAATTCATATTCCCAGTAGATTTTGTTGTTTTAGACATAGATGAGGACAATAATATTCCTTTAATTTTAGGAAGACCCTTTTTAGCAACTACTAAGACTAAAATTGATGTTGGTACAGGGGAACTCATACTTCGTGTAGGTGACGAAACGATCACTCTTCAGGCTCTTGACTCGGCTAGGACATCGAGTAATCAAGATGAAAACATAAATTCCATTAATAACCATTTGGTTCAACCTTCTTTACAGGACACACCACGAAACTACACAACTGAACTAGATCCTAGACCTCGGGCCAATAAAGAAATAATTCATGAGGAACGAAGGCTTCAGACCGATGAACTAGACGAGTAGAAGACACATTTCAAGGAGAAACTAAGAACACATGAAGCAAAACCGAGAGAACCCCCAGACGAGCTTATAAGAATAGCAAATCACTTCAAAATTAGAGACCAGGTACTGTTAGATGCAACCGATCCTCAAATTAGTATCTCAGAGCTTAAAGCAAACGGAGCGACTCCTCTCACGGTACTCAATGTCTTCCCATACGGAACAGTCGAGGTAACCAATCCTACATTCGGCACTTTTAAGGTAAACGCCACTCGACTCAAACTACATAGTGATCATAGAACTGATAGCAGGGGAGAGGAGTTTCAACTCCTCAAACCACCATGATTATGCGAATGAAAGGTAAGTCTAGCTTAGGACTCTAAACAAGCGCTTCTCAGGAGGAAACCCGAGCACTAACCCTTCTAATTAGTTATTTTTACTTTCGTTCATGTTTTAGGCGCAGTTTTCCCTACCACACGGCCTTGCACATAGGCGTGACCATGGTCGTGTGGACATCACGGATTTGCACACTGGCGTGGCAGAGATCGTACGACCCAAGGACGAAAAATCCCCAAATCACAGACGGCGATAAAATGCCACGGCCATGCAATACGGCCGTGGTCGACACTGAGAAAGTCACACGGGTATGAGACACGCCCGTGTTTTGAGGCCATGGCCCACACTGAGAAAGATACATGGGCGTGGAAACCTCTACATAAGCGTGGGAGAAACGAACAAGCCACCACACGGCCGTGTGATATGGCCGTGTGACTTAACACGCCCACGGCACACGGGCGTGGGAAGCAACCAGATGCCACAATTTCTATTTAAACCCCCTTCTTTTGTTCACTTCCTTCCTCACTCTTTCTTCAGCCACCTCAGCGACCACACCCCTCTCCTTTTCTATTATCTTTCTCCCTCCATTTTCCTTTCCCCTTCCCCTCACTCTTTTTCTTTCACCATCCTCACCACCATCTCTATGTCGAAAAAGCGAAAGGACCCTAGCACAGTCTCCCTATGCGAGACCGATCTACATAAGTCATGTCGGCTGCTTCATCGACTCGACAAGCCAAGGACATTTGAGTCCATTTAGTTTTTCTTTTTCTTTTCTCTTCTCCTTTATTTTCCTTCTCTTTATTCTTCTTGTGCTAAATCTATATTATTATATTTTGATTTCTTTAATTTAGGTTCTAAAGACTGTTAGGGAATCACCACACCACGACCCTAGTATCCACCACCACCGGCGTATTCTCTTCCAACTCGACCTAAATTTCCCTCAGTTCTTTTCTTTGACTCCATCCAAACTTCAGGAAGTTTCACTTCTCTCCCTCTTATGATTTTCTTACTATATTGTGGATATCTATTTTTGTACATTCAGGACAATGTACATCTTAAGTGTGGGGGGTGAATTTTATTCCTAACTTTTTGCATTATTCTCAAATCCATGAATTTTATCTTTTTCTCAAGCCACTTTCTCATATCACTGTTAAAATGAAATTTCTTTTGATTTATGATTTCCATTGATATGTTTTGGATTAAGTCATAGTTAATTATGCATTGATGATTTAAACTTTAAGATATTAGAGAATCAAGCACGATAAGTCTATTTTCCATAATTAAAATTTCTAGGTTGTTTTCCTAAATTTAAATATTACTTTGAAGTTGAAATTTGCAAGGTTGACATCAAAAACCATAATTTTTGTGATATTTTGAGCCTTTTAGAGCATATTCTTTTCTTGCTCACTTTATTAATTATGAGTGTGTCAACATTGATTTGTTATTCTAGAACTTGCTTCGATTATACATGTCGAGACCACACCTTTGATTTGATATACTGAGATGATAAAGGCACCTAGGTTTTTAACCCACTTATTCCACTAAAAAGCCTACCCGTTTAATTAACCCCTAGTGAACCCCTTTGAAACCTAATCAACCATTTCTTGACTCACCCATTAATATTAACCCAAAACCCACTTTGTATTTGTTATCACCATTTCTCTTGACTACCCTTATATTGAGATTTGATTTGATCGGTTGCTTAACTATTTTCTTTATTTTAGTTGTTAAATTCTATCTTATTATTGTATGTGCTTAAAAAAAACGAAGTATATTCATTATTAGTTCTATGCTATTTGAGCTTAAGCGTTAATTTCACATTTTGAGAAGAAGCTCGTGTTATTAGTGATGAATTCGTAATTAATGTAATTATTTAAGTTTTAGTTATTTTTCTAGTTAGGTAATTTATCAATTCAATCTCGATACTAACCCCTAATTCAGCCTTTATCCACACCTTTAACCCAAGCCCTATTACAACCCTTTAAAAGACCTTTTGATTTGTGTATCATCTCATTTTATAGTGGTGGAGATTTGATTTTCATGCAAGCCTATGGGATTAACTTTTCATGTTTGACTTTTGAGTGCTTAATTTTTGAACCTTAAACACTTTGAGTGATTTGAATGAATCTTTAGTGAGGATGTCAATACTTGTCGGTTTTGAATCAGAGGTAATTATTTAGGTAAGGGGAAACACCTATGTTTTCATGCTATAAAAATCTATGACTTAGATTGTTTGAATCTCTAGGACTCTTTTAGTTAAATTATCCATGTATGAATTATCTATGAATTATGATAAGACATTGTTGATGAGAATTATGAATTGAGGGAAGTTAATTCTAATTGTGAGTTGAGAATTTTGCTTGAGGACAAGGAAAAGCTTAAGTGTGGGGGTATTTGATAAACTATAATTTACACATATTTTAAACCCATGCTTGGCTTAATTTTGGATGAATATTCATTAGATTTGATGAATTCGATGCTCCTCATCTCTTAATTTCATGTTTTATACTCAGGAGAGCTTAGGGAGTTGAAAAGAACGAGAAGCGGGCCAAAAATGGAGAAAATGGGCCAAAGTAAGAAATCAACACGGCCTGGAGTTCACCACACGGCCGTGTCACTTTAGCAGACTTGAACACGGCCTCAGGCTCGATTCATGCGGGCGTGTCCCTACCGTGATCCGTTTTAATTCCACTCGGAATAGGATAATTGTGGGCCAAGTAAGGCATCCCGAAAGCCTATATAAACACCCTAGAGGGCAACCTAAAGGGGGAGTCGGCAGAAGCCTTCTATCAGGGCTTTTGACGAAGAGCAAAGCTAGAGAAGGCTGAATATAGAAAATTACTCGAAGAAAGCCAGTTGATCCATCTCAGAAGCCGGAATCACGCTGAAGACTGAGGATTTTCACTTTAATTTCCTTCAGGGGGTTTTAGGGTTTCTCTTTATGTTTTGTCATTTGATTTCTTCTGAGATGTATTCTTTTATAAGCATGAACTAAACCTCACAAATACCTGAGGGGGATGAAACCTAAGACGGATCTTGTTATTATTTTCTGAACTGTATGATAAATACTTGATTTGTTCTTAATTATGTGTTCTTAATTCTTGATTTAATATTTCAGGATATTGATTCAAGTATTGATGTGCTTATTCGGAGGAGTAAAAGTCCCTGTTTAAGAGTAGATCTAGCATAATTAAGCGGAGTTGATCGCACTCCTAGAGATAGGATGACGAAAATCTGCCGAATTAGGGTCAAACCTAATATGGGAGTCCATAGATCGAGTTAATGCAACACTAGGGGTTTTAATTAGAAAGAGATTTCAATTAATCAACCTAGGGTTAGACGTTAGTAGCCTCGAGAGAGGTATTAATATAAATTAGGAAATCCTACGGATCAAGTCAAGTGAATAAATCGTCTGGTTCAGGGTTAAATAACAAGTGAAGTTTAGGTGGATTCTTCCTCGGGTATTGTCTTAATCAATTAGTTTTCCCAAAATTATTTTCCCAATTCATTCTCTGTGTCTTGGCATCCTTAGCTTAGTAATTAGTTAGATAAATATCAATCCCGTTTATTTTAGGCTAGATAATAAAAAGTTAGTTAATGCTAGTACTCTTGGTCCTTGAGGATACGATATTCCGGACTCACCACAGCTATACTACTGTTCGATAGGTGCGCTTGCCTTTGTCAAAATAATAGTTAGTTTCGAGGTCCATCACAGATTAGGAATGCAATCAGAAATCCTACCTATCCAGCCTCTACACTCCACTCCGTCCAGCCCAACACTCCATGTGGGGATAAAATCACCCACCCATCCCTACACTCCAAAATTAGCACTGGGATGACTAAACTAAGCGATATTTGCAGCAGAGTGCGATCTGATACACTTCCTCAAATCATAATTATCCCATCCCCATGCAACATATCATACATGTATGCAACATATATATCATGGCATGCTCATATAAGTCATACATAGCATAGCATACAGTCATTTTATAACATAGGGGCATAACAGTCATTTTACAACATAGGGGTATAATAGTCATTTTTATCAGTTTAGGGTCTAGGTATACTTACTGACCCATTAGTAGGTCCATAGTTGTCTCGGGCGACCCGGGCAACCTTTACAGTAAAACAGTGAAAATGGGCCCAAGGCCCATAATGTGGGCCCATGTGGGCCCACATGCCCGTGTGGCCCACATAGCCCAGAATTGGCCTCGGTCATGAAAATTACACAGTTTGGCCCAATTTTCTCCACA
Source organism: Gossypium sturtianum (assembly GCA_025698515.1). Taxonomy (NCBI): domain Eukaryota; kingdom Viridiplantae; phylum Streptophyta; class Magnoliopsida; order Malvales; family Malvaceae; genus Gossypium; species Gossypium sturtianum. The sequence goes on along the minus strand of CM046953.1, from coordinate 124,659,132 downwards.
CGTTCGTGTGGTTTACTCGTGTGGGGCCTACAAGCCCGTTAGGCCCACACGGCCCATTTCGGCCCAACATGGCCCAAAACGGCCTAAGACCATGAAATCACTCATAGTGGCCTCTACAGTCTAACGCCCACATTTTAGGCGTTCGGTTTACCATGCGAGCGAGCACACACTCGTGTAGTGTCAGTTGTCATAATTTTTCGGCTTTTGCCGGTTTACGATTTGGGCAGTGTTTGCACACCTGGTTTCGATTAGTCACGAACAGTCGCTCAAGCACTCACCAACCTTCAATCGAACCACTGTGATTCCCACGAATTTTAGTCTCTAGCAATTGATTAGGAGTTCCCTGAATCCTTCCTTAACTGTCATACACTTGCCATCAGTTATCACTTAAGGCAGAAAAAGAAATGGAATAATGATTCGTTTATAGTACTTACCGAAAGAGAGCAAGAGAATCGAATAGTGAAAGGATTCGGCACTAGCACAGCCCTTCACCTTGATTTAAAGCTGTCTAAAAACAGTTAAACAAACCCCACTTTAGTAACTCAAAAGTCGACACTTCAAGTGCCATACTCACTTATAGAAAAGAAAGGAGCAAAGTCAATCGGTAGAGGGGGAAAGAATGGTTTCGGCAGTGATCAGAACTAGAAATCTGCAGCACAACACTTGAGAGAGAGAAAGAAGAGAATCGATTTAGGGGAGAAGAGATTTTGGCAGAGTGAAAAGAAAAAAAATGAAAAAGGAAAGAAGGTGTATTCGGCCACTAGAAGAACTACTTGAGAAAGGAAACAAGAATAGGCACTTGAGGGAGGCAATATTCGGCTAGAGAAGGTTGTCAAAATAGCAAAAATGTGAGACAGAAGAATATGCCAAATTTCCTTACCACATTCAGCCTTTGAAGCAAAAAGAGAAAACTACCAAAGGGAAAAACAAAATGAGGCATACCACTCTTTGCCGAATTCTTGAGTGCCTAGAGCCCACATTCGGCACAACATTCCCTCTCCCCTCATCCCTTGATTTTCTCCTAAAATCCCTCCTCAAACCTCTCCATCTGATCACACCTCCCCTCAACCACTCAATTCGAATTCCTCTCAACCATTTCAGTATTTCAGTCAAACTCCATCACCTCCCACGACACAGCAGCAAAATAAACACTCCCTTGCCTCTACCAAGATTCGAACCTCAGTCCTCTGGCCTAGGTAACACACCACTTACCCCCTAGACCAGTAGGATTTTTATGTCTTGTTATACACACAATAATTTAAAAGCCTACTAACTAGAAGCAAGGGTTTTATTCCCTAAAAACCAAAATTTTGAACAAGCCCAGGCTTGAACCCAGGACTTCTCAGACACTCCCCAACACACCCAAATCACTTAACCACTGAAGCAGACTAGTACATTGTGTTGCAACCATACAAAAATAATTACCTAGATTTTGGGGTGTTACAACTCTACCCCCTAAAAGAAAATTTCGACCTCGAAATTTACCTGATCAAAACAGATCTGAGTCTTAAGCTCCACTAGCTCTTTCGGTGCCATTCTATAGGGAGAAATGGACATCGGAGCTGTACCCGGTAGGAGCTTAATCCCAAATTCAACTTCACGGTTTGGAGGTAATCCCGGTAGTTCATCAGAAAAACATCCGAAAAATCTTTGACTGTCCTGATGTCTTTAACAGACAAAACTTCAGAATAAAAAACATCGATGTAGGCTATATACGCCTCACAACTCTTACGAACCAACTTCTCGGCTTTCAGGGCAGAAATTACATTTGACAAATAATTCTGACGCTCCCCTATTACTACCACCTCATCACCCTCCACAGTTTTCAGTACCACCCGTTTAGTAGCACAATCCAAATTCACTTTTATGCTTAACCAGCCAATCCATGCCCAGGATTAAGTCGAATTCTCTAGATGGAAGTTCCATTAAATCCGACAAAAAGATGGTTCCTTGAACCTCTAACGGTACATCTCTGAACAATTTGTTTACCTTAACTGACTGCCCTAAAGGACTCAACACAGTAACCTCACTCGCAGTGGTTTCTACCATTAAACCCAAAGTCTCAGACACTAAGCATGCTATATACGAATGCGTAGACCCAACATCAATCAATGCAGTATAAGGTACATTATAGATAAAGATCGTACTAGTAATAACATCTGGGGCGTCTCCGTCCTCTCGGCGACGTGCAACATAAACCAGATCTGGCTGCCTCGCCTCAGCATGACCAGCACCTTCGCCCGGTGCTCCACGACCACGGCCCATATCATTTCCCTCTCTAGCCTGACCACGAACTTTCGGTGGCTGTTGCTCACCTCTCGGCGGCTGAACAGTACCCCGACATGTAACTTGCATCTGTTCGGGCCTTCGTGGACAATCTCTGATACGGTGCTCTAATGATCCACATCTCAAACATGCCCCAATCCTTTTTCAGCACTCACCCTGATGGCATCCACCACAGTCAACACATGGCTGCGGTCCAACTGCTACATTAGGGGCCCCAACTCTAACCGGCCCATCCACTCTGGCCTTTTGCTTCAGCCTCTGAACGGAACTTGAAGGCTCCAAATCCCTCTTATTCTTACCCTTTTCTCTGTTCTGACGCTCAGTACGCTTCACCTCATCGGCGATCTTTGCCTTATTCACCAGTGTGGAAAAATCTCGCTCCCTCTGTGGAGCTATCAAAACTCTCAAACTATCCCTGAGGTCGTCCTCGAAACGAACACACCGCTCATAGTCAGTTGCCACCATCCCATGTGCATAGCGGCTTAATCACAAAAATTCAGCTTCATATTCAGACACTGATTTATCCCCCTGAGTCAAATTTAGAAACTCCCTCCTCCGGGCATCCACATAACTAGCGCCCACATACTTCCCTTGGAAAGCAGTCTTGAAGAATTCCCATGTTAACCGGTCAGCCTGAGTACCCTCTTTAACTGTAAGCCACCACTGATAGGCTTCATCTCGCAGCAATGACACTGCACCTTTTAGTTTTTATTCAGGGGTGTAGTCGAGGTCATCCATGATCCTTTCTGTGGCCTCAATCCAATATTCAGCCACGTTAGGGGTAACTCTAGCAATACCCCTAAAAATCTCAGCCCCATTAGACCGGAGTTGTTCTGTGACCGACCCACGGCCCATAGTACCAGTATTGGGCCCAGCGACCCTCTCTAAAATTTGAAACATAGCTTGGGACAATGCGTCGTCCCAAGCCGCTCGATCGTGGGACCCAGTCTCAGTCACAGGTGAAGCCTGTGCCTCACTAGCTTTAGCGTTAGGCATGGGGCCCGATGACGAAGACCCAGCCCGAACACCTCTTCGGCCTCCTCCCTGGCCTCTTGTACCCCTTCCACGAGTACCTCTGGTGCTCATTATCTATTTGTGTATTATTTGAATTAATAGTTTTATGCGAGATCGATTTCTGATTTGATTATTTATTAGCAAAGTTTTATGCAAATCATCATCGATAATTGTGAGTTCATTTTCAGTACATCGCATGATCTTTCTCTGATCTTGATTCACACTAACTAGAGTGTTTCAGTACTGTCTTCTACCTACAGTAGTCTCAATATTTCCTATTTATAGCATTTCAGTTTAAAACAAACAACAATTTCAGAAGGCTTACAAAATCGGTGCCGGAGACTCGGTGTACTACACATGTAGTAAAATATTTCAAAATACTTCCAAATTGTTTGGCATAGTTCTTTTTGAAAATTCCAAGTTTTAGAAAAACCCAAAAACCACAACCGAGTTATACAACCTGGCTCTGATACCACTAAATGTAGCACCCAAAACCCGACCTAGACGTTATGGCAGAATCTGGCGGTATCACATTGAAGTGTTTTTTGAAAACATAGTTTCTTTAGAAAATCCATTCTATTATTAAATCTCGTTTATGAATCTTAACAGAAATCTAGGGAATCTTGTTCTTTTAAAACTCAAGTTGTTTTTAGCAAAACATTGATCATATCAGTTTGTTACTAAACATTAAAACCATGTTTGATGCGGAAGCTTTTATAGTATGTTACGAAAAGTGGTGTTTTGGAAAACAATTATCTGTTGAAAAAACCCGTGTCCTACTACTTCTCAGACGTGAATTGAAATAAATAAAATCCCCCAAATTAAAAGTTAAAATTTAAAGAGGCCTTATTACAAAACAAAACCCCAAATTAAAATTATTGGAAATAAAACTCAAATATAAAAATAGGTGCGGTTGTGTGGCCACCTCCGAATCCCTCGCATCACCGATCCGCCTAAGACTGGGGATTACCTGTACAGATAAACAGAGGGGTGAGTTTACGAAAACTCAGTGTGTAACCCAATATAAGCAAAATTCCAATCATGCCATAGGCAAGTACAGTATGGGCCTAAGCCCAAATCAATAACAGTTCAACTCAGTTCAGTTCAGTTGGGCCTTAGCCCATTACAGTATCAGTATCAGTGTGGACCTTAGCCCATAACAGTGACAGTAACAAATTAGGCATGCAATCAGAAATCCTACCCATCCGGCCTCTACACTCCACTCCGCCCGATTAACACTCTATGTGGGGATAAAATCACCCACCCATCCCTACACTCCAAAAATTAGCTTTGTTGCGGACTAAAAAAAGATATTCAAAGCAGAGCGATCTGATACACTTCCTCCAATCATAATTATCCCATACCCATGCAACATATCATACATGTATGCAACATATATATCATGGCATGCTCATATAAGTCATACATAACATAGCATACAGTCATTTTATAACATAGGGGCATAACAGTCATTTTACAACATAAGGGTATAACAGTCATTTTCTATCAATTTAGGGTCTAGGTATACTTACCGACCCATCAGTAGGCCCACAGTCGTCTCGGGCGACCCGTGCAACCTTTACAGTAAAATAGTGAAAATAAGACCAAGGCCCAAAATTTGGGCCCATGTGGGCCCACATGCCCGTGTGGCCCACATAGCCCAGAATTGGCCTCGTTCATGAAAATTACACAGTTTGGCCCTATTTTCTCCACACGTTCGTGTGGTTTACTCGTGTGGGGCCCACAAGCCCGTTGGGCCCACACGACCCATTTCGGCCCAACATGGCCCAAAACGGTCTAAGACCATGAAATCACTCATTGTGGCCTCAACAGTCTAACGCCCACATTTTAGGCGTTCGGTTTACCATGCGAGTGAGCACACGCTTGTGTAGCGTCAGTCGTCATAATTTTTCGGCTTTTGCCGATTTACGATTTGGGCAGTGTTTGCACACCTGGTTTCGATTAGTCACGAACAGTCGCTCAAGCACTCACCAACCTTCAATCGAACCACTGTGATTCCCACGAATTTTAGTCTCTAGCGATTGATTAGGAGTTCCCTGAATCCTTCCTGAACTGCCATACACTTGCCATCAGTTATCACTTAAGGCAGAAGAAGAAAGGGAATAATGATTCGTTTATAGTACTTACCGAAAGAGAGTAAGAGAACCGAATAGTGAAAGGATTCGGCACTAGCACAACCCTTCACCTCGATTTAAAGCTGTCCAAAAATAGTTAAACAAACCCTACTTTAGTAACTCAAAAGCCGACACTTCAAGTTCCATACTCACTTACCAAAAAGAAAGGAGCAAAGTCAATCGGCAGAGGGGGAAAGAATGGTTTTGGCAGTGATCAGAACTTGAAATCAACAGCACAACACTTCAGGGTGAGAAAGAAGAGAATCGGTTTAGGGGAGAAGAGATTTTGGAAGAGGGAAAAGAAAAAAAAATGAAAAAGGAAAGAAGGTGTATTTAGCCACTAGAAGAACTACTTGAGAAAGGAAACAAGAATAGGCACTTGAGGGAGGCAATATTCGGCCAGAGAAGGTTGTTAAAATAGCAAAAATGTGAGACAGAAGAATATGCCAAAATTCCTTACCACATTCGGCTTTTGAAGCAAAAAGAGAAAAACACCAAAGGGAAAAACAAAATGAGGCATACCACTCTTGGCCGAATTCTTGAGTGCCTAAAGCCCACATTCGGCGCAACATTCCCTCTCCCCTCATCCCTTGATTTTCTCCTAAAATCCCTCCTCAAACCTCTCCATCTGATCACACCTCCCCTCAACCACTCAATTTGAATTCCTCTGAACCACTTCAGTGTTTCAGTCAAACTCCATCACCTCCCACAACACAGCAGCAAAATAAATACTCCCTTGCCTCTACCAAGATTCGAACCTCAGTCCTCTAGCCTAGGTAACACACCACTTACCCCCTAGACCTGCAGGCTTTTTATGTCTTATTATACACACAATAATTTAAAAGCCTACTAACTAGAGGCAAGGGTTTTATTCCCTAAAAACCAAAATTTTGCACAAGCCCAGGCTTGAACCCAGGACTTCTCAAACACTCTCCAACACACCCAAATCACTTAACCACTAAAGCAGACCAGTTCTTTGTGTTGCAACCATACAAAAATAATTACCTATATTTTGGGGCGTTACAAATGTTGTGGTGAAAGATCTAGTATTCGAAGAAAAATAGTGAGGATTCTTCACTGTGGTGTGTTTGAACTAGGACTAGTAGTTGTATTGGTTGAAAGATAGTTGATTCATCTCACTAAGCTAGGCTTCACAGATGTAGGAAAACTGAACAGCATAATTAATTTATTGTCCTTTATTTTTTATTTTGTTTTTCATAGTACTTGTAAAAGTGTCCACTTTCATAGTCACTTCTGCTCATACTAAATTTTTTGCAATTATCATATAGTTCAGGTCAACAATTGGTATCAGATCCTCCAACTTAAGATAGCTAGTGGTGTTCCTAGTGTCAATACTCGCTTGAGATGGAAAATTCTTTATTGTTTCAACCCTTGTGTTGGATGGAAAAAATTATGCTTATTAGAAAGAAATAATGAAAGCTTTCATAAAGTCTGCTAATGAAAAGTCATAGAGATCAATTCTCAATGGCTAGGAGCCCCCTACTGTTGATGTTGTTAGTGTCAAAACTCCCAAAGCTGAAACTACTTGAACAACCAAAGAAGAGAGACTTGCAAATGCGAACTTAAAGACCCTTAATAAAATTTTTTGTGTTGTTCGTAATCAGAAGTTTAAAAGGATTTCTAAATGCACTATTAGAAAGGAAGCTTGGTTAATACTTGAGACTGCCCATGAAGGAACCAACATGATGAAGCAGTTAAAACTATAGATTTTGACCACCAAATTCGAGACCTGAGAATATTGGGAAATGAAACTATTAATGACTTCTATGCAAGGATGTGTGATATGTCCAATCAATCTTTTGCTCTTGAAAATGAATATATGAACTCGAAGTTGGTGAGGAAAGTCCTTTAATATCTAACTAAGAGATTTGCAATCAAGGTGGCAGCTATGAAGGAGGCTAAAGACATCGATCAATTTCAGAGTGAGGAACTCATATGTTTACTTCAAAATTTTGAGATGAACCTTTTTGAATTTAGAAAGATCAGATCCAAAGGTGAAAAAATATTGCTGTCCAAATGACAGATGTAATAGTCCGTTTTTTAGTAGTGTCGAAAACAGTGGTTTTAGGGCCACCAAATCCGACGAGTAAGTTCGTAAATATTATTATTTGATATTTATGAGTCAAATGTGATTTTAAAAAGGTTTTTAATTTGATAATTTATGTTATATAATCGATTAATAAAGTTCAAGTGGTAAAACACTAAGGTCAAGTGGTTTTAAAAAATGAGGTATCGGGACCTCATTTTTATAAATCGAGCCATAAATATTTTTATAAATATTTACGAAATGTCATTAAGGTGTTATTAAAGCTTCGTTGAAAAATTTTAATGTTTCGATAGTTAATTAAGCGAAAAGGACTAAATTGTAAAATTTGAAAAAGTCAATTGCTATTAGTTTAAAGGTGTTAATTGATTAAAGAATCATAATGGGATGGCCTTAATGGGTAAATTTCCCATTCTTAAGATGGTGGACGGTTTAAGTTTTAATTTCCTTTAATTTTATATATGTTTTATACATTATTTTTAATATTGAAATAATATAATAATGTTAAAATAAGAAAACATAAAGTTTTCTTCTTCATTTTGGTTGTTCACCACCGAATTCACCATGGGAAAAGCTTCAAGCTTCGGTTCTTCTTTGGATGATGCATGGTAAACCATTTTTCATCCATTTCTTTTAATTTTTATGTTTTTGAGATCGTTGCAATTAGGTCCAGCAAGCCCGTACCTTCGATTTTGAAATTGTTAAAGATTTTGACTATTTCCATTGATGAACCTTGTGATTTAAGGTGTTAAATGATGAACTTGAGATATTATTTTTTATTTAAAAGTATTTCATTAAGTGATTTTTGATGAATTTTCTGATTAGGGACTAAATTGTTAAAATAGTAAAAATGCAAGGAGTTAATTTGAAATTGTTGCATGAATGGGCTGTTTTGGATACCATGAGTATTTGGATATGCTTAATTTTGAGTAAAAATGGTTAATTTGCATGTTTTGGGCTCAAAGACTAAATTGAATAAAAGTAAAACTTTAGGGGAAATTTTGTAAAAATGTCAAAAATGATAAAAATACCATTATGCCCCTGAACTTTGGTATTTCTGCAATTTAGCCAGGTAAGTTTGTATGAACTATACTATGTATATTGTTGATTAAATTGAATGTTATTATATGAATTTTATTAAAAATGAATCGATATATATATATATGTTATTATACAATTGATCTTGTAATGAAACGAGGGAAATTCACCGATGTACGACGACTATCGAGTCTCGTTTGAACTTTAAGAATATATAGGATATGAATGACATGTCATTAGGGTTACCGTGTTTTGGGTGTTGGTCTTGAACGTCCTGTTTGTGGCTGAGTTTCTGGCATGTGTTGCGGTTACTTGATAGCTTGTGTGAGCAGCAGCATGTAGCTACGTTCTGACTGATAGCTTGTGTGAGCAGACCTAGGTTACCATGTTTCGGGTGCTGATCTTGAATGTCCTATCAATGGCTGAGGTTCGACATTAGTTGCGGATACTCGACAGCTTGTGTGAGTAGCATCATGTAGCTTACATTCTGACCGACAGCTTGTGTGAGCAGACCCATTTTACAGCTCGTGTGAGCTACGACTATATGTTTAGCACACTTTGTGTAAGCTTTCTCGCGTATCTGGTATTATTCTAAGTGGTTAAACGGGCATAAAAAGGGATGAACTGGAAAGGTTTCCGATTGATTTCACTACGACAATTATGGAAAGGTATGATGTATCGATGATTCAAGTAAGAACATTCATGATTATGAAAAGTGTGATTTAAGTGATGATATGTTTATGTATTATGTGTTATGCAAATGAAATGGTAAAGAAAACGATATGAATTAAGACATGAAACTATATGGATATCCTTGATATAGAGATACATGGAAATTATGTAAGTTAAGATGAGTAATAGATTCAAGTGATACATGTTGAGATTAAATGGCTATTCATGTTAATGTGCTTATGATTTGTATCATGTATGCTAACATGTTTGCTATGAATGCTTAGACTTTGGCCAAGCTTTGGTTGGATCATGCCATGTTAATTTATAGGTTATGCATTGTAATGGTAAGTGCCCAAATGGAAATATGCTTGTGTTCATAAAAGAGTGGTAATGTTTAAATTATGTAATTTTTTATGAAATGGTTTATCATGTGGTTAATTCCAAAAGAGCTATGTTTAAATGCACTAGTGATAAACCGAAATAGTAACATATTTTAAACCCACATTTAGCATACTTTTGGGTGATTTAAGCCTTGAATTGTGTAATTTGGTGCTCTTAATCCTTTGTTTTCATGTTTTATACTCAAGAAAGCACCGGAGGATGAAAAGAACTAGAAACGGGCTTAAAACGGACCAAATAGGCCAATTCACGAAATCAACACGGCCTGGGCCCAAGCAACACGGTCGTGCCTCCCTAATCAGACCTGAACACGGCCTGGCCACGATTCACACGGGCATGTGCCAAGGGCGTGTCCCTGCCATGGAGAAGATGAATTTCACTCGGAATAGGATGTTTGGAGGCAAAGAAACACAATCCAAAGTCTATTTAAACACCCAAGTAAGAACTTCACTCAGATTAGGATACTTGGAGGCCAAGTAAGGCATCTCCAAGCCTATATAAACACCCTAGAGGGCAACTTAAGTGGGGAGTTCGACAGAAATCCTCTGTCGATGGGAGCCCAAGGCTTTTGTCAGGGGCGTCCAGCTAGGCCAAGGAGCTGAGCCAGAAAGATCAGATTTGTGGAAATTACTCGAAAGATAGCCAGTTGATTCATCTCAAGAAGCCGGAGTTATACTTAAGATGGAGGATCTCTCTTCAATTCCTTCAGGGGGTTTTAGAGTTTTTCTTATGTTTTGTTTTACCTTTTCTTTTGAGATGTATTTTGTTATCATTATGACCTAAACCCTCAAATACCTGAGGGGGATGAAACTTAGATGAATCTTGTTTTCATTTGCTGAACTATATGATAAATATTTGACTTGTTCTTAATTATGTGTTCTTAATTCTTGTGTTGATATTTCGCGGATATTAATTCAAGTTTGATGTGCTTAGGTGGAGGAGCAAAAGTCCCTGCCTAAGAGTAGATCTAGCATAATTAAGCGGAGTTGATCGCACGCCTAGACATGGGAGTCCATAGATCGAGTTAATGCAATCTTAGGGGTTTTAATTAGAAAGAGATTTCAATTAATCAACCTAGGATTAGACGTTAGTAGCCTCGACGGAGGTATTAATATAACTTAGGGAATCTTACGGATCAAGTCAAATGAATAAATCGTCTGGTTCAGAGTTAGATAACAAGTGAAGTCTAGGTGGATTCTTCCTTGGGTATTGTTTTAATCAATTGGTTTTCCCACAAGTATTTCCCCAATTTCATTCTTTTTGTCTCATTGTCTTTAGCTTAGTAGTTAGTTAATTTTCTAGATAAAACCGATTCACTTCAATTTTAAGGCTAAATAATAAAAAGAAGGTTAGTATTAGTACTTTCGGTTCCTTTGGGTTCGACAATCCGATCTTGCCACTAAGCTATACTACTGTTCGATAGGTACACTTGCCTCAATCGTTGTCATAGTTAATTTTTAGGCTCGATCATTCTCATTATAAATTTTAAGACTGTGACACACCGATCAAGTTTTTTGCGCCGTTGCCGGGGAACTAAAATATTAAGAAAGCTCAATTTTTATTACTCTAGCCATATTTTATTTTTGCAATTAGATTTTATTTTTATTTTGTTAATTTTTATTTTATTTGCTTTTGTCAGGTAATTTTAGTTTATAGAGGGGATGGCACTGAATAACTATCAGTGGCAAGTTATGAGGACAAAGCCAACAAAAGCAGCCGATATCTACAACCTCGATCCAGTAACCAGACTGTCAAACCAGTTAGAGATGTTAAATAAAAAGATTGATGGTTTGTGTTCTTCGCAGGTACATCCAGTTATGCAGTACGAAACAAGCGGAGGCGTGGCGAATCCTGAGTACCCACCCTACGGATATGGCATGGAGAATGAACAAGTCGACTATATGGTTAACTATTCTAGACCTCAAAATAATTTTTGTAGTGACACTTATAATGCAGGTTGGAGGTACCATCCCAATTTCTCGTGGGATGATCAAAGTAGCCAAAGACCAGAACTTCCTCCAAATTTTCAACAACCACCTCACCAACAGGAAGAGGAGTCGGACCTTGAGGAGATGCTGACAAAATTCATAGCAGCCACAGAAAATCCAGATTTTCAATAACCACATCACCAACAGGAAGAGGAGTCGAACCTTGAGGAGATGTTGACAAAATTCATAGCAGCCACAGAAACACGTTTCCAAAATATAGAAACAAAACTTGAAAAACAGGAAGCATCGACACAGGAGCTCAAGGATCAAATTGGGCAACTTACTAAGTTAGTTTCTAAAATACAATCAGAAAGCTTTACCTAGGGAAAAGGAGCAAATTCAAGCCATAACAACTCAAGATAGTGAAGAGTTAGACGAGCCTAATTTTAGGCAAGAGCCTGTGGTAAGTGAAGGTAAGGTTGAGGTAAGCCATGATTTACTAAACCCGATAAGTACAGAGTACCAACCTCATGTGCCATACCCCAATACGATAAAGAAAGACCACACAGAGGAACAAGTCGGTAAGTCTCTTAAACTTTCAAAGAAATTTCATATTAACTTGTCGTTTCTTGAAGCTCTTTCGCAGATACCAGATCCTAGACCTCGTGTCAATAAAGACGAAATTCATGAGGAACGAAAGCTTCGGATCGATGAACTAGACGAGTGGAAGATACACTTCAAAGAAATACACGAAGCAAAAATGAGGCAACTCTACGAGAAACTTAACAATGGGACAACCCAGCTTAAGATAGGAGATCAGGTACTAAAAATCTTCCCAGATGGAACAGTCGAGGTAACTAGTCCTAAAATTAGCACCTTTAAGGTAAACACTACTCGACTTAAACTTTATATCAATAACTGAATAGATCGTATGAGAAAGGATTTTCACCTCCTCAAACCACCCTGATTATGCGAATGAGAGGTAAGTCTAGCTCAAGACTTTAAACGAGCGCTTCTCGAGAGGCAACCCAAGCACTAACCCTACTAATTAGTTTAGTTTTATTTATTTCCATGTTTAGGCACAGGTTTTCCATACTCACACGGCCTTGCACACGGCCGTGGCCGTGGCCGTGTGGGTACCATAGGTAGGTAAAAGGGGCGTAGCCATAGACGTGTGGCAACAGGACAAAATTTTTCCCAAAACACGGGTTGCATCTTTATTTAAACCCCCTTTCTTCCTTTTTCTTTTCCAGTTGTCTTTCTTCTTTCATTTTCCATTATTTACTTTTATTTTTATTTTCTTTATTATTTTATTCTTTTTTCTTCATGCCATTTAGATTTATCTTAGGATACAATAAAATTAGGTCGGCTACTTCGAGGATTCAAATTCAAACGGTTCAAGGCGTTCCCCCATGTTCACCTCTGCCAATCCTATCCGATTTCTTTTCATTAACTCCATCCAAAATTCAGGAAGTTTCACTTCTATCCCTATCTTATGATTTTATTATTTTACTATCATCTATCTTTGTATATTGAGGGTAATGTACATCTTAAGTGTTGGGGGTTAACTATAGTATTATTTGAAAATCCCCGAATTATGCCTTGTCCTAAAGTAAGTTTCTCATATTATAATTAGAATGAAATTCCTTTGATTTATGATTTTTGTTGATGTGTCTTGGATTAAGTCATTGATAATTGTGCATTGATAATTAAATTCTAAGATACTAGAGAGTCAAGCATGATAAGTCTATTTTTCAGAATTAAAATTTTTTCTAGGTTGTCTACCTGAATTTAAATATTACTTTGAAGTTTGAAATTTACGAGGCTGACATCAAAAACCCATAATTTTTGTGAGATTTTGAGCCTTATAGAGCATATATTATTTTTCTTGCTCACTTTATTGATTATGAGTGTGTCAACATTGATTTGTTATTCTAGAACTTGCATCGATTATACTTGTCGAGACCACACTTTTGATTTGATAAATAGAGATGATGAAGGCACCTAGGATTTAACCCACTTACTCCACTAAAAGCCTACCTTCACAATTAACCCCTAGTGAACCCCGTTTAATCCTAACAACCCTTTTTATTGACTCAACCTCTAATATTAACCCAAAACCCTTCGTTTTTGTTATCACCATTCCTTTTAACTACCCTTATATCGAGATTTGATTTGATCGGTTACTTAACTATTTTCTTTATCAGTTGTTAAATTCTATATTATTATTACTTACTTGATTTGTTCTCTAAAGAAAACAAAGTATATTCATTATTAGTTCTATGTTCTATGAGCTCAAAACAGTTAAATTCACATCTTTAGAAGAAGCTCGTGTTATTATTAGTGTTATGAGTTTTCAATTAATGTAATTACTTATATTCAGCTCGTTGTTTCTGGTTAGGTAATTTGTCAGGTTAATCTCGATTCTAACCCTCTAATTCGACCTTTATCCACACCTTAACCCAAGCCCCGTTACAACCCTTTTAAAGACCTTTTGATTTGTGCATCATTTCATATTATCGTGGTGGAGATTTGATTTTCATGCAAGCCTATGGGATTAACTTTTCAGGTTTGACATTTGAGTGCTTAATTTTGAACCTTAAACACTTTGAGTGATTTGAGTGAATCTTTAGTGAGGATGTCAATTCTTGTAGGTTTTGGATCAGAGGTAATTATTTAGATGAGGGGAAACACCTATGTTTTGTGCTACAAATGTATGACTTAGATTGTTTGAATCTTTAGGGCTCTTTGAGTAGAATTATCCATGTATAAATCATCTTTGAATTATGATGAAACATTATTGATGAATATTATAAATCAAGGAAGTTCGTTTTAATTATGAGTTGAGAATTTTGCTTGAGGACAAGCAAAAGCTTAAGTGTGGAGGTATTTGATAAACTGAAATAGTAACATATTTTAAACCCACATTTAGCATACTTTTGGGTGATTTAAGCCTTGAATCATGTAATTTGGTGCTCTTAATCATTTTTTTTCATGTTTTATACTCAGGAAAGCACCGGAGGATGAAAAGAATGAGAAACGGGCTTAAAACGGACCAAATAGGCCAATTCACGAAATCAACACGGCTTGGGCCCAAGCAACACGACCGTGCCTCCCTAATCAGACCTGAACATGGCCTGGCCACGATTCACACGGGCGTGTGCCAAGGGCGTGTCCCTACCGTAGAGAAGAGAAATTTCACTCGAAATAGGATGCTTGGAGGCAAAGAAACACAACCCAAAGTCTATTTAAACACCCAAGTAAGAACTTCACTCAGATTAGGATACTTGGAGGCCGAGTAAGTGTAATATTTTGGATTTAGGGGTCTCGCATTTTGCATATGTGTGTGTGTGTGTGTGAGTATGCTCTGTGTGCTATTTGATTGTGTTTGGGGGCTCCGGGAAACCTTGGGGTTAGGTGGAAGCCTTAGTGAAACTTTTTGGTTTAAGCTGATTAGGGGGGAGCTAAGGGAGCTAGGCCTTAAAGGGTTTAAGGTTACGTTTAGGGACACAAGAACTCAGTTGGTAAAATGGCAGGGAGGCGCCATTTACGGTGCAAGTGGATGACGCCTCGGGGAGTGAGAAGGGCCTTGGTTCGAGCAGCACTGGCAGCATTTTGGCATTTGTTTTTGCGTCAAGGGGAGTGAAGAGTTGGATTCGGCTATGGCACTGGGAAGGTGGAATTTGACTGAGTCAAATTGTTTTGAATGTGCGGCTAGGAGAAGAGATGAGAGTTTGACTCATTCAAACTCATTTGAATGTGGGGAGGGGAGGAAAATGTGGAGGAAAATAAGGGATGTGGAGAGGGGATGAGAGTTGGCCGGTAGTAGGGCTCTTGGGATGGCATTTTCGGTCATGATAGGGGGTAGAGACCGAATTTGCTTAGTGTGGTATTAGGCACCCTTTTTGCATTTTCTCTCTCTTCCAAAAGCTCATTTGTTTTCTTTCTTTCCCTTTATGATTGAAAGTCGAATGCACCCATCACCATAGCCGAAATTCCCTAAGCCTTTATCTTTTCATCTCAGTCTCGTTTCATCACTTTTCCATCTCTCTTAAATCGAGTTTTCTCTCCATAATTCCCTATAGCCGAACCTCTATTTGAGCCGCACCATCATTCTTTTCTTCTTTTGCTTTCTTCAAAACCGATTAGTGCTTTGGCCGAACCTTCTACCCATCATTTTCTTTTATTCTTATCTACACTTTTCTTGTATTCTTTTTCTATCAAGTTGATCTCCAAGGGTGGCCATCAAGTCGAATCTTCCAGTGCCGATCATATCGTGAAGGAAAGACTTATTTCGATAGACGACTTGTAGTGAGGTGCCGTCGGCCATCTTGTTCAATCCCTTCCAATCGACCTCAATAGTGTGGTAAGGGATCTCTCTTGGGTTAAATCTCCCTTTTCTTACTTTGGTTGCCGAAATCAGAGACTTAACTCTGTATTTAGGTGTGTGGCCGAATCTATCTAAGTTCTTGGGTTCAGTAACTTTTCTTTGAAGCCAGCGTTAGGAGCAAGAGCCTTTGTGGTTTGATCGAATAAGGTAAGGAGATAGTGATATTCGGCCAAAGGCCATATCTTTTAGCTAAGAAGTGTTAGCCGATTCTAACTAGATTTGTTGTAGGGAGGTTTCGATAGAGGTTAAGGAGAAGCTTGGGATTCAGATCTACTTCGGTAAAGTACTCAATTAATATGAGGTCTTTGTCTCGTTTAGATTTTGATTTATCAATTAAGGGGTATACGATTAAGTGCTATTCAATGGATGCGAGTACCAGTCGAGGAGAGGAAGGGGTTGTCCCTACCCCTAAGTTCAAGAAACGTTCGGTTTCTGCAGTTTGGGATTGGCCACCAGGGTGTGGGCCAGCGTCGGAAAGGGATATGCAGATCACTGTAGTCTCTTCGAGTGAGGACGCTAGGGAAATCGAGAGTGTAGTGCTTCAGGTTATCAGGTGTGTGGTTAATTCGTAGTTTCCCTGTTAATTAATTGGTTGTATGTATTATGTGTGAAATGGCCGAAACAGTGGCTGTGGTGGAATTGTTACCTTTAATGGTATGTCGGTAACCAGGTTAGTCTTTTATTTATGGTGTGGCTATGGATGATTGTTGTGGATACACGTAGCATGTCATATGCCTATATAATCTGTTCATGCATTATTTGGCCATGTCATTATAACATGTTGCATATGCATGGGGTGGTATATATATGGAATGAAGGACAGGGTGTACATTTATGTACGTGGTTTAGTGACGGCCTCGAGCCTCACTGTGGATTGATGTTAGCCTTGAGCTACATCGTGGATTGACGTTGACCATGGGTCACGTTGTGGATTTTTGTGATTTAATCACGTGGACCAGTGGCTAGGCCACTAGGTGGATGGCATTGATTGCCGAATTGGTGTGTAGCGGTTGGAGGGTCGATTTAGTAATCTCCTGGTGTGTGGTGGCTGGATACGGGGGTGTGTAGCAGATGGACACTAGGCTGGGTTGGGTACATCTTGCATTATTGCATGCCATGTGGATTTGTATGGTTTTGGGCCACGCCCATATGCGAAAATTTGTGGGTTAATTACACAACTGAGTTGGTTGGACTCACCCAATATTTACCAAACAATGCAGGTGATACATGATGTCTTGGACCGGGTTTGGAGTGGATTCGAGATGGCCATGCAGATGCGATTTTACTTGCTTAAATTCATTTTCTTTAATTTCGGTTACATCGGGATGATTTTATTGTAATAAGGCCATTTTAAGTAGTTGGGATTTTCATTATGTTTTATGCTAGATCGACTATCGATTAATAATTGCAAATGATTTCGAAATAAAATTTTTACAACTTAAAAACTTAAGTTAAGATTTTCAAATCTGGACACTCGTAACAACCCAACTTTCCTAAAGTTTCAAACTATACGATTTTCAACTTCACACGAACTTTAAAGTTGTACTTTTTCGGCAAATCGATTTCCAAAACGACAAACTTCTTATAAACAAGTTAACTCCTATGGATGGGATATTTGATTAAAACCCAACATGTGTTTTCACCCTTCAAGTAAATTCTTTTTAAACATTTTTCCCAGTAACATTCCGAATTCGGCCGTGGTGTTTTGGGCCGGGTTTGGGGTGTTACAATTTGGTATCAGAGCCCAGGTTTTAAACTCGGCCTATGGATTTTGAGGCCCACAAACATTTTTAAACTCTGTGTTTTAAGTTGGATAAAGAAATTTTTCATGGAAAGGGTTTATGAAGGCATGGCACTCGAATCTTCCGGCCCAGGTCTGCCAGGTAAGTCTTCTGCCTTGTTAAACGAAATGAAGTGGGTATGTGATGTATTGTGGTGGATATGGACATTAGAACTTAAGATATTCTCTTTAGAGACTGAAACTTTAGGGATATGTGTTCTTTGTGAAAGAATAACTTGAAATCCTATAGCATAAAACTACTCTTTTAATCAATAAGTGAAAAGAAGCTAATACATAAAATTTCTTAAATCAGATTAAGAAGCGACGTTAGACATGAGTTCTAGGGGATGTGGTCGTAGTATCCGTGGGCGTGGTAGAGGCAGAATGACCGTGATCGTAAATCCAGCTGGTGGTCGTGGTTCGGAGAACGAGGCGCCGCCACCGCCGTAGGAGCGGAGTTTTAGGATCAAATGGGAGGAGATGATTTGTTGTTGCGTGCTATCTTTGCGAGTTTTGGAGAGGGTCGCAGGAGCTAATATGGATAATGGGGCTCGAAAGTCCGTGTCTGAGAGGCTTAGAGCAAACAGAGCTAAAGTATTTAGAGGGGTATCTGGAGTAGCTCCGAATGTGGCAGAGTACTGGTTAGAGGCAGTCGAAAGGATCATGGACGACTTGGACTGCAATGCTGAGGAGAAGTTGAAGGGCGTTGTTTCTTTGCTCCGAGATGAGGCCTACCAGTGGTGGCTCACTGTCAGAGAGGGTACTCCGGCGGATCGAGTGGATTGGGGTTACTTTAAGATTAAGTTCGAGGGGAAGTACGTCGGAGCCAGTTACGTGGACGCACAGAGGAAGGCGTTCCTGAATTTAGTGCAAGGGGGCAAGTCAGTAGCGGAGTTCTTGCGGTTAAGTCGGTATGCCAGAGGGATTGTTGCTACTGATTATGAGCATTGTGTCAGATTTGAGGATGGGCTGCGAGATGAGCTACGAGTGTTGATAGCTCCTCAGCGGGAGAGGGACTTTGCTATTCTGTTAGAGAAAGCTCGGATAGCAGAGGAAGTTAAGCGAACTAAGAGGCAAAACAGAGATAAGGACAGAGGCCGGAACAAGAGGAGTTTTGGACCGTCAGCATCATCTGGGGGTTATCAGAAAAGACCTAGGGTTGAGAATTCTGCTCGCGCTCCTGTGCCAGCTGCTGGGAATCAGGTCCGTCCATGTGCTCAATGTGGGAGGACTCATGTAGGAGAGTGATGGGGAAGGAGTAAAGAGTGTTTCAGGTGTGGGTTTAAGGCTCACTTGGTTAAGAATTGTCCTCAGGATATGGATAGGGCTCGGACAGTAGGTTAGGGGTATGTGCAGCCCGGAAGGGGTGGTCAACAGGTGTCGAGGGGTCGTGGTCCGAATCGTGGAGGAAATGGTTTTGGCCGAGGTCAGAGCATCGAGCAGAGGTCTTTGGGGGTTGAGATGCAAGGCGACGGGGTTGGTTTATGCAAACAAAGCGCCGTGAGGAGGGGGATGCGCAGATGTGATCACTGCACGTTCCTTATTTTTGATTACCCTTTATCGCTTTAATTGATGTGGGGTCGACTCATTCTTACATTACTAGTGAAGTGTCCAGAACTTTGAATGGGAACTTTGAGACTGTCCTTAGGAAGTTGGCCGTACTTAGTCCTTTAGGGCAATCAGTGGTAGTAGACAAACTCTTTAGGGAGGTGCCTTTAGAGGTTCAGGGGACGGTGTTCCCGGCTGACTTGATGGAGCTGTCATTCGGGGAATTTGACTTAATCTTAGGTATGGACTGGTTAGTGAGGTACCGTGCAAATTTGGATTGTGCTGCCAAGCGCATGTCGTTGAGGACTCCTGAAGACAATGAGATTGTGGTGATAGGTGAGAGAAGGGATTACTTGTCTAATGTAGTGTCTACCCTTAAGGCAGAAAAGATGGTAAAGAAGGGATGTATGGCTTTCTTGATGTTTGTCAGTGCTTTGGAGGCTAAGGAAGCTGTGTAGGAGAGGTCGGGGACGATGTGAAGGAGTTTGTGGATGTCTTTTCGGAAGAACTTCCAGGGTTGCCTCCGGATCGCGAGGTGGAGTTCGGAATCGATTTGTTGCCAGGTATTGCGCTAGTGTCTATCGCTCCGTACAGAATGGCACCAAAAGAGTTGGGGGAACTCAAGGCCCAGATCCAAGAATTGTTAGATCGCGGGTTTATCCGACCCAGTGTGTCTCCATGGGGAGCACCGGTCCTATTCGTGAAGAAGAAGGACGGGACTATGCGTATGTGCATAGACTACAGACAGTTGAATAAGCTGACAATCAAGAACAAGTACCCGCTACTGAGGATAGACGACTTGTTTGATCAGCTCAAAAGGGCTGCGGTATTTTCAAAGATAGATCTGAGGTCGGGATATCATCAGCTTAAGGTGAAGAAAGCGGATATCCATAAGACAGCTTTCCAGACTCGATACGGGCATTATGAGTTCTTTGTAATGCCGTTTGGGTTGACGAATGCCCCAGCCGCGTTCATGGATATGATCAACCGGGTTTTCCAACCCTACTTGGATCAGTTCGTCGTGGTGTTCATAGACGACATCCTGGTATATTCCAAGTCTGAGGAGGAGCACGATGCGCATCTCCGGGTAGTGCTGCAGATTTTGAGGGAAAAGAAGTTGTACGCCAAATTTGACAAATGCGAATTTTGGTTAAGGGAAGTTGCTTTCCTGGGTCATGTGGTGTCTGCAGAAGGGATAAGAGTGGATCCTCGGAAGATTGAGGCGGTGTTAGACTAGAAACCACCTAAGTCAGTGGCAGAGGTTCGCAGTTTCTTGGGCTTAGCAGGCTACTATAGGAGATTTGTTGAAGGGTTTTCGTCAATAGCAGCACCTCTGACGAAGTTGTTAAGAAAGGAGGTACCTTTCATGTGGACGGATAAGCAGCAGGAGAGTTTCGAGAAGCTGAAGAGGGTTTTGACAGAGGCTCCGATTTTGATTCAGCCTGAAGCGGGGAAAGACTTTGTAGTGTACTGTGATGCTTCGCACACGGGGTTAGGCTGTGTGCTGATGCAGGAAGGAAAGGTTGTTGCCTATGCGTCTCACAGTTAAGGCCGCATGAAGTTAACTATCCGACGCATGATTTGGAGTTACCTGCAGTGGTTTTTCGCGTTAAAGGTGTGGAGACATTACTTGTACGAGAGAAGTCGGTGATCTACACTGCACCACAAGAGTTCGAAATATCGGTGACTCGAAGGAGCGAGTAACTTGAGACAGCGAAGGTGGGTGGATTTGTTGAAGGATTACGATCGCTCAATTGAGTATCACCCGGGTAAGGCAAATGTGGTGGCGGATGCCCTAAGTCGGAAGGTAGTATCGGATTCGAGGTGATGTTTGCACATCTTAGTCTTTATGATGACGGAGTTTGTTAGCCGAGTGCGCAGTGAAGCCGACATGGTTAGGTCGGGTGAAAGAGAAGCGGTTGGTAGATGACGATCCGAGTACTAAGCTACCGCAAGTACGTAACGGGAGTGGAAGACTACAGTGTAAATAGCAACGGGTGTTATGTTTCCGGTAAAGTATGTATGCCAAGGATAGGGAGTTAAGGCGTAAGATTCTTCGAGAATCGCAAAGTAGCCCTTACGCTATGCATCCCTGAAGGAGTAAGTTGTATAGGGATCTACGGATCGATTTTGGTGGCCCGGTCCCAAACGGAAGTTACGTAATTTGTGGGAGGTGCTTAACGTGTCGCATGTCAAAGCCGAACACCAAGTGCCTTCAGGGTTGCTGCAACCAGTAAAGATTCCGCAATGGAAGTGGGAGAGAATCACAATGGACTTCATTAGTGGGCTTCCCCTTACGCCTAGCAAGAAGGATTCAGTCTGGGTAGTTGTGGATCGGTTGACAAAGTCTGCACATTTCATACCGGTGCGAGTCAACTATTCTCTGCAGAGGTTGGCAAAGTTGTATGTGGCAGAAATTGTGAGGCTACACGGGGTGCCGGTATCAATTATTTCAGAAAGGGATCCTAGGTTCACGTCTCGGTTTTAGAGAGCACTACATCAGGCATTGGGCACTAGGTTGGACTTTAGTACGGCATTTCATCCGCAGACGGACGGCCAGTCTGAAAGGGTAATTCAGGTGTTAGAAGATATGTTGAGGGGTTGCGTTATTGACTTCAAGGGTAGCTGGGAGGAGTTTTTGCCTTTAGCAGAGTTTGCGTACAACAACAGTTACCAAGCAAGTATTCGGATGGCCCCGTATGAAGCGTTGTATGGGGACGTATGTCGACTCGTATGTGTTGGACAGAGTTGGGTGAACGTCATGTCTTGGGTCCAGAGATAGTGGCGTAATCGAGAGGAAAAGGTTAAGGTAATCCGGCGCGGTTGAAGGAGGCATCGAATGAAGCGAGAAATCGTGACGCAGATCTTAAGCGGAAAGAAATAGAATTTGCGATGGGTGATCAGTGTTCCTAAAGGTTTCGCCATGGAAGAAGGTGATGAGATTTGGACGCAAAGGTAAGCTGAGTCCCAGGTTTATAGGGCCTTATCGGGTTTTGAAGCGGGTTGGACCAGTGGCGTATCAGTTGGAGTTGCCCTTCGGATTGAAATAGATGCATGATGTATTTCACGTGTCGATGATACGTCGTTACCGATCGGATCCATCTCACGTGGTGCCAGTTGAGGAAGTTGAGTTGAGACCACACTTGTCTTACGAGGAAGAACCGATTCAGATCTTGGAGCGGGATGTGAAGGTATTACAGAGGAAATCAGTTCCTCTAGTCAAGGTGTTATGGTGGAATCATGGATCAGAAGAAGCTTCGTGGGAGTCGGAGGAAGCAATGCGACAGCAGTACCCTCACCTATTTTAGCCAGGTAATTTCGAGGCCAAAATTTCTTTAAGGAGGGTGGAACTGTAATATCCGAGATTTAGGGGTCTCGCATTTTGCATATATGTGTGTGTGTGTGTGTGTGTGTATGCTCTGTGTGCTGTTTGAATGTGTTTGGGGGCTCCGGGAAACCTTGGGGTTAGGTGGAAGCCTTAGTGAAACTTTTTGGTTTAAGCTGATTAGGGGGGAGCTAAGGG
Source organism: Gossypium sturtianum (assembly GCA_025698515.1). NCBI lineage: Eukaryota > Viridiplantae > Streptophyta > Magnoliopsida > Malvales > Malvaceae > Gossypium > Gossypium sturtianum. The sequence goes on along the minus strand of CM046953.1, from coordinate 124,636,354 downwards.
AGCTAGGCCTTAAGGGGTTTAAGGTTGCGTTTAGGGACACAAGAACTCAGTTGGTAAAGTGGCAGGGAGGCGCCACTTAAGGTGCAAGTGGATGACGCCTCAGGGAGTGAGAAGGGCCTTGGTTCGAGCAGCACTGGCAGCATTTTGGTATTTGTTTTTGCGTCAAGGGGAGTGAAGAGTTGGATTCGGCTATGGCACTGGGAAGGTGGAATTTGACTGAGTCAAATTGTTTTGAATGTGCGGCTAGGAGAAGAGATGAGAGTTTGACTCATTCAAACTCATTTGAATGTAGGGAGGGGAGGAAAATGTGGAGGAAAATAAGGGATGTGGAGAGGGGGTGAGAGTTGGCCGGCAGTAGGGCTCTTGGGATGGCATTTTCGGTCATGATAGGGGGTGGGTAGAGACCGAATTTTCTTAGTGTGGTATTAGGCACCCTTTTTGCGTTTTCTCTCTCTTCCAAAAGCTCATTTGTTTTCTTTCTTTCCCTTTGTGATTGAAAGCCGAATGCACCCATCACCATAGCCGAAATTCCCTAAGCCTTCATCTTTTCATCTCAGTCTCGTTTCATCACTTTTCCATCTCTCTTAAATCGAGTTTTCTCTCCATAATTCCCTATAGTCGAACCTCTATTTGAGCCGCACCATCATTCTTTTCTTCTTTTGCTTTCTTCAAAATCGATTAGTGCTTTGGCCGAACCTTCTACCCATCATTTTCTTTTATTCTTATCTACACTTTTCTTCTATTCTTTTTCTATCACGTTGATCTCCAAGGGTGGTCGTCAAGTCGAATCTTCCAGTGCCGATCATATCGTGAAGGAAAGACTTATTTCAATAGACGACTTGTAGTGAGGTGCTGTCGGCCATCTTGTGCAATCCCTTCCAATCGACCTCAATAGTGTGGTAAGGGATCTCTCTTGGGTTAAATATCCCTTTTCTTACTTTGGTTGCCGAAATCAGAGACTTAACTCTGTATTTAGGTGTGTGGCCGAATCTATCCAAGGTCTTGGGTTCGTAACTTTTCTTTGAAGCCAGCGTTAGAAGTAAGAGCCTTCGGGGTTTGATCGAATAAGGTAAGGAGATAGTGATATTCGGCCAAAGGCCATATCTTTTAGCTAAGAAGTGTTAGCCGATTCTAACTAGACTGTTGTAAGGAGGTTTTGACAGAAGTTAAGGAGAAGCTTCGGGATTCGGATCTACTTCGGTAAGAGTACTCAATTAAGATGAGGTCTTTGTCTCGTTTAGATTTTGATTTATCAATTAACCGGTTATTCTGATTAAGTGCTATTCAATGGATGCGAGTACCAGTCGAGGAGAGGAAGGGGTTGTCCCTACCCTTAAGTTCAAGAAACGTTCAGTTTCTGCAGTTCGGGATTGGCCACCACGGTGTGGGCCAGCGTCGGAAAGGGACAAGCAGATCACTGTAGTCTTTTCGAGTGAAAACGCTAGGGAAATCGAGAGTGTAGTGCTTTAGGTTATCAGGTGTATGGTTAATTCGCAGTTTCCCTGTTAATTAATTAGTTGTATGTATTATGTGTGAAATGGCCGAAACAGTGGCTGTGGTGGAATTGTTACATTTAATGGTATGTCGGTAACCAGGTTAGTCTTTTATTTATGGTGTGGCTATGGATGATTGTTGTGGATACATGTAGCATGTCATATGCCTATATAATCTGTTCATGCATTATTTGGCCATGTCATTATAACATGTTGCATATGCATGGGGTGGTATATATATGGAATGAAGGACAGGGTGTACATTTATGTACGTGGTTTAGTGACGGCCTCGAGCCTCACTGTGGATTGATGTTAGCCTTGAGCTACATCGTGGATTGACGTTGACCATGGGTCACGTTGTGGATTTTTGTGATTTAATCACGTGGACCAGTGGCTAGGCCACTAGGTGGACGACATTGATTGCCGAATTGGTGTGTAGCGGTTGGAGGGTCGATTTAGTAATCCCGGTGTGTGGTGGTGGATACGGGGTGTGTAGCAGAGATGGACACTAGGTCAAGGTACATCTTGCATTATTACATGCCATGTGGATTTGTGTGGTTTTGGGCCACGCCCATGTGCGGAAATTTGTGGGTTAATTACACAACTGAGTCGGTTGGACTCACCCAATATTTACCAAACAATACAGGTGATACATGATGTCTTGGACCGGGTTTGGAGTGGATTCGAGATGGCCATGCAGATGCGATTTTACTTACTTAAATACATTTTCTTTAATTTCGGTTACATCGGGATGATTTTATTGTAATAAGGCCATTTAAAGTAGTTGGGATTTTCATTATGTTTCACGCTAGATCGACTATCGATTAATAATTGCAAATGATTTCGAAATCAAATTTTTACAACTTAAAAACTTAAGTTAAGATTTTCAAATCTGGACACTCGTAACAACCCAACTTTCCTAAAGTTTCAAACGTATACGATTTTCAACTTCACACGAACTTTAAAGTTGTACTTTTACGGCAAATCGATTTCCAAAACGACAAACTTCTTATAAAAAAGTTAACTCCTATGGATGGGATATTTGATTAAAACCCAACACGTGTTTTCACGCTTCAAGTAAATTCTTTTCAAACGTTTTTCCCAGTAACATTCCGAATTCGACCGTGGTGTTTTGGGCCGGGTTTGGGGTGTTACAGTAAGGCATCTCCAAGCCTATATAAACACCCAAGGGGGCAACTTAAGCGGGGAGTTCGACAGAAACCCTCTGTCGAGGGGAGCCCAAGGCTTTTGTCAGGGGTGTCCAGCTAGGCCAAGGAGCCGAGCCAGAAAGATCAGATTTGTGGAAATTACTCGAAGGATAGCCAGTTGATTCATCTCAAGAAGCCGGAGTTATACTCAGGACGGAGGATCTCTCTTCAATTCCTTCAGGGGGTTTTAGAGTTTTTCTTATGTTTTGTTTTACCTTTTCTTTTGAGATGTATTTTGTTATCATTATGAACTAAACCTCAAATACCGAGGGGATGAAACTTAGATGAATCTTGTTATCGTTTATTTGAACTATATGATAAATATTTGACTTGTTCTTAATTATGTGTTCTTAATTCTTGTGTTGATATTTCGCGGATATTAATTCAAGTTTGATGTGCTTAGGTGGAGGACCAAAAGTCCCTGCCTAAGGTAGATCTAGCATAATTAAGCGGAGTTGATCGCACGCCTAGACATAGGGTGACGAGATTTTTTCGGATTAGGGTGAAACCTAATATGGGAGTCCATAGATCGAGTTAATGCAATCTTAGGGGTTTTAATTAGAAAGAGATTTCAATTAATCAACTTAGGATTAGACGTTAGTAGCCTCGACGGAGGTATTAATGTAACTTAGGGAATCTTACGGATCAAGTCAAATGAATAAATCGTCTGGTTCAGAGTTAGATAACAAGTGAAGTCTAGGTGGATTCTTCCTTGGGTATTGTTTTAATCAATTGGTTTTCCCACAAGTATTTCCCCAATTTCATTCTTTTTGTCTCATTTTCTTTAGCTTAGTAGTTAGTTAATTTTCTAGATTAAACCGATTCACTTCAATTTTAAGGCTAAATAATAAAAAGAAGGTTAGTATTAGTACTTTCGGTTCCTTTGGGTTCGATAATCTGGTCTTGCCACTAAGCTATACTACTGTTCGATAGGTACACTTGCCTCAATCGTTTTTATAGTTAGTTTTTAGGCTCGATCATTCTCATTATAAATTTTAAGACTATGACACACTGATCAACTAGTTTGTGGCTATGGTGTATGATATGCTTATGTCTTTTGTGTTATGCATAAGGAACGGGTGTGGAAAGGTAATGAAATAGTAAGTTCATACATGAAGTGTTAAATGATGAAAAGGGAATGATGAGTTGAATTGATGTTGTTATTTAAGTTAAAGAAAGTAAATACAATGGAAAGTAATGAAATGCAAATGAAAATAAGAAAATCTGTAAGGGTTTAAAGTTTTATAAAATCCTATTATGCTAGGGATGATATGTATATGTGATGCTGTGGATTTATTCACTTTGTGAGTTGTTGAATATGGTTTCATGAATCTTGTGGTATTGATATAGGAATATTCTTGATATGTATAAATTTCATATTTGAAATGGATTGATATGACTAAATTTTATACGAGCTTACTAAGCAATCATTGCTTACGTAGTTGTCTTTCATTTACTTTTTCGATTATCTAAGCTCGATCGGGTTGTAAGCTCGTCAGAGATCTATCACACTATCCAAAGAATTATATCGGTATTTTTCGATGTCTTGGTTAAGGTTATAATGGCATGTATAGGTGGACCATGTCTAATGTTTAATTTAAGAGTTTGGTATATATGTCATCTTGGTTGATGATTATGGCATGAAATGTTGCCTTGGATTGAGGTACTTAAGGTACTATTGATATCTTGTTGGTATGTGTTAATGTATCTTTAAATGGCCAAATTGGTATGGTTGTTATGTATCAATTATGTTATATTTTGGCATGAAAACAAGTTAACTGAAAATTGTTTAAATATGCACATGTATTGGTGATTTGGTTGATATTATAGCCATTATGTTTTGTCTTGTACTTATGGCGTTTTGAGTGATTGAAATGGTTGTTAGGTTGATATAGGTTTATGGCCTTATGGTGGTTGATTTTGTAATGTTTATGATGCTTAAATGATGGAAGCCGAAATGGTATTTAAAATGTATGTAATGGTATGTTCTTTGACAAGGTTAAATGTGGTCATTTTGGTATATGGAATGTAGTTGACTTATATAGCTAATGGTGCTAATTGTTAAATGATAAATTTGGTACATATGAGTGTGGATTTGATATGTGTACAAAATGGTAAGTTTTGGCTAAACTAAGCATTTAGTTATACATGTATGATTGTTGTGATTTGAGGTGCCCATTGGGCATATTGGTTGTGTGAATATATATACCTTATTAATTTAGCTTGTTGATGCATTATTTGATGCATTTGAATGCTTGATTACATATGGAAAAATTGGTTTTAGGTGTTTGCATGATTGGGGAAGAAAAAAGGCTTAGAAATGGCTTATTTTTCTTCTACACAGTCAGAGACACGGGCGTGTGTCTCAGCCGTGTGTGACACACGACCAGGTGACACGGCTGTGTGTCCCCTATAGCTTACTAAGGGTTGCACGCTAGGCATTACACGACCTAGCACACAACCTGACACACAGTTGTGTGAGGCCATTTCGAAGGATACACGGCCTGACACACGGACGTGTGGCTTGGCCGTGTGACCCAGGTTAGAGAGTTACACTGGCACGGATACACGGCTGTGTCACACAGGCTAGGACACAGCCGTGTGTCCCTACTTCAAATGTCCACACGGCCTGAGACATGGGTGTGTGTCTCAGCCATGTAAGTCACACGGCCTAGCCACACAACCGTGTGACCCTTGTAGTTTGAAAATTTTCATCTTTTCTTAAAAATTCTAAATGTTTCTGATTTAGTCCCGATTTGTTTCTAATGTATTTTTAGGGCCTCGAGGGCTTGTATAAGGGACAATATGTATGTTATTGATGGAATTTGCAATGATTGATGTTGTGAAGTAAATGATTTATATTTTAAATAGTTTTGAAATGTAAACTCCGGTAATGCTCCGTAACCCTATTCTGGCGATGGATAAGGGTTAAGAATGTTACATTTATTGGTATCAGAGCTACGATTTAGTCAGTTCTCAGACTGAACGTAGCATGTATGAAGTCTAGAAATACATGCCATTATATAACCTGTGATAATGTGATGTCTCCTGACTCTAATGAGATTTGTTTCATTTTAAACAGAGATGCTTTCCAACCAAGCTAATTTCGATAATGCTGGAAGTGATATTCATGTGTATGAGTAAAAAGTTGCTAAGGATGAGTAGAAACTCATGAAGGCATGAATAAATGTTTATAATGTTATGTTATGTGTACATATGAGAGTCAATTTAGAGGCTTTACGATCTCTAACCCCTTACCCTCAAAGTCTTATATAATGGAATTTACAAGAATTACGTTGATTAAGTAGGCAAAAGTGACGCTAAAGAATTCAGTGATTGAATTAGAAATAATATGGTCAAAGCCGAGAATTGGTTAGCAAGTAAAGACAGTTCTAAAAGAGATATCAGATTTTTCTGAAGATCATTTGGGATACACAACGTCACTGTTAAAGAAGAAGTCATTCACGTGTAATCGACTTATTCAGGTATGGTATCTAAAGAACATATTAACCAGAATTTGTTCTAAATTGATTTCTTTAGTGAACAGGATAATGTGGGATTATTGGTGACTTTAGTAGTAAATGGAATAGTGTTGAAATTGTAAAGATATCTGAATGCAACTGTTTTAGTCGAGTATCTTATAGTGATCTCTTCTGGGTATTCTATATGTTCATTTATTCTAAAAAATATATGTAATAGTTCATCATCAGATGTGATTATTATCATAAAAGAATGCTAGCTAACCATAATGTTAGACGAAAGTATTCCCAGGCTGGTTGATTTATGATCGGCATTGGTCTATCTTTCTTTGGCATTCGATTCCATTATGTTTAGTAGAAAATTTGACAATAAAACTCATATGATGCTATTATTCTGTTTCTACTGGTTGTTGCTCTGCTTTATATATATGTAAATTTGTTGTCTCTGTCACAACTGATTCCAATGCATATGAGCGGTGTTCTTTTTCGGGATTTTCTCTAAGGAATCATCGAGCTCTTTATCATTCAATATGGGTTGTATTCTTAGAAATTCAGTATAGCTTCACATCTTGGATTTCATTATCTCGGTTTTCTTATCATTCTTATTGTTTAATCTATCAAACATGGTTCCTCTGTAAATCATATTTATTGGCCAGAGATAATTATATCTATTACGGTATGATTCCTGGTGCGATCATGGGAGCACGTTGATACAGATCTCAGGTTTTTTAGAGGTTGTGTTTCTGCACTGGTTGTTACTGGAACTACATTTGGTTTTTCTCTTTTGTTATGAAATGGACTATTGATGTTGAGGTATTGTTCTATCTGTACGGTTGAAACGTCGGTCTTATTATAGCACTATGGTTTTAATTCATCTGATTGTTATGGCTCCGGTATGGTTCAAAGATTCTATGTTAATAATTGAAATAGCTTTATTATATATCCCCTTTCTAGCTTTTATGAAGGAGTAGGCATCAACAAAAGTGTAGACAGTGGAAGATCGAGATCAAACTTGTATATTAGTTCTCATTCCTCAGGTAATCTCGATTTATGCCAATGAGTTAAAACGGGATGTTATGTTTCGTTTGAGTTAATGCAGTTTGTGGAGATCTTTGATTGGTATTCTCTAAACACATTCAAACATTAATCAACCATTAATTACAACTATTTAGCATCCAATCATGAAATTTAACACCTTATCTAATACTAAGCCAATACCTTATCACCTAATAGCTATCTAACTAATTCAATTCATTTAAAACATTCACATTCTTATTTAATTCACTAAGTTCATCCATATTTATAGCATCCCATACCATTTCAAACCACATTTAAGTTTATTTACAAGTTATATTCACTTAACCAAATAAATGCACTAACCTTTTAAAACAAAAGTGACATAAACATAGTTTTGTACCGGAATTGACTCAACCTAGGTACATGTCGTATAACCAACAAAAGTAAACTATACAAACATTTTTTGAGTTCAGAATCTTTGTGAGATCTTTGAAGTTGATGCTCGGGATCTCGATTGAACCTCACCTGCGAACGGAATACAAAGCATACGCTGAACGATAAAGCTCAGTGGTAATTCTATAACGCAATCAATATAACAGGTTATTTGTAACACCCCCAAACCCGGTCAATACACCACGACCGAATCTGGCATGTTACGGGGAAAATCGCATTTGAAGGGTTAGGTTTCTGGTTAAAGATTCGATGAGAAACTCCTTGTCATATTTTATACTTTTCAAATCTTGGCATGATTGCTTTGTCATATTTTAATGTTTTAGAGTGATACCGATGGTAAAGTTTAAAACACATTGCGTTATAGTTTTGAAACCGTTGACCTTCCAAGTTTTTAGCAATTTTAACTCAATTAATTTGTTAAAGCATATTTGAAAGCTACTTTAAGCATAAACGTAGTAAAACCTAATTTAAAGGCCATTTACAACCCAAAATAAAACCAAATAGTAATAAATAAGCTAAAGTACCAAATTTTGTAAAGTCTGAGCAAATCTTTATTAAAGCATGGCATGAGCACCTCGAGTCCATCCGGCTCCATGTCCGCGTCTAAGTGTCACCTGAAATGTCAAAGGAGGGTGAGTCGCAAGACTCGGTGCATAAATCCCACTCCCGATAAAACAACATGCTAACACACATCATATCATAGAAACATTATCAATGCACCCCGATCCTAACCATCCATATCACCTTTCTCTACCCGTGTGGTACCAAAACCTTTGGTGGTGCCAAACCACTTTGGTGACCCAAAGTCACGATATCCATAATTGTGGTGCCAAACCAGCGGTGACCCAAAGTCACGAATAATCCAATGATGGGGCCAACCCATCGTGTGATACCAAATCACTAGTAGAGCGATCCCATATCTCAAAGTGGGGCCAACCCACGGTGGTGTTAACCACGGGGATGAGTCGCAATGAGGTGCCAAACCTCTCGGTGTCCCAAAGACACAGTGTGATACCAAATCACTTTGGTGACCGCGAAATCACAAATCCGATGATGGGGCCAACCCATCGTGTGATACCAAATCACTTTGGCGTCAATCCCGTATAATCAAGCGTGGGGCCAACCCTTTGTGGTGCTAAGCCACCGGGACGAGACGCTATGAGGTGCCAAACCTCGGTGTCCCAAAGACACAAATGTGATACCAAATCATTGGTGACCGAAGTCACAAAATCAAGCGTGGTACCAAACCACTTTGGAGGTGCCAAACCTCGGTGTCCCAAAGACACACAGTGTCCCAAAGACACGGATATCATATTCCCCCTCCTCTCATATCACCCACACATGTCATACTAATGCAAATGATATAAAACATGCAATCGTGCTATCATGCTCAAATGACATCTCATGGTATTTACATCATAAAACATGTTATCACATATATCACTCTGAGATCTCGTAATGAAACGGACTTACCCGTATCCGTGCTTATACCCCATCGGTACCAAATCCATCAATCATATTGTTTCACTTTAATAAGTAATTAGGTTATCAATCATATTACCAAACAGAAGTGTGTTAGTTTACACACCTGTTAAAACGTAGTCTTTAGTACCAAAAGAATCGATCTAAGGCCCATTGATTACTTGCTCCTAATATTTGATTTGGTTTCCTACCAAATCTCGAACCAAGCAGTGGCCAACTCCTATAACAACAACGGTCACACCTTTAATAACTTGGCTTAATAGAACTAAACGAATAAACCATGAACAACCTCTCACCATCACTTACCAATCAATCGAGTTCAGATAACGGCCTTGTTGTTCGCTTGAATCTCGAAGGCCCTAAAAGAAATTGGTTACACAAGAGATTAGTTCTCTACTAATGAAGGCGAAAATCATCCTTTTGCCTTACCAAAATCGTTAGAGAAGTAGGGGGAGAAGAGATAGCCTTTCGGCCAAATACTCACCTTCACTAACCGATTGCCCAACACAGGATGAACACCAACACTACACCAATATTCGGCCCTAGGTGTTTAACACTCCTACTTTCGGCTTTGAATGTAAAAGGAAAGAAGAAATAGAGGTGGAAAGAAATGGAGGAATCGGCAATTGGGTTTAGGGAAAAGAAGGGGAATAAAGATGGAAAAGGTGTTTTGGAGAGGTGGAGTTTCGACACAAGGTTTCAAAAAGAAAAAGAAATGGAAGTGGGGTGCTAGGTTAGGCTTAACAAGGGATTTTGAGAGAAAACACAAAGCCAAATTCGGCAAGGATGAAGTTGCTTAAAGCTTTCGGTTTTGAAAAGGAAAAGAGAGACTTACTTGGAGGAAATTCGGCTTAGGCTCTTGACAAAAGAAAGAACTTTGTTTTGAAACAAAGTGACCGAATAAAAATGCCCAAAAATACCAAGATGAATTTGGCTAACACCTTCTCAAAAGGCAACACAGGTTTGGCAATTGAGAGCTTACACTTTTCGGTTTTGGTATGGCAAAAAGAAAATTTGCTTCTAAAGATTTTGACGAAAAACACCAAAACTCAAAATGGATTTGGCACTACCCCACACCCACACTACCAAGCCGTCCACTCCCCACTCCAAACTCCCTCAAATTCGGCCATAATCCCCCCAATAGCTCCCAACCACCATTTCAAATGTGTTTACCAAGTCTTCCTCCTAAAATCCCTCTCCACCCACCATTCAAATGGGTAGACCAAGTCCAAGGCAGAGTTTGAACTACCTACAAACTCTTCCTTCCATGCCAAATCAAAATGGAAGCCCAAAATGTGAGGTCTTTGCGGCTTGAACACAAGACCTCCACCTCATGCAGTTGACGCCACACCTAGCTCCCAAGTAGCGCATGCCTTGCCACTTTGCCAGCTCCTCACTTGTGCGACAAGCACCAAATAAAATACATATCCCTCGGCTCCATCGGCTCCCTACACCTAAAGCTCAAAAACTAAATTTTTCCCATTCCTCGAGCATACTCCTAGCCTACAACTAAGCCCCTAAAACATAGAAATAGCAACATAGCACACCAACATATGCAATATCATGCAACAACAAAATAGCCCCCAACCCGGGATATTACGGTTCTACCCCTTAAAATAATTTCGGCCTCAAATTACGATCGAAAAAAGAGTTGCGAGATGCTGCTTTGTCTCATCATATCCTCGGGTTCCCTCGTGGCTTCTTCCACGCCATGATTCCGCCTAAAGAACCTTAACCAAAGGCACGGACTTTCTACGCGAGAACCTTCACATCTCGATCAAGAATGCGCACAGGTTCTTCTTCCAAAGTCAAATCTGGATTTACCTCGATCTCTTCCACTTTGCTACCACATGCGATGGATCCGAGCGATAACGTCGAAGCATCGAAGCGTGAAATCGTCGTGAATCGACTAAGCTCTGCTGGCAACTCAGTTGATCGCCACTTGGTCCCACTCGTCTCAAAACCTTATACGGCCCAATAAACCTCGGACTTAGCTTGCCTTTCTTCCGAACCTCAAAACCTTCTTCCATGGCGAGACCTTGGAAAAACTTGATCCCCACGAGAAAACTCTATGTCTCTCCGCTTAAGATCGGCATAAGACTTACGCCGGTCGAAGCTTCCTTCAACCAGAGCTGAATCAACAACCTTGTCTTCGGTCTCGACAACCAACTCGGGTCCCAACAAGCTGGCGTTCACCTAATTAGTCCAACACGTAGGTGATCGACACTTCCTACCATACAACGCCTCATATGGTGCCATCTTGATGCTCGCTTAGTAAAGCTGTTGTTGTTGTAGGCAAACTCGACTAATGGTAGAAACTCCTCTCAACTACCTCGAAATCGAACACAACCCCTCAAAGCATATCCTCCAAGATCTGAATAACCCTTTCAGATTGTCCGTCGATTTCGCGGGTGAAAAGCCGTCTTTGAAATCCAACCCAGCGTGCCCAGAGCCTGATGCAGCGCTTTCGAACAACCAGCGTAAATGCGGGATCCCTATCCGTGATGATCGATCTTGGCACACCGTGCAACCTCACTATCTACGAAACATACGGCCGCCAACCTGCGAAGTGAGTAGTCAACCCTCACCGGAATGAAATGGCGGATTTAGTCGATCGATCCACAATTACCCAAAGCTGAATCCTTCTTGCTTGGCGTAAGCGGTAACCCACCGGACGAAATCCATGGTTATCCTTTCCCACTTCCAGCGAGGAATCTTCACGGTGAAGCAACCACGACGGCAAGCGATGTTCAGCCTTGACCTGTGACATGTCGGACACTTCCCAACCAACTCTGTCACTTCTTTCTTGGACCAGGCCACAAAAGCGCTCTCTGAGATCCCTATACATCTTACTACCTCCGGGATGCATAGCATAAGAGCTGCTATGTGCGTCTGAAGAATCCTCTGCCTCGACTCAACATCCTTGGGCATACAAGCTTTACCTTGAAAACACGGCACCCAATCACTAGACAAGTTGTAACCTTCCGAACCACCACTGCTGTACCTACAACCTCCGCGCTTTCGAACCTCATCCTCTAGCTGTTTTCTACGATCCGCTCCAACCCAAGTAGGCTTGCGCTGCTTTCTGCGAGAATACTCCGTCGTCATACAAACTCAAATGGGCAAACATCGCTCTTAAGTCCGAAACAACCTTGCGGCTCAGCGCGTGCGCCACCACGTTAGCCTTGCCGGATGATACTCAATCAAGCGATCGTAATCCTTAAGCAACTCAACCCATCTCTGCTGCCTCAAATTCAAATCCTTACGAGTCAAGAGGTACTTGGACTCTTATGATCGGTGTAGACTATTGATCTCTCTCCGTACAAGTAGTGCCTCCAAATCTTCAACGCAAAGACTACGACCGCTAACTCCGGATCGTGCGTCGGATAGTTGACCTCATGTGGCCTCGGTGCCGAGATCGTAAGCCACAACCTTACCTTCTGCATCGGCACACAACCCAACCCCGTATGTGATGCATCGCGATGACCGAAGTGAATTCCTTACCGGCCTCGGGTTGAATCAAAACGGAGCTTCATTAGAATCTTCTTAAGCTTGTTGAAACTCTCCTGCTTTGTTTCTCACCCGGACAAAGCGGAACCTCTTTCCTTAACAACTTGGTCATTGGTGCTGCAATCAACGAGAAACCCTCTACAAACCTTCGGTAGTATCTGCCAAACCAGAAAACTCGAATCTCACCCAGCGACTTAGGCGGTTTCCAATCCAAAAAGCGCCTCAATTTTCTCGAGGATCCACTCTAATCCCCTCGGTGACACTACATGTCCCAAGAAAGTCACTTCTCTAAGCGAACTCGCACTTACGAACTTAGCGTAAAGTCGCTTCTCCTCAAAATCTGCGATTACCACACGCAAATGCGCATCATGCTCTTCTTACGTTCTTGAATACACCAGGATGTCATCAATAAAAACTACCACGAACTGGTCCGGATCTTTCTGCTGAAACACCCTATTCATCATATCCATGAATCTTTGCGGCGCGTTAGTCAACCCGAGCGGCATTACGAGAAGTCGTAGTGCCCATACCCGAGTCCGAAGCGATTTGTCTTGTGAATATCCGCTTCTTTCACCTTTAGCGGTGATACCCGGACCTCGAGTCAATCTTAGAAAATACTGCGTTGCACTTTCCGGTGATCAAACAAGTCATCTATCCGTAGCAGCGGATACTTGTTTTTGATCGTCGACTTATTCGGTGGCGGTAATCTATGCACATCCGCATTGTACCATCTTTCTTCTTAACAAAAGTACCGGCGCACTTACGGTGAAACACGCTTTGATAAAACCTCGGTCCAACAACTCTTGGATCTCGAGCCTTAAGCTCCACCAATTCCTTTGGCGCCATCCTATACGAGCAATAGACACCGGCGCGATTCGGATAACAGATCTATCCCAAACTCTACCTCACGATCCGTGGCAAACCGGAAGTTCTTCTGAAACACATCAGCCAAATTCCTTAGCTGTTCGGACTTTTTTCTGTGAGACTCTTTAGCCTCCAAGGCATACACATGAACCACATACGCTTTCACACCCTTTCTCACCATCTTCTCGCGCTTTAGAGCGGACACCACATTAGATAAGTAATCCCTCCTATTACCTATCATAGCCACTTCATCACCCTCGTCGTCCTTAGAACCATGCGCTTAGCGCGCAATCCAACCGCTGGTACTTAACCAACCAGTCCATCCCAAGAATCAAATCGAACTCCCCAAATGGCGATTAACACTACCCCTTGGAGTTCTGGGGTACATCTCTAAGCGACTTATCTACTACCACGAGTGACCTAAAGGGCTAATTACGGTCATCCGCCTAGAAGATATCTCGAGTCTAAGTCCATGGTCTCTACTATACTATGGCCATGTAAGAATGCGTCGAACCCACATCAATCAAAGCAGAAAAGGAGAACCAAAGATCAAGAACGCACGGTTATGACGTGCAGTGCGTCGCCCTCCTCTCGGCGCCTTGCTGCATACACTAACCCAGCCGTCTGGCGTCGAACTACCGCACCCCGCCCGGTGCTCCACGGCCCCGACCCAATCCATTACTACCTACGCCATTACCACGGCCCTCTGCGGTGGCGGTACATTATTCCTAAAGCGAGTGCGGTACGACTCTCGGTGAATCTGGCCAACTACACGGATAGTCCCTCACGCGATGATCCAGAGAACTACACTCAAAACAACCTTTTCCACCGGTCCGGCCGGCCTCCCCAATGATATCTCCCACAATGGTTACCGCGGCGGTCCCCGACTAGCGGCAACAACCCTACCAGGCCGATTCGGCCCACTGTCTAGCCTTTTACGAGGATTACCCGGCGATCCGGAAGACCCAAAGCTCCTCTTATGCTGCTCTTGTCCATGCCTGCCTCACGGACTCCTTAACACCCTCGGCTACCTTAGCCTTCTCAACGGGACAGCAAACTCACGCTCTGTTGTTGAGGAGCAATCGGCGACCTCAACTCGTCTCTCGGACCATCCTCAAACGAACACACCTCTCGTGTTCGCAGTAGCCACAATACCCTAGCATACCGGCTCACTTCAAGAACTCGGCCTCATACTCGGAAGCGGACTTACTCCCTTGGACTAGCCTCAAAATGCTTTTCCATTTAGCAGCGTCGATGTAGCTAGCTCCAATGTACTTTTCTCGAAATGCAGCCACGAAATAATCCCATGTCGGATCCTCTGCGCCACACACTGTCCCGAACCGTGAGCCACCATCTGGTATGACTCGTCCGAAGAAGCGATACTATGCCCTTCGACTTCTCCTCGCAGTCAAGTCGAGATCATCCATGATCCGCTCCGTTGCCTCCGGCCAATACTCAGCGATCTTTGGGAGCAACACAGAAACACCTCGAAAGAATTCGGCCCCATTTGCCCGAAGTCGCTCGGGCACCAATTTCTAGCTCCTGCACCACCACCTACTCCAACTACCCTTTCCAACACTTGCGGCATCGCTCGTGTGACGCTGCGTCATCCCCGGCCCGATCTTGAAACTCACCACCTCCGGTGGTGGCGGTGCCGTATCTCATTTTTCGACCCACCGGACCCTACGGGTTCGAAACCGTCATCCTACCACGACCTCGTCCACGACCACGTCCACCTCTAGCGCTCATGACTAAATTCTCTACGATTCGATTTAGGAGTTTTATGCATCGATATTTATTCCACTGTTTTAAAGCAAAGTCTTATGAATAGTAAAGAAGCTTTGTTTTCGCGAGTTCACGAATCCTATCGAGTTTCGATTTCTAAAGTAATCCACTCTGCAATCATCCAATCACATCAATAAATCACAAGAAATAGTAAAGGTACTTACAGGCGGTGTGAGTCTTGGGAGACTCGGTGTCATGCCTTTCAAACCATTTATTTCAACAAAACACTTAAAAACAGACTTTTGAAAACATTTTGGGTCTCAGGCCCACAGCCGAGCCTTTGAACTTGGCTCTGATACCACAATTGTAACACCCCCAAACCCGGTCAATACACCACGACCGAATCTGGCATGTTACGGGGAAAATCACATTTGAAGGGTTAGGTTTCTGGTTAAAGATTCGATGAGAAACTCCTTGTCATATTTTATACTTTTCAAATCTTGGCATGATTGCTTTGTCATATTTTAATGTTTTAGAGTGATACCCGATGGTAAAGTTTAAAACACATTGCGTTATAGTTTTGAAACCGTTGACCTTCCAAGTTTTTAGCAATTTTAACTCAATTAATTTGTTAAAGCATATTTGAAAGCTACTTTAAGCATAAACGTAGTAAAACCTAATTTAAAGGCCATTTACAACCCAAAATAAAACCAAATAGTAATAAATAAGCTAAAGTACCAAATTTTGTAAAGTCCGAGCAAATCTTTATTAAAGCATGGCATGAGCACCTCGAGTCCATCCCGGCTCCATGTTCGCGTCTAAGTGTCACTGAAATGTCAAAGGAGAGGGTGAGTCGCAAGACTCGGTGCATAAATCCCACTCCCGATAAAACAACATGCTAACACACATCATATCATAGCAACATTATCAATGCACCCGATCCTAACCATCCATATCACCTTTCTCTACCAGTGTGGTACCAAACCCTTTGGTGGTGCCAAACCACCGGTGACCCAAAGTCACGATATCCATAATTGTAGTGCCAAACCTTTGGTGACCCAAAGTCACGAATAATCCAATGATGGGGCCAACCCATCGTGTGATACCAAATCACTAGTAGGCGATCCCATATCTCAAAGTGGGGCCAACCCACGGTGGTGTTAACCACGGGGACGAGTCGCAATGAGGTGCCAAACCTCGGTGTCCCAAAAACACAAGTGTGATACCAAATCACTTTGGTGACCGTGATCACAAATCCGATGATGGGGCCAACCCATCGCGTGTGATACCAAATCACTGGCGTCAATCCCGTATAATCAAGCTGTGGGGCCAACCCATTTGTGGTGCTAAGCCACTGGGACGAGGCGCTATGAGGTGCCAAACCCTCGGTGTCCCAAAGGCACAAATGTGATACCAAATCACCGTGACCGAAGTCACAAAATCAAGCGTGGTACCAAAACCTTTGGAGGTGCCAAACCTGGTGTCCCAAAGACACAAAGTGTCCCAAAGACACGGATATCATATTCCCCCTCCTCTCATATCACCCACACATGTCATACTAATGCAAATGATATAAAACATGCAATCATGCTATCATGCTCAAATGACATCTCATGGTATTTACATCATAAAACATGTTATCACATATATCACTACAGATCTCGTAATGAAACGGACTTACCGTATCCGTGCTTATACCCCATCGGTACCAAATCCATCAATCATATTGTTTCACTTTAATAAGTAATTAGGTTATCAATCATATTACCAAACGTAGTGTGTTAGTTTACACACACTGTTAAAAAGCTTGATCTTTAGTACCAAAAGAATCGATCTAAGGCCCTTGATTACTTGCTCCTAATATTTGATTTGGTTTCCTACCAAATCTCGAACCAAGCAGTGGCCAACTCCTATAACAACAACGGTCACACCTTTAATAACTTGGCTTAATAGAACTAAACGAATAAACCATGAACAACCTCTCACCATCACTTACCAATCAATCGAGTTCAGATAACGGCCTTGTTGACTGCTTCGAATCCCGAAGGCCCTAAAAAGAAATTGGTTACACAAGAGATTAGTTCTCTACAAGCGAGAAGTTTAAAATAATCCTTTTACCTTACCAAAATCGTTAGAGAAGTAGGGGGAGAAGAGATAGCCTTTCGGCCAAATACTCACCTTCACTAACCGATTGCCCAACACAGGATGAACACCAACACTACACCAATATTCGGCCCTAGGTGTTTAACACTCCTACTTTCGACTTTGAATGTAAAAGGAAAGAAGAAATAGAGGTGGAAAGAAATGGAGGAATCGGCAATTGGGTTTAGGGAAAGAAGGGGAATAAAGATGGAAAAGGTGTTTTGGAGAGGTGGAGTTTAGGACACAAGGTTTCAAAAGAGAAAAGAAATGGAAGTGGGGTGCTAGGTTAGAAGCTTAACAAGGGATTTTGAGAGAAAACACAAAGCCAAATTCGGCAAGGATGAAGTTGCTTAAATCTTTCGGTTTTTGAAAAGGAAAAGAGAGACTTACTTGGAGGAAATTCGGCTTAGGCTCTTGACAAAGAAAGAACTTTGTTTTGAAACAAAGTGACCGAATAAAAATGCCCAAAAATACCAAGATGAATTTTGGCTAACACCTTCTCAAAAGGCAACACAGTTCGGCAATTGAGAGCTTACACTTTCGGTTTTGGTATGGCAAAAGAGAAAATTTGCTTCTAAAGATTTTGACCGAAAAACACCAAAACTCAAAATGGATTTCGGCACTACCCCACACCCACACTACCAAGCCGTCCACTCCCCCACTCCAAACTCCCTCAAATTCGGCCATAATCCCCCCAATAGCTCCCAACCACACATTTCAAATGTGTTTACCAAGTCTTCCTCCTAAAATCCCTCTCCACCCACCATTCAAATGGGTAGACCAAGTCCAAGGCAGAGTTTGAACTGCCTACAAACTCTTCCTTCCATGCCGTCAAAATGGAAGCCCAAAATGTGAGGTCTTTGCGGCTTGAACACAAGACCTCCACCTCATGCAGTTGACGCCACACCTAGCTCCCAAGTAGCGCATGCCTTGCCACTTTGCCAGCTCCTCACTTGTGCGACAAGCACCAAATAAAATACATATCCCTCAGCTCCATCAGCTCCCTACACCTAAAGCTCAAAAACTAAATTTTTCCCATTCCCTCAGGCATACTCCTAGCCTACAACTAAGCCCCTAAAACATAGAAATAGCAACATAGCACACCAACATATGCAATATCATGCAACAACAAAATAGCCCCCCAACCCGGGATATTACATTATTCAAATGCATTTAAACAATTAAAGTTTAATGTTCAACCAATTCATATACCAAATTGTAATATAACTTAGTGATCAATTCATTTGATTATTTCATATCTTATTTTCTAACACGTATCCAATCATTTTTCTATATGTTTCACATCATACATATTTAATCATCTCCTATTACCATTTATAAACATATAATCATATGTATATTTTTATCAATTTCATATTTCTTTTCATCTTAAAAATTCAATCATTTTCGAGCCTATTGACCCATAAATACTCAGTCGACCCCAGGGCTCGTCTAACCGATTTCCATGATCTTTCACATGCTATCAATCATCAAATATCATATATATGTACTTGTGGCACAATTCTATAACATTTAATAATTTCTAATTATCATCGTAACACCTTATACTCGGCCCAGTCGCCGAGACTGAATATCAGGATGCCACACCACCGTCTCATGCCATACACATTACAAATAAGTTCATTGTTAAAGACACGTCTTCCATTTTAGCATTTGCACAAGTTTTAAGTAAAATAAATTCCTAATTATCATTAAGACATGCTACACACACTTTGACAGATCATATAATAACATTTAAGCATGCTTAGAACCACTTAGCAAATTTTCCAATACAAGTACATATGTATCGATACTAGCACATAGGTATCGATATTTTCCTAGTATGGTATCAATATCGTATGGAAAATCAGTACCAAATCAGCTTATTGTTTCTCGGCTAAAATCAAAACTCAAGTAAATATTGGTACTTTTCAAAAGGTATTGGTAAAATTACCCTAGTATCGATACTCATGGCATGGTATCAATACCAAATTGCCATTCTACCTTCTTGCACGATTGAAAATCACAGAGGTATCGATTATAAAACCTGAATACCAATACCTCTGCTCCAAACCACAAAAATATAGTATACATAAGCATATAATCCATTCTATCATGCATCTATTCAACACGCAACTTTTACCACGTCAAATAATCATCAAAACGGCTAAGATAACAATTCAAAAATGTCAAAAACGTGTCCGAATAGGATTCAACAAACCAACATCAATGTTCATAAAACTGAGCATAATATAAACGTGTAAACCTCTTAAAACTAAAGCAAAAACCAGCAAATAGTCCAAGAACATCATAGAAATAATCAACCATAGTCTACCATATTGTCTTATTCCCTAATAAGTAAATAAATAAATGAACACCTACAAGAATTAACAAGTCTTCCTTGGGTCACTCCCTCAGAAAGCAACACCGCCCATACTGAAACATCACTTATTTGCTTATGTTGAAAAGAGTGGGTGAGTTTTAACAAGCTCAGTGAATGAGTAGAATAACCATAACACAAACATGCCACCATGCATCCACAAACAACCATATACTCACAATTATGATGCTATTAAGTCTAGTAACTTATAGAACTTTAACATGCATTATCTGATTGTTCGTTTACATAACATTTACATACTCATTCAAGCATATAACACATAACATATATCCTAGAAATTATGCATCATGTTTAGCACAATAACTTATATGAATAGTTTGCATAGGAACCGCATACTCATTTAGGAATACATCATATAACACACACATATATATACATACAAGATAATTTGGCACTTGAGTTATGAAACTCATAGTAAGCTCTATCATCACACATCAAATACACAGATCTCTATCACACCACATAGACTCATAGAGTCAAACATGTCCCAAAATTGAAGCATATAGCTAACACTCTCCTTTTTTCCCCTTACATGTCTCATTGAATGGAGCTTAGCTCACATTACCTTATCCCTCCAAACATGTCCCAGGGCCTCAACGCCTAAAATCACAATACATATAGGTGAGTACTCACAATCCTATGGCATCACAACTATATCAAACAATTTCAAGATCAGAAGGCCAAAATATCTGAAAACAATCACATATCACTTACCGATTATCTGTGCATTATCACTAAATGTTAGTATCTTTTGCAAAACACTATCACTGACATAAAACATATATATCATGCATACATTTGCACTTTTCACAATAGTTACCATATCCACATATCACATATTTGAGCTTCTCATCACTATGCACAATTTCATAGTCATATAAGCACAAAACAACAAAATAAATATAGATACAAGAAAACTTACACTCGGAATTTAGAGTAGGGGTTTAGGCTACTATTAAATTCTTAAATAACATATGACTCGTGTCTACGAGTAGCGATCCTAAACACTCACCATTTTATACTTTTGTCGAAAAGCCGAAAGCTCAACTAACTCTTCCTTAACTCGTAGCAGGCTCTAATGAGTCCGAGGCTTCACACGTAATAATCATGCAATAAACATAGTCAAATAGCAACTGAGGACTCACTTAAACCAACCAAAACACAAGCCTAAGCTAAGTTCTCATGTAACCAAAACTTTTAACATAACAAACTTTAAATTCAAATGTCATGGTTTATACTCAATGTTTTAGCCTAAAACCAATTCCGTTCAACTTATAATCCACCTATGACTAATTCCCAACCTTTAAACTACAATAAAATACTCAATTCATGGTATTTACTTTTTTTGACATGTTTATGATTATTTTTCGAAAATCCATTTAAAACTCAATAATTATTTAATGAAACTTCAAAGTAAGTTTAGAAACCTTCTAATTATAAAAAAATAATTAAAAAATACTTTGAAACCATATTTTTAGTCAAAGTCCCGAAATCCACCATTAACGACCCAATTTTGGACTTTTATTTGAAACATGCGATTTGAGGGCTAATTATTTAGTTTTAAGGACTAGATATCATGAAAAACTCATAAGGAATCAAAACATTACCTTTGATTGATGAAAATTGAACTTTTGATGCAAACTCGCAAAAAACCCAATAACTTGAAAATGGTGAAACCAATGGAGTTTTGGGTGTTTTTAAAGAGATTTTATGGATGTTTATGGCTTAGATAATAATAGAAATCAAAGAATCACGAGTTTGGGAGTCGAGAATTGAGTGGGGAGAGCTAGAAAAATCAATGGGAAGACAAGCACAATGAAAGGAGAAAAGCTGATGTGAAAACATGTTGATGGGGGAAGAAATGGGTTCAATTTTAAAAATTGGCTAAACTGCAACATAAATGCTCACAGTTTTGACTCTGTTATAAATCAATCCTTTTTCCAAAATTAATGGTTTAGAAAGCACATTTCCAAAAATTGATTTAACAGCTAAGGTGCCATAGTTGAATAAAATTCTGGTTTACCATGCTATGAAATTCTGAGCATTTTAGAGCTAAAATTCCTAAAATACCCCTAGAACTCCTAGGCCTTATTTTTGGATATTACAATTCTCCCCCTCTAAAAAGAATTTCATCCTCAAAATTACCTAAACTAAACAAATAAGGGTATTGCTGCCTCATCGGCTCTTTAGCTTCCTAATTAGCCTATTCAGTCTTATGGTTGCGCCACAAAACTTTAACCAACAGAACTCTCTTATTACGCAAAACCTTCTCTTCACGAGCTAAAATCTCAATTGGTTCTTTCTCGTAAGTAAGATTATCTCAAACTTCAATTTCCTCAATTGGAACTACATGTGATGGATCTAAAAAATACTTCATTAACATAGACACATGAAAAACATCATGAATTCACTCAAGTTCTGGTGGCAACTTGAGACAATAAGTTACAGATTGATCCTCTCAACAACTTCTTAAGGTCCAATATACCTTGAACTCAATTTATCCTTCCTTCCAAATCTCAAAACTTTCTTCCATGGTGAAACCTTTAAGAATACTTTATCGCCAACTTGAAATTTCATATCTCGACGTTTCAAATCCACATAAGATTTCTGCCTATCAGACACTACTTTCAAATGATCACAAATCAATTTTACCTTCTCCTCAGTCTCACGAACTAAATCTGGTCCAACAACTCGCTTTTCATCCAATTTTGTCCAACACATAGGAGTTCTACACTTCTACCAGACAACGCTTCAAACGATGCCATATGAATACTAGCTTGAAAACTATTGCTGTAAGCGAACTCTCCCAACAAAAAATATCACTCCTAACCACCACTGAACTCAATCACACAGCTTCGTAATATATCTTCCAAAACTTGAATTACCCTTTTGGACTAACCATCAATTTGGGGATGATAAGTCATACTGAATTTAAGCTTTGACCCCAACATCTCTTGCAAACTCTTTCAAAACCTCGATGTAAAACACGGATCCCTATCAGAAATAATCGAAACTGGAACTCCATGAAGGCGAACAATCTCAGCAATATACAACTTAGCTAACTACTACAAAGAATAGTTAGTATGCACATCTAAGAAATGCGCACTCTTAGAAAATTGATCAACTATAACCTATACAGAATCTTTCTTCAACGGAGTCCAAGGCAAACCCGAAACAAAATCCATAGTACTCCTTTCCCACTTCCATTCAGGAATCGTAATTAGTTGCATCAAACTCAAAGGAAACTGATGTTTACCTTTCACCTTTTGACAAACCAAACATCGAGTCACAAAATCTGTACCATTACACTTTAAACTAAGCCACCAATAAACTTCTCTAAGATCATGATACATTTTCCCACTACCGGGATGCATAGTGTATGTAACATCCAGAATTAATGGGCCTATGCATTTAATGTGTAAATTTGAGTGTTAGGAGTCCAAGTTGGGCTCAGGTTTGGGCCGAGGCCTTGGTTAAATTCTCTGTTTGGGCACTATAGGGTTTAAAAGGTGGTATCTGTGTTTAAAATACCAAAGTGGGCTTGTGGCCCAATGTTAGGTGGCGCTGCAAAGGAGCTAGAGGGTGGAGTCACTAGTAGATGGAGAGAGAGCCCAAGTGTTGGGCGCATAGAGCCCATGTATTTGGGCCATTTTCGGCAATTAAAGGGGGGCTAGTTGGGACGACAATGGGGCTAGAAAATAGGTGGATTAAATGACATGGATAATAAGGATAATGAGCTGATAAAGGAAGGAAGAGGTGGTGTTATCTAGGCTTTTTCTGAAGGTGTGAATGGATTAAGATAGAGGAGAAAAGATAGGAATTATCTGCTGAGTGCAGTGTTGGCCGAATTTCAAACTCTTGAGGGGGGAGGAAATCGGTTTTGGCTTGGCCAAGGGTGCCAAAATTTCTCCTATTATTTGATTAATTATTAGTAATCAGGAAGGGCACTTTCGATTTGATAGGTAGGTGCTAAAATTCTCTATAAATAGAGGGGCTATCTCTTCAATTCTGGCATTTGAACCCCATTCTTTTAAAGCTTTTCTATACCGAAACCCTCAGCCATTCTCTGCAATCTTTCCTTTTGATTCCTTCAGAAGCCGAAACCCCTCACTTCACACTCTTTTCCATTCTTTTCCTCTTGTGCCGATTTCTCCATAAAGTCAGAATCTTCTAGGAGTAGCCGAATCTCCTGTGATAGGGTAAGTGCCGATCTTTTTCTCTTCACTATTCTTTTTTGGTATTTGAAAGTTAAAGCCAAAAGGCTATTGAGATTGGTAAGGTTGACGTTTGATTAACGGTTTGATGTTTTCTTGTTGGGCAACGTCGGGAATCGAAGTAGATCGTTTAGATCTAAAAGCCAGAAACTACCAGTCTCTGAGTCTCAATCTTCTTCCGGGATTTCAAGGTAAGGGGTTCTCTTTAGATTTCCATTAGGTTCGTTCATCGTAGTTATAATCTTAGATTTATGATAAGGATTAACAACCATATGTTGTGATGGTAGAAACTGATAAGGTCTTTTAATGGAATCAAATATCGATCAGGCGAATGAGGGGATTGGATCTGTCAAACCAATCCCTAAGTTTAAGAAACGAGCGGTGTCAGCAGTTTGGGATTGGCCACTGGGTTGTGGACCGGCTTCTAAACAACACCTTAGGCAGATAGCAGTTGTGTCGGCTACAGACAGCATCGACATAGAAAGTATCGTTTTATCGGTAAACAGGTGTGTAGATCTCTAACACACAAGTTATCTGTATTATGTATGTTGTGGGCTAAAAAGCCAGAAAGAGGCTGTGTAGACAGTCGAATAAAACCCGAAAAGGGTTAGGCAAAGGATGCAGTGCGTAATCATAGAAATCTCTCTATGGGTATCTATACATATGAAAGCCTGTTCTCTTTAAAGATGGTATGATGTTTTCAATTTTTCATGTGTGTATGCATGGGGTGGGATTATGATAATGAAGGGGAAGAGCATGATAGGTCACTTGGCGATCGGTGGTTAAACCACGAATTCAAATGTTAGGTCACATAGTGATCGGTGGCAAAGCCACATTTTAATGATTTCCGATTAATAGGAATAGGCGAGACGGTTTATCGATATGGTGTGTAGCGGTTGGCGGGTTGATTGTAGAAATCCCGAGTGTGTGTTGGTGGTGCTTGGTTGGTGTGTAGAGGATGGACTTTTAGGATGGGTTGGGCCATTTACCATTCATCATTTAATATATACGTGTCATTGTTGCCATAACGTATGGGCCAAGGCCCATAATGTGTTTGTGGGCCTCAGGTCGTTGTGTGTTTCGGGATTTATACACTGAGTCTTGGTGACTCACCCTTTCATTTTTCTCTACTCTTTCAGATGAGCAGTAGATCGTGGACATGGGAGCCGAGGCGGACTCGAGGGGCCATCACGCCATTTAATTTCTTAAACTATTTTCGGTTTTTCTTTAAGTTTGAATTTGGGACTATTCTTTTGTAATAAGGCCTCCCTAGCTTAGTGTTTTGATTTATATTTGATGACGTTTACATTTATAAATGTATGTTTGAAGCTTTATTTATAAAAAGAAATAAAAATGGGATTTTCAAACAAGTAATTTGTATAGAAGAAATAAAAATATTACAAAGGTTTTCTTCAAATAACACTTATTTAACGAATACTTCTACAAAACAACCGAGATTTCAAATCCTTTCAAAGCGTAGTTTTTAAACTTTAAGCCGTAACATACCAGATCCGGTCGTGGCATTTGGACCGAGTTTGGGGTGTTACATTTTGGTATCAGAGCCCGGTTCAAAACTCGGGCTGTGAATGGGTCTAGTAATGTTTTGAAAATGATGTGAATTTGAGAAAAGTTTGGGTTGAAGATATGACCTTCGAGTCTACCGGCACCCGATCCACGCAGGTAAGTATTCTAACTCTTGATGTGATAAATATATGTTGGGTTTGATGGGCTTGATGGACGTAGACAAGTATGTTAGGCAATAATAGACCTTAGGCCTAGAGTAAACAACTCTTCAATTTCATAAGATTTAATCCAACCAAACAAACCCGTGAACAAGTCGCTGGGTCAGGGTGTGGCAACAGGCATACGCATGTCTAGGATTTGATTCAGGGATAGCTTGGTACTTAAGCAGTCCTAGTGACTGTTCACCTTAGCCACGAGGATTTGTTGACGGGCCAAAATTTATAATTAAAACCCGAAGGGGACCAGCCACTCTAATTTTGAAAATTTCCAAAATACCCCTGGTTTGTGAAAAAATACTAAATTACCACTGATTTGAAAAATGACCAAAATACCCCTGGTTTGTAAAATTTCTAAAATACCCTTATTTCGTAAAATCACCAAGATACCCTATTTTGAAAAAAATATATTTCAAAAATACCCCTGTAGGATAAAATTACGAAAGTACCCCTGGGTAGTGTAATAACGAAAATATCCTTATGTGATGAATGTGAATTCATGGATGTTACTTGTATGTTGATGTATGATGGTTGATGTATGAGGTTCCTAGAACTAGGAGATACAGACTTGAGACTGAACCGTAGATATAATCGCTAATTCAAAAGAACTACTCTTAAAACTACTGTTCATAAGATTGTTCGTGGTTAATTAGTGGAAGAAATTAATAATTCATAAAATTTCTAACCAGATAAACGCGAATTGGTAAAATGAGTACAAGAGGTCGTGGACGTCCGCCGCATGGTCGTGGTAGGGGTAGGATGATGGTGTCAGAACCAGTAGGGTCTAGCCATGGATCTGAAAATGAAATGCCGGTACCACCAGCTGCGGAGGGGGAATTTCAGGACCAGATGGCCGGAGATGATGCGGTATCTCAGGCGATGTTAAGGGTCTTAGAGAGGGTTGCTGGGGCAGGCATTGGCACAAGAGCCCAAAAATCTGTGCCGGAGCGACTTAGAGCCAATGGGGCGGAAGTGTTTAGGGGAATTTCTGGTATAGCCCCGAGTTTCACTGAGTATTGGTTGGAGGCAGTTGAACGTATAATGGATGATTTGGATTTCATGGAGGAGGAGAAGTTGAAAGGGATTGTATCTCTCCTGCGGGACGAAGCTTATCAATGGTGGCTTACGGTTAAGGATGGTACGGTGGCTGACCGTATCACTTGGGATTCCTTCAAAACGGCGTTTCAGAGTAAATACATTGGGACAAGTTATGTGGATGCGCAGCGTAGAGCATTTCTGAATTTGGTGCAAGGGAGTAGGTCGGTGGCTGCGTACAAAGCAGAATTCTTACGCCTTAGCCGTTATGCTCGAGGAATGGTGGCCACAGACCATGAACATTGTGTTCGATTTGAAGATGGTGTGAGGGATGATTTGCGTGTATTGATAGCTCCACAGCGAGAGAGGGAATTTGCTGTGCTTGTGGAAAAATCTAAGATAGCTGAGGAGGTGAAGCAGACAGAGAAACTAAATCGGGATAGAGATAGGGTGGAAGTAAGAGGAATTTTGGATCGTCAGGGAAGAGGAATTTTGGATCGTCAGGGGCAGCTGGGCGTACTCAGAAAAGGCCTAGGTCAGACGGGCCGAGGCGGGAAGAGAGTCCTGCTACTGTTGGTCAGACACAGAAGTGTGTTCGATGTGGTAAATTCCATGTAGGCGAGTGTTGGGCAGGCAGTGGGAAGTGTTTTAGGTGTGGATCTACGGACCATCAAGTTAGAAACCGTCCGCAAAGAGGCGGTGAAGAAGGCCCGCGGCCAAGGAATGCACAACCGGGAAGAGGTGGTCGGCAGCCACAGAGAGGTCGTGGTCCGGCCCGCAGGTGGTGCCGGTTCGGTCGGGGCCGTTGACCACTAGGCCAAGGGCGAGAAACACCGAGGTGAGACAGTATGGGGTTAGTCTATGCCGCGGACGTCGGGAGGAGGGCCGACGCACCGGATGTCATGGCCAGACGCGTTTCTAATTTTTGGTTTGCCTTACACCGCCTTGATTGATATTGGTTCGACGTACTCTTATGTTGCTAGTGCTATAGCGGGAACTCGAACATAGGATATGAGACTTCTTCTAGGAGATGATCGTAGTAAGCCCTCTAGGACAAAGCGTAGTGGTGAATAAATCGTATAAGGATGTACCCTAGAAGTTCAAGGGGTAGCTTTTGAAATTTGATCGATGGAACCGCCGTTTAGGGAGTTCGATTTGATCTTAGGAATGGATTAGTTAGTGAAGTATCAAGCGAACTTGGACTGCGTGCAAACCAAGCGTATGGTGTTAAAGACTCGATGGCGGTGAAGTGTTGGTGATAGGTGAAAGGGGGAACTGTTTGTCAATTGTGGTGTCTCGCCTTGGCGGCGCGAAAGGATGGTGAGGAAAGGATGCGAGGTAATTCTGATGTTTGTTCGGGCTCTGGAAGCCAAGGAACTAACTCTCGGGGATGTCAGGACGGTGAAGGAATTTCTGATGTTTTCCCAGAAGAGCTTAAGGATTACCCGGATCGTGAAGTGGAGTTTGGTATTGATCTTCTTAGGGAGCGAGTGCGGTATCTATTGCTCCGTATAGGATGGCGCCAAAAGAGTTGGTGGAATTGAAAGCGCAAATTCAGAAGTTGCTAGATAGAGGGTTTATCCGACCAAGTGTGTCACCTTGGGGAGCGCCGGTGTTATTCGTTAAGAAGAAGGATGGAACAATGCGTATGTGCATTGACTATCGTCAGTTAAATAAGTTAACCATCAAGAACAAATACCCGTTGCCGAGGATCGATGACTTGTTCGATCAGTTGAAGGGGGCCTCAGTCTTTTCGAAGATAGATCTGAGGTCGGGGTGCCATCAGCTTAAGGTCAAGGAGGCAGATATCCATAAGATGGCTTTTAGGACTCGCTACGGTCACTATGAGTTTATAGTGATGCCATTTGGGTTGACCAACGAGCCAGCAGCATTCATGGACATGATGAACCGAGTGTTCCAACCTTACTTGGATCGGTTTGTCGTAGTATTTATAGATGACATCCTGGTTTATTCAAGATCGGAAGAAGAGCATGATTCACATCTGCGAGAGGTTTTGTAGATTTTGAGGGAGAAGCAGTTGTATGCCAAATTCGGTAAGTGCGAATTTTGGCTAAGTGAAGTTACATTTCTAGGTCATGTTGTGTCGGCAGAGGGGATTAGGGTGGACCCTCGGAAAATTGAAGCGGTGTTGGATTGGAAGCTGCCTAAGTCTGTGGCAGAAATCTAGAGTTTTCTTGGTCTGGCTGGGTACTACCAAAGGTTTGTTGAGGGATTTTCTTTAATTGCGGCACCATTGACTAAGTTGTTACGGAAAGGGGTACCGTTTATTTGGTCTAGTAAGCAGCAAGAGAGTTTCGAGAAGTTAAAAAGAATTTTAACGGAGGCTCCGGTGTTGATTCAGCCGGAGGCTGGAAAGGAATTCATGATTTACTGTGATGCTTCACACACGGGACTAGGATGCGTGTTGATGCAAGGTGGAAAAGTTATTGCGTACGCATCTCGGCAATTAAGACCGCACGAAGCAAACTATCCCACACATGACTTGGAATTAGCGGCGGTGGTTTTTGCCTTGAAGATTTGGAGGCATTATCTTTACGGGGAGAAATCCATGATTTATACCGATCATAAGAGCTTAAAATACCTGTTTACCCAGAAGGAGTTGAATCTGAGGCAAAGGAGGTGGATCGAGTTGTTAAAGGATTATGACTGCTCGATCGAGTACCATCCGGGTAAAGCCAACATGGTGGCGGATGCTCTAAGTCGTAAGGTAATCTCTAACTTGAGAGCGATGTTTGCTCACCTCAGTTTATACGATGATGGGAGGTTAGTAGCCGAACTCCAAGTGAAACCCTCATGGGTCAGTCGGGTTAAGGAGAAGCAGCAGACTGATGAGTTGCTAAAGGAGAAGTTTCTGGTAGGATCAAGTGACGGATCGAAAGAATTTAGTATTAATGAGGAAGGGCTATTATGTTTTCAAGGGATAGTGTGTATGCCGAAAGATCCTGAGTTGAGGCATAGGATTTTGCAAGAAGCGCATGGTAGTCCATACGCTATACACCCTGAAGGGAGTAAGATGTATCGGGATCTGCGAGAACAGTTTTGGTGGCCGGGCTTAAAACGAGAGGTGACCGAATTTGTGGGGAAGTGTTTGACCTGTCAGCAGGTGAGGCATAACATCAGTTACCATCAGGGTTGTTGCAGCCGGTGAAGATTCCACAATGGAAGTGGGAAAGGATCACAATGGACTTTGTTAGTGGGCTACCCCTCACGCCTACTAAGAAAGATTCGGTTTGGGTGATTGTTGACCGCTTGACGAAGTCTGCTCATTTTATACCGGTACGTGTCAATCACTCTTTGCAGAAATTGGCTAAGCTATACATAGTGGAGGTAGTGAGGTTGCATGGGGTACCTGTATCAATCATATCGGACAGGGACCCTAGGTTCACCTCACGATTTTGGAAGGCGTTGCATCAAGCGTTGGGTGCAGTTGGATTTTGAGACGGCGTTTCATCCTCGACCGATGGGCGATCTGGCGGGTAATTCGAGATCTTAGAGGACATGTTAAGAGGTTGTGTCATTGACTTCGTGGGTAGTTGGGAAGAGTACTTACCGTTGGCGAGTTTGCGTACAACAATAGCTACGATCAAGTATTCGGATGGCGCCCTATTAAGCATTGTGCAGGCGGAGGTGTCGTACACCTACCGTTGGATGGAATTAGGGAACGCCAGATTTTGGGTCCGGAGTTGGTTACCGAGACCGAGGAGAAGGTTGAGTTAATCGGGCTCGATTAAAGGAAGCGTCGACGATGCATGTAAGTCCTATGCCGATCCGAGCGTAAGGACATAGAATTTGCGATGGGTGACAAGGTTTTCTTGAAGGTGTCGCCATGGAAGAAAGTGTTAAGGTTTGGTCGAAAGGGTAAATTAAGTCCCAGTTTATCGGACCATATCAGTGTTGAAACGAGTAGGACCGGTAGCTTATCAGCTAGAGTTACCTTCTGAGCTAAGCCAGATTCATAATGTATTCCACGTCTCTATGTTAAGACGCTATCGTTCGGATCCATCCCATGTAGTGCTGTGGAAGAGATTGAGGTAAGGCGACCTATCGCTGCAGAGGAACCGGTGGAAATTCGGATCGTGATGTCAAAATGCTGCGAAGGAAGACGGTTCCGTTGGTTAAGGTTCTATGGCGGAACCATAGTTACGAGGAGGCTACTTGGGAACCGGAGGAGGCGTCTGGCAAAGCAACACCCTCATCTATTCTGATCAGGTAATTTCGAGGCCGAAATTTCTCTAAGGGGGTAGTACTTTCGGTTCCTTTGGGTTCGACAATCCGGTCTTGCCACTAAGCTACACTACTGTTCGACAGGTACACTTGCCTCAATCGTTGTCGTAGTTAATTTTTAGGCTCGATCATTCTCATTATAAATTTTAAGATTGTGACACACCGATCAAGTTTTTTGGCGCATGTTCTTTGGGAACTAAAATATTAAGAAAGCTCAATTTTTATTACTCTAGCCATATTTTATTTTTGCAATTAGATTTTATTTTTATTTTGCTAATTTTTCTTTTATTTGCTTTTGTAAGGTAATTTTAGTTTATAGAGGGGATGGCACTGAATAACTATCAGTGGCAAGTTATGAGGACAAAGCCAACAAAAGCAGCCGATATCTACAACCTCGATCCACTAACGGCATCAAACCGATTAGAGATGTTAAATAAAAAGATTGATGGTTTGTGTTCTTCGCAGGTACATCCAGTTATGCAGTACGAAACAAGCGGAGGCGTGGCGAATCCTGAGTACCTACCCTACGGATATGGCATGGAGAATGAACAAGTCCACTATATGGTTAACGATTCTAAACCTCAAAATAATTTTTGTAGTGACACTTATAATGCAGGTTGGAGGTACCATCCCAATTTCTCGTGGGATGATCAAAGTAGCCAAAGACCAGAACTTCCTCCAAATTTTCAACAACCACCTCACCAACAGGAAGAGGAGTCAGACCTTGAGGAGATGCTGACAAAATTCATAGCAGCCACAGAAAATCCAAATTTTCAATAACCACATCACCAATAGGAAGAGGAGTCGAACCTTGAGGAGATGTTGACAAAATTCATAGCAGCCACAGAAACACGTTTCCAAAATATAGAAACAAAACTTGAAAAACAGGAAGCATCGACACAGGAGCTCAAGGATCAAATTGGGCAACTTACTAAGTTAGTTTCTGAAATACAATCAGAAAGCTTTACCTAGGGAAAAGGAGCAAATTCAAGCCATAACAACTCAAGATAGTGAAGAGTTAGACGAGCCCAATTTTAGGCAAGAGCCTGTGGTAAGTGAAGGTAAGGTTGAGGTAAGCCATGATTTACTAAACCCGGTAAGTACAGAGTACCAACCTCATGTGCCATACCCCAATACGATAAAGAAAGACCACACAGAGGAACAAGTCGGTAAGTCTCTTAAACTTTCAAAGAAATTTCATATTAACTTGTCGTTTCTTGAAGCTCTTTCGCAGATGCCAGATCCTAGACCTCGTGTCAATAAAGAAGAAATTCATGAGGAACAAAAGCTTCAGATCGATGAACTAGACGAGTGGAAGATACACTTCAAAGAAATACACGAAGCAAAAACGAGGCAACTCTACGAGAAACTTAACAATGGGACAACCCAGCTTAAGATAGGAGATCAGGTACTCAAAATCTTCCCAGATGGAACAATCGAGGTAACTAGTCCTAAAATTAGCACCTTTAAGGTAAACACTACTCGACTTAAACGTTATATCAATAACCGAATAGATCGCATGAGAAAGGATTTTCACCTCCTCAAACCACCCTGATTATGCGAATGAGAGGTAAGTCTAGCTCAAGACTTTAAACGAGCGCTTCTCGGGAGGCAACCCGAGCACTAACCCTACTAATTAGTTTAGTTTTATTTATTTCCATGTTTAGGCGCATGTTTTCCATACTCACACGGCCTTGCACACGACCATGGCCGTGGCCGTGTGGGTACCATAGGTAGGTAGAAGGGGCGTGGCCATAGACGTGTGGCAACAGGACAAATTTTTTCCCAAAACATGGGTTGCATTAAACCCCCTTTCTTCCTTTTTCTTTTCCAGTTGTCTTTCTTCTTTCATTTTCCATTATTTACTTTTATTTTTATTTTTATTTTATTTATTATTTTATTCTTTTTTCTTCATGCCATTTAGATTTAGCTTAGGATACAATAAAATCAGGTCGGCTGCTTCGAGGATTCAAATTCAAACGGTTCAAGGCGTTCCCCCACGTTCACCTCTGCCAATCCTATCCGGTTTCTTTTCATTAACTCCATCCAAAATTCAGGAAGTTTCACTTCCCTCCCTATCTTATGATTTTATTATTTTTCTATCATCTATATTTGTACATTGAGGGCAATGTACATCTTAAGTGTGGGGGGGTTAACTATAGTATTATTTGAAAATCCCCGAATTATGCCTTGTCCTAAAGTAAGTTTCTCATATTATAATTAGAATGAAATTCCTTTGATTTATGATTTTTGTTGATGTGTCTTGGATTAAGTCATTGATAATTGTGCATTGATAATTAAATTCTAAGATACTAGAGAGTCAAGCATGATAAGTCTATTTTTCAGAATTAAAAATTTTCTAGATTATCTACCTGAATTTAAATATTACTTTGAAGTTTGAAATTTACGAGGCTGACATCAAAAACCCATAATTTTTGTGAGATTTTGAGCCTTATAGAGCATATATTATTTTTCTTGCTCACTTTATTGATTATGAGTGTGTCAACATTGATTTGTTATTCTAGAACTTACATCGATTATACTTGTCGAGACCACACTTTTGAATTGATAAACAGAGATGATTAAGGCACCTAGGATTTAACCCACTTACTCCACTAAAAGCCTACCTTCACAATTAACCCCTAGTGAACCCCGTTTAATCCTAACAACCCTTTTTATTGACTCAATCGTTAATATTAACCCAAAACCCTTCGTTTTTGTTATCACCATTCCTTTTAACTACCCTTATATCGAGATTTGATTTGATCGGTTACTTAACTATTTTCTTTATCAGTTGTTAAATTCTATATTATTATTACTTACTTGATTTGTTCTCTAAAGAATGATTTGTTCTCTAAAGAAAAAAAAGTATATTCATTATTAGTTCTATGTTCTATGAGCTCAAAACAGTTAAATTCACATCTTTAGAAGAAGCTCGTGTTATTATTAGTGTTATGAGTTTTCAATTAATGTAATTACTTATATTCAGCTCGTTGTTTCTGGTTAGGTAATTTGTCAAGTCAACATCGATTCTAACCCTTTAATTCGGCCTTTATCCACACCTTAACCCAAGCCCCGTTACAACCCTTGTAAAGACCTTTTGATTTGTGCATCATTTCATATTATCGTGGTGGAGATTTGATTTTCATGCAAGCCTATGGGATTAACTTTTCAGGTTTGACGTTTGAGTGCTTAATTTTGAACCTTAAACACTTTGAGTGATTTGAGTGAATCTTTAGTGAGGATGTCAATTCTTGTAGGTTTTGGATCAGAGGTAATTATTTAGATGAGGGGAAACACCTATGTTTTGTGCTACAAATGTATGACTTAGATTGTTTGAATCTTTAGGACTCTTTGAGTAGAATTATCCATGTATAAATCATCTTTGAATTATGATGAAACATTATTGATGAATATTATAAATCAAGGAAGTTCGTTTTAATTATGAGTTGAGAATTTTGCTTGAGGACAAGCAAAAGCTTAAGTGTGGGGATATTTGATAAACTGAAATAGTAACATATTTTAAACCCACATTTAGCATACTTTTGGGTGATTTAAGCCTTGAATTATGTAATTTGGTGCTCTTAATCATTTGTTTTCATGTTTTATACTCAGGAAAGCACCGGAGGATGAAAAGAATGAGAAACGGGCTTAAAACGGACCAAATAGGCCAATTCACGAAATCAACACGGCTTGGGCCCAAGCAACACAGCCGTGCCTCCCTAATCAGACTTGAACACGGCCTGGCCACGATTCACACGGGCGTGTGCCAAGGGCGTGTCCCTACCGTAGAGAAGAGAAATTTCACTTGGAATAGGATGCTTGGAGGCAAAGAAACACAACCCAAAGTCTATTTAAACATTAACTTCACTCAGATTAGGATACTTGGAGGCCGAGTAAGTGTAATATCCGGGATTTAGGGGTCTTGCATTTTGCATATATGTGTGTGTGTGTGTGTGTGAGTATGCTCTGTGTCTTTGTTTGATTGTGTTTGGGGGCTCAGGAAACCTTGGGGTTAGGTGGAAGCCTTAGTGAAACTTTTGGTTTAAGGTGATTAGGGGGGAGCTAAGAGAGCTAGGCCTTAAGGGGTTTAAGGTTACGTTTAGGGACACAAGAACTCAGTTGGTAAAGTGGCAGGGAGGCGCCACTTAAGGTGCAAGTGGATGACGCCTCGGGAGTGAGAAGGGCCTTGGTTCGAGCAAACCTTGGCAAAAGCATTTTGGCATTTGTTTTTGCGTCAAGGGAGTGAAGAGTTGGATTCGGCTATGGCACTGGAAGGTGGAATTTGGTGAGTCAAATTGTTTTGAATGTGCTTGGCTAGGAGAAGAGATGAGAGTTTGACTCATTCAAACTCATTTGAATGTGGGGAGGGGAGGAAAATGTGGAGGAAAATAAGGGATGTGGAGAGGGGGTGAGAGTTGGCCGACAGTAGGGCTCTTGGGATGGCATTTTCGGTTATGATAGGGGGTAGAGACTGAATTTGCTTAGTGTGGTATTAGGCACCCTTTTTGCGTTTTCTCTCTCTTCCAAAAGCTCATTTGTTTTCTTTCTTTCCCTTTGTGATTGAAAGCCGAATGCACCCATCACCATAGCCAAAATTCCCTAAGCCTTCATCTTTTCATCTCAGTCTCATTTCATCACTTTTCCATCTCTCTTAAATCGAGTTTTCTCTCCATAATTCCCTATAGCCGAACCTCTATTTGAGCCGCACCATCATTATTTTCTTCTTTTGCTTTCTTCAAAACCGATTAGTGCTTTGGCCGAACCTTTTACCCATCATTTTCTTTTATTCTTATCTACACTTTTCTTCTATTCTTTTTCTATCACGTTGATCTCCAAGGGTGGTCATCAAGTCGAATCTTCCAGTGCCGATCATATCGTGAAGGAAAGACTTATTTCGATAGATGGCTTGTAGTGAGGTGCCGTCGGCCATCTTGTTCAATCCCTTCCAATCGACCTCAATAGTGTGGTAAGGGATCTCTCTTGGGTTAAATCTCCCTTTTCTTACTTTGGTTGCCGAAATCAGAGACTTAACTCTGTATTTAGGTGTGTGGCCGAATCTATCTAAGGTCTTGGGTTCGTAACTTTTCTTTGAAGCCAGGGTTAGGAGTAAGAGCCTTCGGGGTTTGATCGAATAAGGTAAGGAGATAGTGATATTCAGCCAAAGGCCATATCTTTTAGCTAAGAAATGTTAGCCGATTCTAACTAGATTTGTTGTAGGAGGTTTCGTGAGGTTAAGGAGAAGCTTGGGATTCGGATCTACTTGTAAGAGTACTCAATTAAGATGAGGTCTTTATCTCGTTTAGATTTTGATTTATCAATTAACCGGGTATTCTGATTAAGTGCTATTCAATGGATGCGAGTACCAGTCGAGGAGAGGAAGGGGTTGTCCCTACCACTAAGTTCAAGAAACGTTTAGTTTTTGCAGTTCGGGATTGGCCACCAAGGTGTGGGCCAGCGTCGGAAAGGGATATGCAGATCACTGTAGTCTCTTCGAGTGAGGACGCTAGGGAAATCGAGAGTGTAGTGCTTCAGGTTATCAGGTGTGTGGTTAATTCGTAGTTTCCCTGTTAATTAATTGGTTGTATGTATTATGTGTGAAATGGCCGAAACAGTGGCTGTGGTGGAATTGTTACCTTTAATGGTATGTCGGTAACCAAGTTAGTCTTTTATTTATGGTGTGGCTATGGATGATTGTTGTGGATACACGTAGCATGCCATATGCCTATATAATCTGTTCATGCATTATTTGGCCATGTCATTATAACATGTTGCATATGCATGGGGTGGTATATATATAGAATGAAGGGACGGGGTGTACATTTATGTACGTGGTTTAGTGTGACCTCGAGCCTCACTTCGTGGATTGATGTTAGCCTTGAGCTACATCGTGGATTGGCGTTGACCATGGGTCATGTTGTGGATTTTGTGATTTAATCACGTGGACGATGGCTAGGCCACTAGGTGGACGGCATTGATTCTTTGAATTGGTGTGTAGCGGTTGGAGGGTCGATTTAGAAATCCCTGGTGTGTGGTGATTTGAATCACAGCAGTGTGTATGAGATGGACACTAGGTGGGTTGGGTACATCTTGCATTATTGCATGCCATGTGGATTTGTGTGGTTTTGGGCCACGCCCATATGCGAAAATTTGTGGGTTAATTACACAACTGAGTCGGTTGGGCCAAGCATTCTCTTATGGCCCAAGCAACACGGCCGTGCCTCCCTAATCAGACCTGAACACGGCCTGGCCACGATTCACACGGGCGTGTGCCAAGGGCGTGTCCCTACCGTGGAGAAGAGAAATTTCACTCGGAATAGGATGCTTGGAGGCAAAGAAACACAATCCAAAGTCTATTTAAACACCCAAGTAAGAACTTCACTCAGATTAGGATACTTGGAGGCCGAGTAAGGCATCTCTAAGCCTATATAAACACCCTAGGGGGCAACTTAAGCGGGGAGTT
Source organism: Gossypium sturtianum (assembly GCA_025698515.1). Taxonomy (NCBI): domain Eukaryota; kingdom Viridiplantae; phylum Streptophyta; class Magnoliopsida; order Malvales; family Malvaceae; genus Gossypium; species Gossypium sturtianum. The sequence continues at coordinate 124,598,884 of CM046953.1, read as the reverse complement.
CGACAGAAACCCTCTGTCGAGGGGAGCCCAAGGCTTTTGTTAGGGGTGTCCAGCTAGGCCAAGGAGCCGAGCCAGAAAGATCAGATTTGTGGAAATTACTCGAAGGATAGCCGGTTGATTCATCTCAAGAAGTTTGGAGTTATACTCAAGACGGAGGATCTCTCTTCAATTCCTTCGGGGTTTTAGAGTTTTCTTATGTTTTGTTTTACTTTTTCTTTTGAGATGTATTTTGTTATCATTATGAACTAAACCCTCAAATACCTGAGGGGGATGAAACTTAGATGAATCTTGTTATCGTTTGCTGAACTATATGATAAATATTTGACTTGTTCTTAATTATGTGTTCTTAATTCTTGTGTTGATATTTCGCGGATATTAATTCAAGTTTGATGTGCTTAGGTGGAGGAGCAAAAGTCCCGCCTAAGAGTAGATCTAGCATAATTAAGCGGAGTTGATCGCACGCCTAGACATAGGGGTGACGAGATTTTTCCAGATTAGGGTGAAACCTAATATGGGATTCCATAGATCGAGTTAATGCAATCTTAGGGGTTTTAATTAGAAAGAGATTTCAATTAATCAACCTAGGATTAGACGTTAGTAGCCTCGACGAAGGTATTAATATAACTTAGGGAATCTTACGGATCAAGTCAAATGAATAAATAAATGCAGTTCAGAGAGTTAGATAACAAGTGAAGTCTAGGTGGATTCTTCCTTGGGTATTGTTTTAATCAATTGGTTTTCCCACAAGTATTTCCCCAATTTCATTCTTTTTGTCTCATTGTCTTTATCTTAGTAGTTAGTTAATTTTCTAGATTAAACCGATTCACTTCAATTTTAAGGCTAAATAATAAAAAGAAGGTTAGTATTAGTACTTTCGGTTCCTTTGGGTTCGACAATCCGGTCTTGCCACTAAGCTATACTACTGTTTGATAGGTACACTTGCCTCAATGGTTGTCATAGTTAGTTTTTAGGCTCGATCATTCTCATTATAAATTTTAAGACTGTGACACACCGATCAACTAGTTTGTGGCTATGGTTGATGATATGCTTATGTCTTGTGTGTTATGCATAAGGAACGGGTGTGGAAAGGTAATGAAATAGTAAGTTCATACATGAAGTGTTAAATGATGAAAAGGGAATGATGAGTTGAATTGATGTTGTTATTTAAGTTAAAGAAAGTAAATACAATGGAAAGTAATGAAATGCAAATGAAAATAAGAAAATCTGAAAGGGTTTAAAGTTTTATAAAATCCTATTATGCTAGGGATGATATGTATATGTGATGCTGTGGATTTATTCACTTTGTGAGTTGTTGAATATGGTTTCATGAATCTTGTGGTATTGATATAGGAATATTCTTGATATGTATAAATTTCATATTTGAAATGGATTGATATGACTAAATTTTATACGAGCTTACTAAGCAATCATTGCTTACGTAGTTGTCTTTCCTTTACTTTTCAGATTATCGGAAGCTCGATCGGGTTGTAAGCTCGTCAGAGATCTATCACACTATCCAGCAATTATATCGGTATTTTTCGATGTCTTGGTTAAGGTTATAATGGCATGTATAGGTGGACCATGTCTAATGTTTAATTTAAGAGTTTGGTATATATGTCATCTTGGTTGATGATTATGGCATGAAATGTTGCCTTGGATTGAGTTACTTAAGGTACTATTGATATCTTGTTGGTATGTGTTAATGTATCTTTAAATGGCCAACTTGGTATGGTTGTTATGTATCAATTATGTTATATTTTGGCATGAAAACAAGTTAATTGAAAATTGTTTAAATATGCACATGTATTGGTGATTTGGTTGATATTATAGCCATTATGTTTTGTCTTGTACTTATGGCGTTTTGAGTGATTGAAATGGTTGTTAGGTTGATATAGGTTTATGGCCTTATGGTGGTTGATTTTGTGATGTTTATGATGCTTAAATGATGGAAGCCGAAATGGTATTTAAAATGTATGTAATGGTATGTTCTTTGACAAGGTTAAATGTGGTCATTTTGGTATATGGAATGTAGTTGACTTATATAGCTAATGGTGCTAATTGTTAAATGATAAATTTGGTACATATGAGTGTGGATTTGATATGTGTACAAAATGGTAAGTTTTGGCTAAACTAAGCATTTAGTTATACATGTATGATTGTTGTGATTTGAGGTGCCCATTGGGCATATTGGTTGTGTGAATATATATACCTTATTAATTTAGCTTGTTGATGCATTATTTGATGCATTTGAATGCTTGATTACATATGGAAAAATTGGTTTTAGGTGTTTGCATGATTGGGGAAGAAACAAGGCTTAGAAATGGCTTATTTTTCGTTTACACGGTCAGAGACACGGGCGTGTGTCTCAGCCGTGTGTGACACACGACCAGGTGACACGGCCGTGTGTCCCCTATAGCTTACTAAGGGTTGCACGCTAGGCATTACACGGCCTAGCACACAACCTGACACACAGTTGTGTGAGGCCATTTCGAAGGATACGCGGCCTGACACACGGATGTGTGGCTTGGCCGTGTGACCCAGGTTAGAGAGTTACACTGGCACGGATACACGGCTGTGTCACACGGGCTGGGACACAGCCGTGTGTCCCTACTTCAAATGTCCACATGGCCTGAGACACGGGTGTGTGTCTCAGCCATGCAAGTCACACGGCCTAGCCACACAACCGTGTGACCCTTGTAGTTTGAAAATTTTCATCTTTTCTTAAAAATTCTAAATGTTTCTGATTTAGTCCCGATTTGTTTCTAATGTATTTTTAGGGCCTCGAGGGCTTTTATAAGGGACAATATGTATGTTATTGATGGAATTTGCAATGATTGATGTTGTGAAGTAAATGATTTATATTTTAAATAGTTTTGAAATGTAAACTCCGGTAATGCTCCGTAACCCTATTCTGGCAATGGATAAGGGTTAAGAATGTTACATTTATTGGTATCAGAGCTACGATTTAGTCGGTTCTCAGACTGAACGTAGCATGTATGAAGTCTAGAAATACATGCCATTATATAACCTGTGATAATGTGATGTCTCCTGACTCTAATGAGATTTGTTTCATTTTAAACAAAGATGCTTTCCAACCGAGCTAATTTCGATAATGCTGGAAGTGATATTCATGTGTATGAGTAAAAAGTTGCTAAGGATGAGTAGAAACTCATAAAGGTATGAATAAATGTTTATAATGTTATGCTATGTGTACATATGAGTGTCAATTTAGAGGCTTTACGATCTCTAACCCCTTACCCTCAAAGTCTTATATAATGGAATTTACAAGAATTACGTTGATTAAGTCCGCAAAAGTGACGCTAAAGAATTCAGTGATTGAATTAGAAATAATGTGGTCAAAGCCGAGAATTGGTTAGCAAGTAAAGACAGTTCTAAAAGAGATATCAAATTTTTCTGAAGATCATTTGGGATACACAACGTCACTGTTAAAGAAGAAGTTATTCACGTGTAATCGACTTATTCAGGTATGGCATCTAAAGAACATATTAACCAGAATTTATTCTAAATTGATTTCTTTAGTGAACAGGATAATGTGGGATTATTGGTGACTTTAGTAGTAAATGGAATAGTGTTGAAATTGTAAAGATATCTGAATGCAACTGTTTTAGTCGAGTATCTTATAGTGATCTCTTCTGGGTATTCTATATGTTCATTTATTCTCAAAAATATATGTAATAGTTCATCATCAGATGTGATTATTATCATAAAAGAATGCTAGCTAACCATAATGTTAGACGAAAGTATTCCTAGGCTGGTTGATTTTTGATCGGCATTGGTCTATCTTTCTTTGGCATTCTATTCCATTATGTTTAGTAGAAAATTTGACAATAAAACTCATATGATGCTATTATTCTGTTTCTACTGGTTTTTGCTCTGCTTTATATATATATATGTAAATTTGTTGTCTCTGTCACAACTGATTCCAATGCATATGAGCGGTGTTCTTTTTCGGGATTTTCTCTAAGGAATCATCGAGCTCTTTATCATTCAATATGGGTTGTATTCTTAGAAATTCAGTATAGCTTCACATCTTGGATTTCATTATCTCGGTTTTCTTATCATTCTTATTGTTTAATCTATCAAACATGGTTCCACTGTAAATCATATTTATTGGCCAGAGATAATTATATCTATTACGGTATGATTCCTGGTGCAATCATGGGAGCATGTTGATACAGATCTCAGGTTTTTTAGAGGTTGTGTTTCAGCACTGGTTGTTACTGGAACTACATTTGGTTTTTCTCTTTTGTTACGAAATGGACTATTGATGTTGAGGTATTGTTCTATCTGTACGGTTGAAATGTCGGTCTTATTATAGCACTATGGTTTTAATTCATCTGATTGTTATGGCTCCGGTATGGTTCAAAGCTTCTATGTTAATAATTGAAATAGCTTTATTATATATCCCCTTTCTAGCTTCTATGAAGGAGTAGGCATCAACAAAAGTGTAGACAGTGGAAGATCGAGCTCAAACTTGTATATTGGTTCTCATTCCTCAGGTAATCTCGATTTATGCCAACGAGTTAAAACGGGATGTTATGTTTCGTTTGAGTTAATACAGTTTGTGGAGATCTTTGATTGGTATTCTCTAAACACATTCAAACATTAATCAACCATTAATTACAACTATATAGCATCCAATCATGAAATTTAACACCTTATCTAATACTAAGCCAATACCTTATCACCTAATATCTATCTAACTAATTCAATTCATTTAAAACATTCACATTCTTATTTAATTCACTAAGTTCATCCATATTTATAGCATCCCATACCATTTCAAACCACATTTAAGTTTATTTACAAGTTATATTCACTTAACCAAATAAATGCACTAACCTTTTAAAACAAAAGTGACATAAACATAGTTTTGTACCGAAATTGACTCAACCTAGGTACATGTCGTATAACCAACAAAAGTAAACTATACAAACATTTGTTGAGTTCAGAATCTTTGACAGGATGCTGAAGTTGATGCTCGGGATCTCGATTGAACCTCACCTGCGAACGGAATACAAAGCGTACGCTGAACGATAAAGCTCAGTGGTAATTCTATAACGCAATCAATATAACAGGTTATTCAAAAGCATTTAAACAATTAAAGTTTAATGTTCAACCAATTCATATACCAAATTGTAATATAACTTAGTGATCAATTCATTTGATTATTTCATATCTTATTTTCTAACACGTATCCAATCATTTTTCTATATGTTTCACATCATACATATTTAATCATCTCCTATTACCATTTATAAACATATAATCATATGTATACTTTTATCAATTTCATATTTCTTTTCATCTTAAAAATTCAATCATTTTCGAGCCTATTGACCCATAAATACTCAGTCGACCCCAGGGCTCGTCTAACCGATTTCCATGATCTTTCACATGCTATCAATCATCAAATATCATATATATGTACCTGTGGCACAATTCTATAACATTTAATAATTTCTAATTATCATCGTAACACCTTATACTCGGCCCAGTCGCCGAGACTAAATATCAGGATGCCACACCACCGTCTCATGCCATACACATTACAAATAAGTTCATTGTTAAAGACGCGTCTTCCATTTTAGCATTTGCACAAGTTTTAAGTAAAATAAATTCCTAATTATCATTAAGACATGCTACACACACTTTGACAGATCATATAATAACATTTAAGCATGCTTAGAACCACTTAGCAAATTTTCCAATACAAGTACATATGTATCGATACTAGCACATATGTATCAATATTTTCCTAGTATGGTATCAATATCGTATGGAAAATCAGTACCAAATCAGCTTATTGTTTCTCGGCTAAAATCAAAAATCAAGTAAATATTGGTACTTTTCAAAAGGTATTGGTAAAATTACCCTAGTATCGATACGCATGGCATGGTATCAATACCAAATTGCCATTCTACCTTCCTGCACGATTAAAAATCACGGAGGTATCGATTATAAAACCTGAATACCAATACCTCTGCTCCAGACCACAAAAATATAGTATACATAAGCATATAATCCATTCTATCATGCATCTATTCAACACGTAACTTTTACCATGTCAAATAATCATCAAAACGGCTAAGATAACAATTCAAAAATGTCAAAAACGTGTCCGAATAGGATTCAACAAACCAACATCAATGTTCATAAAACTGAGCATAATATAAACGTGTAAACCTCTTAAAACTAAAGCAAAAACCAGCAAATAGTCCAAGAACATCATGGAAATAATCAACCATAGTCTACCATATTGTTTTATTCCCTAATAAGTAAATAAATAAATGAACACCTACGAGAATTAACAAGTCTTCCTTGGATCACTCCCTCAGAAAGCAACACCGCCCACACCGAAACATCACTAATATGCTTATGTTGAAAAGAGTGGGTGAGTTTTAACAAGCTCAGTGAATGAGTAGAATAACCACAACACAAACATGCCACCATGCATCCACAAACAACCATATACTCACAATTATGTTTCTATTAAGTCTAGTAACTTATAGAACTTTAACATGCATTATCTGATTGTTCGTTTACATAACATTTACATACTCATTCAAGCATATAACACATAACATATATCCTAGAAATTATGTATCACGTTTAGCACAATCACTTATAAGAATAGTTTGCATAGGAACCGCATACTCATTTAGGAATACATCACATAACACACACATATATATACATACAAGATAATTTGGCACTTGAGTTATGAAACTCATAGTAAACTCTATCATCACACATCAAATACACAGATCTCTATCACACCACATAGACTCATAGAGTCAAACATGTCCCAAAAGTGAAGCATATAGCTAACACTCTCCTTTTTTCCCCTTACATGTCTCGTTGAATGGAGCTTAGCTCACATTACCTTATCCCTCCAAACATGTCCCAGGGCCTCAACGCCTAAAATCACTATACATATAGGTGAGTACTCACAATCCTATGGCATCGCAACTATATCAAACGATTTCAAGATCAGAAGGCCAAAATATCTGAAAACAATCACATATCACTTACCGATTATCCGTGCATTATCACTAAATGTTAGTATCTTTTGGAAAACACTATCACTGTCATAAAACATATATATCATGCATACATTTGCACTTTTCACAATAGTTACCATATCCACATATCACATATTTGAGCTTCTCATCACTATGCACAATTTCATAATCATATAAGCACAAAACAACAAAATAAATATAGATACAAGAAAACTTACACTCGGAATTTAGAGTAGGGGTTTAAGCTACTATTAAATTCCTAAATAACATATGACTCGTGTCTACGAGTAGCGATCCTAAACACTCACCATTTTATACTTTTGTCGAAAAGCCGAAAGCTCAACTAACTCTTCCTTAACTCGTAGCAAGCTCTAATGAGTCCGAGGCTTCACACGTAATAATCATGCAATAAACACAGTCAAATAGCAACCGAGGACTCACTTAAACCAACCAAAACACAAGCCTAAGCTAAGTTCTCATGTAACCAAAACTTTTAACATAACCAACTTTAAATTCAAATGTCATGGTTTATACTCAATGTTTTAGCCTAAAACCAATTTCGTTCATCTTATAATTCACCTATGACTAATTCCCAACCTTTAAACTACAATAAAATACTCAATTCATGGTATTTACTTTTTTTGACATGTTTATGATTATTTTTTGAAAATCCATTTAAAACTCAATAATTATTTAATGAAACTTCAAAGTAAGTTTAGAAACCTTATAATTATAAAAAAAATAATTAAAAAAATACTTTGAAACCACATTTTTAGTTAAAGTCCCGAAATCCACCATTAATGACCCAATTTTGGACTTTTATTTGAAACATGCGATTTGAGGGCTAATTATTTAGTTTTAAGGACTAGATATCATGAAAAACTCATAAGGAATCAAAACATTACCTTTGATTGATGAAAATTGAACTTTTGATGCAAACTCGCAAAAAACCCATTAACTTGAAAATGGTGAAACCAATGGAGTTTTGGGTGTTTTTAAAGAGATTTTATGGATGTTTATGGCTTAGATAATAATAGAAATCAAAGAATCACAGTTTGGGAGTCAGAATTGAGTGGGGAGAGCTAGAAAAATCAATGGGAAGACAAGCACAATGAAAGGAGAAAAACTGATGTGAAAACATGTTGATGGGGGAAGAAATAGGTTCAATTTTAAAAATTGGCTAAACTGCAACATAAATGCTCACAGTTTTGACTCTGTTATAAATCAATCCTTTTTCCAAAATTAATGGTTTAGAAAGCACATTTCCAAAAATTGATTTAACAGCTAAGGTGCCATAGTTGAATAAAATTCTGGTTTACCATGCTATGAAATTCTGAGCATTTTAGAGCTAAAATTCCTAAAATACCCCTAGAACTCCTAGGCCTTATTTTTGGATATTACAATTTTCCCCCTCTAAAAAGAATTTCATCCTCAAAATTACCTAAACTAAACAAATAAGGGTATTGCTGCCTCATCGGCTCTTTAGCTTCCTAATTAGCCTATTCAGTCTTATGGTTGCGCCACAAAACTTTAACCAACAAAACTCTCTTATTACGCAAAACCTTCTCTTCACGAGCTAAAATCTCAACTGGTTCTTTCTCATAAGTAAGATTATCTCGAACTTCAATTTCCTTAATTGGAACTACATGTGATGGATCTAAAAAATACTTCATTAACATAGACACATGAAAAACATCATGAATTCACCCAAGTTCTGGTGGCAACTTGAGACGGTAAGTTACAGACTGATCCTCTCAACAACTTCTTAAGGTCCAATATACCTTGAACTCAATTTATCCTTCCTTCCAAATCTCAAAACTTTCTTCCATGGTGAAACCTTTAAGAATACTTTATCACCAACTTGAAATTTCATATCTCCACGTTTCAAATCCAGATAAGATTTCTGCCTATCAGACACTACTTTCAAATGATCACAAATCAATTTTACCTTCTCCTCAGTCTCACGAACTAAATCTTGTCCAACAACTCGCTTTTCATCCAATTTTGTCCAACACATAGGAGTTCTACACTTCTACAAGACAACGCTTCAAACGATGCCATATGAATACTAGCTTGAAAACTATTGCTGTAAGCGAACTCTCCCAACGGAAAATATCACTCCTAACCACCACTGAACTCAATCACACAGCTTCGTAATATATCTTCCAAAACTTGAATTACCCTTTTTGTAACACCCCAAACCAGGTCTATGCGTTAAGACGAGATTTGGTTTGTCACACCGAACGAACATCCACAATTCTCTAATGATTTAAGTAAAACAGTAATGCAAAACCTTTAGAAATAAGGTTTAATAAAAACTAAGTACAATGATTAAAAATTTATGAATTAAGAAAAATACTTGTTTGAAATCTTATATATATATTAGTCAAAACCTTAACGTAGTTTTAAAAGAATTTGAAAGAAATTGAAAAGTAATTTAGGTGTCCAAATTTGTTATAAAACACAATATTTTTTTTAAGAAAACTTTATAGATTTAACATAAGCCCATATTAAGAGTCTTAAAATAAAATTAAATCTATCCACACATAAAAATCTATAAAAACATAATTAGAGGCCTTATTACATCATACCCAAAATAGTAATTAAAATAAGTAACTTAAATAAAGTTCATAGTTTATAAAACCCAAGCTCGTAGTATGGCCTCCACCAAGTCATCCCAGCCCAAGTCCACATCAATTTCCATTACGAGATGGATAATAAAGCGGGGTGAGTTACAAAGAACTCGATGTGTAACTCACTTACCACCATTATTGGGCCGGACCATCAAGGCATTAATTTGGGCTTGAGCCCAATTACAAATTTTAACAATATAAAATGAAATAAAATATATAAAATGCATGTAAAATGAATTTCCCAACCAAGCCTAATTTCCATCCGCTACACACCCCCGTACCAACCAGCACACCTGTGGGGATCAAGTCAACCCACCCCGCCAAACACACCAATCGTAGGCATTTAGCCTTTTAAATAATATTGTAGTGCACTACCGAACTAGATTGTGACATAGTCACCGAGACTAGAGGCATTAAGCCAAATTTGTGGCGAGCCACCGAACTAGATTCATGGCCACAGGCCTTACTTCTCTTCATCATGTATCCCATCCCATGCAATTATGTATGAATAACAAACTTTAATCATAAATAATTTATCAAGTAACCCATAATACAAATGAGTTTTTAATTAAACTTTTCATTTGGGCCTATTAAAAAAAAATAGTATTTGCTTTGTAAAGCAATCTAGCGAACTTTGGCCCATATTTGAACTAGAAGGTTTTTAGCCCATTTTATCGATCTAGCGTTTTTAGGCCCATTTTGTCGAACTAGCGCTTTTTCGGCCAAATTTATCGATCTAGTAGTTTTTCGACCCAATTTAACAATCTAGCGATCTTTCGGCCCAATTTAATAATCTAGCGATCTTTGGCCCAATTTAACAATCTAGCGATCTTTTGGCCTAATTTAACAATCTAGCGATATTTGGCTCAATTTATCGATCTAGCAATATTTGGCTCAATTTATCGATCTAGCAATATTTCTAGCTCAATTTATCGATCTAGTAATTTTTCGACTTTAACCGTTTTCATGCATTTACACAAAAGTGTTAATTATCACATAATTTTCGATTTTGCCATTTTTACGATTTATCATAATACTTCTTGTTTAGTATCTAACCCGAAAGATAAGTGTGAAGTTACACACCTAGTTATAGTGAGAACTAGACTTTCCGCTCGTCAACACCTATACGTATCACGATAAATTAGAATCACTATATTTTATTAACGAAATCAATCTTAGAAATTAACGATCTAACTTTTACCTCTCAGTTTTGAACTACTTCTACTTGCGGTTTCTCCCGATTGATGGTTCGTTAACCGAATCAAATTCACGAACAAATAATGGTTGGAGAGTACGAACTACTTCAAACAATTGATTCTCCTCGGATGAGCGTCCACAACGGTGGGAAATCCGGATTCTTAAAGCTTGATCCTTTGTTTATACTTAGGGGAATAACGGAACCACCCCTCTTCCGAACACTATTCACCGCCCTTTTCTTCTCTATTTTGATTGTCTTCAAAGACAAAAGATCGTTAATCAATCTAATATTACATCATGAAATATGACTAAGGGTTTAAGGGTGAAATTAAACACCACAAAGATCCTTGTTCCAAAATAAGAGAATCGAGCAAATCGTTCTATGATACTCACGAACACTTGAGTTTAGGTCTTCAACTATCGCACTAAAGTATAACAAATAAAAGCGTTAATAGAATGAGCGTTTATTTCGATCTAAGAAAGCCTTTATACCACTACTATCAAGATTCGGCCATGACAACTATTAACTAACATGAACTAAAAAGAATTCTTACCTATTGTCCACGGTTGAAAAGAGACGATTGAGAAAGATGTTTATGAATAGAGAAAGATTCGGCTATGATTAACCAAAGAAAAGAGAAAATGGTTGGCTATGGCTCACTAACATTCGGCCATGAGAAAATTAATGGAGAAGGTATGAGTGAAAAGAAATAAAATATAAGAGAAGAGATGATGATGATGTTTGGTTTTCAAAGAGGAGAAAAGAGAAAGAAAAGATGTGCTTAGGAGCAAAGTACATTCGGCAATGGAGAAAGAAAGCGAAAAGAAAGGAATGGCCTTTTTGGTACTAGTAATTTCGGCACTATGAAGAGGCACAAAAAGAATACTAAAGTGATGAGCAAAAATGACCAAATGGTCAAAAGAATTAGGCTTACCAAAAGATCAAATTCGGCCAAAGAAAAAGAGGTTGAAAAGAGAATTGCAAACCTTTGCACAAAATGCTAGGAATGACCAAAACAAACTCCTAATCCTAGCCAACTACTAGCATATTCGGCCAACCCCTAGACCACATTGCTGAGTCCAAATTCATGGTCAAATGGCCATGAATTAGTTTCAAAACATTTTCCTTGATATATGCCTTATGTCCCCTTATCTTTCCAAATTTTCTTGATTCCATACTATAAGTTAGCTATTTCCTTATTCCTTTAGTCTACTTACCAAAAATGAAAAGTCCAACCTTACCATATCTATTGCTTGGCCGACACTTGCTATACAAGTGCAAAAATAAAAGTTGTCTAAATGTTATACAAGGGATTGAACCACTCCCCTCATGCAATATCTCATGCGCCAACACCACCTTGCCATTTACTCATCTTATGCTACTTTTTAACACTTAATTTAACTTAAGTGTCAATGCCACTTGCTCCACTTCAATAAATTCTCAAACTAAAAATTATTCCATACCCGAATAATTCTATACTCATCTTCAGGACTATAATAGGCACGAAAAGAAATAAGAAAATTTTCCTTCATAATCTAAACACCAAAACATGCAATAAATCGATACTTGTATTTTAGGGTGTTACACTTTTGGACTAACCATCAATTTGGGGATGATAAGTCATACTGAATTTAAGCTTTGACCCCAACATCTCTTGCAAACTCTTTCAAAACCTCGATGTAAAACACGAATCCCTATCAGAAATAATCGAAACTGGAACTCCATGAAGACGAACAATCTCAGCAATATACAACTTAGCTAACTTCTACAAAGAATAGTTAGTATGCACATCTAAGAAATGCGCACTCTTAGAAAATTGATCAACTATAACCTATACAGAATCTTTCTTCAACGGAGTCCAAGGCAAACCCGAAACAAAATCCATAGTACTCCTTTCCCACTTCCATTCAAGAATCGTAATCAGTTGCATCAAACTCGAAGGAAACTGATGTTTACCTTTCACCTTTTGACAAACCAAACATCGAGTCACAAAATTCGTACCATTACGCTTTAAACTAAGCCACCAATAAACTTCTCTAAGATCATGATACATTTTCCCACTCTGGGATGCATAGTGTATGTAACATCCGAATTAATGGGCCTATGCGTTTAATGTGTATATTTGAGTGTTAGGAGTCCAAGTTGGGCTCGAGTTTGGGCGAGGCCTTGGTTAAATTCTCTGTTTGGGCACTATAGGGTTTAAAAGGTGGTATACGTGTTTAAAATACCAAAGTGGGCTTGTGGCCCAATGTTAGGTGGCGCTGCAAGCGAGCTAGAGGGTGGCGTCACTAGTAGATGGAGAGAGAGCCCAAGTGTTGGCCGCATTGAGCCCATGTATTTGGGCCATTTTGGCAATTAAAGGGGGGCTAGTTGGGACGGCAATGGGGCTAGAAAATAGGTGGATTAAATGACATGGATAATGGGGATAATGAGCTGAAAAAGGAAGGAAGAGGTGGTGTTATCTAGGCTTCTTCTGAAGGTGTGAATGGATTAAGATAGAGGAGAAAAGATAGGAATTATCTGCTGAGTGCAGTATTGGCCGAATTTCAAACTCTTGAGGGAGGAGGCAATCGGTTTTGGCTTGGGCAAGGGTGCCAAAATTTCCCCTATTATTTGATTAGTTATTAGTTATCAGGAAAGGCACTTTCAGTTTGATAGGTAGGTGCCGAAATTCTCTATAAATAGAGGGGCGATCTCTTTAATTCTGACATTTAAACCCCATTCTTTTAAAGCTTTTCTATGCCGAAACCCTCAGCCATTCTCTGCAATCTTTCCTTTTGATTCCTTCAGAAGCCGAAACCCCTCACTTTACACTCTTTTCCATTCTTTTCCTCTTGTACCGATTTCTCTATAAAGCCGAAATCTTCTAGGAGTAGCCAAATCTCCTGTGATAGGGTAAGTGCCAATCTTTTTCTCTTCGCTATTCTCTTTTGGTATTTGGAAGTTAAAGCTGAAAGGCTATTGAGATTGGTAAGGTTGACGTTTGATTAACGGTTTGATGTTTTCTTGTTGGGCAACGTCGGGAATTGAAGTAGATCGTTTAGATCTAAAAGCCAGAAACTACTAGTCTCTGAGTCTCAATCTTCTTCCAGGATTTCAAGGTAAGGGGTTCTCTTTAGATTTCCGTTAGGTTCGTTCATCGTAGTTATAATCTTAGATTTATGATAAGGATTAACAACCATATGTTGTGATGGTAGCAACTGATAAGGTCTTTTAATGGAATCAAATATCGATCAGGCGAAGGAGGGATTGGATCTGTCAAACCAATCCCAAAGTTTAAGAAACGAGTGGTGTCAGCAATTCAGGATTGGCCACCGGGTTGTGGACCGGCCACGAACAACACCTTAGGCGGATAGCGGTTGTGGCGACTCTGACAGCGTCGACATAGAAAGTATCGTTTTTATCGGTAAGCAGTGTGTAGATCTCTAACACACTAGTTATCCGTAATATGTATGTTGTGGGCTAAAAGCCGGAAAGAGGACGTGTGTAGACAATCGAATAAAACCGAAAAGGGTTAGGCAAAGTATGCAGTGCGTAATCATAGAAATCTCTCTATGGGTATCTATACATATGAAAGCTTTGTTCCCTTAAAGATGGTATGATGTCTTCAATTTTTCATGTGTGTATGCTTAGGGTGGGATTATGATAATGAAGGGGAAGAGCATGATAGGTCACTTGGTGATCGGTGGTTAAACCACGAATTCAAATGTTAGGTCACATAGTGATCGGTGGCAAAGCCACACTTTAATGATTCTTGATTAATAGGAATAGGCAGTACGGCTGTCGATATGGTGTGTAGCGGTTGGCGGGTTGATTGTAGAAATCCACGAGGTGTGTTGGGTGAGTGCGGGTTGGTGTGTAGAGGATGGACTTTTAGGATGGGTTGGGCCATTTACCATTCATCATTTAATATGTCTGTGTGATTGTGGCCATAACATATGGGCCAAGGCCCATAATGTGTTTGTGGGCCTCATGTCGTTGTGTGTGTCGGGATTTATACACTGAGTCTTGGTGACTCACCCTTTCATTTTTCTCTACTCTTTTAGATGAGCAGTAGATCGTGGACATGGGAGCTGAGGCAGACTCGAGGGGCCATAACGCCATTTAATTTCTTAAACTATTTCCGGTTTTTCTTTAAGTTTGAATTTGGGACTATTCTTTTGTAATAAGGCCTCCCTAGCTTAGTGTTTTGATTTATATTTGATAGCGTTTACATTTATAAATGTATGTTGAAGCTTTATTTATAAAAAGAAATAAAAATGGGATTTTCAAACAAGTAATTTGTATAGAAGAAAAAAAAATTTTACAAAGGTTTTCTTCAAATAACACTTATTTAACAAATACTTCTACAAATCAACTAAGATTTCAAATCCTTTCAAAGCGAAGTTTTTAAACTTTAAGCCGTAACATACCAGATCCGGTCGTGGCGTTTGGGCGGGTTTGGGGTGTTCTGATGTAAAGATTCTTGTGCGCCTCGATAAGAATCGCTTGCCTGAAATCTACATCATGCAACACACACAACCTACCTCGAAATTTCAAAATACCATCACTATCAACATCAAAATCTCCCTTAATAGCTTGCTCAACCTATCAAATCCTCTTTAACGACTCCCCATCTATAGACTGCTTCTCCTTAATTTGTTCCGACAAGTCAACCTTGTAAGGCCCAATTTTAGCCCGGGGCCCAATAAACAAATTAAAAACAACAAGTTTAGCTTTTTACAAACCCAATTAATAAATTAAATCCCAAGTTAGCCCAAACCCCATTCTGGACCGAAGCCCAATCTACACTAGCCCAAATACAACCCAAACATTAAACCCAATTCAAGCGGACCCTAAACCCAACCTAACCCTAGCCCGATCAGCCCAAATTATCGAAAAAATAGAAACCCTAATGCTAGCCGCATAGTCGTCGCGCCTCCACCTCCACGCCGACACCAGACGCCCGGTGGCCTCGGCCTCCGTACTGCAAGGACAAATAGAAAACAATGGCAAAAATAAACAAAATTGTCTAATCGATTTCGGCTATAAAAAGCCATGAACAAACAATGTATTTTTTTTCACGGAGGTGAAATATCAAATACAAAAAAATAGCAAAAAGAGAGAATCAAACAGATATACTAAGGTGTTTTTATATTTTTCTTTCTTTTTTTTTGAATCATTTTTTACATATTTTTAATAAAAAAATATAAAAGAAAAGGAGGGGGTTTACCTTTTTTTTGTTCCCCAGGGAAGGAGAAATCGAAAGGTTTTCTTACTTTTGCTCGATTTTGGCCGAGATCTCGGTGTTTATAACCTCATAACGAGGTTCTATGCAAAAAAGGGTAAAAAGGGCTCTTTTTTATTTTGCCGGCCACCGTGGACGGTGGCGCCGTCGCCGGCGATCGGCTGTCCACGGTGGCATCGATGACCGGAAATTCGAGGGGAGGGGAGCGTGCTTTGAAAGGTTTTAAAGGTTTATTTTTTTAAATGAGGGATAGACTGATTTTTTTTGAAAAAAAATTGTTTTATAAAGCTTATCAAAACGGCTTCATTTTGATTTAAAACACCAGCGCAAAGCAGCGCCGTTTAGCCCTCAGGCCGATTGCCCAGGCCGCTCCAAGGAGGATCCGTGTGTTTTTAACGGAAGGGCTAATTGCACTTTTAACCCTTACGCTTTTTTATGGTTTTGCAATTAAGTTCTTTTATTTCTAATTTTTACCTAGAATTTTGCTTTGATTTCATTTTAGCCTCGTGTAAAGTGCTGCATTTTGGAGGGCGGGGATATTTTCCCCTTTAGTCCTTCCTTTTTATTTGCGCACTCGATTCGGTCCTTTTTTTTATTTTTAGATTTGCCCCAAACTTTTGTTTTAAGTTCAATTTAGTCCTTTTTTATTTCTGTTGTTTTTTTTGCTATTTTATTAATTTAATATTATTATTATTTTTACTATTATTATTATTGTTATTATCAACATATTATTATTATTAATGTATTATTAATTAACTTTGTTATTATTACTATTATTTCCTTAATATTTATTTACCTAATATTTTTAAATACATTTATTTATTTTATCATTTTATTTCTTATTTATTTATATCCTTCTATATAGTTTTAAAACTTTAGATTTTTTTATTATTAATGTTATCATCATTATTATTAATATTAAGATTTTTTATTTGTGTTACACTATATTTATTTATTTGTTTAGTATTAGTTCTTTGGTTCCAAATTTTTAGTTTTTATTATTATTATTTTTCATTTATTTTGGCTTGTTTATTTTATTTTCGTCCTTTATATTGTCATGCATTAACATATTTATTATTCTGTTACGCGCGTAAGCACCGTAATTCAATTTACATTTTACTATAAAATTATGTTACATTTTACCCGATACATTAAATTTTGTTTTAAAATAAGCAATACTCTGTGTTTTTTTTTTTAAATTTGAAAGGTCGTTCCCTAACTTACGAGGTTTCGACCTTCTCGATAAATCCGAATAAACGAACGTTTTAAAATTTTTTAAAATAATCTCGGGAATTTAAAAAAATCGTGTTCTAACTTACGGAATACGATTTCTTTCTAAAACCGAGATAATCGAATGTCTTTTAAAATAAATAATTTTTTCGGTATTTATTCTCGTTTCGAGATTTAAGATATTGTGTCCTAACTTACGGGACGTAATTCTTTATTCTCGATTAACGTGAAACATGCCCTCTTCTCAGAAAAAATTTCTATTAAGCAATGTTTTAACAAAGGATCGTATTTTAAAACCTCTTCAAATTTTCGATTTTCGACACTAAGACACTAATTAATCAACTAGGTACCAATTTTGGCCGTTACGAGGGTGCTAATCCTTCCTCGTGTGTAACCGACTCCCGAACCCATTTTTCTGAATTTCGTAGACCAAAACTGTTGTTTTAATAAATCAAATCTATTATTAAAATGACCGAATTACGAGGTGACCCGATGACACCTCATCAAAAAAAGGGATTGGTGGCGACTCCCGTGTTTCATTTTTTTTAAAAATAAAAGTCAACCCCGTTTTCAAAAAAAAAAAGGTTTCGACAGCTTGGCGACTCCACTGGGGAGTTGTAAATAAGAGAGTCGAGCCATAAATTGATTAGTTTTTGTCTTTTTCAAAAAATCAAAAATCATTTTAAATTCTGAATGCTCATTGCATTTTATCCGTCATTTCCGTGGTTCTCGTCATAAGATGCTTGCTTTGTTGGTTTAAATCTTTTGATGTGTCTCTGCATTTTCATTGCATAAGTCGGTCAATTTACCCCTTTAAGTGGGAGCGAGAAACTATTCCTTGCGAGGTCTTCACCTCTATATAGGATAGTGGATTGCTTTTGGGATACATCCGTACCTATGTCTTCGTGAGATTTTCATCTCTGTATAGCCATAGGGAAATGTATTCCCCTGAACTGAACTCGGTCCGCATGAGCCTATAATGGGTGAGGATCGAGGAATCTGCCGGTTCAGGTACCTTTACTCTAGAACCAAACCCCATATAGCGAGCCTTGAGAGCCCACCTTAGGTAGAGCCGCGCCAAACTCTAGTGGTCACCCGAGTAGGTGCTCTACTTATTATTCTTTGCTTACTTTAAATTGTGTATAAAATCTTCGACTTGCTTTGTTTTTGCTTTGATTGTAATTGCATGGCATTTTAAAAAAAAAAGGTGTTGATTCACATTCGATTCCTAAATAGATAACTTATCATGGAAAAGGGGTTTCTTGATAAAGTGGAGGATAATGCGACCGTTTGAATTTGGGTTGATACAACGCAGCAAGAGAAAGGTGATAGTCTAACCGAGGGATACGTATCAGAGTTGTGGGATTTCACTCGCATTAGCGTGACTCAGAATAATCTTCAAGAATTAAATGAGATATGGGACCAGTGGAATGATGAGATCAAGCAGCTGTTTTACTGTAACTATGGAGGTTTGCCCTATCTGCTCGATGTGAAGGTGGACAAGCACTTATTTTGAGCCCTCGCCCAGTTCTGGAATCCTTCCTAGAGTTGTTTCACTTTTGGGAAAGTTGATTTGGTACCTACCGTAGAGGAGTATATTGCCTTACTTCAATGCCCGAAGATTCAAGCCGACAAAGCATATTCAAGAGCCGTTAATGTCCCGACCTTTTTGAAGAAATTGATGAGCATCACAGGGATGAGTGAGCAGTGGGTTGCAGCCCGGATCAAGCAAAAAGGAGATAGTAAGTGTATCCCTTGGAAAAACTTGAGGGATCATATTCTAGCACATCCGGATATAAAGAAAAGGGTTGATGTTTTTACTTTGAGTATCTACGGTTTGGTCGTCTTCCCCAAGACATTAGGGCACGTAGATGAGGCAGTCTCGGATCTCTTTGATCGACTTGACAAAAGGGTCACGCCGATTTCTTCGCTTTTAGCCGAAACTTTCAGATCCTTGAAAGCGTGCCAGAGAGCGGGCGAGGGCAGATTTATAGGGTGCGCGCAACTTTTGTTGGCATGGTTTCACAACCATATTTGGAAAGTGGAAAAGGTCTCCTATCGAATCTTCTCCAAAAACTATTCTCCCCTGAAAGAGATAGTGGCTATGCCGAGACGGGATGATATCACAGAGGAAAAGTGGATGATGATTCTCCGAAGTCTGTAAGAAGAAGACATCAAGTGGAGAGCCCCTTGGATGTCCCCCGACGAGATCTTGTATCGATGTGGAGATTTTGATTGGGTTCCCCTGCTTGGGATATGGGGAGCTTTCGGGTATGCTCCCCTACTCGTGTTAAGGCAATACAGGTCAAGACAGTTCACGCCAGCAACACAAGGGTTAGCTCAGTGCGAGTTCGCATACAAGGGAGATAACTACAAAAAGAAAATTCGTGAGATATCGAATGCCTGGAACCAAACTCGTAGAATGAAAAGGTTTGCTACTAATCCAATGACTACCCCTTAGTATGACCGGTGGTGGGGTCAGAGAATCAATGACAACATCCCTACGTCAAATCAAGAAAACATCCGATCAATAGAAGAACACTTGCAGGTGGTCCCGTCGTAGAAATCATCAAGCAGGATTTTGAGAAAAAAGTTGAGAACTAGGAAAAGGATCGAGCAATTAGAGGAAGAGAAAATGTAGTTGTGGTGGATGTCGATGTCTAGAAACTAGAAGCCGAGAAAGCGAGAAAGGGAAAGAATAAGGTGAAGAGGATTTGGACGGTTTGAAGGCGGATTACAAGAAGCTACGTATGTCAATAAGAACCATTTGGTTTGGGTAAAGCGTTTGAGAAATAGCGACAAGAAATCTAAGAAGAAAATACTAGAGCTAATCAATGTGAGAAGAAGTTTAATGATACTCGAGTGCGAGAGAACGCTTTAAAAAAGAGTTTGTTGGAGAGCCAAAATGAAAAGGATAAGCTAAGAGCTCGGGTGGCGAGAGTTAGAAAAGTCAATACATTAGCATCGTAGCCGCAACTCTGTGTCGAATTAAGAGCCAGCCTAAGTAAGATTGAGGAACTAAAAGGGAAGATAGAAGAACTTGAAAGCTGTGCTGCAAAAGCGTGAACTCGGGTTTAACTCACTGGAAGCAAATAATGAGCGGTGGAAAGATCAAACTTCATCAATCTCAAGACCAGTCGGGGATAGGGATTACATCATAGGTGAAGCTTTGGCTTAAGTGCGAGAGGTGGCGAATCATTTACAAACCTTGGCAGATCCGGTGATGTCTGCGAGTTTGAAATATGAGTCGAGTCAGTCGAGGTGAGAGTTAAGCTTGGCTTCTTAAGCAAGTCAAGGCCTTAAGCATTAGGGCAAAGCCATATATGTAATCCCTTTTATGTAAAGAAATTTGTTTTACGGAAAGGTTATTCTAATGAAATTGAATCGAGAATCAATGCCTTTTTCTTTTTTGCATTCTTGCATTCACGCATCAACATTACATTGCATCGTGTGCACTAAAACTCACAAAGAGACTCTAAAATCATGGCAGTTACCTTGGAACATCATTACGGTACACGAAGAAAGACTAAAGCCATGGACCAAAGGTTAGAAAGATTGGAAAAAATACAAAGAGAGATGCAGGACCAACTGCAAATACAGATGCAAGAATAGTTGGCCAAAATCCAACAGGATATGAGGGATCAAATGCTAGAATTCCATAGAAACATGATGAGCCGGTTAACGCAGTTGCTGGCTGGGGGACTAGAAAAAGGAAAGAGCCCTATGATTAATACCGGAGATGACAACGAGGACCCTACTTATCCTCCAGGCTTCACCCCAATGAACACCTAAGTACAACCACAAAGGGTGTTCGTCAACATCAGACCCCAATATTTAGACCGGTACTTCGGCACCGATAAACTTCCCGATGGGTTCAGGCTCCAACTCCGGAGACAATCCAGCAAATCCCGTTGTCCCCAACCTTGATGATATAATGGAAATAGGAAAGGCGAGTGGAGCTCCCAAAGCACTTGGAAGAGCGGATACAAGTGGCTAGAGGAGAAATTCAAGGTTTTGGAAAGCGTTGATTACCATTTTGGAATTGGCGCTAAAGAATTGAGCACTGGTCTCGGATCTAGTACTCCCTCCAAAGTTCAAAATGCCGGAATTTGAAAAATATAATGGGACCAGCTGCCTTGAGGCTCACATTACAATATTCTATCGGAGGATGACCGAATATGTCAGTAACGATCAGTTATTGGTTCACTGTTTCCAAGACTGCTTAACTGGGGCTGCGGCCAAATGGTATAATCAGCTAAATTTTGCCCAAATTAGTTCATGGAAGGACCTGGCATAGGCCTTCATGAAACAATATGGCCACGTGATGTGATATGGCGCCTATGAGAATCACACTACAAAATATGGAGAAAAAGCCAAACGAAAGTTTCAGGCAATATGCTCAAAGGTGGAGGAAGTCGCCATGCAAGTCCAACCGCCGCTGTTGGAAAAAGAAACAACCATGCTCTTTATTAACACCCTGAAGGCACCCTTTATCAATCACATCTTTGGGAAGCACAACTAAAAGTTTCTTGGACATAGTGATGTGGCGAAATGATAGAGAATGCAATAAGGTATGGAAAAATAGAGTAGGGAAAGCACAAAGAGGTCGACCCAAAGAAAAAAGAAAATGAGGAGAATAACGTGAGCACGTATAACGAGGGTTACTCGAAACCGATCATTTGTGAACCAACCGAGAGCGGTAACCACTTGGCCATCAAGGCCCACCGAGACAAGAGTCCAACACAAGGTAAAATACGGAGAAACTCCGGTTTACACCTATTCCAATGAAGTATAGAGAGTTGTACCAAAGTTTGTTCGATGCACATGTTGTATCCCCTTTCTACCTAAAACCAATGCAACCTCATACAGAAGTGGTGCAGCGCAAACACCTAATCCGAATACCATGCGGGAATTACGGAAACTCGAAAGAAAACTACACTGCTTTCAAAAAGTTAGTCAAAAGGCTCATCGAAATGGGCATTGTAAAATTCGATCATCCATCTAGTACAGAAAATCCGTTACCCAACCATGCTGATAAGGGGGTAAATTCGATAGTCGAGAACGCGGGAAAGAAAATCAAGGTAAATATCGCAGAAGTGAAAACCTCGTTGAAAGAAGTTTAGAAAAAAATGGTGGAAAGAGGGTTAATCACACCAGACTCGAGGAACAGTCCCAAGAAGCAAGGAATTATTGTGAGTTCCATGATGAAAAAGATCATGAGGTTCAGAAATGCAGTAAATTCTGGGCCTTAGTACATGGCCTAATGGACAACAAGGAGCTTGAGTTCTTTGAGTATACTGAAGGAGAAGAGGTGTGCGCCTCAGAGGAAGGGTTGACAGAGAAGGTTTATGAGGCCAACCATCCGGTGGTAATCATCTCACAACTAAGAATCAACGAATCCGGAGCAAGAATTGCACCAAGAGTTGTAATCCAGAAACCCGTTACTTTTCCTTATAAAGATAGCAAAAGGGTACCTTGGAACTATGACTGCAATGTGACAATCCCGGGAGAGGTAGGCCCGGTCAGCATGCCAGAAGAAGGACAGGATGTGGGTTTTTATACACGTAGCGGAAGACGTTATGATGCCCCAAATAAAAAAGCCAAACTTGTAAAAGGGAAATCCGTGGTGGTCGAACAAAGGAAAGAGAAGCTAGAACTACCTGTTAACGAGCTGGTAAACGAGAAAGAAGCTAAAGAATTCTTAAAATTCCTGAAGCAAGCGAGTATAGTGTCGTGGAACAACTACACAAGCGAGCCGGCTCGCATATTAGTGCGGCTTTACTCTTAAGCTCGGAGAGACACCGTAACGCACTCATGAAGGTGTTAAATGAAACCTACGTCATTGATGATATTTTGATTACATAAGCTAGACCGTCTCATCAACAACATAAGCACCGATAATTTCATCTTCTTTAATGATGATGAAATACCGCTGGGGGCATGGGATCCACCAAAGCTCTACACATCCCCACCCGCTGCAAGGGGTATACATTACCGGGGGTACGGATTTACAATGGATCGACACTGAATGTATTGTCCCTATCCACATTAAACAGGTTGCCGGTGGACAACTCTCACATGAAGACATGCTAAAACATAGTGAGAGCATTTGATGACACTGAAAGGAAGGTAATGGGAAGGATTAAGATACCTCTCTTGATCGGTCCAAACACATACGAGGTAGACTTCTTAGTGATGGACATCAAGCCTTCTTACAATTGCCTATTGGGAAGGCCTTGGATTCATTCAGTAGGGGCGGTACCATCATCACTGCACCAAAAGCTAAAGTTGGTAATGAAGGGCTAACTGATAACGATAAACGTAGAAGAAGATATTATTGCCTCCGTTACCAGTAATGCGTCATACATAGAGGCTGATGGTGAAGCGATAGAATGTTTCTTTCAGTCACTGGAGTTTGTGAATGCAACCTTCATCATCGAGGGAAGCATGATCCCAATCCCCAAAATATCCAAAGCCATGAGGTTGAGCTTACAACTGGCAGTGGGAAAAGAAGCATCACCTGGAAAGGGACTCAACAAAGCGTCTATAGTAACCAGCCAAACCCAAGAAACTCCGAATCTTAGCTACTGACTTTGGTGTTTTCCAATCCAATACAGCCTCAATCTTCCGAGGATCCACCCTTATTCCTTCGGCTGATACCACATGACCCAAAAAAGTCACTTCCCTTAACCAGAATTCACATTTACTGAATTTGGCATAAAGTTGATTATCTCGAAGTAACTGCAATACAATTCGCAAATGCGAGTCATGCTCCTCTTCATTCCTTGAATATACCAGAATGTCATCTATGAATACCACCACAAACCGGTCTAAATATGGTTGAAAGACCCGGTTCATCATATCCATAAATGCAGCTGGTGTATTGGTCAACCCAAACGGTATCACCAAAAACTCATAATGTCCATAACGAGTTCGGAAAGCCGTCTTGTGAATATCCGCTTCTTTCACCTTAAGATGGTGATAACCTGATCTCAAATCAATTTTGGAGAAAACAGAAGCTCCCTTCAATTGATCAAATAGGTCATCAATTGCCGGCAGAGGGTACCTATTCTTGATCGTCAATTTATTTAATTGCCTGTAGTCAATACACATACGCATTGATCCATCTTTCTTCTTAACAAACAAAACCGGTGCTCCCAACGGAGACACACTCGGTCGAATAAAACCCCGATCCAACAATTCTTGAATTTGAGCTTTAAGCTCGCCTAACTCCTTCGGTGCCATTCTATAAGGAGCAATGGACTTTGGAGCCGTTCCGAGCAAGAGCTCAATACCAAATTCCACTTCACGATGCGGAGGTATGCGGGAAGTTCTTCAGAAATACATCCTGGAAATTCCTTCTCGCTGCTCTCACATCTTCCAGTGACAACTCTTTAGCATCTAAAGCACTAATAAAAGCTAGAAATGCTCCATACCCCTTCCGCATCAACTTTTACGCCTTTTTAACGCAGATACCACATTTGCCAAGTAATTCCTTCGTTCGCCTATCATAACTATTTGTTTATCCTCCACCGTCCTTATTGACATCAAGCTTTTCCAAGCACAATCCAATTTCGCGGTGCTTAACCAACCAATCCATGCCCAAAATGATATCGAACTTCGTGAAAGGCAATTCCATCAAATTCGCCAAAAATATTTCTCCTTGAATTTCTAAGGGCACATCTCTAAGCAGTTTATTTACCAATACCGATCAGTATCTAAAGGACTAATTACCTTCATCTCACTATCGAAAATTTGAGTCTAAATTCAAGTTTCAGATATGGTGCTAGCAACATACGAATGGGTAGAACCAATATCTATCAAAGCAATAACAGGTACATCAAAGATGAAGAACGTGCGATTATCACATCGGTGCATTGCCATCCTCACGGCGTCTAAGCGCATATACCAATCTGGCCGTCTTGCATCCGTGTTGCCTTTAGGACCATTGCCTTGACCAGCTGCACCTTGACCACGTCCGGCCCCATTACCACCACGACTGGTCCACGACCTCTCGGTGGTTCTTTGAATTCCTCTTGCCGGTGGTGCATCGGTGATTACGAGCTTCCCGAGTTGTATCCATTCGGCGAGGGCAATTCCTATATTGATGATCCATCGACCGCATTTATAGCAAGCGGCCGTTTTCTTCCAAAGACTCTCCGAATGCCTTTTCCCACAATCGGCACAATCTCGACTACGATTCACGATTCTGGTGTTCTACCTTGAGTGGTTCATCATTTCGAGGCCTCTTGAAACCTTCTTGAAGAACCAGAATACTTCATATCTCTCTTGCCTCTAGCTCGTTCCCGATTCACGGCGTTCCAAGTTCTTAGCCTCTTTGGCTATCTTGGCCTTTTCCACAAGCGTGGCAAAAGTTCTAACTTGTTGTGGGGCTATCAAAACCCGCAATTCATCGTTCAAGCCATCCTCAAAGCGTACACAACGCTCATGATCCGTTGCCACTATTGTTCGAGCATAGCGACTCAAGCATAAAAACTCGACTTCATATGTCTTGCTGTCTTATTCCCTTGGACCCAGATTCAGAATTCCTTCCTTACGGCATCAACATAACTCGTTCCTACATATTTCCCTTGGAAGGAAACTTTAAAGAATTCCCAATTAACTAATGCGACGGTGCCTTCTCGGATGATAAGCCACCATTGGTATGCTTTCGTCCCTTAACAAAGACACCGCTCCCCTTAGTTTTTGTTCCACGGTGCACTCAAGATCGTCCATAATTCGCTCCATTTGCCTCAAGCCAATATTCAGCGACATTTGGAGCTACACACGAGACACCTCACGAAAACCTCGGCACCACTTGATTTCAATCATTCCGATATCGACCCACGAGTGTTGGCGAGTTCTAGCTCAGTGACCCTTTCAAGGGCTGCGGCATTGCTTGTGTCACCGCATTATCTTCTTCCATATGATCATGTGATCCCGTCTCACTTTCGAGTGACGCAGGTGCATCCATTTCCGGCATATGATCCGGCGCTTCAGTTGCGCCTCTAACACCTCGTCCTCTACCATGGCCACGTCTACCGCGTCCACGACCACGTCCTCTAGTGCTCATAGTGACTAATTCGATTTAATCTGATTAAGAGTTTTATGAATCAGAATACTATTTCAGTGTTTATTAACGATATTTTATGATATGAAAGAGATAGAGTTGTTTTTGCAACCATATCCTATTGTCTCAATCTCTACGATTTTCAACACCTAAAACTAGAAGTTCTAGAGTGTTTCTTATGATCATATCACAATGATAATAAACAATCAATATACAAATACTTACTTGACTTGGCGCGGGATGCTCATGGTGCCATACTACCTTTAAATCAAAAAGTCTAGAAATTTGAACTGTTTCTCAAACAAATATCTTTGTTGAACCCAAACCACAGCCGAGTTTTGAAACTAGCTCTGATACCATTAAATGTAACACCCCAAACCAGGTCTATGCGTTAAGGCGAGATTTGGTTTGTCACACCCAAAACGAACATCCACAATTCTCTAATAATTTAAGTAAAAGCGATAATGCAAAACCTTTAGAAATAAGGTTTAATAAAAACTAAGTACAATGATTAAAAATTTATGAATTAAGAAAAATACTTGTTTGAAATCTTATATATATATTAGTCAAAACCTTAACGTAGTTTTAAAAGAATTTGAAAGAAATTGAAAAGTAATTTAGGTGTCCAAAATTGTTATAAAACACAATATTTTTTTAAGAAAACTTTATAGATTTAACATAAGCCCATATTAAGAGTCTTAAAATAAAATTAAATCCATCCACACATAAAAATCCATAAAAACATAATTAGGCCTTATTACATCATACCCAAAATAGTAATTAAAATAAGTAACTTAAATAAAGTTCATAGTTTATAAAACCCAAGCTCGTAGTATGGCCTCCACCAAGTCATCCCCTGCCCAAGTCCACATCAATTTCCATTACGAGATGGATAATAAAAGCGGGGTGAGTTACAAAGAACTCGATGTGTAACTCACTTACCACCATTATTGGGCGGACCATCAAGGCATTAATTTGGGCTTGAGCCCAATTACAAATTTTAACAATATAAAATGAAATAAAATATATAAAATGCATGTAAAATGAATTTCCCAACCAAGCCTAATTTCCATCCGCTACACACCCCGTACCAACCAAAGACACTGTGGGGATCAAGTCAACCCACCCCGCCAAACACACCAATCGTAGGCATTTAGCCTTTTAAATAAAATTGTAGTGCACTACCGAACTAGATTGTGACATAGTCACCGAACTAGAGGCATTAAGCCAAATTTGTGGCAGAGCCACCGAACTAGATTCATGGCCACAGGCCTTACTTCTCTTCATCATGTATCCCATCCCATGCAATTATGTATGAATAACAAACTTTAATCATAAATAATTTATCAAGTAACCCATAATACAAATGAGTTTTTAATTAAACTTTTCATTTGGGCCTATTAAACAAAATAGTATTTAGCCCGTAAAGCAATCTAGCGAACTTTGGCCCATATTTCGAACTAGAAGGTTTTTGGCCCATTTTATCGATCTAGCAGTTTTTAGGCCCAATTTGTCGAACTAGCAGTTTTTCGGCCAAATTTATCGATCTAGTAGTTTTTCGACCCAATTTAACAATCTAGCAGTCTTTCGGCCCAATTTAACAATCTAGCGATCTTTTCGCCCAATTTAACAATCTAGCGATCTTTCGCCCAATTTAACAATCTAGCGATATTTGGCTCAATTTATTGATCTAGCAATATTTCGGCTCAATTTATCGATCTAGCAATATTTCGGCTCAATTTATCGATCTAGCAATATTTCGGCTCAATTTATCGATCTAGTAATTTTTCCGACTTTAACCGTTTTCATGCATTTACACAAAAGTGTTAATTATCACATAATTTTCGATTTTGCCATTTTTACGATTTATCATAATACTTACTGTTTAGTATCTAACCCGAAAGATAAGTGTGAAGTTACACACCTGGTTATAGTGAGAACTAGACTTTCCGCTTCGTCAACACCCATACGTATCACGATAAATTAGAATCACTATATTTTATTAACGAAATCAATCTTAGAAATTAACGATCTAACTTTTACCCTCGGATTTTCGAACTACTTCTACTTGCGATTTCTCCCGATTGATGGTTCGTTAACCGAATCAAATCCACGAACAAATAATGGTTCGGGAGTACGAACTACTTCAAACAATTGATTCTCCTCGGATGAACGTCCACAACCGGTGGGAAATCCCGGATTCTTTGAAACGATCCATTGTTTATACTTAAGGAATAACGGAACCACCCCTCTTCCGAACACTATTCACCGCCCTTTTCTTCCCTATTTTGATTGTCTTCAAAGACAAAAGATCGTTAATCCAATCTAATATTACATCGAAATATGACTAAGGGTTTAAGGGTGAAATTAAACACCACAAAGATCCTTGTTCCAAAATAAGAGAATCGAGCAAATCGTTCTATGATACTCACGAACACTTGAGTTCCGGTCTTCCACTATCGCACTAAAGTATAACAAATAAAAACGTTAATAGAATGAACGTTTATTTCGATCTAAGAAAGCCTTTATACCACTATCAAGATTCGGCCATGACAACTATTAACTAACATGAACTAAAAAGAATTCTTACCTATTGTCCACGGTTGAAAAGAGATGATTGAGAAAGATGTTTATGAATAGAGAAAGATTCGGCTATGATTAACCAAAGAAAAGAGAAAATGGTTCGGCTATGGTTCATTAACATTCGGCCATGAGAAAATTAATGGAGAAGGTATGAGTGAAAAGAAATAAAATATAAGAGAAGAGATGATGATGATGTTTCGGTTTTCAAAGAGGAGAAAAGAGAAAGAAAAAGATGTGCTTAGGAGCAAAGTACATTCGGCAATGGAGAAAGAAAACGAAAAGAAAGGAATGGCCTTTTTGGTACTAGCAATTTCGGCACTATGAAGAGGCACAAAAAGAATACTAAAGTGATGAGCAAAAATGACCAAATGGTCAAAAGAATTAGGCTTACCAAAAGATCAAATTCGGCCAAAGGAAAAGAGGTTGAAAAGAGAATTGCAAACCTTTGCACAAAATGCTAGGAATGACCAAAACAAACTCCTAATCCTAGCCAACTACTAGCATATTCGGCCAACCCCCCCTAGACCACATTGCCGTCCAAATTCATGGTCAAATGGCCATGAATTAGTTTCTAAAACATTTTCCTTAATATATGCCTTATGTCCCCTTATCTTTCCAAATTTTCTTGATTCCATACTATAAGTTAGCTATTTCCTTATTCCTTTAGTCTACTTACCAAAAATGAAAAGTCCAACCTTACCATATCTATTGCTTGGCTGACACTTGCTATACAAGTGCAAAAATAAAAGTTGTCTAAATGTTATACAAGGGATTCGAACCACTCCCCTCATGCAATATCTCATGCGCCAACACCACCTTGCCATTTACTCATCTTATGCTACTTTTTAACACTTAATTTAACTTAAGTGTCAATGCCACTTGCTCCACTTCAATAAATTCTCAAACTAAAAATTATTCCATACCCGAATAATTCTATACTCTTCTTCAGGACTATAATAGGCACGAAAAGAAATAAGAAAAATTTCCTTCATAATCTAAACACCAAAACATGCAATAAATCGATACTTGAATTTTAGGGTGTTACACTTTTGGACTAACCATCAATTTGGGGATGATAAGTCATACTGAATTTAAGCTTTGACCCCAACATCTCTTGCAAACTCTTTCAAAACCTCGATGTAAAACACGAATCCCTATCAGAAATAATCGAAACTGGAACTCCATGAAGACGAACAATCTCAGCAATATACAACTTAGCTAACTTCTACAAAGAATAGTTAGTATGCACATCTAAGAAATGCGCACTCTTAGAAAATTGATCAACTATAACCTATACAGAATCTTTCTTCAACGGAGTCCAAGGCAAACCCGAAACAAAATCCATAGTACTCCTTTCCCACTTCCATTCAGGAATCGTAATCAGTTGCATCAAACTCGAAGGAAACTGATGTTTACCTTTCACCTTTTGACAAACCAAACATCGAGTCACAAAATTCGTACCATTACGCTTTAAACTAAGCCACCAATAAACTTCTCTAAGATCATGATACATTTTCCCACTACCGGGATGCATAGTGTATGTAACATCCAGAATTAATGGGCCTATGCGTTTAATGTGTAAATTTGAGTGTTAGGAGTCCAAGTTGGGCTCAGGTTTGGGCCGAGGCCTTGGTTAAATTCTCTGTTTGGGCACTATAAGGTT
Source organism: Gossypium sturtianum (assembly GCA_025698515.1). Taxonomy (NCBI): domain Eukaryota; kingdom Viridiplantae; phylum Streptophyta; class Magnoliopsida; order Malvales; family Malvaceae; genus Gossypium; species Gossypium sturtianum. The sequence continues at coordinate 124,568,234 of CM046953.1, read as the reverse complement.
TAAAAGGTGGTATCTGTGTTTAAAATACCAAAGTGGGCTTGTGGCCCAATGTTAGGTGGCGCTGCAAACGAGCTAGAGGGTGGCGTCACTAGTAGATGGAGAGAGAGCCCAAGTGTTGGCCGCATGGAGCCCATGTATTTGGGCCATTTTGGGCAATTAAAGGGGGGCTAGTTGGGACGGCAATGGAGCTAGAAAATAGGTGGATTAAATGACATGGATAATGGGGATAATGAGCTGATAAAGGAAGGAAGAGGTGGTGTTATCTAGGCTTCTTCTGAAGGTGTGAATGGATTAAGATAGAGGAGAAAAGATAGGAATTATCTGCTGAGTGCAGTATTGGCCGAATTTCAAACTCTTGAGGGAGGAGGCAATCGGTTTTGGCTTGGGCAAGGGTGCCAAAATTTCCCCTATATTTGATTAGTTATTAGTTATCAGGAAGGGCACTTTCGGTTTGATAGGTAGGTGCCGAAATTCTCTATAAATAGAGGGGCTATCTCTTCAATTCCGACATTTAAACCCCATTCTTTTAAAGCTTTTCTCTGCCGAAACCCTCAGCCATTCTATGCAATCTTTCCTTGTGATTCCTTCAGAAGCCGAAACCCCTCACTTTACACTCTTTTCCATTCTTTTCCTCTTGTGCCGATTTCTCTATAAAGCCGAAATCTTCTAGGTGTAGCCGAATCTCCTGTGATAGAGTAAGTGCCAATCTTTTTCTCTTCGCTATTCTCTTTCGGTATTTGGAAGTTAAAGCTGAAAGGCTATTGAGATTGGTAAGGTTGACGTTTGATTAACGGTTTGATGTTTTCTTGTTGGGCAACGTCGGGAATTGAAGTAGATCGTTTAGATCTAAAAGCCAGAAACTACTAGTCTCTGAGTCTCAATCTTCTTCTAGGATTTCAAGGGAAGGGGTTCTCTTTAGATTTCCGTTAGGTTCGTTCATCGTAGTTATAATCTTAGATTTATGATAAGGATTAACAACCATATGTTGTGATGGTAGCAACTGATAAGGTCTTTTAATGGAATCAAATATCGATCAGGCGAAGGAGGGGATTGGATCTGTCAAACCAATCCCTAAGTTTAAGAAACGAGTGGTGTCAGCAATTCAGGATTGGCCACCGGGTTGTGGACCGGCTTCTGAACAACACCTTAGGCAGATAGCAGTTGTGTCGGCTACAGACAGCGTCGACATAGAAAGTATCGTTTTATCGGTAAACAGGTGTGTAGATCTCTAACACACTAGTTATCTGTAATATGTATGTTGTGGGCTAAAAAGCCGGAAAGAGGCTGTGTAGACAATTGAATAAAACCCGAAAAGGGTTAGGCAAAGTATGCTAGGTACGTAATCATAGAAATCTCTCTATGGGTATCTATACATATGAAAGCCTGTTCCCTTAAAGATGGTATGATGTCTTCGATTTTTCATGTGTGTATGCATAGGGTGGGATTATGATAATGAAGGGGAAGAGCATGATAGGTCACTTGGTGATCGGTGGTTAAACCACGAATTCAAATGTTAGGTCACATAGTGATCGGTGGCAAAGCCACACTTTAATGATTCCTGATTAATAGGAATAGGCAGTACGGCTGTCGATATGGTGTGTAGCGGTTGGCGGGTTGATTGTAGAAATCCCTGAGGTGTGTTGGCTGGTACGGGTTGGTGTGTAGAGGATGGACTTTTAGGATGGGTTGGGCCATTTACAATTCATCATTTAATATGTCTGTGTGATTGTTGCCATAACATATGGGCCAAGGCCCATAATGTGTTTGTGGGCCTCATGTCGTTGTGTGTTTCGGGATTTATACACTGAGTCTTGGTGACTCACCCTTTCATTTTTCTCTACTCTTTTAGATGAGCAGTAGATCGTGGACATGGGAGCTGAGGCAGACTCGAGGGGCCATCACGCCATTTAATTTCTTAAACTATTTCCGGTTTTTCTTTAAGTTTGAATTTGGGACTATTCTTTTGTAATAAGGCCTCCCTAGCTTAGTGTTTTGATTTATATTTGATGACGTTTACATTTATAAATGTATGTTCGAAGCTTTATTTATAAAAAGAAATAAAAATGGGATTTTCAAACAAGTAATTTGTATAGAAGAAAAAAAAATTTTACAAAGGTTTTCTTCAAATAACACTTATTTAACAAATACTTCTACAAATCAACTAAGATTTCAAATCCTTTCAAAGCAAAGTTTTTAAACTTTAAGCCGTAACATACCAGATCCGGTCGTGGCGTTTGGGCCGGGTTTGGGGTGTTACAGTGTAAGAGTTACTGTGCGCCTCGATAAGAATCGCTTGCCTGAAATCTACATCATGCAACACACACAACCTACCTCGAAATTTCAAAATACCATCACTATCAACATCAAAATCTCCCTTAATAGCTTGCTCAACCTATCAAATCCTCTTTAACGACTCCCCATCTATAGACTGCTTCTCCTTAATTTGTTCCGACAAGTCAACCTTGTAAGGCCCAATTTTAGCCCGGGGCCCAATAAACAAATTAAAAACAACAAGTTTAGCTTTTTTACAAACCCAATTAATAAATTAAATCCCAAGTTAGCCCAAACCCCATTACAGACCCGAAGCCCAATCTACACTAGCCCAAATACAACCCAAACATTAAACCCAATTCAAACAGACCCTAAACCCAACCTAACCCTAGCCCGATACAGCCCAAATTATCAGAAAAAATAGAAACCCTAATGCTAGCCGCATAAGCTGTCGCCGCCTCCACCTCCACGCCAGCACCACCGCCCAGCTGGCCTACGGCCTCCGTACCTGCAAGGACAAATAGCAGAAAACAGCAGCAAAAATAAACAAAATTGTCTAATCGATTTCGGCTATAAAAAGCCATGAACAAACAATGTATTTTTTTTTCCTGGAGGTGAAATATCAAATACAAAAAAAATAGCAAAAAGCAGAGAATCAAACAGATCTACTAAGGTGTTTTTATATTTTTCTTTCTTTTTTTTTGAATCATTTTTTACATATTTTTAATAAAAAAATATAAAAGAAAAGGAGGGGGTTTACCTTTTTTTGTTCGCCAGGGAAGGAGAAATCGAAAGGTTTTCTTACTTTTGCTCGATTTTGGCCGAGATCTCGGTGTTTATAACCTCATAACGAGGTTCTATGCAAAAAAGGGTAAAAAGGGCTCTTTTTTATTTTGCCGGCCACCGTGGACGGTGGCGCCGTCGCCGGCGATCGGCTGTCCACGGTGGCGTCGATGACCAGAAATTCGAGGGGAGGGGAGAGTGCTTTGAAAGGTTTTAAAGGTTTATTTTTTTAAATGAGGGATAGAATGATTTTTTTTGAAAAAAAATTGATTTATAAAGCTTATCAAAACGGCTTCATTTTGATTTAAAACACCAGGCGCAAAACGGCGCCGTTTAGCCCCTCCGACCCGATTGCCCGACCCGCTCCAAGGAGGATCCGTGTGTTTTTAACGGAAGGGCTAATTGCACTTTTAACCCTTACGCTTTTTTATGGTTTTGCAATTAAGTTCTTTTATTTCTAATTTTTACCTAGAATTTTGCTTTGATTTCATTTTAGCCTCGTGTAAAGTGCTGCATTTTGGAGGGCGGGGATATTTTCCCCTTTAGTCCTTCCTTTTTATTTGCGCACTCGATTCGGTCCTTTTTTTTATTTTTAGATTTGCCCCAAACTTTTGTTTTAAGTTCAATTTAGTCCTTTTTTATTTCTGTTGTTTTTTTTTTGCTATTTTATTAATTTAATATTATTATTATTACTATTATTATTATTGTTATTATCAACATATTATTATTATTAATGTATTATTAATTAAATTTGTTATTATTACTATTATTTCCTTAATATTTATTTACCTAATATTTTTAAATACATTTATTTATTTTATCATTTTATTTCTTATTTATTTATATCCTTCTATATAGTTTTAAAACTTTAGATTTTTTTATTATTAATGTTATCATCATTATTATTAATATTAAGATTTTTAATTTGTGTTACACTATATTTATTTATTTGTTTAGTATTAGTTCTTTGGTTCCAAATTTTTAGTTTTTATTATTATTATTATTCATTTATTTTGGCTTGTTTATTTTATTTTCGTCCTTTATATTGTCATGCATTAACATATTTATTATTCTGTTACGCGCGTAAGCACCGTAATTCAATTTGCATTTTACTATAAAATTATGTTACATTTTACCCGATACATTAAATTTTGTTTTAAAATAAGCAATACTCTGTGTTTTTTTTTTAAATTCGAAAGGTCGTTCCCTAACTTACGAGGTTTCGACCTTCTCGATAAATCCGAATAAACGAACGTTTTAAAATTTTTTAAAATAATCTCGGGAATTTAAAAAAATCGTGTTCTAACTTACGGAATACGATTTCTTTCTAAAACCGAGATAATCGAATGTCTTTTAAAATAAATAATTTTTTCGGTATTTATTCTCGTTTCGAGATTTAAGATATTGTGTCCTAACTTACGGGACGTAATTCTTTATTCTCGATTAACGTGAAACATGCCCTCTTCTCAGAAAATTTTTCTATTAAGCAATGTTTTAACAAAGGATCGTATTTTAAAACCTCTTCAAATTTTCAATTTTCGACACTAAGACACTAATTAATCAACTAGGTGCCAATTTTGGCCGTTACGAGGGTGCTAATCCTTCCTCGTGTGTAACCGACTCCCGAACCCATTTTTCTGAATTTCGTAGACCAAAACTGTTGTTTTAATAAATCAAATCTATTATTAAAATGACCGAATTACGAGGTGACCCGATCACACCTCATCAAAAAAAGGGATTGGTGGCGACTCCCGTGTTTCATTTTTTTTAAAAAAAAGTCAACCCCGTTTTCAAAAAAAAAAGGTTTCGACAGCTTGGCGACTCCACTGGGGAGCTGTAAATAAGATAGTCGAGCCATAAATTGATTAGTTTTTGTCTTTTTTCAAAAAATCAAAAATCTGTTTTAAATTTACGAATGCTCATTGCATTTTATCCGTCATTTCTGTGGTTCTCGTCATAAGATGCTTGCTTTGTTGGTTTAAATCTTTTGATGTGTCTCTGCATTTTTCATTGCATAAGTCGGTCAATTTTACCCCTTTAAGTGGGAGCGAGAAACTATTCCTTCGTGAGGTCTTCACCTCTATATAGGATAGTGGATTGCTTTTGGGATACATCCGTACCTATGTCTTCGTGAGATTTTCATCTCTGTATAGCCATAGGGAAATGTATTCCCCTGAACTGAACTCGGTCCGCATGAGCCTATAATGGGTGAGGATCGAGGAATCTGCCGGTTCAGGTACCTTTACTCTAGAACCAAACCCCATATAGCGAGCCTTCAGAGCCCACCTTAGGTAGAGCCGCGCCAAACTCTAGTGGTCACCCGAGTAGGTGCTCTACTTATTATTCTTTACTTACTTTAAATTGTGTATAAAGTACTGACTTGCTTTGTTTTTGCTTTGATTGTAATTGCATGGCATTTTAAAAAAAAAAGGTGTTGATTCACATTCGATTCCTAAATAGATAACTTATCATGGAAAAGGGGTTTCTTGATAAAGTGGAGGATAATGCGACCGTTTGAATTTGGGTTGATACAACGCAGCAAGAGAAAGGTGATAGTCTGACCGAGGGATACGTATCAGAGTTGTGGGATTTCACTCGCATTAGCGTGACTCAGAATAATCTTTAAGAATTAAATGAGATATGGGACCAGTGGAATGATGAGATCAAGCAGCTGTTTTACTGTAACTATGGAGGTTTGCCCTATCTGCTCGATGTGAAGGTGGACAAGCACTTATTTCGAGCCCTCGCCCAGTTCTGGAATCCTTCCTAGAGTTGTTTCACTTTTGGGAAAGTTGATTTGGTACCTACCGTAGAGGAGTATATGGCCTTACTTCATTGCCTGAAGATTCAAGCCGACAAAGCATATTCAAGAGCCGTTAATGTCCCGACCTTTTTGAAGAAATTGATGAGCATCACAGGGATGAGTGAGCAGTGGGTTGCAGCCCGGATCAAGCAAAAAGGAGATAGTAAGTGTATCCCTTGGAAAAACTTGAGGGATCATATTCTAGCACATCCGGATATAAAGAAAAGGGTTGATGTTTTTACTTTGAGTATCTACGGTTTGGTTGTCTTCCCCAAGGCATTAGGGCACGTAGATGAGGCAGTCTCGGATCTCTTTGATCGACTTGACAAAAGGGTCACGCCGATTTCTTCGCTTTTAGCCGAAACTTTCAGATCCTTGAAAGCGTGCCAGAGAGCGAGCGAGGGCAGATTTATAGCGTGCGCGCAACTTTTGTTGGCATGGTTTCACAACCATTTTTGGAAAGTGGAAAAGGTCTCCTATCGAATCTTCTCCAAAAACTATTCTCCCCTGAAAGAGATAGTGGCTACGCCGAGACGGGATGATATCACAGAGGAAAAGTGGATGATGATTCTCCAAAGTCTGTAAGAAGAAGACATCAAGTGGAGAGCCCCTTGGATGGTCCCCGACGAGATCTTGTATCGATGTGGAGATTTTGATTGGGTTCCCCTGCTTGGGATATGGGGAGCTGTCGGGTATGCTCCCCTACTCGTTTTAAGGCAATACAGGTCAAGACAGTTCACGCCAGCAATACAAGGGTTAGCTCAGTGCGAGTTCGCATACAAGGGAGATAACTACAAAAAGAAAGTTCGTGAGATATCGAATGCCTGGAACCAAACTCGTAGAATGAAAAGGTTTGCTGCTAATCCAATGACTACCCCTTAGTATGACCGGTGGTGGGGTCAGAGAATCAATGACAACATCCCTACGTCAAATCAAGAAAACATCCGATCAATAGAAGAACACTTGCAGGTGGTCCCGTCTAAACTAGAAATCATCAAACAGGATTTTGAGAAAAAAAAGTTCAGAACTAGGAAAAAGGATCGAGCAATTAGAGGAAGAGAAAATGTAGTTGTGGTTAGATGTCAATGTCTAGAAACTAGAAGCCGAGAAACTGAGAAAGGGAAAGAATAAGGCTGAAGAGGATTTGGACAGTTTGAAGACGGATTACAAGAAGCTACGTATGTCAATAAGAACCGCTGGTTTGGGTAAAACGTTTGAGAAATAGCGACAAGAAATCTAAGAAGAAAATACTAGAGCTAATCAATGTGAGAAGAAGTTTAATGATACTCGAGTACGAGAGAACGCTTTAAAAAAGAGTTTGTTGGAGAGCCAAAATGAAAAGGATAAGCTAAGAGCTCGGGTGGCAGAGTTAGAAAAGTCAATACATTAGCATCGTAGCCGCAACTCTGTAATCGAATTAAGAGCCAGCCTAAGTAAGATTGAGGAACTAAAAGGGAAGATAGAAGAACTTGAAACTGCGCTGCAAAACTGTGAACTCCGGGTTTAACTACTGGAAGCAAATAATGAGCGGTGGAAAGATCAGCTTCATCAATCTCAAGACCAGGTCAGGGATAGGGATTACATCATAGGTGAAGCTTTGGCTTAAGTGCGAGAGGTGGCGAATCATTTACAAACCTTGGCAGTCCAGGCTGATGTACTGAGTTTGAAATATGAGTCAGAGTCAGGTCGAGGCTGAGAGTTAGCTTGGCTTCTTAAGCAAGTCAAGGCCTTAAGTATTAGGGCAAAGCCATATATGTAATCCCTTTTATGTAAAAAAATTTGTTTTCTGGAAAGGTTATTCTAATGAAATTGAATCAGAATCAATGCCTTTTTCTTTTTTTGCATTCATTGCATTCACGCATCAACATTACATTGCATCGTGTGCACTAAAACTCACAAAGAGACTCTAAAATCATGGCAGTTACCTTGGAACATCATTACGGTACACGAAGAAAGACTAAAGCCATGGACCAAAGGTTAGAAAGATTGGAAAAAATACAAAGAGAGATGCAGGATCAACTGCAAATACAGATGCAAGAATAGTTGGCCAAAATCCAACAGGATATGAGGGATCAAATGCTAGAATTCCATAGAAACATGATGAGCCGGTTAACGCAGTTGCTGGCTAGGGGACTAGAAAAGGGAAAGAGCCCTATGATCAATACCGGAGATGACAACGAGGACCCTGCTTATCCTCCAGGCTTCACCCCAATGAACACCTAAGTACAACCACAAAGGGTGTTCGTCAACATCAGACCCCAATATTTAGACCGGTACTTCGGCACCGATAAACTTCCCGATGGGTTCAGGCTCCAACTCCAGAGACAATCCAGCAAATCCCGTTGTCCCCAACCTTGATGATATAATGGAAATAGGAAAGGCGAGAGTGGAGCTCCCAAAGCACTTGGAAGACAGATACAAGTGGCTAGAGGAGAAATTCAAGGTTTTGGAAAGCGTTGATTACCATTTTGGAATTGACGCTAAAGAATTGAGCCTGGTCTCAGATCTAGTACTCCCTCCAAAGTTCAAAATGCCGAAATTTGAAAAATATAATGGGACCAGCTGCCTTGAGGCTCACATTACAATATTCTATCGGAGGATGACCGAATATGTCAGTAACGATCAGTTATTGGTTCATCGTTTTCAAGATCGCTTAATCAAATGAAATTTGCGGCCAAATGGTATAATCAGCTAAATTTTGCCCAAATTAGTTCATGGAAGGACCTGGCATAGGCCTTCATGAAACAATATGGCCACGTGACAGATATGGCGCCTAACAGAATCACACTACAAAATATGGAGAAAAAGCCAAACGAAAGTTTCAGGCAATATGCTCAAAGGTGGAAGGAAGTCGCCATGCAAGTCCAACCGCCGCTGCTGGAAAAAGAAACAACCATGCTCTTTATTAACACCCTGAAGGCACCCTTTATCAATCACATGCTGGGAAGCGCAACTAAAAGTTTCTTGGACATAGTGATGTCTGGCGAAATGATAGAGAATGCAATAAGGTATGGAAAAATAGAGGCCGGGGAAAGCACAAAGAGGTCGACCCAAAGAAAAAGAGAAAATGAGGAGAATAACGTGAGCACGTATAACAGGGGTTACTCGAAACCAGTCACTGTGAACCAACCGAGAACGGTAACCACTGGCCATCAAGGCCCACCGAGACAAGAGTCCAACACAAGGTAAAATACGGAGAAACTCCAGTTTACACCTATTCCAATGAAGTATAGAGAGTTGTACCAAAGTTTGTTCGATGCACATGTTGTATCCCCTTTCTACCTAAAACCAATGCAACCCTCATACCCGAAGTGGTACGACGCAAACACCTAATCCGAATACCATGTGGGAATTACGGGAAACTCGAAAGAAAACTACACTGCTTTCAAAAAGTTAGTCAAAAGGCTCATCGAAATGGGCATTGTAAAATTCGATCATCCATCTGGTACAGAAAATCCGCTACCCAACCATGCTGATAAGGGGGTAAATTCGATAGTCGAGAATGCGGGAAAGAAAATCAAGGTAAATATCGCAGAAGTGAAAACCTCGTTGAAAGAAGTTTAGAAAAAAATGGTGGAAAGGGGATTAATCACACCAGACTCGAGGAACAGGTCCCAAGAAGCAAGGAATTATTGTGAGTTCCATGATGAAAAAGATCATGAGGTTCAGAAATGCAGTAAATTCTGGGCCTTAGTACATGGCCTAATGGACAACAAGGAGCTTGAGTTCTTTGAGTATACTGAAGGAGAAGAGGTGTGCGCCTCAGAGGAAGGGTTGACAGAGAAGGTTTATGAGGCCAACCATCCGGTGGTAATCATCTCACAACTAAGAATCAACGAATCCGGAGCAAGAATTGCACCAAGAGTTGTAATCCAGAAACCCGTTACTTTTCCTTATAAAGATAGCAAAAGGGTACCTTGGAACTATGACTGCAATGTGACAATCTCGGGAGAGGTAGGCCCGGTCAGCATGCCAGAAGAAGGACAGGATGTGGGTTTTTATACACGTAGCGGAAGACATTATGATGCCCCAAATACAAAAGCCAAACTTGTAAAAGGGAAATTCGTGGTGGTCGAACAAAGGAAAGAGAAGCTAGAACTACCTGTTAACGAGCTGGTAAACGAGAAAGAAGCTAAAGAATTCTTAAAATTCCTGAAGCAAGCGAGTATAGTGTCGTGGAACAACTACACAAGCAGCCAGCTCGCATATTGGTACTGGCTTTACTCTTAAGCTCGGAGACACACCGTAACGCACTCATGAAGGTGTTAAATGAAACCTACGTCACTGATGATATTTCAGTACATAAGCTAGACCGTCTCATCAACAACATAAGCACCAATAATTTCATCTTCTTTAATGATGATGAAATACCGCTGGGGGCATGGGATCCACCAAAGCTCTACACACCCCCACCCGCTGCAAGGGGTATACATTACCGGGGGTACGAATTTACAATGGATCGACACTGAATGTATTGTCCCTATCCACATTAAACAGGTTGCCGGTGGACAACTCTCATATGAAGACATGCTAAAACATAGTGAGAGCATTTGACGACACTGAAAGGAAGGTAATGGGAAGGATTAAGATACCTCTCTTGATCGGTCCAAACACATACGAGGTAGACTTCTTAGTGATGGACATCAAGCCTTCTTACAATTGCCTATTGGGAAGGCCTTGGATTCATTCAGTAGGGGCGGTACCATCATCACTGCACCAAAAGCTAAAGTTAGTAATGAAGGGCTAACTGATAACGATAAACGCAGAAGAAGATATTATTGCCTCCGTTACCAGTAATGCGTCATACATAGAGGCTGATGGTGAAGCGATAGAATGTTTCTTTCAGTCACTGGAGTTTGTGAACGCAACCTTCATCATCGAGGGAAGCATGATCCCAATCCCCAAAATATCCAAAGCCATGAGGATGAGCTTACAACTGGCAGTGGGAAAAGAAGCATCACCTGGAAAGGGACTCGAAAAATACCTCCATGGACGGGTCGAAGTACCAATCTTGGCTGATAAACGGGATCGCTTTGGCTTGGGGTATAAGCCAGATGGGAAGCAAAGGAAGAAGGAGTTGGAGAGGAAGCAAGACTGAAGGAGAGCGTGATTAAGCGGGGTAGAGGTCCAATGGGAACCAATGGCCTTCCCCCATATATCCAGAACATTCATGTCAGGAGGAATTATTCACTCTGAACGGAAGATGACAAGGAAAGAAATTGCTGAAGATATGATGGGAAATCTGAGCATCAACACCATATCTGAAGACGAAAGGGTGGAAGAAAACTTGTCGGGCATCCGTCCTTATGAGCCTGGAAGTGTTCTGAACAACTGGACTGCGGAAGAGATTCCTGTAGTTTTTAGAGCTGATTCAGAGTAATGTTCAAAACACGCTTGTTGCTTTAAGCCTAGAAGCAATAAGAATCCATTTGTGAAATAGGCTCATGTCCAACATCTTTATTTCAATAAAAAATGCATTTTTTTGTATCACTCTAAGCAAATATTCTTTTATTCTTCCATTTCATTCATAATCACACCATACAAATAGCTATTCTTAGATTTATTTATTCTTTGGATATTCCTTCGTGCCCACACCAGGTCCCCAAATATCAACGACATGAGCGACGCTGCTACTGACCCAGAATCTCCTTTTGAGCGAGACATGTGTCTAGAGGGATCTCAGGATTTTGAAGATGATAGAGATTATAGTTTTTTAAGGATGGTAGAACAAGAAGAGAAACAGATTCTACCTCACAAAGAGACAGTAGAGATGGTGACCTTGGAAGAAGGAAAAAAAGTGAAAACTGGAATTGGTATAGCCGAAGAAATAAAACGAGACCTCATTGAATTACTTCAAGAATTCAAAGATGTCTTCGCATGGTCATACCAATATATGCCCGGGTTAAGCACTGATATTGTGTAACAGTCCGATTTGTACCCTAGTCAAAACAGTGGTTTCGGGACCACAAATCTGAGTCAGTATAATATTTTAATATTATTTTTTGTAAGTATGTGCTAAATTTCTGTGTGTTAATTCGTCTGTTTGTGCGCTTAATTTGATAAAAGGATTAAATCGCATAATGTTTAAAAGTGACTTTTCATTTGAATAATGATCAAATTGATGTGGCTTTATTATTGTGAAGTCCTTAAAGGGCAAATAGCCCATTTTTACTTATAGTGGACAGCAACATGCAAAGTCATTTTATGCTTTTATATGTTTATTTTATAAATTAGTGTTATATGATATTTTATATTATAATAAAAGAAAATGCATTAAACAAAGCCATTTCTCATCATCTTGGCCGAAAATATCAAAGAAAAGAAAGAAGAAAACCTAAGCTAGGTTCGACCTTGTCCTTCTTAATTCAGGTATGATTTGGCTTTATAATTTGATGATTTTTATGTTTTAGAGATTGTTGCTTAGTCTACTATCAAGCCCATGTCTCAATTTTGTGTATTGATGATGTTTGTGTGATATGCCATTGATGATATGTTGAGTTTTGTGATGATTTAAAGTGTTAAATGAAAGATTTGAGCTAGATGAACATACTTTGTTCTTGAATTTTTGATGGATTTAGCTAATTAGGGCTAAATTGAGAAAATAGTAACTTGAAGGACTAAATTGCAAATTTGATGGAAAATATGGGCTTGTATGATATGTATGAACATTCGGCTAAGCATGGTTAAAAGATGATCTTGTGAATTTGATGTTTTGAGAAAAATGGACTAAATTGATAAATTGTGCAAATGTGAGGGTTAATTTGCAAATAGCCCTAAATGTGTGTCCTTGGATTGAATTGAATGAGTTAGTGAATAAAAGATTTAATTCTGAATATGTATAAATCAAGAACCGAGGAAAACAGACTTAGATCGCGGGAAAGCAAAAGTAACCGAGTAGCCGTTTCTATTTTCGATAAATCAAATCCGAGGTAAGTCATATTACAAATAAGTGTAATCGTATTGAGTTGAGCATATTTATATGCTTATAGTTGAAAATGAATGCTTATGAAATGTTATCTAAATGATTTCTGAGATAAGATTGACTTAGCGACAATGTTCGAGAAGTCCCGTACGAACCTAGGAATCCATAGGTATCTGTTCTGTTTTTATCATATAATACCACGTCCGGGACGTTGGCGTTGATTTGACATTCGTGTAAGACCCACGTCTGGGACGTTGGCATCGATATTATCTTTTCGTGTAAGACCATGTCTGGGACGTTGGCATCGATATGAGCTTTTCGTGTAAGACCACGTCTGGGACGTTGGCATCGATATGAGCTTTTTCGTGTAAGACCACGTCTAGGACATTGGCATCGATATGAGCTTTTTATGTAAGACCACGTCTGGGACGTTGGCATCGATATGAGCTTTACGTGTAAGACCATGTCTGGGACATCGGCATCATATTGATTCGTATAAGACCCTATCTGGGACAGTGGCATTGATATTTGAGTACATGTAAGACCTCGTCTGGGACGTTCGCATTGTACGATCATTCTGAGTTTTCAAGTAACCTATTAGATTCCAAACGGTTCAACGGGCAAATCCGAGCTATAAAGGATTACGTGAATGTATATTCGTTTCAGGTACGTTTGGTATGTACACTAAGTGTGTATAGAAGGTAAGTACCTATATGACTTTGATTTGAAGAAAAGTGTGTTTGAATATGAGAATGTGAATGAGATGCAAGAATGGTTATGAAAGAGCTATGTATAAGTTTTATATGATTCTTGAATTGATGAATGTGGCAAATATGGTCATGAATATGGACCAAAACATATATGTGAGAAATTTGCTATGAATATGAATTGTACCAATGTTTCTACATGTTTATATGCTCTACATATTGAGTTTGTTTGTATTTATGACTTACTAAGCTTTTTGAAAGCTTACTCTGTGTGTGTGTTTTCTCTGTTTTATAGGTCGTTTACTGACCATGAAGGCTCGGGACCGTCAAGGATAAATCATCACACTACTAAACTCATTTTTGGTACACTTTGGATATGTATATAGCTTGATATGGCATGTATAGGCTAGTATTTGATATGAGTTTGTTATATGAACTTAGCCATGTGATTTGGCTAGCCATGGGTTAAGAATTTGCCTGAATGTATGTGATATATGAAGTATGTTTTTGGCATGGTTAGTTGATGCATGAAATGGTCAAGTTTTGATTAAGCAAAGGAATGAATTATGCTTGTGATGAGATAAGTTTTAGCCTTGTAATTTGGATGGTTATTTTGGTATGATTTTGGTTGTCAAATAGGCATGAGATGTCTTGATGATTTTACTTGTAGGTATGACCCATTGGGTGACATTTTGGCCTTGCAAATGGCCTATAATGTCACACGATTGTGGCACACGAGCGTGCCTAATGACCGTGGGGCTAAGTCAGTAGCTAGCCTAATAGCACACGGCCAAGACACACGGGCGTGTCTAGTAGCCGTGTGAGAAAGTCAGTATGAGGTAAGATTTGACCACGGGGAGGACACACAGGGGTGTCCAGTAGCCGTGGGAGGCACACGACTTGCCTACACGGGCGTGTAACCCCTGAAACTTAGAAAAGTTTTAAATTCTTCGTGAAATTTTGTATGTGTTCCAGTTTAGTCCCGAACCGGTTTATAAGCATGTTTTAGGTCTCGTTGATCGTATTAAGGGACATTATGTTTTAGATTGATGGATGAATGTATGAACTTCTTAAAATGTTTCTGATCTATCCGGTAACGCCTTTAACCCTAATCCGACGACGAATACGGGTTAGGGGTGTTACATTTGGTTGGTATCATAGCTACGGTTTAGTCGATTCTCGGACTAAAGTAGCGTGTCAGAGTCTAGCTATACATGCCATATTTCTGAATTGTGATAGTGTGATGAATCCTGACGTATAAATGTGATTTTCGTATAGTAATGGATCCCGAAAGAGCCGTAGCTGACGACGTAGAAAGTAATGCGCCTGCTCCCGCTCAAGGCACAGCGCCCTCTGATCCAAGACCGGCTACTAGCGGTCAAGGGGAAGAAGCTAAACAAGCTTTCTTCCAGATGATGAGTGAATGGTTCACTCAATTCGTAAAGAATAACCTGACTATTTCACAACCCCCACCCCTAGTTAATCCCCCTCATACTACAGTTGTGCCTCCGGTGATGGGTATAAATATGTTGAACAAGCCTTCGGTTGACAAAATTCGCAAATACGGAGCTGAAGAATTTAGGGCTACTAATGATGATAATGCTAAAAAGGCCGAATTCTGGTTAGAAAATACTATCCGGGTATTCGATGAGATGTCTTTGACTCCGGAAGAATGCATAAAATGTGTTGTATCTTTGCTTCGAGATGTGGCTTATCAGTGGTGGAAAACTTTGATCTCTGTTGTTCCAAAGGAACGGGTGACATGGGATTTCTTTCAGATCGAGTTCCGAAAGAAATATATTAGTGAGAGATTCATTGATCAGAAACGAAAGGAATTTCTGGAATTGAAACAAGGCCGTATGACTGTGGCGGAATATGAATGAGAGTTTGTCAGACTGAGTCAATATGCTCGTGAATGTGTATCATCTGAAGTAATAATGTGCAAAAGGTTTGAAGATGGGCTTAATGAAGACATCCGTTTACTAATTGGGATTTTAGAGATAAAAGAGTTTGTTGTACTCCTTGATCGAGCGTGCAAAGCTGAAGCACTCGGGAAAGACAAAAAGAAAGCTGAGTCAGAAGCCCGAGAAGTGAGAAAGAGATTTCAGAGTAGATCATTTCAATCTGCTTCAAAGAGAATTAGAGATGATCAAAGCCGTTCGAGAGTTAATTTGGGATATTCAAATAGAAATCGAGATAGATCACAATTGAGTTTTAAAGCTCCAGCAACTTCATTGGCAAGTGTTGGGAATGTATGATCTGAGAAACCAGAGTGTAAGCATTGTGGGAAAAGACATCCGGGAAGCTGTAGAATGAATGACAAAGCTTGTTTCAGATGTGGATCACTTGATAATTTTATCCGTGATTGCCCCGAGTCCGTCGAGCACGAGAATGTTCAAAATCGAGATCGATAATGCACACCGTGAGAGGTAGACCTTGAAGAATGTAAGAAATGTCGGTGGTAGTCGAGAACTACGGGAGAGATCGCATGAGATCGAAGCTAGGCGCCGCCAGAGCGTATGCTATTCGAGCTCGTGAGGAAGCTTCTTCACGGATGTTATAACGGGTACTTTTACACTTTATGATACTTCGTGATTGCATTGATAGACCACAGTTCTACGCGATTCGTATATATGCATGAATTTAGTGTTGGTGAAGACTTTGCTGTAGAATCTCTCGAGTTTGTTAAAAAGTATCGAACCCCTTAGGTAAAAGTGTCTGGTTGACAAAGTATGCAAGAACTATCCATTAATGTTTGAGATATTTGTTTCCCTACCGATTTGATGCTTTTGCCATTTGATGAGTTTGACATCATTCAGGTATGGATGGTTGTTTTCGCATGATGCTATTGTGAATTGTAAAGAAAGACTATTGATTTGAGATGTCCGAATAGACGAAATTATGCGGATTGAATCTAATGATTTGAATGGTTTTTACTCTTTGTGATATCTGTATTGAAAGCTCAAAGTTATGTGAAAAAGGGTTATGAGGCATATTTTGCTTATGTGATTGATTCGAAAGTGTATGAGAAGAAAGTTGAATCAGTGCCTATTGTCTGTGAGTTTTCTGATGTATTCCCTGAAGAGTTACCGGGTTTGCCTCCGATACGTGAAGCTGAGTTTGGTATTGAATTGTTACCTAGTACTACACCTATATCGATAGCTCCGTATAGAATGGCACCAACAGAGTTGAAAGAGTTAAAGTCACAGTTGCAAGAATTGACCGATAGAGGGTTTGTTAGACCGAGTTTCTCACCTTGGGGTGCTCCTATTCTGTTTGTGAAAAAGAAAGATGGCACGATGAGAATGTGCATTGACTACCGTCAGTTGAACAAAGTGACCATAAAGAACAAATATCCGTTGCCCAGGATTGATGATTTATTTGATCAGTTAAAAGGAGCTACTGTATTTTCCAAGATTGATCTGAGATCGGGATATTATCAGTTGAGAGTGAAAGATTCAGATATTTCGAAAACTGCCTTCAGAACGAGGTACGGGCATTATGAGTTTGTAGTTATGCCATTTGGACTAACAAATGCTTCTGCTGTTTTTATGGATTTGATGAACAGAATTTTCAGACCGTATCTAGATCAATTTGTTGTTGTATTCATTGATGACATTCTGATTTATTCTCGTGATGAGACTGAACATGCTGAGCATCTGAGAATTGTGTTGCAAACTCTGAGAGGAAAGCAGTTGTATGCGAAATTCAGCAAATGTGAATTCTGGTTAGATGAGGTTAGTTTTCTGGGGCATATTGTGTCAGCTTCTGGGATTCGAGTTTATCCGAGCAATATTTCTGCTATTCTGGATTGGAAACCTCCGAGAAATGTATCTGAAGTCCGTAGCTTTCTGGGCCTCGCTGGGTATTACCGTCGATTTGTGAAAGGATTTTCAGTGATAGCTACTCCGTTGACTAGATTGCTTCAGAAAGATGTTAGATTTGAATGGTCGAACAAATGCCAGAAAAGTTTTGATCAGTTGAAAACTCTGTTAACTGAAGCTCCAGTTTTGGTACAGCCAGAATCAGGTAAAGAATTTGTTATATACAGTGATGCTTCGTTGAATGGTCTGGGATGTGTTTTGATGCAGGAAGGCAAAGTTGTAGCTTATGCTTCGAGACAATTGAAGCCTCATGAAAAGAACTATCCAACACACGATCTTGAGCTAGCTGCAATTGTGTTCGCACTAAATATCTGGCGCCATTATTTGTATGGTGAGAAATGTCATGTATTTTCAGATCATAAAAGTTTGAAATATCTGATGACTCAGAAAGATTTGAACCTGCGTCAAAGAAGATGGCTAGGGCTGTTAAAAGATTATGAACTTGTGATAGATTATCATCCGAGTAAAGCAAACATTATTGTCGATGCATTGAGTAGAAAATCATTGGTTGCACTATGTGCTTTGAATGCTCAGTTAGATTTGTCTGATGATAGCTTTGTGATAGCTAAATTAAAGGGTAAACCGTTGTTTATACAGCAGATATGTGATGCTCAGAAATCTGATAATGAATTGATAGTGAAACGAGCTCAGTGTGATTCGAATTATGAATCTGAATTTTGAGTTGTTGATGATTGCTTGAGATTCTGAGATCGTATATGTGTTCCAAGAAATCCAGAGTTGATTCAGTTGATTTTGAGTGAAGCACATAATAGTCATCTATCTGTTCATCCGGGGAGTACTAAAATGTACCATGATTTTAGACGACACTATTGGTGGTCTGGTATGAAGCGTGATATTTCTGACTTTGTTTCAAAATGTTTAATCTGTCAGCAAGTTAAAGCTGAACATCAAGTTCCGTCTGGGTTGCTACAACCGATCCTGATTCCTGAGTGGAAATGGGATAGAGTAACAATGGGTTTTGTTTCTGGTTTGCCTCAGACTCCGAGGAAGAAAGATGCGATATGGGTCGTAGTTGATCGATTGACGAAATCTGCCCATTTTATTCCGGTAAGATCTGACTATTCACTTGATAGATTAGCCGAGCTTTATATTTCTGAGATTGTTAGATTGCACGGGGTACCACTATCTATTGTGTCAGATAGGGACCCGAGATTTACATCGAGGTTCTGGAAGAAATTGCAAGAAGTTTTAGGCACGAAACTGCATTTCAGTACAGCTTTTAATCCGCAAACAGACAGTCAATCCGAGTGAATTTTTCAAATTCTTGAAGATATGTTAAGATGTTGTATACTTGAGTTTAATGGTTCGTGGGAACAGTGTTTTCCATTGATTGAATTTGCATACAATAATAGTTTTCAGTCGAGCATCAAAATGGGACCATATGAAGCTTTGTACGGACGTAAATGTCGTACACCTCTGTATTGGACTGAGCTCAGTGAAAATAAGCTACACGGGGTCGATTTGGTAAAAGATTCAGAACAGAAAGTGAAATTGGTCCGAGATTGTTTGAAAGTAGCATCTGATCGTCAGAAGTCTTATGCGGACTTAAAACGAAAAGATATAGAATTTAAGATCGACGACAAAGTGTTTCTGACAGTGTCACCATGGAAGAAAGTACTTCGTTTCGGACGTAAAGGCAAGTTGAATCCGAGGTTCATTGGACCGTATGAGATCATTTATTGAGTTGAACCTATTGCATATCGATTGTTATTGCCTTCTGAGCTAGAAAAGATACATAACGTATTCCATGTCTCAATGCTCCGTAGATATCGATCCGATCCGTCGCATGTGATTGCCCCATCTGAAATTGAAATCCGATCTGATATGACATATGAAGAGGAACTGATTCGAATCTTAGCTCGTGAAGTAAAAGAGTTGAGAAACAAGAAAATAGCGTTAGTGAAAGTATTATGGCATTGACACGGTATAGAAGAGGCTACATGGGAGTCTGAAGATTCAATAAGACATCAATATCCGACTTTGCTCAACGGTAAGATTTTCGGGGACGAAAATCCCTAAGGGCGGAGAATTGTAACAGCCCAGTTTGTACCCTAGTCGGAACAGTGGTTTCGGGACCACAAATCTGAGTCAGTATAATATTTTAATATTATTTTTTATGCCTCTGATAAGTGACTAAGTATGTGCTAAATTTCTGTGTGTTAATTCATCCGTTTGTGCGCTTAATTTGATAAAAGGATTAAATCGCAAAATGTTTAAAAGTGACTTTTCATTTGATTAATGATCAAATTGATGTGGCTTTATTATTGTGAAGTCCTTAAAGGGTAAATAGCCCATTTTTACTTATAGTGGACGGCAACATGCAAAGTCATATTATGCTTTTATATGTTTATTTTATAAATTAGTGTTATATGATATTTTATATTATAATAAAAGAAAATGCATTAAACAAAGCCATTTCTCATCATCTTGGCCGAATATATCAAAGAAAAGAAAGAAGAAAACCTAAGCTAGGTTCGGCCCTGTCCTTCTTAATTCAGGTATGATTTGGCTTTATAATTTGATGATTTTTATGTTTTAGAGATTGTTGCTTAGTCTACTATCAAGCCCATGTCTCAATTTTGTGTATTGATGATGTTTGCGTGATATGCCATTGATGATATGTTGAGTTTTGTGATGATTTAAAGTGTTAAATGAAAGATTTGAGCTAGATGAACATACTTTGTTCTTGAATTTTTGATGGATTTAGCTAATTAGGGCTAAATTGAGAAAATAGTAACTTGAAGGACTAAATTGCAAATTTGATGGAAAATATGGGCTTGTATGATATGTATGAACATTCGGCTAAGCATGGTTAAAAGATGATTTTGTGAATTTTATGTTTTGAGAAAAATGGACTAAATTGATAAATTGTGCAAATGTGAGGGTTAATTTGCAAATAGCCCTAAATGTGTGTCCTTGGATTGAATTGAATGAGTTAGTGAATAAAAGAGTTAATTCTGAATATGTATAGATTAAGAACCGAGGAAAATGGACTTAGATCGCGGGAAAGCGAAAGTAACCGAGTAGTCGTTTCTATTTCCGATAAATCGAATTCGAGGTAAGTCATATTACAAATAAGTGTAATCGTATTGAGTTGAGCATATTTATATGCTTATACTTGAAAATGAATGCTTATGAAATGTTATGCAAATGATTTCCGAGATAAGATCGACTTAGCGGTAATGTTCGAGAAGTCCCGTACGAACCTAGGAATCCATAGGTATCTCTTCTGTTTTTATCATATAAGACCACGTCCGGGACGTTGGCATCGATATTATCTTTTCGTGTAAGACCATGTCTGGAACGTTGGCATCCATATGAGCTTTTCGTGTAAGACCACGTCTGGGATGTTGGCATCGATATGAGCTTTTTGTGTAAGACCACATCTGGGACGTTGGCATCGATATGAGCTTTTTATGTAAGACCACGTCTGGGACATTAGCGTCGATATGAGCTTTACGTGTAAGACCATTTCTGGGACATCGACATCGTATTGATTCGTATAAGACCCTGTCTGGGACAGTGGCATCGATATTTGAGTACATGTAAGACCTCGTCTGGGACATTGGCATTGTACGATCATTCTGAGTTTTCGAGTAACCTATTAGATTCTGAACGGTTCAACGGGAAAATCCGAGCTATAAATGATTATGTGAATGTATATTCATTTCAGGTACGTTTGGTATGTACACTAAGTGTGTATAGAAGGTAAGTACCTATATGACTTTGATTTGAAGAAAAGTATGTTGAATATGAGAATGTGAATGAGATGCAATAATGGTTATGAAAGAGCTATGTATAAGTTTTATATGATTCTTGAATTGATGAATGTGGCAAATATGGTCATGAATATGGACCAAAACATATATGTGAGAAATTTGCTATGAATATGAATTGTACCAATGTTTCTACATGTTTATATGCTCTACATGTTGAGTTTGTTTGTATTTATGACTTACTAAGCTTTTTGAAAGCTTACTCTGTGTGTGTGTTTTCTCTGTTTTATAGGTCGTTAAAGCTCATCAAGGCTCGGATGTCAAGGATCGTCATCACACTACTAAACTCATTTTTGGTACACTTTGGATATGTATATAGCTTGATATGGCATGTATAGGCTAGTATTTGATATGAGTTTGTTATATGAACTTAGCCATGTGATTTGGCTAGCCATGGGTTAAGAATTTGCCTGAATGTATGTGATATATGAAGTATGTTTTTGGCATGGTTAGTTGATGCATGAAATGGTCAAGTTTTTATTAAGCAAAGGAATGAATTATGCTTGTGATGAGATGAGTTTTAGCCTTGTAATTTAGATGGTTATTTTGGTATGATTTTGGTTGTCAAATAGGCATGAGATGTCTTGATGATTTTACTTGTAGGTATGACCCATTAGGTGACATTTTGGCCTTGCAAATGGCCTATAATGTCACACGGTTGTGGCACACGAGCGTGCCTAATGACCGTGGGGCTAAGTCAGTAGCTAGCCTAATAGCACACGGCCAAGACACACGGGCGTGTCTAGTAGCCGTGTGAGAAAGTCAATATATGGCCTAAGAGTACACGGCCTTAGCACACGGGGTGCTGGGTGGCCGTGGGTGTAAAGTCAGATTCGACCATGGCCAAGGCACACGGGCGTGCTTAGTGGCCGTGGATATGAGGTCAGATTCGACCACGGGGAGGACACATAGGGGTGTCTAGCAGTCGTGGGAGGCACACGGCTTGCCTACATGGGCGTGTAACCCCTGAAACTTAGAAAAGTTTTAAATTTTTCGTGAAATTTTGTATGTGTTCCAGTTTAGTCTCGAACCGGCTTATAAGCATGTTTTAGGTCCCATTGATCGTATTAAGGGACATTATGTTTGAGATTGATGGATGAATGTATGAACTTCTTAAAATGTTTCTGATCTGTCCGGTAACACCTTTAACCCTAATTCTGTGACGGATACGGGTTAGGGGTGTTACATATTGTGGTACACTGCCTCCCCATAAAAGAATAGTGCAAGCCAGTTCAGCAGAAGCTCCAAAGGATGAGGCCCGATGTTGTGATAAAAATAAAAGAAGAGGTCAAGAAGCAATTCGATGCTGGGTTCTTACAAGTGGTCAAATACTCAAAATGGGTAGCCAATATCGTCCCCGTCCCTAAGAAAGACGGAAAGGTACGGATGTGTGTAGATTACAGAGACTTGAACAAGGCCAGCCCAAAAGACAATTTCCCATTGCCTCACATTGAGACCTTAGTGGATAATACGACAGGCTACTCATTGTTCTCCTTCATGGATGGCTTCTCTAGATACAATCAGATAAAGATGCATCCTGAAGGCATGGAAAAGACCACATTCGTGACCTTGTGGGGAATGTTTTGCTATAAGGTGATGCTATTTGGATTAAAAATGCAGAAGCAATGTATCAAAGAACCATAGTAACCTTGTTTCATGACATGATAAACAAGGAAATCGAGGTTTACATTGACGATAAGATTGCAAAATCCCGAACAGAAAAGGAGCACGTGCAAGTTTTGAGGAAACTGTTCTTGAGGTTGAGAAAATTTCAGCTAAAGCTCAATCCAACAAAATGTACTTTCGGGGCTAGGTCAGGAAAACTGCTAGGTTTCGTAGTCAGTGAAAAGAGAACTGAGATCGACCCAGACAAAGTCAAGGCTATACAAGAATATCGCGCACTCAAAAGGAAGTTCGAGGTTTCCTAGGAAGACTAAATTACATTGCCCGATTCATTTCACAACTAACTGAGAAATGTGACCCCATATTCCGTCTTCTTAAGAAACACAATCGAGACGTATGGGATGATGAATGCTAGAAAACTTTTGACAAGGTGAAAGCGAAGACTGTCCAATGCCCCGATCTTTGTCACCCCTAGTCCGAGATAGGCCACGCGACATCTTGATTTGACAAGATTTGACCATTCTATGGGATGTGTGCTTGGCCAACACGATGAGACAGGAAAGAAAGAAATGGTGATATACTACCTCAGTAAGAAATTCACTGAGTGTGAAATGAGATACTCGCCAATTGAGAAATTATGTTACGCCTTGATCTGGACAACTCGAAGATTGAGGCAGTACATGTTGCACCATACGACTTGGCTAATCTCGAAATTAGACCCTCTAAAATATATGATGGAGTCGATTGCTTTGAATGGAAGGATGGCGGATGGCAAATTTCAGCACCGAATTTGACATAGTCTATATGAACGGAGAATTTGTGAAAAGGAGAGCAATAGCAGATTTTCTAGCCAGTAGAGCTCTAGAAGATTACGAGCCTTTGAACTTTGATTTCCCTAATGAAGATCTAATGTATGAGGCAACTACCGAAGAAGACGTTCTAGAAGATCGTCCTTGGAAACTGAACTTTGACGAAGCACCAAACGTTGTTGGTAACGGGATTGGGGCAATCCTGATATCCCCAAATGGAGATCATTATCCATTTACTTGCAAATTGGATTTTGATTGCACAAATAATATGGCAGAGTATGAAGCATGTATCATGGGAATCCGTGCGGCCATAGAACACAAAATCAAAATGCTAGAGGTGTATGGGGATTCTGCACTAGTGATCTATCAACTCAAAGGTGAATGGGAAATAAGAGACCCCAAATTGATCAATTATCAAAAGCTAGTTCGGGAATTAATTGAGGAGTTCGATGATATCACCTTATGTTACCTCCCGCGAGATGAAAACCAGATGGCTGACGCCCTGGCTACATTAGCTTCTATGATCAGAGTAAATAAACAAGAGGATGTGAAGCCTATCCAAATGAGTATTTACGAGGCTCCGACTCATTGCTACAACATCAATGAAGAGGAAAAAAAAGATGATCATCCTTGGTATCACGATATACTGCGATATGTGAAGAATCGAGAATACCCTAATCAAGCAACTGAGAATGATAAAAGGACTTTGAGAAGACTGGCCAGTGACTACGTCTTAGATGGGGAGATCCTATACAAAAGAAGAAAGGATCAGGTGTTATTAAGATGTGTGGATGCTGTTGAGGCTAAGAAAATCCTAGAAGAAGTCCATGAGGGTGTCTGCGGAACACATGCTAATGGTTTTACAATGGCCAGGAAAATCATGAGATTGGGATATTATTGGTCTACCATGGAAGGGGACTGCATCAATTATGCCAAGAAGTGCCATAAGTGCCAAATTTATGGGGACAAGATTCATGTGCCTCCTTCACCTCTTCATGTTATGACTTCTCCATGGCCTTTCTCTATGTGGGGCATGGATGTCATTGGGCCAATCTCGCCGAAAGCCTTTAACAGGCACCGATTCATCTTTGTGGTCATCGATTATTTCACCAAGTGGGTAGAGGCTGCTTCATATGCCAATGTCACCAAGTCAGCGGTCAGCAAATTCTTAAAGAAAGAAATCATCTGCCGATATGGAATGCCAAAAAGGATCAAATCGGACAATGCATTAAAATTGAACAACAGCACGATAGCAGAGGTCTGCAGTCAGTTCAAAATTAAACACCACAAATCATCACCATATCGCCCAAAAATGAATGGTGCAGTTGAGGCGGCTAATAAGAATATCAAGAAGATTGTGGGAAAGATGACTGAGACTTATAAAGATTGGCATGAGAAGTTACCATTTGCTCTGTATGCTTATCGAACGTCAGTCAGGACCTCCACTGGGGCAACTCCTTTCTCATTGGTCTATGGAATAGAGGCGGTGTTACCCATTGAAGTTGAAATTCCTTCCCTTCGAGTCTTGTCAGAGATGAAGTTGAATGAAGCAGAATGGATCCAATCTCAATATGACCAATTGAACCTGATTGAAGAGAAAAGGCTGAAAGCTATCCGTCATGGTCAAATGTACCAGAAATGAATGATGCGAGCTTACAACAAAAAGGTTCGCCCCAGAGAATTCCATGAGGGGGATTTGATATTGAAGAAAATCCTACCCCTACAAAAGGATTTCAAAGGAAAATGGATGCCAAACTGGGAAGAACCTTATGTGGTAAAGAAGGCCTTTTCTGGAGGAGCACTGATATTAACTGAAATGGATGGCAAGATTTTGCCTAATCCAGTGAATTCAGACGCAGTCAAGAAGTACTTCACTTAAAAAAAAAGAGGAAAAGAAAAGGAAAAGAAAAAGGAGAGGCCAAGGCAAAAAACGAAAAAGGGCGCTTTGAGACCAAATGGGTTTTGAATTGAAAACCCGTGAAAGGGCAATTCAAATTTTGATCGAAGGTGGGGCATGCGGTAGTCTTGCTATGCCTGAATTAACGAAGAGGATGTATGCTACATCTTGAGGCATCGAAAAAGTACTCTAGACCTCTTAAACACATGTTGAGCTTAAAATGGTCTTCAGAAAGTTCGTACAGAGAAGCTCAGGCTACTATATCTGGGGCACCTATTTTTTCCCCTCACCTATTTTGTATTCCAGCAATGTTTGCTTTCTTTAGTTAATCCATTCTTTTTAGATTTTGTTCCTGATAAATTTCAGTTTTGTCCATTATTATGATCCTTTTCAAGCATTTTGCATTGAAATAACGATTAATGGACTAATAATACTTTCACAAAAGTAGTTTTGCATATTACTCTGGAAGCTTCTAAATAATACAAGAACCTGAAACAGTACTATTATTTAGAACTCACCAAGCCTAAGAGTTGGAAATATTTGAGAAAGAATAGTCTAAATCGTGACTATTTCTTCAAATTTTGTCAAAAAATATCGGCTGAACAAGAAGACAGGATATTACATCAGTGATACAACCTTGAAGAACAACGAGCAATGACAACCTAAGCATTAAAAATGGATCATTCTCATGACATTCTGCATTCATACAAATATCATTCATAACACATCTAGTTAGGAGCATTTGATTCATTTTGATCATTGCATCCTAATCATTGGGCATAAGCATAGGCCCATGAAATCAATTCTACAGGTCATGTCCTAGAGGATGGTGTTAACATCGGTGAATCCACAAATCTCATCTCCCTAAAGTAGCAGGGGAGCAGATTGAAGTCATAGATCTTATCTCCTTGAAGTTTCAATGGAGTAGATCGAAGATGGCAAATCTTATCTTCTTAAA
Source organism: Gossypium sturtianum (assembly GCA_025698515.1). Taxonomy (NCBI): domain Eukaryota; kingdom Viridiplantae; phylum Streptophyta; class Magnoliopsida; order Malvales; family Malvaceae; genus Gossypium; species Gossypium sturtianum. The sequence continues at coordinate 124,541,780 of CM046953.1, read as the reverse complement.
GTTGCAATGAAGTAGATTGAAGCCACCAGCCTTGTCTCCCTGAAAATGCAGTGGAGCAGACTGAAGACAGCAAATCTTATTTCCCTGAAGTTGCAGTGGAGAAGGTTGAATTTACCAATCCTTATCTCCTTGAAGTTGCAGTGGAGCAGATTGAAAATAACAAATCTTATTTGCCTGAAGTTACAGTGGAAGAGATTAAAACTACAAGTCACAAATCCTATACCCCTGAAAGCTATAGTGAAACAGGCCTTATCTCCCTAAAGTTGCAGTGGAGCAGACTAAAGATAGCAAATCTTATCTCCCTGAAGTTGTAGTGGAGCAGATTGAAGCTACAAGCCTAATCTCCCTGAAGTGGATCGAAGCACTAGTTCCTATGCCCCTGAAGATGTGATCGTTGTGAATCAAAGCTTTAAAATTTATAAAAAGAATGATCGAACCTGGAAACTAACTCTGACAACGATTGAGGCAAGTGCACCTATCAAACAGTAGTATAGCTTAGGCAAGACTGGATTATCGAACCCAAAGGAACTAAAAGTACTAATACTAACTTTCTTTTTATTATCTAGCCTAAAAATAAAGAGAGATTGTTTATCTAATCTAAATTAATTAACTACTAAACTAAAGACTCTAAGACAAAGAAGAATAAATTTGGAAAATAACTTGGGAAAAGCTCAGTTGATTTAGATGATACCCTAGCAAGAATCCACCTAGACTTCACTTATTATCTAACACTGAACCATACGATTTATTCACTTAGTTTGATCCGTAAGACTCCCTAACATATATTAAACCATCTCTCGAGGCGAATAACGTCTAACCCTAGGTTAATTAGTGGAACTCTCATTCTCTTATAATAACCCCCTAGAATAGCAGTAAATCGATCTATGGATTCCTATATTAGGTTTCACCCTAATCCGGCAAAATCTCGTCACCCTATCTCTAGGCGTGCGATCAACTCCGCTTAATTATGTTGGATCTACTCTTAGGCAGGGTCTATTCCTCCTCCACCTAAGCACATTAAATTTGGATTAAGCTCACATAATTAAGAACAAACTAAGTATTTATCATATAATTCAGAAAACAATAACAAGATTCATCATAGCTTTCATCCCCTTCGGGTATCCGAAGGGTTTAGTTCATAACAATAAAGGAAAACATCTCAAGAGAAAAGATAAAACAAAACATAAGAAATCCCTAAAACCCCCTGAAGGAATTAAAGGAGAGATCCTCCGTATTGAGTATAATTCTGGCTTCTTGAGATGGATCAACTGGCTATCCCTGAGTGAATCCCTACAAATCTTCCTTCTCTGGCCTAGCACGATGCCCCTAGACGATAGCTTTGGGCTCCCCTCGACAGAGGGTTTCTGTCGAACTCCCTGATTAAGTTGCCCCCTAGGGTGTTTATATAGGCTTTGAGATGTGTTACTTGGCCTCCAAGTATCCTAATTTGAGTGCAATTCTTAATTGGGGTATAATTAGACTTTGGAGTGTGTTTCTTTGCCTCCAAGCATCCAAATCCGAGTAAAACTCCTCTTGGCCACGGCAGGGCACGGCCCCTGGCACACGCCCGTGTAAATCGTGGCCAGACCGTGTGGACTTCGTTGATGAGGCACGGCCGTGTAAATCATGGTCCAAGCTGTGTTCGAGATCTTTAAGGAGGCACGGTCGTGTGATCTTTGGTCCAGGCCATGTTGATTTCATTCTTTGGCCTATTTGTCCCGTTTTAAGCCCGTTTTGCATTCTTTTCATCCCCTGGTGCTTTCCTGAGTATATAACGTGAAAAGAAAGGATTAAGAGCACAAAATTACATAAAATAAGGGATAATTCATCCAAAAGCATACTAAATGTGGGCCTAAAATATGTTACTTTTACGGTTTATCAAATACCTCCACACTTAAGCTTTTGCTTGTCCTCAAGCAAAATTCTCAACTCATAATTAAAACGAACTTCCCTCAATTCATAATAGTCATTAATAGTGTTTCATCATAATTTAGAGATAATTCATACATGGATAATTCAACTCAAAGAGTCCTAAAGATTCAAACAGTCTAAGTCATACATTTGTAGCATAAAACATAGGTGTTTCCCTTCATCTAAACAATTACCTCTGATTTAAAATCGAAAAGGGTTGACATCCTCACTTAAAGATTCACTCAAATCACTCAAAGTGTTTAAGGTTCAAAATTATGCACTCAAAAGTCAAACATGGAGAGTTAATCCCATAGGATTGCATGAGAATCAAATCTCCACCACTAAAATATGAGATGAAACACAAATCAAAAGGTTTTTGAAAGGGTTGTAACGGGGCTTGGGTTAAAGGTGTGGAATAAGGCTGAATTAGAGGGTTAGAATCGAGACTAAATTGACAAATTACCTAACTAGAAAAAATGAACTGATAAATAAATAATTACATGAATTGAAACTTTGAAACTAATAATACGAACTTCTTCTTCAATATTTGGAATTCAAACGTATAAGCTCACTTAATCACATAACTAATAAAAACTAATAATGAATATACTTCGTTTTTTTAAGAACAAATCAAGTAATAATAAAGAACTTTAACAACTGAAATATAGAACATAGTTAGGGCAACTGCTCAAAATCAAATCTCGACAAAAGGGAGTCAAGGAATGGTGATAACAAATATACAAAGGGTTTTGGGTTAATATTAGTGGGTGAGTCAATAAAAAGGGTTGTTAGGATCAAAGGGGTTCACTAGGGGTTAATTATGAAGGTGGGTTTTTAGTGGAGTAAGTGGGTTAAATCCTAGGTGCCTTTATCATTTCTGTATATCAAATCAAAGATGTGGTCTCGACATGTATAATCGATGCAAGTTCTAGAATAACAAATCAATGTTGACACACTCATAATCAATAAAGTGAGCAAGAAAAAGAATTTATGCTCTATAAGGCTCAAAATCTCACAAAAATTATGGGTGTTTTGATGTCAACCTCGTAAATTTCAAACTTCAAAGTAATATTTAAATTCAGGTAGACATCCTAAAAAATTTTTAATTCTTGAAAAATAGACTTATCATGCCTGATTCTCTAGTATTCTTAGAATTAAATTATCAATGCACAATTATCAATGACTTAATCTAAAACATATCAATAAAAATCATAAATCATCAGAAATTTCATTTTAATCATAATATGAGAAACTTACTTTAAGACAAGGCATAATTCAGGGATTTTCAAATAATACTACAGTTAACCCCCCCACACTTAAGATGTACATTGCCCTCAATGTACAAAGATCGATAATAGCAAAATAATCATAAAATCATAAGATAGGGACAGAAGTGAAACTTCCTGAATTTTGGATGAAGTCAATGAAAAGAAACCGGATAGGATTGGAGGTGAACGTGGGAAAGCGTCTCGAACCGTTTGAGTCCTCGAAGCGGTAGTCCTAATTTTATTGTATCCTAAGCTAAATCTAAATGGAATGAATAATAAGAAGAAAATAGTAAAGAAATTAAAAGAAAATTAAAAGAAATAAAAATAAAAATAAAAATAAAAATAAAAGTAAATAATGGAAAATGAAAAAAAGAAAAACAATTGGAAAAGAAAAAGGAAGAAGGGGTTAAATAAGAATTATGGATGCGGTGGTTGCCCGCCCTTGTAACTTCTGTGGTGGCCACACGGCCACGGCCACGATTATGTGTGTAAAAGTAGTGTGGTGCGGAAATCTGCACTTTGGTTAGTTTATAGTTAGGTGCTAAAAAGGGAAAATAAAAGTAAAAGAAGAAAAAAATATAAAAATTAATAGGGTTAGTGCTCGGGTTGCCTCCCGAGAAGCGCTCGTTTATAGTCTTAAGCTAGACTTTACCTCTCATTCGTATGGTCAAGGTGGTTTGAGGAGGTGAAAATCCTTTCTCATGCGATCAATTCGGTTGTGGATATAAAGTTTAAGTCGAGTAATGTTTACATCAAAAGTGTTGAATTTAGGATTTCTTACCTCGATCGTGTCTCAGTATAGGAAGACATTAAGTACCTCAAAAGTGATTTCTTCGTTTGTCTTGAGGTCCGAATTGGTGATTCGAGGCCTTCCTTATTCAACAATACCGATCCCCTATTTTGAAGTGATTTCTTTGTTCCTATCACTGTCTGGGGTTTCCTTTAGTTTCACTTCGTGTATTCCTAGTTTCTCTTTAAAGTGTGTTTTCCACTCGTCTAGTTCATCGACATGAAGCCTTAGTCCTTCATGAATTATTTCTTTATGGGTACGAGGTCTAAGATCTAGCTCAGCTAGGTGATTTCGTGATGCTTCCTGTAAAGAAGGTTGAACCAAATGGTTGTCAATAGAATTAACGTTCGTACCTTTATTACTCGATGTCCTAGCTGAGTCAGGAGCTTGAAGAGTGATTGTTTTATCGTCTACACGAAGTGTGAGTTCACCGACTTCTTCCTCTGTGTGGTCTTTCTTTATTGCATCGGGATATGACACACGAGGTTGGTACTCTGTAATTGCCCGTTTTGGTATATCATGGCACACTTCAACCTTACCTTCACTTACCACAGGTTCTTCCCTTGGGTTTGGTTCGTCTAACCCTTCACTATCGTAAATGGCTTGATTTTGCTCACTCGGGTTAGTTTCGGTGATTGCTTGGCAAGCTTCCTTGTGGTAGTTACGAGATCGGCTTAGCAAGTTGTATAAGCGACTTAGTAAGTTCCCAACCGACTCAAGTAAGTTCCCCAACTTGGTTCTTGATCCCCTCGATCGATGCTTGTTGGTTATTAAGTGTTGTCTCGCTTTTTTGGAGATGGTTATCTCTAGTCGCCATGAATTTTGTCAACATCTCTTCAATGTTCGACTCCTCTTCCTGTTGGTGAGGTGGTTGTTGAAAATCTAGAGGAAGTTCCGGTCTTTGGCTATTTTGATCATCCCACGAGAAATTGGGATGGTACCTCTAACATGCATTATAAGTGTCATTATAAAAATTATTTTGTGGTCTAGAATAGTTACCCAGTATAGTGAGCTTGCTCGTTTTCCATGCCATATCCGTAGAGTGGGTACTCAGGATTCGCCACGCCTCCTAAATTTGAATCATATTGTATTTCTGGGTGTACCTACGAGAGACTATTCAAACCATCAAATTTTTTATGTATCATCTCTAACTGGGTTGATAGCCTGGTTACTGGGTCGAGGTTGTAGGTATCAGCTGCTTTTGTTGGCTTTATCCTCATAACTTGCCACTGATAGTTATTCAGTGCCATCTTCTCTATAAACTAAAATTTTCCTGACAAAAGCAAATAAAAGAAAATTTAGCAAAGTAAATAATAATAATAATAATAATAATAATAATAATGGCTAAAGTAGTAAAAATAGAGCTTTCTTAATATTTTAGTCCCCCGGCAACGGTGCCAAAAACTTGATCACTGTGAATCAGAGCTTTAAAATTTATAAAAAGAATGATCGAACCTGGAAACTAACTCTGACAACGATTGAGGCAAGTGCACCTATCGAACAGTAGTATAGCTTAGGCAAGACCGGATTATCGAACCCAAAGGAACTAAAAGTACTAATACTAACTTTCTTTTTATTATCTAGCCTAAAAATAAAGGAGATTGTTTATCTAATCTAAATTAATTAACTACTAAACTAAAGACTCTAAGACAAAGAAGAATGAATTTGGAAAATAACTTGGGAAAAAATCAGTTGATTTAGATGATACCCTAGGAAGAATCCACCTAGACTTCACTTATTATCTAACACTGAACCATACGATTTATTCACTTAGTTTGATCCATAAGACTCCCTAATGTATATTAAACCCTCTCTCGAGGCGAATAACGTCTAACCCTAGGTTAATTAGTGGAACTCTCGTTCTCTTATAATAAACCCCTAGAATAGCAGTAAATCGATCTATGGATTCCCATATTAGGTTTCACCCTAATCCGGCAAAATCTCGTCACCCTATCTCTAGGCGTGCAATCAACTCCGCTTAATTATGTTGGATCTACTCTTAGGCAGGGTCTATTCCTCCTCCACCTAAGCACATTAAATTTGGATTAAGCTCACATAATTAAGAACAAACTAAGTATTTATCATATAATTCAGAAAACAATAACAAGATTCATCATAGCTTTCATCCCCTTCGGGTATCCGAAGGGTTTAGTTCATAACAATAAAGGAAAACATCTCAAGAGAAAAGATAAAACAAAACATATGAAATCCCTAAAACCCCCTGAAGGAATTGAAGGAGAGATCCTCCGTCTTGAGCATAATTCTGGCTTCTTGAGATGGATCAACTGGCTATCCCTGAGTGAATCCCCACAAATCTGCCTCCTCTGGCCTAGCACGACGCCCCTAGACGATAGCTTTGGGCTCCCCTCGACAGAGGGTTTCTATTGAACTCCCCGATTAAGTTGCCCCCTAGGGTGTTTATATAGGCTTTGAGATGTGTTACTTGGCCTCCAAGTATCCTAATTTGAGTGCAATTCCTAATTGGGGGTATAATTAGACTTTGGAGTGTGTTTCTTTGCCTCCAAGCATCCAAATCCTAGTAAAACTCCTCTTGGCCGCAGCAGGGCACGGCCTCTGGCACACGCCCGTGTAAATCATGGCCAGACCGTGTGGACTTCGTTGATGAGGCACGGCCGTGTAAACCGTGGTCCAAGCCGTGTTTGAGATCTTTAAGGAGGCACGGCCGTGTGATCTTTGGTCCAGGCCGTGTCGATTTCATGCTTTGGCCCATTTGTCCCGTTTTAAGCCCGTTTTGCGTTCTTTTCATCCCCTGGTGCTTTCCTGAGTATATAACGTGAAAAGAAAGGATTAAGAGCACCAAATTACATAAAATAAGGGATAATTCATCCAAAAGTATACTAAATGTGGGCCTAAAATATGTTACTTTTACTGTTTATCAAGATGCAGTGGGATGGAATGAAACTACTCGAAGAAGAGAGGCACCAAAACAAGTAGAGACTCAGCGAGGCCGGGCAAAATTGGCCCTTTCAAAATCTTTGCTCCATGCCCGTTATACAACAATGAGTAAAGAGGGGCAGCTGTAAGGCCCAATTTTAGCCCGGGGCCCAATAAAAAAATTAAAAACAGTAAGTCTAGTTTTTTTACAAACCCTATTAATAAATTAAAACCCAAGTTAGTCCAAACCACATTACAGACCCGAAGCCCCATCTACACTAGCCCAAATACAACCCAAACATTAAACCTAATTCGAAAAGACCCTAAACCCAACCTAACCCTAGCCCAATACAGCCCACATTATTAGAAAAAATAGAAACCCTAATGCTAGCCGCATAAGTTGCCACCGCCTCCACCACCATGTCAGCACCTCCGCCCAGCTAGCCTACGGCCTCCGTACCTGCAAGGACAGAAAGCAGAAAACAACAGCAAAAACAAAAAAAATTTGTATAATTGATTTCGGCTATAAAAAGCCATGAACAAACAATGTATTTTTTTCTGGAGACGAAATATCAAATACAAAAAAAAAGCAAAAAGCAGAGAATCAAACTGATCTACTAAGGTGTTTTTTTTTTCTTTCTTTTTTTTGAAGCATTTTTTTACATATTTTTAATAAAAAATATAAAAGAAAAGGAGGGGGTTTACCTTTATTTCGTGCGCCGGAGAAGGAGAAACCGAAAGGCTTTCTCATTTTTGCCTGATTTTGGCCGAGATCTCGGTGTTTATAACCTCATAACGAGGTTCTACACGAAAAAGGGGTAAAAAAGGCTCTTTTTTATTTTGCCGGCCACCGTGGACGGTGGCGCCGTCACCAGCGACCGGCGGTCACGGTGGTGTCGACGACTGGAAATCCGAGGGGAGGGGAGAGTGTTTTGAAGGTTTCTTTTTTTTAAAATGAGGGATAGAATGATTTTTTTTGAAAAAAAATGATTTATAAAGTTTATCAAAACGGCGTCGTTTTGATTTAAAACACCAGATGCAAAATGGCGCCGTTTAGCCCCTCCGACCCGATTGCCCGACCCGCTCCAAGGAGGATCCGCGTGTTTTTAACAGAAGGGCTAATTGCACTTTTAGCCCTTACGCTTTTTTATGGTTTTGCAATTAAGTTTCTTTTATTTCTAATTTTGCCCTAAAATTTTGCTTTGATTTCATTTTAGCCTCGTGTAAAGTGCTGCGTTTTGGAGGGCGGGTATATTTTCCCCTTTAGTCCCTCCTTGTTATTCGTGCACTCGATTCGGTCCTTTTTTTCAGATTTGCCCCAAATTTTTATTTTAAGTTCAATTTAGTCCTTTTTTATTTCTTTTGTTATTTTTGCTATTTTATTAATTTAATATTATTATTACTATTATTATTATTGTTATTATCAACATATTATTATAATTATTATTATTATTAATGTATTATTAATTAACTTTGTTATTATTACTATTATTTCCTTAATATTTATTTACCTAATATTTTTAAATACATTTATTGATTTTATCATTTTATTACTTATTTATTTATATCCTTCTATATAGTTTTAAAACTTTAGATTTTTTTATTATTAATGCCATCATCATTATTATTAATATTATGATTTTTAATTTGTGTTACACTATATTTATTTATTTGTTTGTTTGGTATTAGTTCTTTGGTTCCAAATTTTTAGTTTTTTTAATTATTATTTTTCATTTATTTTGGCTTGTTTATTTTATTTTCGTCCTTTATATTGTCATGCATTAACATATTTATTATTCCGTTATGCGCGTAATGTAACACCCCAAACCCGACCTAGAAGTTAGGCCCGAATCTGGCGTGTCACATTGAAGGAAGTTGAAAAGCTAAGCAATTGTTTAGAAAAGTTTTATCAAATTTTCGAACTCCGAGTTCGTTGTTTGTTTGAGAAAAACGCGATTTGCTAAATGACTGTTTAAAAGTTGTTATTATTTTGAAAAACTGTTTTGTTATGAGAGTTGAACTTGCATTGTTGCGTAAACATGATATTTTAGAAAACGTTTGCTAATGTTTTAAGAAAACCCCGTATTTATAAGTTTAACAGTTATAAATGAAAACTTAGAAAAAATAAACCAATGGCCTTATTACAAAATATTAACCCAAAATAAATAATCTTAAAATAAGGTAAAAATCAAAATTACTAAAGTTCACGAGTAGTATCTCCGATGTATAGCCACCCCCAAGTCCTCCACGGCTACCAATCCTCTATCGCTGGGAATTACCTGAAACATTTAATAAAAAGAGGGGTGAGTTTACGAAAACTCAGTGTGTACAACCCTCATCGGTAAGAACATGCATCACAACAATCCGGCCGAAGCCCATTCAAGAACGGTGGCAATTGGGCCTTAGCCCAAAATAGCCTTGGTTGAGCCTTAACCCATATCATATGTCACAAGCCAGATAATGTATGCAATGCGATGCAAACCCAGCCCAACCTAATTTTTCCATCCGCTACACACCACCCATTCATGCCAAACACACCAGTGGGGATTTCTACAATCGACCCTCACCGCTACACAACAAGGGTAGCCCGGTTGCGGTACTACCGAACGTTACAACAAAGCTGCTTAATCACATACATTGGGCTTAAAGCCTCCGGTGGATCCATACCATATGGCCATGCGATCCTGGATCCATACCATACGGCCATGCGATCCTCAAATATTGACGCAGAGTCATCAATATATATATGTTAGGCACATAGCCACGGTAAATATGATTGGCACAAAGCCATAATAACAGCACAAAGCCTTCGGTATTGGCACAAAGCCCATAATTACGGCACAAAGCCTTCGGCATTGGCACAAAGCCCATAATTACGGCACAAAGCCTTCGGTATTGGCAAAAAGCCCATAATTACGGCACGAAGCCCATATTAATGGCACACAGCCCTCGGTAACATTATCGGTGCAGCATGGCTGCTTGGTGGCTAAAAAGCCTGTGGTGGATCCATACCATACGACTATGCGATCCTATATCCATACCATATGACCATGCGATCCTCAAATCTTCCTCCGTACCATAATTCTCACCCATGCAATATGTCGTGTATGTCATGCTCAATCATTACACGTGTATGCAAAATGGACATGCTTAGTAACAATTATTTAAACATGTAATAAAAGCATATCAGTCAACAACCACAGACAAATTAGACAACTCATTGCACAAGTCGATCATTTACCTACAAGGGCAAATCAGTCATTTTACCCTATAAGGGTATTTGATAATTCCACCCCTACTGAGGGTAGTTCGGTAATTCTACTCATAACCAATCCATGTAAGCAATGCATCTCAAACATAATCAATCATACAATTAACACATACAACGCTAGTACTACCACGAGGGTACAACGATCATTTTGTCGTGTAGGGGTAAAACGGTTATTTCGCAAACCGGGGGTATTTCGATAATTTTGCAAAACAGGGGTATTTTGGTAATTTTACAAACCAAGGGTATTTCGGCAATTTTGCAAATCGGGGGTATTTCGGTAATTTCACGAACCAGGGGTATTTTGGTAATTTTACAAACTGGGGGTATTTCGGTAATTTTACAAATCAGGGGTATTTTGGTAATTTTGCAAACTAGGGGTATTTCAGTAATTTTACAAACCAGGGGTATTTCGGTAATTTTGCAAATCGGGGGTATTTTGATAATTTTACAAACCAGGGGTATTTCAGTAATTTTACAAACTGGGGGTATTTCGGTAATTTTACAAACCAGGGGTATTTCGACAATTTTACAAACCGGGGGTATTTTGGTAATTTTACAAACCAGGGGTATTTCAGTAATTTTGCACTTAATAGCCTTTTCGACGGCCTACTATCGCCTCGAGCGACACGAATACCTTTTCTTATCGAAACGGTGCAATTGGGCCTAGGGCCCATTCTCGGCCCAAATGGGCCTACACGCTCGCGTGGCCCATTTAGCCTAAATCTAGCCACAGATATTAGATTCACATAGTCTAGTCCAGTTTCTACTACACAGTCATACAATTTATTTATATGGGCCCACGGGCCCATCATGGCCCAAGTAGCCTCAACCTACAAGAATACTTATGGTGGCCTCGACTATCACGTCGAAGCTCCCACACGTGCGCTCGCACGCTCGTGTGGCTACCATTGCCATGTGACCGGCTTTTCGGCATTTGCCGCTCTATAGCTAGAGTAGAGAGAAGTACACACCTGATAGGAATCTGATGCTAATCCGCGCTCCGACCACTCCTGTGCCCAAACGCCCACCAAGGTATCTTAACCCTCCTCATAGACTGTTCTATATATAGCTAGCTTCTCACCTTCCTTCTTTGTATCTTTCCGATGTGGCATCCCTCCGTTAGCAGAGTTTAAATCCAACTCAAACTCTTGCCGCCCCAACTTAGCAAAATATAAGACTCCCTTGCTTTCCATGAGATTCGAACCCAGGCTCCCGTGTAGCGTAATCCACACTGCTAACCACTTGGCCACAAGCTCCTCTTGTGTCTAAAATCATGCGCAACTAAATATAACCCTATGGCCAAAGTCTAAATTCACTGAAAAAATAAAACAAAAAGAAATGCAAGTGCCAAGACTTGAACCTTGGACCTCCTTCCTTCCTTGTGGCGTCACCCCATTATCTCTTATGTGGCGTCACTTTACCACTACACCACACACTCCACTTGTGTCATTTTTTCCACATTTTATTCTTAAAGCCTACCTACTAACCTACTAACTCCCAGGGTTTTATTCACCTAAAACCAAAATTTCCCTAAAGCCAAAGTTTGAACCCGGGACTTCATAGAAGCCCCCTAACCTTCCAAAATCCCTCACCTACTAGATCCAACTTGCACTAAAGCCGTTCTCTTATTCCCAAAAATTTTAAACGCTCCTACGCCTAAGGCCCATTGGGCCCAATCCTACTAGGCCCAACTTTGGGATGTTATAAATCTACCCTCCTTAAAGAAATTTCGTCCTCGAAATTTCCACTATAATGTGATCGCACATCCTAACCTACAACACTACACTCATGCTGCGCACTCTGATTCTAAAACAGTAATACACTTTCTAACTTAAGCTTGGAACCTCTTCACACAACCAAATATCTAATACATAAGCAAACAGATATTTAACACTCATACGTAAAAAAATTTCATTCAAACATCACATCGAAAACATACACAGAATAAATACAATCATTATAGCATATAATAAGTAAGGGGACTTACGGATTTGGTGCCAGAGACTTGGGTGCCATACTTCCAATAAAGATACTTTTTTTTAAACCAAATTTCAAATAACTCTGAAAAAAACATTTTCGAACCCATTCCACAGCCGAGTTTTGCAACCCAGGCTTTGATACCATAATTGTAACACCCCAAACCCGACTTAGAAGTTAGGCCCGAATCTGGCGTGTCACATTGAAGGAAGTTGAAAAGCTAAGCAATTGTTTAGAAAAGTTTTATCAAATTTTCGAACTCCGAGTTCGTTGTTTGTTTGAGAAAAACGCGATTTGCTAAATGACCGTTTAAAAGTTGTTATTATTTTGAAAAACTGTTTTGTTATGAAAGTTGAACTTGCATCGTTGCGTAAACATGATATTTTAGAAAACGTTTGCTAATGTTTTAAGAAAACCTCGTATTTATAAGTTTAACTGTTATAAATGAAAACTTAGAAAAAATAAACCAATGGCCTTATTACAAAATATTAACCCAAAATAAATAATCTTAAAATAAGGTAAAAATTGAAATTACTAAAGTTCACAAGTAGTATCTCCGATGTATAGCCACCCTCAAGTCCTCCACGGCTCCCAATCTTTTATCGCTGGGAATTACCTGAAACATTTAATAAAAAGAGGGGGTGAGTTTACGAAAACTCAGTGTGTACAACCCTCATCGGTAAGAGCATGCATCACAACAATCCGGGCCAAAGCCCATTACGGTAACGGTGGCAATTGGGCCTTAGCCCAAAATAGCCTTGGTTGAGACTTAACCCATATCATATGTCACAGCAGATAATGTATGCAATGCGATGCAAACCCAGCCCAACCTAATTTTTCCATCCGCTACACACCACCCATTCCTGACAAACACACCAGTGGGGATTTCTACAATCGACCCTCACCGCTACACACCAATGGTAGCCCGATTGCGGTACTACCGAACGTTGCAGCAAAGCAGCTTAATCACATACATTGGGCTTAAAGCCTTCGATGGATCCATACCATACGGCCATGCGATCACGGATCCATACCATACGGCCATGCGATCCTCAAATATTGACACGAGTCATCAATATATATATGTTAGGCACATAGCCACGGTAAATATGATTGGCACAAAGCCATAATAAAAGCACAAAGCCTTTGGTATTGGCACAAAGCCCATAATTACGGCACAAAGCCCGGTGATTGGCACAAAGCCCATAATTACGACGAAGCCCATATTAATGGCACATGACCCTCGGTAACATTATCGGTGCGGCATGGTCGCTCGGTGGTAAAAAAGCACGTGGTGGATCCATACCATACGGCCATGCGATCACGGATCCATACCATACGGCCATGCGATCCTCAAATCTTCCTCCGTACCATAATTCTCACCCATGCAATATGTCGTGTATGTCATGCTCAATCATTACACGTGTATGCAAAATGGACATGCTTAGTAACAATTATTTAAACATGTAATAAAAGCATATCGGTCCATACAACCCGCAGACAAATTAGACAACTCATTGCACAAGTCGATCATTTACCTACAAGGGCAAATCAGTCATTTTACCCTATAAGGGTATTTCGGTAATTCCACCCTACAGGGGTAGTTTGGTAATTCTACTCATAACCAATCCATGTAAGCAACGCATCTCAAACATAATCAATCATACAATTAACACATACAACGCTTGTACTACCACGAGCGTACAACGATCATTTTGTCGTGTAGGGGTAAAACGGTAATTTCACAAACTGGGGGTATTTCGGTAATTTCGCAAACCAGGGTATTTTGGTAATTTTACAAACCAGGGGTATTTTAGCAATTTTGCAAACCGGGGGTATTTTGGTAATTTCGTGAACCAGGGGTATTTCTGTAATTTTACAAATCGAGGGTATTTCGGTAATTTCGCAAACCAGGGGTATTTTGATAATTTCGCAAACTAGGGGTATTTCGGTAATTTTACAAACCAGGGGTATTTCGATAATTATGAAAACTGAGGGTATTTCAGTAATTTTACAAACTAGGGGTATTTCAGTAATTTTGCAAATCGGGGGTATTTCGGTAATTTCACAAACCAGGGGTATTTCGGTAATTTTTCAAATCGGGGGTATTTCGGTAATTTTACAAACCAGGGGTATTTCAATAATTTTGCACTTAATGGCCTTTCTGACGGCCTACTATCGCCTTAAGCGACACGGATACCTTTTCTTATCGAAACGGTACAATTGGGCCTAGGGCCAATTCTCGGCTCAAATGGGCTCACACGCTCGTGTGGCCCATTTAGCCTAAATCTAGCCACAGATATTAGATTCACATAGCCTAGTCCAATTTCTACTACACAGTCATACAATTTATTCATATGGGCCCACGGGCCCATTGGGCCCACCTTGGCCCATCATGGCCCAAGCAGCCTCAACCTACAAGAATACTCATGGTGGCCTCGACTATCGCGTCGAAGCTCCCACACGTGCGCTCGCATGCTCGTGTGGCTACCATTGCCATGTGACCAGCTTTTCGGCATTTGCCGCTCTACAGCTAGAGTAGAGAGAAGTACACACCTGATAGGAATCTGATGCTAATCCGCGCTCCGACCACTCCTGTGCCCAAACGCCCACCAAGGTATCTTAACACTCCTCATAGACTGTTCTATATATAGTTAGCTTCTCACCTTCCTTATTTGTATCTTTCCGATATGGGATCCCTCCGTTAGCAGAGTTTAAATCCAACTCAAACTCTTGCCGCCCCAACTTAGCAAAATAAATACTCCCTTGCTTTCCATGAGATTCGAACCCAGGCTCCCTTGTAGCATAATCCACACCGCTAACCACTTGGCCACAAGCTCCTCTTGTGTCTAAAATCATGCGCAACTAAATATAACCCTATGGCCAAAGTCTAAATTCACTGAAAAAATAAAACAAAAAGAAATACAAGTGCCAAGACTTGAACCTTGGACCTCCTTCCTTCCTTGTGGCATCACCCCCTTGTCTCTTATGTGGCGTCACTTTGCCACTACACCACACACTCCACTTGTGTCATTTTTTCCACATTTTATTCTTAAAGCCTACCTACTAACTCCCAGGGTTTTATTCACCTAAAACCAAAATTTCCCTAAAGCCAAAGTTTGAACCTGGGACTTCATAGAAGCCCCCTAACCTTCCAAAATTCCTCACCTACTAGATCCAACTTGCACTAAAGCCGTTCTCTTATTCCCAAAAATTTTAAACGCTCCTACGCCTAAGGCCAATTGGGCCCAATCCTACTAGGCCCAACTTTGGGATGTTACATGTAAGCACCATAATTCATTTTACATTTTACTACAAAATTATGTTACATTTTACCTGATACATTAAATTTTGTTTTAAAATAAGCAATACTCCGTGTTTTTTTTTTTAAATTCGAAAGGTCGTTCCCTAACTTATGAGGTTTCGACCTTCTCGATAAATCTGAATAAACGAACGTTTTAAAAATTTATAAAATAATCTCGGGAATTAAAAAAATCGTGTTCTAACTTACAGAATACGACTTCTTTCTAAAATCGAGATAATCGAATGTCTTTTAAAATAAATAAATTTTCGGTATTTATTCTCGTTTTGGGATTTAAGATATTGTGTTCTAACTTACGGGACATAATTCTTTATTCACGATTAACGTGAAATATGCCCTCTTCATAGAAAAATTTTCTATTAAGCAATGTTTTAACA
This sequence comes from Gossypium sturtianum, assembly GCA_025698515.1. Lineage (NCBI taxonomy): Eukaryota > Viridiplantae > Streptophyta > Magnoliopsida > Malvales > Malvaceae > Gossypium > Gossypium sturtianum. The sequence continues at coordinate 124,525,969 of CM046953.1, read as the reverse complement.
AAAGATCGTAGTTTAAAACCTCTTCAAATTTTCGATTTTCGACACTAAGACACTAATTAATCAACTAGGTACCAATTTTGGGGCGTTACGAGAGTGCTAATCCTTCCTCGTATGTAACCGACTCCCGAACCTATTTTTTGAATTTCAGAGACTAAAACCGTTGTTTTAATAACTCAAATCTATTATTAAAATGATCGAATTACGAGGTGACCTGATCACACCTCATCAAAAAAAGGGATTGGTGGCGGCTCCCATGTTTTGTTTTTTTAAAATAAAAGTCAACCCCGTTTTCAAAAAAAAAAGGTTTCGACAAGCCACACTTGAAGTTCAACTAACAAACCACCATCACTACCCAAACATAAGAGTGCAAACTTAACTTTCAACTCTGCCATCGACTTTCTACTCAAAGCATCAGCAACTACATTCACCTTGCTAGGCTAATACATTATCACACAATCATAATCCTTTAATAACTCAATCCAATGCCTTTGCCTTAAATTCAACTCCTTTTTGGTGAGGAGGTACTTAAGACTATTATAATCCGTGTAAATCATGCACTTCTCTCCATACAAGTAATGGCACAAAATCTTAAGTGCAAAACCCACAACAGCTACCTCCAAATCATGAGTAGGATAATTGCGCTCATTGTAACATCCCTATTTAGTGCCTAGTCGGAATAGTGGTGCGAGACCACAAATCCGAAGTAGAAATTATGAATTTTAAGGATCATGAGATGTTTGCATGTTTATGTGAAAGTTTCATGAAGTAATTTTGCTAATTGTGATTGAATTGTCCAACAGGACTAAATTGCAAAGGTTGCAAAATGTGAGATTCTAGAAGCTTTAAGTATGAAATAGCTTTGGATTATTAATTGGAGGTCCTTAAATATAAATTTTCCCAATTTCTAATTTTTGGACAAAAATGGGCATTAGTGGGTAAAATTTGAAAGTTTGGCAAAAAGGGCATTTTGGTCATTTGTCAAGTAAATGATTAAAAATGATGAAATAGTCAAAATTTTATGTTCATCTTCCTCCTTAGTGCCGAAAATTTGAAGAACCCCATAGCTAGGGTTTGTTCATCTTTCAAGCTTGCTAGTAAGTGCATCCTAGTCCCGTTTTTGATATTCTTCGTATTTTTGAAGTCCTCGTAACATGAGTTAGCTATTTTTAGCTATATGTTGAGCTAGCATTCATGTTCGAAAATATACCCATGTATTACATGCATGTATTTTGATGTTTTATGGAAAATTTTGAGAGTTTGATGTAGAATAAACATCTTTTTCTAAGTGAATTCCATGAAAAATGCATGTAAGGACTAGTTTGTAAAAGTTATGAAAATGGTCATACATGAGTGATTTAGTGAGAATTGAAGGTTGCTATAGTTGAGAGTATGAACCAGCTAAGCATGAAATTCTAGAAATTTTAATGAAAATCAATTTACGAGCCTTAGGGCAAAAGTGTAAATATGAGGAAGTTTAGGGGCAAAATGGTAATTTTGCCAAAGTATAAGATATGAGTCAATTTAGTCAATGTGTGTATTAAATGAGTTGATTTATCATTATAGATCAAGAAAGACGAAGCCCGGATCGAAACCGAGGCAAGGGCAAAGTCGTGGACTAAATTGCACGTCTTTATACATTTTGAATACCGAGGTAAGTTTATGTGTAAACAATACATTTATACATATAAATTGTTGATGCTATTTAATGCATAGCGTGATTGAGAACCTATACGGTTCAAGTGGATTGAATGTGGTAGTCATTGAGTAATTGATGTATGAATTACAAAGTAGATAATCGAATGTGTAGTGATAATACTTGTGGTGGGCTAAGTGCGATACCACCTTAATACTTAACTACGATGGGCTGTGTGCGATGCTATCGTTAAGTATATTATTTAGTGGGCTATGTGTGAAACCACTATAATTACCCTATTTTGTAGGCTATGTGCAATACTACCCTACTATTTGATTATGGTGGGCTAAGTGCGAAACCACCGAGTGATTTAGCTGTGTGGTTGAATTAGTGAGAAATCATGATATTTTGTATCATGAGAAATTGTGGTGTTGAGTGCAGGTATGCAAATGAATGAATGTAAGCATTAAGCTTGGGATGTGGTGGAAATATGGTAAGGGATAGAATGAGTAAGCATAGTTGTGGATGGGAATTGTCTTGTTTAGTATAATGCTAATTGTTGTTTAGCTCATACTATGATGTAAATTGTTTATATGTAAATTTACTAAGCTTAAAGCTTACTCCCCTTTCTTTTCCTTTGTCTTATAGAGCTAAAGAGTCGGGGACGAGATACGCGGATAATTTGGAAGATTGCCCACACTATCAGCTCACTTGGTATATTTAGACTTGTGCTTTTGTATATGGCATGTATAGAGGCTAGACAAGTTAGTTTATGTTGTTGTATTGGCCAAGGGTGTGTTGGCCCTTTTGATGGATAATCTATTTTGTATAATGCCATGGTTAATGGTTTATCATGTTATATGAAAAGATGTAGTTATCCATGAGAGTTTATATTGCAAAACATGAATTGTTTGATGATGTGTTGAATAGATACATGTTGTGTGAACTAGAGGGTCAAAGGAGCTTGGCAAATAGCCTTGTTCTTGTCCACTCGGGTAGACACACTGCAGGCGTGTGTCTAGGCAGGTGTGTGTGACACGGGCTAGCCACATGGGTGTGTGACTTGACCGTGTGTCCCCTATATGTTAAGGTGGTAAGTCAGTGTCGACCACGGGCTAGCCACACGGGCGTGTGCCTAGGCCGTGTAAGATGGTCAATGTTCACCACGGGTGGAGAACACGGGCTTGTTCTTAGGCCGTGTGATACAAGCAGAATACCCAAGTTTTTATACACGGGGTAGGGACATGGGCGTGTGTGACCACACGACCTGCTCCCACAGGCGTGTCCCATTTCACATGGGCGTGTGGCCCTTGTCAAGGTGAAAGAAATTTTAAGATCGCAAAGGTTTTCGGTAGGATTCCGGAACCCCTCGTATGTATGTTTTAGGCCTCGTGGGTCTTTAATGAGGTTGTTTTGGTGACAATAGAGAGTTGTCAAGTTGGGAATAAAGTGGATTAAGTCCGGTAATGCCTCGGGCCTGGTTCCAGCGTAGAATACAGGTAAGGGGTGTTACACTCATGCTTCTTCAACTATCTCGAAGTATAAGCCACAAATTTTCCCTCTTACATCAACACACAACCAACTCTCAAATACGAAGCATCACTATGAACCACAAAATATTTTCTAAGTTCCCGTTGAATCAACACTGGTGCTTCAGTCAAAACTACCTTAAACTGATCAAAACTATTCTGCCTACCATCAGTCCATTCAAACACCACATCTTTCCGAAGTAGTTTCGTTAAGGATGCAGCAATAAAAGAAAACCCTTCAACAAACATATGATAATAATAAGCTAAACCCAAGAAACTCCTAACTTCGGTAACGCTCTTAGGCGGCATCCATTCTAAAATCGCCTTAATCTTATTAGGATCCACCCGATCCCCTTCTGCCAATACAACATGTCCTAAAAACACAGCTTCATTAAGTTAAAATTCACACTTGCTTAACTTCGCATACAACAGCTTATCTCGAAAAATCTACAAAACTACCCTCAAATGTTCGTCCTGATCCTCCTCAGAACAAGAAGACATCAAAATATCATCTATAAAGACAACCATAAGTTGATCCAAATACGAGTGAAACACATGATTCATCAAATCAATGAACGCAGTGAGGACATTAGTTAATCCAAACGGAATCACCAAGAACTCATAATGCCCATATCGAGTCCTAAAAGTAGTTTTAAACACATCAGACTCCTTCACCTTCACCTGATAATACCCAGATCTAAGATTAATCTTCGAAAACATTGTTGGACCTCGAAACTGATCAAATAGATCATCAATTCGAGGTAAAGGATACTTATTCTAAATGGTCAACTTGTTCAACTGTCTATAGTCAATACACATCCATATCGTACCATCTTTCTTCTTCACAAACAAAATCGGTGCACCCCACAGAGATACACTCGATCGGATAAACCCTCTATCAAGTAACTCTTACAATTGAATCTTTAACTCCTTGATCTTTTTTGGTGTCATCCGATAGGGCGCAATGGACACCGGTGTAGTACTAGGGTAAAGCCCAATTTCAAACTCAACTTTTCGATCTGGTGGCAAACCAGGTAACTCTTCAGGAAACACGTCAGGAAAATCCCTAACAGTGCGAATATCCTTAACTCTTAACTCTTTACTAACAGAATTCATCACATAGGCTAAATAAGCCTCACAACCTTTTACTATCATCTTTTCAACCTTCATAGCCTAAACCAAGTTAGACATCAAACTCGGCCTTTCGCCAACAACAACAATTTCCAACCCATCACTATTACTCAAAGTAATTCGCTTAGTTTCAAAATCTACCCTAACCTTATGCTTAGTAACCAATCCATACCAAGTATCACATCAAATTCGTAAAATAGTAATTCCATAAGATCAACAGAGAAAACATGTTATTGGATCGTAAGAAGGTATCTATGATAAACTTTATTCGCTACTACACTATTACTGGAAGAACTAATGACAGTCATACCCAAACCAATAGTCTCAACAGGAATCTCTAACTTACTTGCTAATTCACTCAAGATATATGAATGCGTTGATCTAGAATCAACTAAAGAAAATAATAAAGTAGATTGTAAAGTAAAACTACCTGCGATAACATCAGTCAGATCCTGATCTTCTGGCTCCCTACTAGCATAAACCCGTGCTGAACCTCCAGACTCAACCTATGTAGCAACAGTATGAGAAACAATCCACTGTCCAACCGGTCTCCCATTACCTCTATTGCGACCACGGTCTCTAGTAGGCGCAGAAGCAGGTGCCGAACTCTAAGTCTGTGGAACCTCAATCCTATTCGGATAATCTCTTACAAAATGTTCTTTTGAACCATATTTAAAACATCCACCTGTTAACTTTTGACACTCTTCAGAATGCCTACGCTCATAGTGTGCACAAAGCGGCCATCCAAAACCACCCGTCGAACCACTAGCACTAATCACAGTACCATTTTACTGCCTAAACTACCTCGATCGAGACCTATGTCTCGCACCCCCTACCGGAACTATGACTATCACACCTCCTCTTAGGTGGTCGACCAGATGTACAATCAGAAGCTCTCTTACCAGAAACACTAACCACAGAATGAGATGGTTCAGCTAAAGTCTCCTTAACTGTTTTATCTCTCTCAACTAACTCATCAAACATCTCCACATTCTGAGCTACTAAGTAAACCCAAATCTCATGGTTAAGCCTAAAACAGAACCACTTACAATGATCCCTCTCAGATGGTATCATCTCAGAAGCATACTAGCTAAGTCAACACACTCAGCCTCATAATTAGCCACAGATAAGTCAGCCTGAACCAAATCTAGAAACTCACGACAAGCCTCCATATACTGCTCAAAAATTTCAAGAACATAGAGAGTTTTAGACTTATAACTTTTCAAACTCCAAACACACAATAATCAACTAGGTCCAAGCATAATGAACTTAGGGATCTAATACCACCAAATGTAACACCCTATACTCGACCCTATCATCGAGCTGGAATATCAGGATGCCACACCATTATCGCACGTCATACACATTACAAATAAGTTCATTGTTAAATATGCATCTTCCATTTTAGCATTTGCACAAGTTTTAAGTCAAATAAATTCCTAATTATCGTTAAGACATGCTACACACACTTTGATAGATCATATAATAACATTTAAGCATGCATTAGAACCATTTAGCAAAATTTCCAATACAAGTACGTATGTATTGATACTAGCACATATATATCGATATTTTCCTAGTACGGTATCGATACCGTTGATAAGCTATAAAAATAACATATTTTAATCCTATTCTTAATGCATTTTTGGATGAATATTTATGCAAAATGGTGAATTTGATGCTCCTAATCCCTTTAATCCATGTTCTTACACTTAGGTGAGCATTTGGGAGCAAAAGAAGCAAAAATCAAAGAAAAATAGCAAATTTTAGGAGCCACACGGGCTAGGCACATCCCCATGTGACTCACACGAGCTGGACACACCCCCATGTGCCAGCCCGTGTCCATTTCGCACCCTGCTTCCCAAATAGGCGAAAAAACACAATTTTTAGGCTTTCTAAGCATTCTAAAGTCTATAAATACCAATTAGAAGAAGAGGTTACAGGGCCATCAGAGAATATTGAAGAAAACACTCGAAGAACACCATCGCAGCCAACTCGGAAGTAGATCTCCATCTAGATCGAAGATCTCCTTTTAATTTCTTTCAAAGTTTTTATGAGTTTCTTTGTTTCTTGTGGTTTTTCTGACTTTGAGATGTTTTTATTCAGTATTATGACCTAATTCCCTAAATACCTAGGGAAGATGAAACCTGTGACTAATTCTATTATTTAATTTTTGTTTTACATGATAAACACTTGATTCTTGTTCTCAATTATGGGTGCTTATTTCTTGTTTTAATATTTTTTGGGATATTAATTCCTGTTTAATGTGCTTAATTCAGTGGAGCAAAAGTCTCTGTCTAGGAGTAGATCTAGCATAATTTAGTAGAGTTGCATGCAATCCTAGAAATAGGACGACATAAATCTACCGAATTAGAGTCAAATCTAATAGGGGAATCCGTAGGTCGAGTTAATGCGACGATAGGGGTTTTAATTAGAAAGATATTTCAATTAATCAACCTAGAGTCAATTGTTTTTACTCTCGAAAGATATATTAACATAATTTAGGGATTTTTACGGATCAAGACATCAAGTGAATAAATCGTTTAAATCAGATTAATAATAACAGGAGTCAGGTGGATTCTTTCATAGGTATTGTCATTCTCATTGGTTATTTTTCGATTATTTTCCTGATTCGTTCTCTGTTGGGTTCTTAGTTAAATTAGTTTAGAAATTTTAGATTAAAAACACGTCACTCCAATTTTTCGGCTAAATACTAAGAAAACGGTAATTACAAATAATTTTAGTCCTCGTGGATACGATATCTTTACTCACCGTAGCTATACTATTGTTCGATAGGTGCTCTTGCCTTTGTCGTATTTATAGTTAGTTTTATGACCATCAAGTTTTTGGCATCGTTGCCAGAGACTAAAATATTAGGAACACTTTATTTTTTTTTATTAATTTAGCCATTTTTTATTTTATTTTTTTATTTTTGTTTTTAGTTTAATTTTTAAATTCTAATTTTCTCATACTTCCATTAGAATGAATTTTTGTCGATTTGACATTTTTGTTGATGTGTTTTGGATTAATTTTTAGATATTTTTGCATTGGTTGATTTAAACTTTAAGACATGAGAGAATCAAGCATGATAAGATTTTTTTTCAGAATTAAAAATATTAGGTTGTTTTCCTGAATTGAGGTATTATCTTGAAGTTTTAAATTTGCAAGTTTGACATCAAAAACCATGATTTTTTGTAAGATTTTAAGCCTTTAGAGCATATATTTTTTATGCTTATTTTATTATTAGTTAAGAGTTTGTCAACTTTGATTTGCTATTCTAGAACTTGCTTCGATTATGCATGTCGAGACCACACCTTTGATTTGATATACTGAGCTGAAAAAGGCACTTAGGTTTTAACCCACTTATCCCATAAAAAGCATTTCTTTTAAATTAACCCTTAATTAACCCCGTTGAGCCTAACACACCGTTTCTTGATTTACCCATTAATGTGAACCTATCACTCATTTTTTTTTCATTGAGACTTTTTCCTGTTTTATTGACTGTAATATCCCGGGTTAGGGGCTATTTTGATTATTGCATTGTTTGCATGTATTTGGCCTGCAATGTTGTGTTTCAATTGTTTTGGGGCTTAGTTGTAAGCTTGGTGTAAGCCTGAGTGGTTGTGGAAACTTTAGTTTTAAGCTTTAGGTGAGGGAGTGAATGAATGAGTGGGGTTTATAAATATTTTTAGGAGAATGTTAGCACAAGAATTGAGCTAGTAGAGTGGCAAGTTAGGCGCCACTTGGAGCTTGGGTTTGGCGTCACTTGCAGGGAAGGAGGTCCTATGTTCAAGCTGCAGAAGTCTCATATTTTTGCTTCCATTTTGACGGCAGGGAGAAGAAGAAGTTGTGGGCAGTTCAAACTCTGCCATAGACCAAGTCAAATTGTTCAAATGGTGGGTGGAGAGTAAATTGTGGAGGTTGACTAGTTCAAACTAGTTTGAATTAGTGGTTGGGAGTGTTTGGAGGTAGTAGCCGAATGTTGGGTGCTTCATGGGGGAGTGGCTAGGTTTGGTAAGTGGGTAAGTGGAGAGGGCGAAATTCTTTTAGTTACTTAAAAACTTTTTGAACTTAGTGTGGAAGATCACAAGTTTAGAAAATATTTGAGTTGCGTTCATTTAAAGATTTTAATGTGATACCCGTTGGTAAAGTTTAAAACATATCGCTTTATAGTCTTGAAAACCGTTTCATTCCAAGTTTTATCCATTATTAACCCAGTAATTTGTGTAAGCCAAAATCCTTCTTTTGTCAAAAGCAAGCTGAAATTTCAAGTGAGTTTCTGCATTTTCTTCTTGAAACCGAAAGTCCAAGCACATACTTGCCGAAAATTGCTTGTTTCTCTTGATATTCTTTAATAGCCGAATGTTCTCTTCCATCTTTCTTTCTTTTTCATTTGTGTAAACCAAAATTAGTACCCTATTCTTCTCATACTTTCTTCCTTTCTTCTCTTGAAACCTTGACAGTGAAAGTTATTCCCCAAAACATTTTCTCCATTCCTTCTTCTTTTAAAACCAGAAAGTACTTTCCTTCTTCTTCTTCTTTTTCCCATTTCTGTTATTGGCCGAATATCAACCCCTTTCTTTTCATCTTTCTCTTGTGTTCTCCTTCTTTGTGTAAGGCCGAATCTTCTTCTCCTTTTTGTTTAAGTCTTGGCCGAATATTGGTGTGATGTGATCTCTCTTGTGTGTGGTGTCCAATCGGGTGTAGAGCAAGGTAAGTGGTTGGCCGAATGTTCATTTCTCTTCTCCCTTGTTCTTTGTCGATTTTGGTTTGGTTAAGAGCCGATTTTGGCCTTTGTTGATAGGAGTTAATCTTTTGTGTTGGAATCGATTTTATCATAGGGCATCCAGGATTTTGGAAGCAAGCAAGAGGAGCCGTCTTCCTCTGTTAATCGATTGGTAAGTGGTGGTAAGGGTTGGTTCTTTTAGTCCACTCTTTTAGTTTCGTTAAGTCAAAGTTTCAAAGGATTAATCTTTCCTCTTAATAGGGTGTGCCGTGTGCATAAAGAAGAACCATCGTTTGGTTCGGGATTTGGTAGGAAACCAAATCAAGTGTAAGGTAAGGGTTCAAACGTTAACCCCTTTGGTTTAATGGTTTTGGCCGAATGGCCTAGGTGCTAATCTCATATGTGGCCGATTATAGGAGCAAGATAATCGAGGGTCTTAGATCGGTTCCTTGGGATTAAGGCTTGCGTTTTAACAGGTGTGTAAACTAACACACTCTTTGCTTAGTAATATGCTTAATAATCTGATTGTTTAATAAAGCCAAATAAAGTATGGTTGATTGATATGATACCCGATTGGGTATGTGCACGGATTCGGGTAAGTCCGTTTCATTACGAGTTCTATTGTTGATATACTTGAGATCATGACCTATGATGTATGTGTTATGAGATGCAACATTAAACATGTAGCATGATTTGTATGATTTGCATACTTTACATGAGTCGGTATGATAATGGGTGATATGAGAGGAGGGGGAATATGATATCCGTGTCTTTGGGACACCAGAGGTTTGGCACCTCCAGTGGTTTGGTACCACGGATTATTTTGTGACTTTGGGTGACCAGAGGTTTGGCACCTCATAGCGTCTCGTCCCAGTGGCTTAGCACCACAGTGGGTTGGCCCCACAGTTGATAATACGGGATTGACGCCAGTGATTTGGTATCACACGATGGGTTGGCCCCATCACTTGATTCGTGACCGGTCACGGTGATTTGGTATCACATTCGTGTCTTTGGGACACCAGAGGTTTGGCACCTCATAGCGACTCGTCCTTGTGGTTAACACCACCGTGGGTTGGCCCCACTTTTGAGATATGGGATCGTCGCCAGTGATTTGGTATCACACGATGGGTTGGCCCCATCATTGGATTCTTCGTGACTTTGGGTCACCAGTGGTTTGGCACCACACTTATGGATATCGTGACTTTGGGTCACCAGTGGTTTGGCACCACCAGTGGTTTGGTACCACACGGGGTAGAAAAGGTGTTGTGGATGGCTAGGATTGGGTGCATTAATGACATTGCTCAGTATTGTGTGTGTTAGTATGTTGTATTAATCGGGAGGGGATTTATGCACTTTGAGTCTTGCGACTCACCTTCTCCCTTATCATTTCAGTGACACTTAGATCGCGGACATGGAGCCGGGTGGACTCGAGGTGACCATGCCATGAATAAAGTCGCTTTAATCGATTTAAGCACTTGGTACTTTATTTCATTTATTTTCATTTGGTTTTGTTGGGATTGTAAATGGCCTTTTAAAATTATGCTTTGATTATTTATATGCTTAAAATTTGATTTCAATTTAGCCTTAATAAATTTTGGGTTAATAATGGATAAAACTTGGAATGAAACGATTTTCAAGACTACAAAGCGATATGTTTTAAACTTTACCAACGGGTATCACATTAAAATCTTTAAATGAACGCATAACTCAAATATTTTCTAAACTTGTGATCTTCCACACTAAGTTCAAAATGTTTTTAAGTAACTAAAAGGAATTCTCGGCCTTCTAAATGATAAAAACTTACTTTTCAACTAAGCTTTCAAATTCCCGGGTCTTCAAAATGCACTACCGGTTTTAAAACAATCATGCCCAAGGTTTTTTTTTTACAAGTACGGATACATCAAAGAGTTTTTCGTTAAACCTTTCACCGGAAACCTAACCTCTCAAATACGATTTTCCCGTAACATACAGATTCGGTCGTGGTGTATTGACCGAGTTTGGGGTGTTACATTTGTGGTATCGAGCTAAGTTCAAAAGCTCATTTGTGGGCTCGAGGCCCAAAATGTGTTAAATATTGGTTTTTAAGTGTTTTGTTTTAAAGTATATGGTTTGAAAGGCATGGCACCGAAGTCTCGGCACCAATCTGCCTGTAGGTACCTCTTACTATTTCTTGTGATTGATGGGTGTGATATGATTGAAAGACTAGCAATAGTGGATTACTTTAGAAATCAGGCGATAGGACTCTGTGGACTTGCGAAACGAAAATTCTTTAATAAGAAATATTCATAAGACTTTGCTTTAAAAGACAAAGTGGAAAAGGTAATGCGATGCATAAAACTTCTAAATCGATAAGTCGAGATTTTAGTCATGAGCACTCGAGGTCGGGGTCGTAATACACGTGGACTTGATCGAGGGTAGGATGACGGTTTTCGAACCTGTAGGGTCTAGTCGAGGGTCGAGAGAATGAGATCGGCACCACCACCAGTGGAGGTGGTGAGTTTCGTGATCGACCGGGGATGACGCAGTTGTCGCAGCGATCTCGCGAGTGCCGGAAAGGGTACGGTGGAGTAGGTGGAGGCGCAGTGTTCGTAAATCGTGGCCGAGCGACTCCGGAGCAAATGGGGCGGAAGTATTTCGAGGTGTTTTTGGTGTTGCTCCCAAAGACGACCGAGTATTGGCTGGAGGCGATGGAGCGGATCATGGATGATCCGGACTTGACCGCCGAGGAGAAGTTGAAAGGGTAGTATCGCTTCTTCGGGATGAGTCATACAGTGGTGGCTCACGGTTCGGAGACGATCTTTGCAGATGAGAGGATCTTACTTGGGATTATTTCAAGGTGCATATCGAGAAAAAGTACATTGGATCTAGCTACATTGATGAGAACGAAAAGCATTTACGAGGTGGTTCAGGGAGCAAGTCCGTGTTTGAGTACGAGGCAGGCGAAATTCTTGAGACCGAGCCGGTATGCTAGGGGCATTGTGGCTACCGAACACGAGGTGTGTTCGATTTGAGGATGGTGCGAGAGATGAATTAAGCTGGCTGATTGCTCCACAGCCAGAGCGTGAGTTTGCCGTCCTAGTTGAGAAGGCTAAGGTAGCCGAAGGAGTTAAGGAGTCTGTGAGGCAAAACGTGGATAGGAAAGCAGACATAAGAGGAGTTTTGGATCTTCCGGGTCATCGGGTAATCCTCGTAAAAGGGCTAGACAGAGTGGGCCAAATCGATGCCGTAGGTCTGTTGCCGCTAATCGAGGACCCGCATGGTGCAACCGTTGTGGTAAATCTCATTGGGGAGGATCTTTGGACCGGTGGAAAAGGATGTTTTGAGTGTGGCTCATTGGATCACCGTGTGAGAGACCGTCCGCGTAAGTTGGCTAGGATTCGGTCCAGGTCGTGGCCGTACTCGATTCCAGAATAATGGACCGTCACCGTAAAGGGGTCGTGGTAATGGCGAGGAGGCAATGGTTCTCGGTCGGGCCGCGGAGCACCGGGCAGAAAGGTACGGGTAGTTACGAGGCAAGACGGCTGGGTTGGTGTATGCGCGAGGCGCCGAGAGGAGGGCGGCGACGACCGGACGTCATAACCGGCACGTTTTTAATCTTTGGTTCTCCTTATAACGCTTTGATTGATGTGGGTTCAACGCATTCATACGTTGCCGAGTAGCATAGTAGAGACCATGGATTTAGACTCGAGACTACTTCTAGGCGGTGTGATGAATTAGCCCTCTAGGTCACTCAGTAGTTGTAGATAAGCTATATAGAGACGCACCCCTAGAACTCCAAGGGTAGTGTTTGTGGTCGATCTGATGGAACCGCCGTTTGGGGAGTTCGATCCGATTCGGGATGGGCCCTGGTTGGTTAAGCACCAGGCGAGGTTGGACTGCGCGGCTAAGCGCATGGTTCTAAAGACGGTTGAGGGTGATGAGGTGGTCATGATAGGTAATAGAAGAGATTACTTATCCAACGTGGTATCTGCTCTGAAGGTGTGAGAAGATGGTCGAGGAAAATTTGTGAAGCATATGTGGTTCATGTGTATGCCTTGGAGGCTAAGGATTCTGCTTTGTAGAGGAGGTGCGAGCAGTTAAGGAATTTGTTGATGTGTTTCCAGAGGAGCTTCCGAGTTTGCCACCGGATCGCGAGGTAGAGTTCGGGATAGATCTGCTACCCGGAACTGCGCTAGTGTCTATTGCTCCGTATAGGATGGCGCCAAAGGAATTAGTGGAATTAAAGGCTCAGATCCAGGAGTTGTTGGATCGAGGCTTTATCAGGCCAAGTGTTTCACCTTGGGGAGCGCCAGTACTCTTTGTCAAGAAGAAAGACGGTACGATGCAAATGTGCATAGATTACCGCCAATTGAATAAGCTGGCGATCAAAAACAAGTATCCGTTGCCACGAATAGATGACTTGTTTGATCAGCTGAAGGGTGCTTCGGTATTCTCGAAGATCGATTTAAGGTCTGGGTATCACCAATTAAAGGTAAAGGAGGCGGATATCCACAAGACAGCGTTTCGTACTCGGTATGGGCACTACGAATTTTTGGTAATGCCGTTTGGGTTGACTAACGCGCCGGCAGCATTCATGGATATGATGAATAGGGTGTTCCAGCAGTATTTGGATCAGTTCGTTGTGGTTTTTATTGACGACATCCTGGTGTACTCAAGGTCAGAAGAGGAGCATGATGCGCATTTGCGAGTGGTGCTGCAGATTTTGAGGGAGAAGCAGCTTTATGCTAAGTTTAGTAAGTGCGAGTTCGGCTTAGGAGGTGACTTTCTTGGGTCATGTAGTGTCGGCCGAGGGGATTAGGGTGGATCCTCGGAAGATTGAGGCAGTTTTGGATTGGAAGCCGCCTAAGTCAGTGGCTGAGATTCGGAGTTTTTTGGGTTTGGCAGGATACTACCGAAGATTTGTAGAAGGATTTTCGTTGATTGCAGCACCGATGACTAAGCTGTTAAGGAAAGGAGTTCCATTTGTTTGGACTGAGAAACAGCAGGAGAGTTTCGACAAGTTAAAGAAGATTTTGACTGAGGCTCCTGTTCTGATTCAACCTGAGGCAGGAAAGGAATTCGCAGTGTATTGCGATGCATCACATACGGGATTGGGTTGTGTGCTGATGCAGGAAGGGAAGGTTGTGGCGTATGCATCTAGGCAGCTGAGGCCACATGAGGTCAATTATCCGATGCACGACTTAGAGTTAGCAGCAGTAGTCTTCGCCTTGAAAATTTGGAGGCACTACTTGTACGGAGAGAGATCGATAGTCTACACAGATCATAAGAGTCTGAAGTACCTTTTGACTCAGAAAGATTTGAATTTGAGGCAGCGCAGATGGATTGAGTTGCTCAAGGACTACGACTATTCGATTGAATATCATCCGGGCAAGGCTAACGTGGTGGCAGACGCGTTGAGCCGTAAGGTTGTATCGGACTTAAGAGCGATGTTTGCCCATTTGAGTTTGTATGACGACGGAAGTATTCTGGCAGAGCTGCAGGTTAAGCCTACTTGGGTTGCGCAGATCGTGGGGAAAGCGATTAGTGGATGAGGTTACGAATGCGCGGAGGTTACAAGTGCGAGGATGGTGGTTTGGAGGGTTACTGTATGTCTAGTGATGGGGTGCTTTGTGTTTTCAAGGGAGAGCTTGTATGCCAAGGATATCGAGTTAAGGCAGAGGATTCTTCGGGACGCCCATAGTGATCCGCACGCTATGCATCCCGGAGGTAGCAAGATGTATAGGGATCTAAGAGAGCGATTTTGGTGGCAGTGTCTCAAGAGAGAGGTGACAGAGTTTGTTGGAAAGTGTCCGACATGTCACAGTCAAGGTGAACATCGATTGTCGTCGTGGTTGCTTCACCGGTGAAGATTCCCAGAGGAAGTGGGAAAGGATAACTATGGATTTTGTCGGTGGATTACCTCTTACGCCGAGCAAGAAGGACTCGGTTTGGGTAATTGTGGATCGTCGACTAAATCACTCATTTTATTCCGGTGAGGGTCGATTACTCCCTTGAGAGGTTGGCGGCTGTATGTGTGTCGAGATAGTGAGGTCGCACGGTGTGCCGATGATCGATCATCTCGGATAGGGATCCGCATTTACATCAAGGTTCGAAAGCGTTGCATCAGCTGGGGTGCGCGGTTGGATTTCAGCACGGCATTTCACCCACAGTCTGACAGGCAGTCGGAGAGGGTTATACAGATCTTAGAGGATATGCTGAGAGGCTGTGTTTTGGACTTCAGAGGTAGTTGGGAGGAGTTTACGCCATTAGCCGAGAGTTCGCCTACAACAATAGTTATCAAGCAAGTATCAAGATGGCACCATATGAGGCGTTGTATGGTAGGAAGTGTCGCTCACCTACATGTTGGACGGAGTTGGGTGAACGTCAGTTGTTGGGACCAGAGTTGGTTGCAGAGACTGAAGACAAGGTTAAGTTGATTCAGGCTCGGTTGAAGGAAGCTTCGGACAGGGAGAAGTCTTATGCCGATCTCGAGCAGAGAGATATAGAATTTCTTTGTGGGAGATCAACTTTTTCGAAGGTCTCGCCATGGAAGAAAGTGTTGAGGTTCGGAAAGAAGGGCAAGTTAAGTCCGAGGTTTATTGGGTCGTATATGGTACTGAGACGAGTGGGACCAGTAGCTTATCAGCTTGAGTTACCAGCAGAGCTAAGTCAGATTCACGACGTATTTCACGTTTCGATGCTTAGGCACTATCGTTCGGATCCATCGCATGTCCTAGCGGTGGAGGAGATCGAGGTAAATCCGGATTTGACCATGGAAGAAGAACCAGTGCGATTCTAGACCGAGATGTGAAGGTTCTGCGTAGAAAGTCCGTTTCCTTTGGTAAAGGTGCTATGGCGGAATCATGGCGTAGAAGAAGCTACGTGGGAACCAGAGGATATGATGAGGCGGCAATACCCTCAATCTGTTTTTGACCGGGTAATTTCGAGGCGTAAATTATTTTTAAGGGGGTAGAAGCGTAATATCCGGGTTAGGGGCTATTTTTATTATTGCATTGTTTGCATGTATTTGGCCCGCAATGTTGTGTTTCAATTGTTTTGGGGCTTAGTTGTAAGCTTGGTGTAAGCCTTAGTGGTTGGGGAAACTTTAGTTTTAAGCTTTAGGTGAGGGGATTTGAATGAGTGGGGTTTATAAATATTTTTAGGAGAATGTTAGCACAAGAATTGAGCTAGTAGAGTGGCAAGTTAGGCGCCACTTGGAGCTTGGGTTTGGCGTCACTTGCGGGGAAGGAGGTCCTATGTTCAAGCTGCAGAAGTCTCATATTTTTGCTTCCATTTTGTGGCAGGGGAGAAGAAGAAGTTGTGGGCAGTTCAAACTCTGCCATAGACCAAGTCAAATTGTTCAAATGGTGGGTGGAGAGTAAATTGTGGAGGTTGACTAGTTCAAACTAGTTTGAATTAGTGGTTGGGAGTGTTTGGAGGTAGTAGCCGAATGTTGGGTGCTTCATGGGGAGTGGCGGTTTGGTAAGTGGGTAAGTGGAGAGGGTCAAATTCTTTTTGGCATTTTAGAGCATTTTCGGTCAAATTTGTGTAAGCCAAAATCCTTCTTTTGTCAAAAGCAAGCCGAAATTTCAAGTGAGTTTCTGCATTTTCTTCTTGAAACCGAAAGTCCAAGCACATACTTGCCGAAAATTGCTTGTTTCTCTTGATATTCTTTAATAGCCGAATGTTCTCTTCCATCTTTCTTTCTTTTTCATTTGTGTAAACCGAAATTAGTACCCTATTCTTCTCATACTTTCTTCCTTTCTTCTCTTGAAACCTTGACAGCCAAAGTTATTCCCAAAACATTTTCTCCATTCCTTCTTCTTTTCAAAACCGAAAGTACTTTCCTTCTTCTTCTTCTTTTCCCATTTCAATTATTGGCCGAATATCAACCCCTTTCTTTTCATCTTTCTCTTGTGTTCTCCTTCTTTGTGTAAGACCGAATCTTCTTCTCCTTTTTGTTTAAGTCTTGGCCAAATATTGGTGTGGTGTGATCTCTCTTGTGTGTGGTGTCCAATCGGGTGTAGAGCAAGGTAAGTGGTTGGCCGAATGTTCATTTCTCTTCTCCCTTGTTCTTTGTCGATTTTGGTTTGGTTAAGAGCCGATTTTGGCCTTTGTTGATAGGAGTTAATCTTTTGTGTTGGAATTGATTTTATCATAGGGCATCCAGGATTTTGGAAGCAAGCAAGAGGAGCCGTCTTCCTCTGTGTAATCGATTGGTAAGTGGTGGTAGGGGTTGGTTCTTTTAGTCCACTCTTTTAGTTTCGTTAAGTCAAAGTTTCAAAGGATTAATCTTTCCTCTTAATAGGGTGTGCCGTGTGCATAAAGAAGAACCATCGTTTGGTTCGGGATTTGGTAGGAAACCAAATCAAGTGTAAGGTAAGGGTTCAAACGTTAACCCTTTGGTTTAATGGTTTTGGCCGAATGGCCTAGGTGCTAATCTCATATGTGGCCGATTATAGGAGCAAGATAATCGAGGGTCTTAGATCGGTTCCTTGGGATTAAGGCTTGCGTTTTAACAGTGTGTAAACTAACACACTCTTTGCTTAGTAATATGCTTAATAATCTGATTGTTTAATAAAGTCAAACAGTATGGTTGATTGATATGATACCCGATTGGGTATGTGCACGGATCGGGTAAGTCCGTTTCATTACGAGTTCTATTGTTGATATACTTGAGATCATGACCTATGATGTATGTGTTATGAGATGCAACATTAAACATGTAGCATGATTTGTATGATTTGCATACTTTACATGAGTCGGTATGATAATGGGTGATATGAGAGGAGGGGGAATACGATATCCGTGTCTTTGGGACACAGAGGTTTGGCACCTCCGGTGGTTTGGTACCACAGATTATTTTGTGACTTTGGGTCACCGGAGGTTTGGCACCTCATAGCGTCGTCCCGGTGGCTTAGCACCACAGTGGGTTGGCCCCACAGTTGATAATACGGGATTGACGCCAGTGATTTGGTATCACACGATGGGTTGGCCCCATCACTTGATTCATGACTTCGGTCACCAGTGATTTGGTATCACATTCGTGTCTTTGGGACACTAGAGGTTTGGCACCTCATAGCGACTCGTCCACGTGGTTAACACCACCGTGGGTTGGCCCCACTTTTGAGATATGGGATCGTCGCCGGTGATTTGGTATCACATGATGGGTTGGCCCCATCATTGGATTCTTCGTGACTTTGGGTCACCGGTGGTTTGGCACCACACTTATGGATATCGTGACTTTGGGTCACGGTGGTTTTAGCACCACCGGTGGTTTGGTACCACGGGGTAGAAAAGGTGTTGTGGATGGCTAGGATTGGGTGCATTAATGACATTGCTCTGTATTGTGTGTGTTAGTATGTTGTATTAATCGGGAGGGGGATTTATGCACTGATTCTTGCGACTCACCTTCTCCCTTATCATATCAGGTGACACTTAGATCGTGGACATGGAGCCGGGTGGACTCGAGGTGACCATGCCATGAATAAAGTCGATTTTGCAATCGATTTAAGCACTTGGTACTTTATTTCATTTATTTTCATTTGGTTTTGTTGGGATTGTAAATGGCCTTTTAAAATCATGCTTTGATTATTTATATGCTTAAAATTTGATTTCAATTTAACCTTAATAAATTACTGGGTTAATAATGGATAAAACTTGGAATGAAACGGTTTTCAAGACTACAAAGCGATATGTTTTAAACTTTACCAACGGGTATCACATTAAAATCTTTAAATGAACGCGAACTCAAATATTTTCTAAACTTGTGATCTTCCACACTAAGTTCAAAATGTTTTTAAGTAACTAAAAGGAATTTCTCGGCCTTCTAAATGATAAAAACTTACTTTTCAACTAAGCTTTCAAATTCGGGTCTTCAAAATGCACTACCGGTTTTAAAACAATCATGCCCAAGTTTTTTTTTTTTACAAGCACGGATACATCAAAGAGTTTTTCGTTAAACCTTTCACCGGAAACCTAACCTCTCAAATACGATTTTCCCCGTAACATACCAGATTCGGTCGTGGTGTACTGACCGGGTTTGGGGTGTTACATTTGTGGTATCAGAGCTAAGTTCAAAAGCTCGACTGTGGGCTCGAGGCCCAAAATGTGTTAAATATTGGTTTTTAAGTGTTTTGTTTTAAAGTATATGGTTTGAAAGGCATGGCACCGAGTCTCCGGCACCAATCTGCCCAGGTAGGTACCTCTTACTATTTCTTGTGATTGATGGGTGTGATATGATTGAAAGACTAGCAATAGTGGATTACTTTAGAAACTGAAACTGATAGGACTCTGTGGACTTGCGAAAACAAAACTTCTTTAATAAGAAATATTCATAAGACTTTGCTTTAAAAGACAGTGGAAAAGGTACTGATGCATAAAACTTCTAAATCAGATAAGTCGAGATTTTAGTCATGAGCACTCGAGGTCGGGGTCGTAATACACGTGGACGCGGTCGGGGTAGGATGACGGTTTTTGAACCTGTAGGGTCTGGTCAGGGGTCAGAGAATGAGATACCGGTACCACCACCAGCTGGAGGTGGTGAGTTTCAGGATCAGACCGGGGATGACGCAGTTGTCATGAGCGATCTGCGAGTCTTTGGAAAGGGTAATCGAGTAGGTGGAGGCGCGGTGTTGGAAATCGTGGCCGAGCGACTCCAAGCAAATGGGGCGGAAGTATTTCGAGGTGTTTCTGGTGTTGCTCCAAGACGACCGAGTATTGGATGGAGGCGACGGAGGCGGATCATGGATGATCCGACTTGACTGCCGAGGAGAAGTTTGAAAGGGTAGTATCGCTTCTTCGGGATGAGTCATACCAGTGGTGGCTCACGGTTCGGGATAGTGCCGCATGAGAGGATCTTACTTGGGATTATTTCAAGGTGCATATCGAAAAAGTACATTGGATCTAGCTACATTGATGAGCAAAGTGAAAAGCATTTACGAGGTGGTTCGGGGAGCAAGTCCGTGTCTGAGCACGAGGCGAATTCTTGAGATCGAACCGGTATGCTAGGGGCATTGTGGCTACCGAACACGAGAGGTGTGTTCGATTTGAGGATGGTCTCGAGAGATGAATTAAGATCGCTGATTGCTCCACGGCAGGAGGCGTGAGTTTGCCGTCCTAGTTGAGAAGGCTAAGGTAGCCAGGAAGGAGTGAAGGAGTCTGTGAGGCAAAGCGTGGATAGGAAAGCAGACATAAGAGGAGTTTTGGATCTTACGGGTCATCGGGTAATCCGAGAAAAAGGGCTAGATAGAGTGGGCCAAATCGGTCTGGTAGGTGCATTGCCGCTAATCGGGACCCGCATGGCAACCGTTGTGGGAAATCTCATTGGGGAGGATGCTGGACCGGTGGAAAAGGATGTTTTGAGTGTGGCTCATTGGATCACCGTGTGAGAGACTGTCCGCGTAAGTTGGCTAGGATTCAGTCCGAGGGTCAGGGCCGTACTCAGTTCAGGAATAATGGACCACCACCGCAAAGGGGTCGTGGTAATGGCAGAGGAGGCAATGGTTCTGGTCGGGGCCGCGGAGCACCGGGCAGAGGTGCGGGTAGTTCTGAGGCAAGACAGCCTGGGTTGGTGTATGCAGCGAGGCGCCGAGAGGAGGGCGACGCACCGGACGTCATAACCGGTACGTTTTTGATCTTTGGTTCTCCTTATACTGCTTTGATTGATGTGGGTTCAACGCATTCATACGTTGCCAGTAGCATAGTAGAGACCATGGATTTAGACTCTGAGACTACTTCTAGGCAGGTGACAGTAATTAGCCCTCTAGGTCACTCTGTAGTTGTAGATAAGCTATATAGAGACGTACCCCTAGAACTCCAAGGGGTAGTGTTTGTGGCTGATCTGATGGAACTGCCGTTTGGGGAGTTCGATCTGATTCTGGGGATGGACTGGTTGGTTAAGCACCAGGCGAGGTTGGACTGCGCGGCTAAGCGCATGGTTCTAAAGACGGCTGAGGGTGATGAGGTGGTCATGATAGGTAATAGAAGAGATTACTTATCCAACGTGGTATCTGCTCTGAAGGCTGAGAAGATGGTCGGGAAGGGTGTGAAGCATATGTGGTTCATGTGTATGCCTTGGAGGCTAAGGATTCTAACTTGTAGAGGAGGTCCGAACGGTTAAGGAATTTGTTGATGTGTTTCAGAGGAGCTTCGGGTTTGCCACGGATCGCGAGGTAGCGTTCGGGATAGATGCTGCACAGGCTGCGCCGGTGTCTATTGCTCCGTATAGGATGGCGCCAAAGGAATTAGTGGAATTAAAGGCTCGAGATCCGGGAGTTGTTGGATCGAGGCTTTATCGGGCCAAGTGTTTCACCTTGGGAGCGCCCGATACTCTTTGTCAAGAAGAAAGGCGGTGCGATGCGAATGTGCATAGATTACCGCCAATTGAATAAGTGACGATCAAAAACAAGTATCCGTTGCCACGCGAATAGATGACTTGTTTGATCGGTGAAGGGTGCTTCGGTATTCTCGAAGATCGATTTAAGGATGCAGGTATCACCAATTAAAGGTAAAGGAGGCGGATATCCACAAGACAGCGTTTCGTACTCGGTATGGGCACTACGAATTTTTGGTAATGCCGTTTGGGTTGACTAACGCGCCGGCAGCATTCATGGATATGATGAATAGGGTGTTCCAGCAGTATTTGGATCAGTTCGTTGTGGTTTTTATCGACGACATCCTGGTGTACTCAAGGTCAGAAGAGGAGCATGATGCGCATTTGCGAGTGGTGCTGCAGATTTTGAGGGAGAAGCAGCTTTATGCTAAGTTTAGTAAGTGCGAGTTCTGGCTTAGGGAGGTGACTTTCTTGGGTCATGTAGTGTCGGCCGAGGGGATTAGGGTGGATCCTCGGAAGATTGAGGCAGTTTTGGATTGGAAGCCGCCTAAGTCAGTGGCTGAGATTCAGAGTTTTCTAGGTTTGGCAGGATACTACCGAAGATTTGTAGAAGGATTTTCGTTGATTGCAGCACCGATGACTAAGCTGTTAAGGAAAGGAGTTCCGTTTGTTTGGACTGAGAAACAGCAGGAGAGTTTCGACAAGTTAAAGAAGATTTTGACTGAGGCTCCTGTTCTGATTCAACCTGAGGCAGGAAAGGAATTCGCAGTGTATTGCGATGCATCACATACGGGATTGGGTTGTGTGCTGATGCAGGAAGGGAAGGTTGTGGCGTATGCATCTAGGCAGCTGAGGCCACATGAGGTCAATTATCCGACGCACGACTTAGAGTTAGCAGCAGTAGTCTTCGCCTTGAAAATTTGGAGGCACTACTTGTGCGGAGAGAGATCGATAGTCTACACAGATCATAAGAGTCTGAAGTACCTTTTGACTCGTAAAGATTTGAATTTGAGGCAGCGTATGAGATGGATTGAGTTGCTCAAGGACTACGACTATTCGATTGAATATCATCCGGGCAAGGCTAACGTGGTGCGCGCACGCGTTGAGCCGTAAGGTTGTATCGGACTTAAGAGTAATGTTTGCCCATTTGAGTTTGTATGACGACGGAAGTATTCAGCAGAGCTGCGAGTTAAGCCTACTTGGGTTGCGCGATCGGGGAAATAGTTAGTGGATGAGGTTACGAATGCGCGGAGGTTGCAAGTGCGAGGATGGTGGTTTGGAGGGTTACTGGTGATGTCTAGTGATGGGGTCTTTGTGTTTTCAAGGGAGAGCTTGTATGCCGAAGGATATCGAGTTAAAGCGAGAGGATTCTTCAGACGCCTATAGCAGCCGTGCACGCTATGCATCCCGGAGGTAGCAAGATGTATAGGGATCTAAGAAGCGATTTTGGTGGCAGTGTCTCAAGAGAGAGGTGACAGAGTTTGTTGGAAAGTGTCGACATGTCAAGCAGTCAAGGTTGAACATCGATTGTCGTCGTGGTTGCTTCACCGATGAAGATTCCCAGTGGAAGTGGGAAAGGATAACTATGGATTTTGTCGGTGGATTACCTCTTACGCCGAGCAAGAAGGACTCGGTTTGGGTAATTGTGGATCGTCCGACTAAATCAGCTCATTTTATTCCGGTGAGGGTCGATTACTCCTTCTTGAGGTTGGCGAAATTCGTATGTGTCGAGATAGTGAGGCCGCACGGTGTGCGATGATCGATCACCTCGGATAGGGATCCCGTGATTTACATCAAGGTTACGAAAGCGTTGCATCGGGCTCTGGGTACACGGTTGGATTTTAGCACGGCATTTCACCCACATCCGACAGGCGATCGGAGAGGGTTATACAGATCTTAGAGGATATGCTGAGAGGCTGTGTTTTGGACTTCAGAGGTAGTTGGGAGGAGTTTACGCCATTAGCCGAGTTCGCCTACAACAATAGTTATCAAGCAAGTATCAAGATGGCACCATATGAGGCATTGTATGGTAGGAAGTGTCGCTCACCTACATGTTGGGCGGAGTTGGGTGAATGTCGGTTGTTGGGACCAGAGTTGGTTGCGAGAGGCGAAGACAAGGTTAAGTTGATTCGAGGCTCGGTTGAAGGAAGCTTGGACGAGGCGAGAAGTCTTATGCCGATCTCAAAGGAGAGATATAGAATTTTCTTTGTGGGAGATCAAGTTTTTCTGAAGGTCTCGCCATGGAAGAAAGTATTGAGGTTCGGAAAGAAGGGCAACTTAAGTCCGAGGTTTATTGGGTCGTATATGGTATGCGAGACGAGTGCGACCGGTAGCTTATCGACTTGAGTTACCAAGCGAGCTAAAGTCGATTCACGACGTATTTCACGTTTCGATGCTTAGGCACTATCGTTGAGATCCATCGCATGTCGTAGCGGTGGAGGAGATCGAGGTAAATCCGGATTTGACCATGGAAGAAGAACCAAAGTCGCGATTCTAGACCGAGATGTGAAGGTTCTGCGTAGAAAGTCGATTCCTTTGGTAAAGGTGCTATGGCGGAATCATGGCGTAGAAGAAGCTACGTGGGAACTAGAGGATATGATGAGGCGACAATACCTCAACTCTTTTGACGGAGTAATTTCGAGGCCGAAATTATTTTTAAGGGGTAGAAGCGTAATATCCCGGGTTAGGGGCTATTTTGATTATTGCATTGTTTGCATGTATTTGGCCTGCAATGTTGTGTTTCAATTGTTTTGGGGCTTAGTTGTAAGCTTGGTGTAAGCTTTGAGTGGTTGGGGAAACTTTAGTTTTAAGCTTTAGGTGAGGGAATTTGAATGAGTGGGGTTTATAAATATTTTTAGGAGAATGTTAGCACAAGAATTGAGCTAGTAGAGTGGCAAGTTAGGCGCCACTTGGAGCTTGGGTTTAGCGTCACTTGTAGGGAAGGAGGTCCCGTGTTCAAGCTGCAGAAGTCTCATATTTTTGCTTCCATTTTGACGGCATGGAGAAGAAGAAGTTGTGGGCAGTTCAAACTCTGCCATAGACCAAGTCAAATTGTTCAAATGGTGGGTGGAGAGTAAATTGTGGAGGTTGACTAGTTCAAACTAGTTTGAATTAGTGGTTGGGAGTGTTTGGAGGTAGTAGCCGAATGTTGGGTGCTTCATGGGGGGAGTGGCCGGTTTTGGTAAGTGGGTAAGTGGAGAGGGCCGAAATTCTTTTTGGCATTTTAGAGCATTTTCGGTCAAATTTGTGTAAGCCAAAATCCTTCTTTTGTCAAAAGCAAGCTGAAATTTCAAGTGAGTTTCTGCATTTTCTTCTTGAAACCGAAAGTCCAAGCACATACTTAGAAAATTGCCTGTTTCTCTTGATATTCTTTAATAGCCGAATGTTCTCTTCCATCTTTCTTTCTTTTTCATTTGTGTAAACAGAAATTAGTACCCTATTCTTCTCATACTTTCTTCCTTTCTTCTCTTGAAACCTTTGACAGTAGAAAGTTATTCCCAAAACATTTTCTCCATTCCTTCTTCTTTTCAAAACCGAAAGTACTTTCCTTCTTCTTCTTCTTTTTCCCATTTCTGTTATTGGCCGAATATCAACCCCTTTCTTTTCATCTTTCTCTTGTGTTCTCCTTCTTTGTGTAAGGCCGAATCTTCTTCTCCTTTTTGTTTAAGTCTTGGCCGAATATTGGTGTGGTGTGATCTCTCTTGTGTGTGGTGTCCAATCGGGTGTAGAGCAAGGTAAATGGTTGGCCGAATGTTCATTTCTCTTCTCCCTTGTTCTTTGTCGATTTTTGTTTGGTTAAGAGCCGATTTTGGCCTTTGTTGATAGGAGTTAATCTTTTGTGTTGGAATCGATTTTATCATAGGGCATCCAGGATTTCGGAAGCAAGCAAGAGGAGCCGTCTTCCTCTGTTAATCGATTGGTAAGTGGTGGTAAGGGTTGGTTCTTTTAGTCCACTCTTTTAGTTTCGTTAAGTCAAAGTTTCAAAGGATTAATAATCTTCTTCTCCTTTTTGTTTAAGTCTTGGCCGAATATTGGTGTGGTGTGATCTCTCTTGTGTGTGGTGTCCAATCGGGTGTAGAGCAAGGTAAGTGGTTGGCCGAATGTTCATTTCTCTTCTCCCTTGTTCTTTGTCGAATTTGGTTTGGTTAAGAGCCGATTTTGGCCTTTGTTGATAGGAGTTAATCTTTTGTGTTGGAATCGATTTTATCATAGGGCATCCAGGATTTTGGAAGCAAGCAAGAGGAGCCGTCTTCCTCTATTAATCGATTGGTAAATGGTGGTAAGGGTATTTTGGTAATTTCGTGAACCAGGGGTATTTCGGTAATTTTACAAACTGAGGGTATTTCGGTAATTTCGCAAACCAGGGGTATTTCGATAATTTCGCAAACTAGGGGTATTTCGGTAATTTTACAAACCAGGGGTATTTCGATAATTTTGAAAACTGAGGGTATTTCAGTAATTTTACAAACTAGGGGTATTTCAGTAATTTTGCAAACCGGGGTATTTGGTAAATTCACAAACTGTGTGGGTATTTCGGTAATTTTTCAAATCGGGGTATTTGGTAATTTTACAAACCTGTGGGTATTTGGTAATTTTGCACTTAATGGCCTTTCGACGGCCTACTATCGCTTAGCGACACGGATAGCTTTTCTTATCGAAGCGGTACAATTGGGCCTAGGGCCCATTCTCGCTCAAATGGGCTCACTGCGGTCGTGTGGCCCATTTAGCCCAAATCTAGCCACAGATATTAGATTCACATAGCCTAGTCAATTTCTACTACGGTCATACAATTTATTCATATGGGCCCACGGGCCCATTGGGCCCACCTTGGCCCATCATGGCCCAAGCGACCTCAACCTACAAGAATACTCATGGTGGCCTCGACTATCGCGTCGAAGCTCCCACACGCGTCTTCGCATGCTCGTGTGGCTACCATTGCCATGTGACCGACTTTTCGGCATTTGCCGCTCTGACTAGAGTAGAGAGAAGTACACACTGATAGGAATCGATGCTAATCCGCGCTCCGACCACTCCACGTGCCCAAACGCCCACCAAGGTATCTTAACACTCCTCATAGATCGCTCTATATATAGTTAGCTTCTCACCTTCCTTATTTGTATCTTTCCGATATGGGATCCCTCAGTTAGCGAGTTTAAATCCAACTCAAACTCTTGCCGCCCCAACTTAGCAAAATAAATACTCCCTTGCTTTCCATGAGATTTGAACCCGGGCTCCCTTGTAGCATAATCCACACCGCTAACCACTTGGCCACAAGCTCCTCTTGTGTCTAAAATCATGCGCAACTAAATATAACCCTATGGCCAAAGTCTAAATTCTTTGAAAAATAAAACAAAAGAAATGCAAGTGCCAAGACTTGAACCTTGGACCTCCTTCCTTCCATGTGGCATCACCCCTTGTCTCTTATGTGGCGTCACTTTGCCACTACACACACACTCCACTTGTGTCATTTTTTCCACATTTTATTCTTAAAGCCTACCTACTAACTCCGGGGTTTTATTCACCTAAAACCAAAATTTCCCTAAAGCCAAAGTTTGAACACAGGACTTCATAGAAGCCCCTAACCTTCCAAAATTCCTCACCTACTAGATCCAACTTGCACTAAAGCCGTTCTCTTATTCCCAAAAATTTTAAGCGCTCCTACGCCTAAGGCCAATTGGGCCCAATCCTACTAGGCCCAATTTTGGGATGTTACACGTAAGCACCATAATTCATTTTACATTTTACTACAAAATTATGTTACATTTTACCTGATACAATAAATTTTGTTTTAAAATAAGCAATACTCCGTGTTTTTTTTAAATTCGAAAGGTCGTTCCCTAACTTATGAGGTTTCGACCTTCTCGATAAATCTGAATAAACGAACGTTTTAAAAATTTATAAAATAATCTCGGGAATTAAAAAAATCGTGTTCTAACTTACGGAATACGACTTCTTTCTAAAATCGAGATAATAGAATGTCTTTTAAAATAAATAAATTTTCGGTATTTATTCTCGCTTTGGGATTTAAGATATTGTGTTCTAACTTACGGGACATAATTCTTTATTCTCGATTAACGTGAAATATGCCCTCTTCTTAGAAAAATTTTCTATTAAGCAATGTTTTAACAAAAGATCGTAGTTTAAAACCTCTTCAAATTTTCGATTTTCGACACTAAGACACTAATTAATCAACTAGGTACCAATTTTGGGCGTTACGAGAGTGCTAATCCTTCCTCGTGCATAACCGACTCCCGAACCTGTTTTTTTGAATTTCGTAGACTAAAACCGTTGTTTTAATAACTCAAATCTATTATTAAAATGATCGAATTACGAGGTGACCTGATCACACCTCATCAAAAAAAGGGATTGGTGGCGGCTCCCATGTTTTGTTTTTTTAAAATAAAAGTCAACCCCGTTTTCAAAAAAAAAAGATTTCGACAAGCCACACTTGAAGTTCAACTAACAAACCACCATCACTACCCAAACATAAGAGTGCAAACTTAACTTTCAACTCTGCCATCGACTTTCTACTCAAAGCATCAGCAACTACATTCACCTTGCTAGGCTAATACATTATCACACAATCATAATCCTTTAACAACTCAATCCAATGCCTTTGCCTTAAATTCAACTCCTTTTTGGTGAGGAGGTACTTAAGACTATTATAATCCGTGTAAATCATGCACTTCTCTCCATACAAGTAATGGCACAAAATCTTAAGTGCAAAACCCACAACAGCTACCTCCAAATCATGAGTAGGATAATTGCGCTCATTGTAACATCCCTATTTAGTGCCTAGTCGGAATAGTGGTGCGAGACCACAAATCCGAAGTAGAAATTATGAATTTTAAGGATTATGAGATGTTTGCATGTTTATGTGAAAGTTTCATGAAGTAATTTTGCTAATTGTGATTGAATTGTCCAACAGGACTAAATTGCAAAGGTTGCAAAATGTGAGATTCTAGAAGCTTTAAGTATGAAATAGCTTTGGATTATTAATTGGAGGTCCTTAAATAGAAATTTTCCCAATTTCTAATTTTTAGACAAAAATGGGCATTAGTGGGTAAAATTTGAAAGTTTGGCAAAAAGGGCATTTTGGTCATTTGTCAAGTAAATGATTAAAAATGATGAAATAGTCAAAATTTTATGTTCATCTTCCTCCTTAGTGCCGAAAATTTGAAGAACCCCATAGCTAGGGTTTGTTCATCTTTCAAGCTTGCTAGTAAGTGCATCCTAGTCCCGTTTTTGATATTCTTCGTATTTTTGAAGTCCTCGTAACATGAGTTAGCTATTTTTAGCTATATGTTGAGCTAGCATTCATGTTCGAAAATATACCCATGTATTACATGCATGTATTTTGATGTTTTATGGAAAATTTTGAGAGTTTGATGTAGAATAAACATCTTTTTCTAAGTGAATTCCATGAAAAATGCATGTAAGGACTAGTTTGTAAAAGTTATGAAAATGGTCATACATGAGTGATTTAGTGAGAATTGAAGGTTGCTATAGTTGAGAGTATGAACCAGCTAAGCATGAAATTCTAGAAATTTTAATGAAAATCAATTTACGAGCCTTAGGGCAAAAGTGTAAATATGAGGAAGTTTAGGGGCAAAATGGTAATTTTGCCAAAGTATAAGATATGAGTCAATTTAGTCAATGTGTGTATTAAATGATTTGATTTATCATTATAGATCAAGAAAGAAGAAGCCCGGATCGAAACCGAGGCAAGGGCAAAGTCGTGGACTAAATTGCACGTCTTTATACATTTTGAATACCGAGGTAAGTTTATGTGTAAACAATACATTTATACATATAAATTGTTGATGCTATTTAATGCATAGCGTGATTGAGAACCTATACGGTTCAAGTGGATTGAATGTGGTAGTCATTGAGTAATTGATGTATGAATTACAAAGTAGATAACTGAATGTGTAGTGATAATACTTGACGGTGGGCTAAGTGCGATACCACCTTAATACTTAACTACGATGGGCTGTGTGCGATGCTATCGTTAAGTATATTATTTAGTGGGCTATGTGTGAAACCACTATAATTACCCTATTTTGTAGGCTATGTGCAATACTACCCTACTATTTGATTATGGTGGGCTAAGTGCGAAACCACCGAGTGATTTAGCTGTGTGGTTGAATTAGTGAGAAATCATGATATTTTGTATCATGAGAAATTGTGGTGTTGAGTGCAGGTATGCAAATGAATGAATGTAAGCATTAAGCTTGGGATGTGGTGGAAATATGGTAAGGGATAGAATGAGTAAGCATAGTTGTGGATGGGAATTGTCTTGTTTAGTATAATGCTAATTGTTGTTTAGCTCATACTATGATGTAAATTGTTTATATGTAAATTTACTAAGCTTAAAGCTTACTCCCCTTTCTTTTCCTTTGTCTTATAGAGCTAAAGAGTCGGGACGAGATACGCGGATAATTTGGAAGATTGCCCACACTATCAGCTCACTTGGTATATTTAGACTTGTGCTTTTGTATATGGCATGTATAGAGGCTAGACAAGTTAGTTTATGTTGTTGTATTGGCCAAGGGTGTGTTGGCCCTTTTGATGGATAATCTATTTTGTATAATGCCATGGTTAATGGTTTATCGTGTTATATGAAAAGATGTAGTTATCCATGAGAGTTTATATTGCAAAACATGAATTGTTTGATGATGTGTTGAATAGATACATGTTGTGTGAACTAGAGGGGTCAAAGGAGCTTGGCAAATAGCCTTGTTCTTGTCCACTCGGGTAGACACACGGGCGTGTGTCTAGGCCGTGTGTGACACACGGGCTAGCCACATGGGTGTGTGACTTGACCGTGTGTCCCCTATATGTTAAGGTGGTAAGTCAGTGTCGACCACGGGCTAGCCACACGGGCGTGTGCCTAGGCCGTGTAAGATGGTCAATGTTCACCACGGGTGGAGAACACGGGCGTGTTCTTAGGCCGTGTGATACAAGCAGAATACCCAAGTTTTTATACACGGGGTAGGGACATGGGCGTGTGTGACCACACGACTGCTCCCTGAGCGTGTCCCATTTCACATGGGCGTGTGGCCCTTGTCAAGGTGAAAGAAATTTTAAGATCGCAAAGGTTTTGGTGAGGATTCGGAACCCCTTGTATGTATGTTTTAGGCCTCGTGGGTTTTTAATGAGGTTGTTTTGGTGACAATAGAGAGTTGTCAAGTTGGGAATAAAGTGGATTAAGTCCGGTAATGCCTCGGGCCTGGTTCCAGCGTAGAATACAGGTAAGGGGTGTTACACTCATGCTTCTTCAACTATCTCGAAGTATAAGCCACAAATTTTCCCTCTTACATCAACACACAACCAACTCTCAAATCTGAAGCATCACTATGAACCACAAAATATTTTCTAAGTTCTGTTGAATCAACACTGGTGCTTCTGTCAAAACTACCTTAAACTGATCAAAACTATTCTGCCTACCATCAGTCCATTCAAACACCACATCTTTCCGAAGTAGTTTCGTTAAGGATGCAGCAATAAAAGAAAACCCTTCAACAAACATATGATAATAATAAGCTAAACCCAAGAAACTCATAACTTCGGTAACGCTCTTAGGCGGCATCCATTCTAAAATCGCCTTAATCTTATTAGGATCCACCCGATCCCATACGCCAATACAACATGTCCTAAAAACACGACTTCATTAAGTTAAAATTCACACTTGCTTAACCGCATACTGTGACTTATCTCGAAAAATCTACAAAACTACCCTCAAATGTTCGTCACGATCCTCCTCGAACAAGAAGACATCAAAATATCATCTATAAAGACAACCATAAGTTGATCCAAATACGAGTGAAACACATGATTCATCAAATCAATGAGCAGCGGTGAGGACATTAGATTAATCCAAGCGGCATCACCAAGAACTCATAATGCCCATATCGAGTCCTAAAAGTAGTTTTAAACACATCGGACTCCTTCACCTTCACTGATAATACCCGGATCTAAGATTAATCTTCGAAAACATTGTTGGACCTCGAAACTGATCAAACAGATCATCAATTCGAGGCAAAGGACACTTATTCTAAATGGTCAACTTGTTCAACTGTCTATAGTCAATACACATCCATATCGTACCATCTTTCTTCTTCACAAACAAAATCGGTGCACCCACGGAGATACACTCGATCGGATAAACCCTCTATCAAGTAACTCTTACAATTGAATCTTTAACTCCTTGATCTTTTTTGGTGTCATCCGATAGGGCGCAATGGACACCGGTGTAGTACTAGGGTAAAGCCCAATTTCAAACTCAACTTTTCGATCTGGTGGCAAACCAGGTAACTCTTCAGGAAACACGTCAGGAAAATCCCTAACAGTGCGAATATCCTTAACTCTTAACTCTTTACTAACAGAATTCATCACATAGGCTAAATAAGCCTCACAACCTTTTACTATCATCTTTTCAACCTTCATAGCCTAAACCAAGTTAGACATCAAACTCGGCCTTTCGCCAACAACAACAATTTCCAACCCATCACTATTACTCAAAGTAATTCGCTTAGTCTCAAAATCTACCCTAACCTTATGCTTAGTAACCAATCCATACCAAGTATCACATCAAATTCGTAAAATAGTAATTCCATAAGATCAACAGAGAAAACATGTTATTGGATCGTAAGAAGGTATCTATGATAAACTTTATTCGCTACTACACTATTACTGGAAGAACTAATGACAGTCATACCCAAACCAATAATCTTAACAGGAATCTCTAACTTACTTGCTAATTCACTCAAGATATATGAATGCGTTGATCTAAAATCAACTAAAGAAAATAATAAAGTAGATTGTAAAGTAAAACTACCTGCGATAACATCAGTCAGATCCTAATCTTCTGGCTCCCTACTAGCATAAACCCGTGCTGAACCTCCAGACTCAACCTATGTAGCAACAGTATGAGAAACAATCCACTGTCCAACCGGTCTCCCATTACCTCTATTGCGACCACGGTCTCTAGTAGGCGCAGAAGCAGGTGCCGAACTCTAAGTCTGTGGAACCTCAATCCTATTCGGATAATCTCTTACGAAATGTTCTTTTGAACCATATTTAAAACATCCACCTGTCAACTTTTGACACTCTTCAGAATGCCTACGCTCATAGTGTGCACAAAGCGGCCATCCAGAACCACCCGTCGAACCACTAGCACTAATCACAGTACCATTTTACAGCCTAAACTACCTCGGTCGAGACCTATGTCTCGCACCCCCTACCGGAACTATGACTATCACACCTCCTCTTACGTGGTCGACCAGATGTACAATCAGAAGCTCTCTTACCAGAAACACTAACCACAGAATGAGATGGTTCAGCTAAAGTCTCCTTAACTGTTTTATCTCTCTCAACTAACTCATCAAACATCTCCACATTCTGAGCTACTAAGTAAACCCAAATCTCATGGTTAAGCCTAAAACAGAACCACTTACAATGATCCCTCTCAGATGGTATCATCTCAGAAGCATACTAGCTAAGTCAACACACTCAGCCTCATAATTAGCCACGAGATAAGTCGGCTGAACCAAATCTAGAAACTCACGACAAGCCTCCATATCTTTGCTCAAAAATTTTAAGAACATAGAGAGTTTTAGACTTATAACTTTTCAAACTCCAAACACACAATAATCAACTAGGTCCAAGCATAATGAACTTAGGGATCTAATACCACCAAATGTAACACCCTATACTCGACCCTATCATCGAAAGTGGAATATCGAGGATGCCACACCATTATCGCACGTCATACACATTACAAATAAGTTCATTGTTAAATATGCATCTTCCATTTTAGCATTTGCACAAGTTTTAAGTCAAATAAATTCCTAATTATCATTAAGACATGCTACACACACTTTGATAGATCATATAATAACATTTAAGCATGCATTAGAACCATTTAGCAAAATTTCCAATACAAGTACGTATGTATTGATACTAGCACATATATATCGATATTTTCCTAGTACGGTATCGATACCGTTGATAAGCTATAAAAGTAACATATTTTAATCCTATTCTTAATGCATTTTTGGATGAATAATTATGCAAAATGGTGAATTTGATGCTCCTAATCCCTTTAATTCATGTTCTTACACTTAGGTGAGCATTTGGGAGCAAAAGAAGCAAAAATCAAAGAAAAATACAAAATTTTAGGAGCCACACGGGCTAGGCACATCCCCATGTGACTCACACGAGCTGGACACACCCCCATGTGCCAGCCCGTGTCCATTTCGCACCCTGCTTCCCAAATAGGCGAAAAAACACAATTTTTAGGCTTTCTAAGCATTCTGAAGTCTATAAATACCAATTAGAAAAAGAGGTTACAGGGCCATCAGAGAATATTGAAGAAAACACTCGAAGAACACCATCGCAGCCAACTCGGAAGCAGATCTCCATCTAGATCGAAGATCTCCTTTTAATTTCTTTCAAAGTTTTTATGAGTTTATTTGTTTCTTGTGGTTTTTCTGACTTTGAGATGTTTTTATTCAGTATTATGACCTAATTCCCTAGATACCTAGGGAAGATGAAACCTGTGACTAATTCTATTATTTAATTTTTGTTTTACATGATAAACACTTGATTCTTGTTCTCAATTATGGGTGCTTATTTCTTGTTTTAATATTTTTTGGGATATTAATTCCTGTTTAATGTGCTTAATTCAGTGGAGCAAAAGTCTCTGTCTAGGAGTAGATCTAGCATAATTTAGTAGAGTTGCATGCAATCCTAGAAATAGGACGACATAAATCTACCGAATTAGAGTCAAATCTAATAGGGGAATCCGTAGGTCGAGTTAATGCGACGATAGGGGTTTTAATTAGAAAGATATTTCAATTAATCAACCTAGAGTCAATTGTTTTTACTCTCGAAAGATATATTAACATAATTTAGGGATTTTTACGGATCAAGACATCAAGTGAATAAATCGTTTAAATCAGATTAATAATAACAGGAGTCAGGTGGATTCTTTCATAGGTATTGTCATTCTCATTGGTTATGTAACACCCTGGTTCTAGGGGTTAGATTTTTGGTGCTTAGCTTGGGTGTTGGCACACTTCAGTGTGTGGTTGGGTAAGTTTTAGGGGTCCTAAGAAACCTAGGTGGTGGTAGATTGCTTTGGTAAATTTTTAGTTTTAGGGGCTAGTAGGGGGAGTTTGGATGGAGAGGGCTTTAAGAGAATTTTTGGTGGGGTTTTAGCATAAGAATTGGGCTGGTAAAGTGGCAAGGAGGCGCCACTAAGAGCTTGGCAAAGTGGCGCCTCGGTGCAAGGGAAGGGGGCGGTGTTCGAGTGTGACGCGAAGCGACACTTTGGCCTTAGTTTTTGCGTCAAGGGGTAAGGAGTTGGGTGGCTTTTGGATGCTTAAAAGATGGAGAAAGACTTGGTCAATTTTTTTAAATTTTGGCTAGTTAGGTTTGACTCATTCAAACTTTTGAATGGGTGGAAGGAGGCATTTTAGGAGAGATTTTAGGATTTATTTTGGGGGTTGGAGCTAGGCCGTGTAGTATAAATAGGGAGGGAGATGCTCATTTCATTCACCATCTGCTCATCATTTCCTTGTAGCCGAAGTACATTCTCTCATCTCCCTCTTGTGCCGAATTTTGTTGGTTCTTCTCTAGTTCTTTGTGGACTGAATTTGCAAGCAAGAGAGAACCTCTTCTTTCCCCATTTATTTTGCATAGGCGAAACTTCTTTTGAGCACCATTGCGAAACCTCTTAACCTTTTTCCTTGTAGCCTAAGTCGAATATCCTCTTAGTAGCCTAGGGTGGTTGGCCGAATATCAGCAAGGGCGACCTCTCCCAGTTTTGCTCCATTCGGTTTAAGGGAAGCCTTCGGGATCTCAGATTATTTCGGTAAGGATATTAGTAAGTGACTTAGAATTAGTTGTTTATGACCGTTGATTAATCGTGTGGTTACGATTAAGTGACTTTCGATGGGCGTGGATGCGAGTACCGTCAGTGGGAAAGGGAAGGTCCCTATTCGAAGTTCAAGAAAGAGCGGTTTCTGGCATGCGAGATTGGCCACCGGGGTGTGGGCACAGCAGAAAGCGTTAAGCAAATAGCCGTAGTTTCGCTAGACGATAGCATCGAGGATCGAGAGTCTAGAACTCCTAGTAGTAAGTGTGTAGTTAGCCATTGTTTAAGGATTTGCGTGATAAATGTCTATTTTATATGTATGCTAACAAGTGCGATAATAAATGTGCCATATATATACCCTAAAGGGTATAGCAATGATCGAGTTAGTATCGGACTGTTGCAATGTGATTATTTGTTGATGAGTATGTTTATGGATATTAATAAGCATGTGCATGCATTATCACGATTATATTTTATGTGGCATGTGCATGGGTGGGATATGAAAAGAAGGTGCGGGTGTACTTGAGTACGTGGTTGATGTCGACTTTGTGCTACATCGTGGATTGGCGTTGATCGAGGTCGCGTTGTGGATCTTTGCGATTTGGTTCGTGTGGTTACCTTGATTGATATGAGCTTTATGCCATATCGTGGCTTGATGGATTGCTGTGTGCTCCATCGTGGTTTGATGTTAGCTATACGCTACATCGTGGATGGCATTAGTTGCCTTTTTGGAGGGAAAAGGAGAGGGTGACTCGATAGTCCCCTGGTGTGTGGTAAATTTGGATAAGGGGTGTGTAGCGGATGGACCCTAGGTTGGGTTGGGAATCATGTTGCATTATTTTTGTAATAATACGGAAAGAGGCCGACCTTAGCCCAGTTGATATGGGTTTTATTGAGAAATGGGCCTAGCCCAGTAATTGAGTATGACGTGGATGTGGGCCAAGCCCAGATTGTGGTAATTGTTAAAATGAATATATATATTACTTGTTGCAATTGATAATTGGGACATTATGTGGCTAGCATATGGGTGGATTTCAGTGGTTAGCTTACACACTGAGTCTGTATGACTCACCCAACTTTTTAATCATCGCAGGTGAGTCGTGACTAGTGGACGGGTTGGAGTGGATACAAGGTGGCCCATGCAGTAGGAGATTTTCATACAGAAGATGTATTTTTAGTATTTTATATTATCAGTATTTTGGTATTTTAATTGATGTAATAAAGGCCTCTTGGATTTAAAGTACTCTACTTATTAATGTTGAAGTTTACACTACACTTAGGAATATTTTCGCAAAAGATCCATATTATAGTAACTTATAATAATGTATTAATTTGGAAGTTTTAAACAAGCTTACATGATTTAATAATTTTAAATGGACACGATTTTCAATGATAACAAATTTTCAAGTTTTATTCTAAAGTCAAGATTTCCAACCGTCTTTCCCAGTGACATAACCAGATTTCGGTCGTAGTGAATGGGTCGGGTTTGGGGTGTTCTGATTTTAGTATCGAGCCGGTTCAAAACTCGGCTTTGAGGTTTTGGGCGAAGCAGATTTCAAAATGGGTTTTTAAGGCGTGGGCTTTTATAACAAGTTTTTGAGTTATTCGGCATGGCTTTGTACCTCAGACCAGAAGTCCACGGTAAGTACTTGGACTTTTGAAGTGATTTGTTTGTATGAATTGTTATGGGTTTATTTGTGCTCGTAGATTAGAATATTAGGGCTATTTGACCCTAGGACTAATCTACTCAAACATATGCATAAAACTTAAGGATTACTAAACAAACACCGTGATTAAGTCGCGAGTTAAGGTGTGGCAACCATTATACGCATGTCTAGGAGCGGATCCGGAAGAGCACGGTACTTAGCGAGTCCTCGTGACTCACCTCCTCTTCGCAGGAATCCTACCTGGTGCATAGCTACGGTTCACCTTAACCAAGAGGACTTGTTCATAGGCTAAACCAATTATTAAAACCCGAAAGGGAATTAGCCTTGCTGTTTTCAAAACCTTCTGTTTAAAATTTTTCAAACTTACCCCTTTGGTTTGTGAAACTCTAAATCTGATTTTGAAAGATGTTTTCTCGATTTACAAAATTACCAAAAAATACCTCTATAGGAAAATGACGAAATTACCCACAGGTAGGAAAAGGAAACTTGATTGCTCGAAAGAACTACTCTCGGAACCTTCATTGCATAAGATTGCTCGTGGATAAAGCAGTTGAAACAATAATTTCTAATTCATAAAACTTTCTAAGCAGATTAAATCAAGCGCTAGAGATGAGTTCTAGGGGCGCGGTAGAGGAAGAATAGCGACCGGAACCAGTGAGGGTCGGCTATGGGTCGAAAGCGAAGTGCCGCAAGCGATGGATGTAGAGGAACAAGATCCGATAAGTGAAGAGAACGCAGATGTCGCAGCTATGTTACGAGTCTTGCGCAGCAAGTGGCAAGAGCTAGTAGGGGAAATGGAGCTCGGAAGTCGGTGCGAGAGGCTTAGGTCTACGGGGTGAAGTTTTTAGGGAGTATCTGGAGTAGCTCGAACGTAGCGGAGTATTGGCTAGAAGGAGTCGAGAGAATTATGGGCGACTTGGATTGCGCCCGGAGGAAAAGCTAAAAGGTCTTTGTTTCGCTTCTTCGGGATGAGGCTTATCGTTGGTGGCTCACCGTCAAACAAGGTGTACCAAACAGATCGATTGGATTGGGACTACTTTAAGGAAAAGTTTGAAGGAAAATACGTTGGAGCAAGCTACTTAGATGCGCAAAGGAAG
The DNA here is from genome assembly GCA_025698515.1 of Gossypium sturtianum. Classification (NCBI taxonomy): domain Eukaryota; kingdom Viridiplantae; phylum Streptophyta; class Magnoliopsida; order Malvales; family Malvaceae; genus Gossypium; species Gossypium sturtianum. The sequence continues at coordinate 124,487,991 of CM046953.1, read as the reverse complement.
GCGTTTCTAAATGCGGTGCAAGGAAATAAGTCGATAGCGGAATACTGAGCGAGTTTGTACGGCTAAGTCAATATGCTAAGGAATTGTGGCCACCGACTATGAGAGGTGCGTCGGTTTGAAGATGGATTGCGAGATGAGCTTCGAGTCTTTGATCGCTCCGCAGAGAGGAAAGAGACTTCTTGCGGTGCTAGTGCGAAAGCTCGTATAGCCAGAAGAAGTTAAGAGGACGGTAAGGGAAAACCGAGGAAAGAGTAGGAACGAGAATAAGAGAAGTATTGGACCATCAGCATCGTTTGGTAATGTCCAGAAAAGACCAAAGATCGAGAATCCTGTAAGTGCACTTGTACCAGTGGATCGGAATCGTTCTTGTGCTCGATGTGGAAGACCTCATACAGGAGAGTGCTGGGGAAATAGTAAAGAATGTTTTCGGTGTGGGTCTAAGGCACATCTGGTTAAGAATTGCCCTCAAGCGACGAGGGGTCGTGGTTCAAGTCATGGAAGGAATGGTTCTAGTCTGAGTCAACCAAGGATGTGATGCTAGGTAAGCTCCTTTGCTTGGTACTTGCGTTAATTGCTTTGTTTGTTTATGAGTTAGCCTTTCTGTGTTGCTAAGAGAGGCGTCTCGAATTTTTGAGCGAATTTGGAGATTGTGTAGGAAACGATAGCCTTAGTAAGATCAGAGTGCGCAGCGTAAGCGTAAGGTGGTAAAATAGGTTGTATGGACGTTTGTTAGTAAAGTAATTTCGAGGATGAAATTATTTTAAGGAGGGTAGAATTGTAACACCCTGGTTCTAGGGTTAGATTTTTGGTGCTTAGCTTGGGTGTTGGCACACTTGGTGTGTGGTTGGGTAAGTTTTAGGGGTCCTGAGAACCCTAGGTGGTGGTAGATTGCTTTGGTAAATTTTTAGTTTTAGGGGCTAGTAGGGGAGTTTGGATGGAGAGGGCTTTAAGAGAATTTTTGGTGGGGTTTTAGCATAAGAATTGGGCTGGTAAAGTGGCAAGGGAGACGCCACTAAGAGCTTGGCAAAGTGACGCCTCAGTGCAAGGAAGGGGGCCGGTGTTCGAGTGCTGAAGGCGACACTTTGGCCTTAGTTTTTGCGTCAAGGGGTAAGGAGTTGGGTGGCTTTTGGATGCTTAAAAGATGGAGAAAGACTTGGTCAATTTTTTTAAATTTTGGCTAGTTAGGTTTGACTCATTCAAACTTTTTGAATGGGTGGAAGGAGGCATTTTAGGAGAGATTTTAGGATTTATTTTGGGGGGTTGGAGCTAGGCGTGTGTAGTATAAATAGGGGAGGGAGATGCTCATTTCATTCACCATCCGCTCATCATTTCCTTGTAGCCGAAGTACATTCTCTCATCTCCCTCTTGTCTTTGAATTTTGTTGGTTCTTCTCTAGTTCTTTGTGGCCAGAATTTGCAAGCAAGAGAGAACCTCTTCTTTCCCCATTTATTTTGCATAGGCCGAAACTTCTTTTGAGGACCATTGCCGAAACCTCTTAACCTTTTTCCTTGTAGCCTAAGTCGAATATCCTCTTAGTAGCCTAGGGTGGTTGGCCGAATATCAGCAAGGGCGACCTCTCCCAGTTTTGCTCCATTCGGTTTAAGGGAAGCCTTCGGGATCTCAGATTATTTCGGTAAGGATATTAGTAAGTGACTTAGAATTAGTTGTTTATGACTTCGTTGATTAATCGTGTGGTTCTGATTAAGTGACTTTCGATGGACGTGGATGCGAGTACCCGTCAGAGTGGGAAAGGGAAGGTCCCTATTCCGAAGTTCAAGAAAAGAGCGGTTTCTGCTGTACGAGATTGGCCACCAGGGTGTGGGCCAGCAGCAGAAAGCGTTAAGCAAATAGCCGTAGTTTCGCTAGACGATAGCATCGAGGATCGAGAGTCTAGAACTCCTAGTAGTAAGGTGTGTAGTTAGCCATTGTTTCCGGGATTTGCGTGATAAATGTCTATTTTATATGTATGCTAACAAGTGCAGTAATAAATGTGCCATATATATACCCCTAAAGGGTATAGCAATGATCAGGTTAGTATCGGACCTGTTGCAATGTGATTATTTGTTGATGAGTATGTTTATGGATATTAATAAGCATGTGCATGCATTATCACGATTATATTTTATGTGGCATGTGCATGGGTGGGATATGAAAAGAAGGTACGGGTGTACTTCGAGTACGTGGTTGATGTCAGCTTTGTGCTACATCGTGGATTGGCGCTGACTGAGGTCGCGTTGTGGATCTTTGCGATTTGGTTCGCGTGGTTACCTTGATTGATATGAGCTTTATGCCATATCGTGGCTTGATGGATTGCTGTGTGCTCCATCGTGGTTTGATGTTAGCTATACGCTACATCGTGGATGGCATTAGTTGCCTTTTGGAGGAAAAGGAGAGGGTGACTCGATAGTCCCCTGGTGTGTGGTAGAAATTTGGATAAGGGGTGTGTAGCGGATGGACCCTAGGTTGGGTTGGGAATCATGTTGCATTATTTTTGTAATAATACGGAAAGGGCCGACCTTAGCCCGAGTTGATATGGGTTTTATTGAGAAATGGGCCTAGCCCGATGAATTGAGTATGGCGTGGATGTGGGCCAAGCCCAGTTGTGGTAATTGTTAAAATGAATATATATATTACTTGTTGCAATTGATAATTGGGACATTATGTGGCTAGCATATGGGTGGATTTGGTGGTTAGCTTACACATCGAGTCCGTATGACACACCCAACTTTTTAATCATCGCGGGTGAGTCGTGACTAGTGGACGGGTTGGAGTGGATACAAGGTGGCCCATGCGAAGAAGAGATTTTCATACAGAAAATGTATTTTTAGTATTTTATATTATCAGTATTTTGGTATTTTAATTGATGTAATAAAGGCCTCTTGGATTTAAAGTACTCTACTTATTAATGTTGAAGTTTACACTACACTTAGGAATATTTTACTTAAAAGATCCATATTATAGTAACTTATAATAATGTATTAATTTGGAAGTTTTAAACAAGCTTACATGATTTAATAATTTTAAATGGACACGATTTTCAGCGATAACAAATTTTCAAGTTTTATTCTAAAGTCAAGATTTCCAACCGTCTTTCCCAGTGACATAACCAGATTCGGTCGTAGTGAATGGGCCGGGTTTGGGGGTGTTACAGGTTATTTTTCGATTATTTTCCTGATTCGTTCTCTATTGGGTTCTTAGTTAAATTAGTTTAGAAATTTTAGATTAAAAACACGTCACTCCAATTTTTCGGCTAAATACTAAGAAAACGGTAATTACAAATAATTTTAGTCCTCGTGGATACGATATCTTTACTCACCGTAGCTATACTATTGTTCGATAGGTGCTCTTGCCTTTGTCGTATTTATAGTTAGCTTTATGACCATCAAGTTTTTGGCACCGTTGCCAGGGACTAAAATATTAGGAACACTTTATTTTTTTTATTAATTTAGCCATTTTTATTTTATTATTTTATTTTTGTTTTTAGTTTAATTTTTAAATTCTAATTTTCTCATACTTCCATTAGAATGAATTTTTGTCGATTTGACATTTTTGTTGATGTGTTTTGGATTAATTTTTAGATATTTTTGCATTGGTTGATTTAAACTTTAAGACATGAGAGAATCAAGCATGATAAGATTTTTTTTCAGAATTAAAAATATTAGGTTGTTTTCCTGAATTGAGGTATTATCTTGAAGTTTTAAATTTGCAAGTTTGACATTAAAAACCATGATTTTTTGTAAGATTTTAAGCCTTTAGAGCATATATTTTTTATGCTTATTTTATTATTAGTTAAGAGTTTGTCAACCTGATTTGCTATTCTAGAACTTGCTTCGATTATGCATGTCGAGACCACACCTTTGATTTGATATACTGAGCTGAAAAAGGCACTTAGGTTTTAACCCACTTATCCCATAAAAAGCATTTCTTTTAAATTAACCCTTAATGAACCCCGTTGAGCCTAACACACCGTTTCTTGATTTACCCATTAATGTGAACCCATCACTCATTTTTTTTCATTGAGACTTTTTCCTGTTTTATTGACTGTAATATCCCGGGTTAGGGGCTATTTTGATTATTGCATTGTTTGCATGTATTTGGCCTGCAATGTTGTGTTTCAATTGTTTTGGGGCTTAGTTGTAAGCTTGGTGTAAGCCTGAGTGGTTGTGGAAACTTTAGTTTTAAGCTTTAGGTGAGGGGAGCTGAATGAGCTGGGGTTTATAAATATTTTTAGGAGAATGTTAGCACAAGAATTGAGCTAGTAGAGTGGCAAGTTAGGCGACACTTGGAGCTTGGGTTTGGCGTCACTTACAGGGAAGGAGGTCCTGTGTTCAAGCTGCAGAAGTCTCATATTTTTGCTTCCATTTTGACGGTAGGGAGAAGAAGAAGTTGCGGGCAGTTCAAACTCTGCCATAGACCAAGTCAAATTTTTCAAATGGTGGGTGGAGAGTAAATTGTGGAGGTTGACTAGTTCAAACTAGTTTGAATTAGTGGTTGGGAGTGTTTGGAGGTAGTAGCCGAATGTTGGGTGCTTCATGGGGGGAGTGGCCGGTTTTGGTAAGTGGGTAAGTGGAGAGGGCCAAAATTCTTTTTAGTTACTTAAAAACTTTTTGAACTTAGTGTGGAAGATCACAAGTTTAGAAAATATTTGAGTTGCGTTCATTTAAAGATTTTAATGTGATACCCGTTGGTAAAGTTTAAAACATATCGCTTTGTAGTCTTGAAAACCGTTTCATTCCAAGTTTTATCCATTATTAACCCAGTAATTTGTGTAAGCCAAAATCCTTCTTTTTTCAAAAGCAAGCCGAAATTTCAAGTGAGTTTCTGCATTTTCTTCTTGAAACCGAAAGTCCAAGCACATACTTGCCGAAAATTGCTTGTTTCTCTTGATATTCTTTAATAGCCGAATGTTCTCTTCCATCTTTCTTTCTTTTTCATTTGTGTAAACCGAAATTAGTACCCTATTCTTCTCATACTTTCTTCCTTTCTTCTCTTGAAACCTTGACAGCCGAAAGTTATTCCCCAAAACATTTTCTCCATTCCTTCTTCTTTTTAAAACCGAAAGTACTTTCCTTCTTCTTCTTCTTTTTCCCATTTCTGTTATTGGCCAAATATCAACCCCTTTCTTTTCATCTTTCTCTTGTGTTCTCCTTCTTTGTGTAAGGCGAATCTTCTTCTCCTTTTGTGTTTAAGTCTTGGCCGAATATTGGTGTGGTGTGATCTCTCTTGTGTGTGGTGTCCAATCGGGTGTAGAGCAAGGTAAGTGGTTGGCCGAATGTTCATTTCTCTTCTCCCTTGTTCTTTGTCGATTTTGGTTTGGTTAAGAGCCGATTTTGGCCTTTGTTGATAGGAGTTAATCTTTTGTGTTGGAATCGATTTTATCATAGGGCATCCAGGATTTTGGAAGCAAGCAAGAGGAGCCGTCTTCCTCTGTTAATCGATTGGTAAGTGGTGGTAAGGGTTGGTTCTTTTAGTCCACTCTTTTAGTTTCGTTAAGTCAAAGTTTCAAAGGATTAATCTTTCCTCTTAATAGGGTGTGCCGTGTGCATAAAGAAGAACCATCGTTTGGTTCGGGATTTGGTAGGAAACCAAATCAAGTGTAAGGTAAGGGTTCAAACGTTAACCCCTTTGGTTTAATGGTTTTGGCCGAATGGCCTAGGTGTTGATCTCATATGTGGCCGATTATAGGAGCAAGATAATCGAGGGTCTTAGATCGGTTCCGTGGGATTAAGGCTTGCGTTTTAACAGGTGTGTAAACTAACACACTCTTTGCTTAGTAATATGCTTAATAATCTGATTGTTTAATAAAGCCGAAACAGTATGGTTGATTGATATGATACCTGATTGGGTATGTGCACGGATTCGGGTAAGTCCGTTTCATTACGAGTTCTATTGTTGATATACTTGAGATCATGACCTATGATGTATGTGTTATGAGATGCAACATTAAACATGTAGCATGATTTGTATGATTTGCATACTTTACATGAGTCGGTATGATAATGGGTGATATGAGAGAGGGGGAATATGATATCCGTGTCTTTGGGACACAGAGGTTTGGCACCTCCGGTGGTTTGGTACCACAGATTATTTTGTGACTTTGGGTCACAGAGGTTTGGCACCTCATAGCGTCTCATCCCGGTGGCTTAGCACCACAAAGGTTGGCCCCACGATTGATAATACGGGATTGACGCCGGTGATTTGGTATCACACGATGGGTTGGCCCCATCACTTGATTCGTGACTTTGGTCACGGTGATTTGGTATCACATTCGTGTCTTTGGGACACAGAGGTTTGGCACCTCATAGCGACTCGTCCACGTGGTTAACACCACCGTGGGTTGGCCCCACTTTTGAGATATGGGATCGTCGCGGTGATTTGGTATCACACGATGGGTTGGCCCCATCATTGGATTCTTCGTGAGTTTGGGTCACCGGTGGTTTGGCACCACACTTATGGATATCGTGACTTTGGGTCACGGTGGTTTGGCACCACCGGTGGTTTGGTACCACACGGGGTAGAAAAGGTGTTGTGGATGGCTAGGATTGGGTGCATTAATGACATTTGCTCTGTATTGTGTGTGTTAGTATGTTGTATTAATCGGGAGGGGATTTATGCACTGAGTCTTGCGACTCACCTTCTCCTTATCATTTTAGGTGACACTTAGATCGCGGACATGGAGCCGGGTGGACTCGAGGTGACCATGCCATGAATAAAGTCGTTTTTATCTTGATTTAAGCACTTGGTACTTTATTTCATTTATTTTCATTTGGTTTTGTTGGGATTGTAAATGGCCTTTTAAAATTATGCTTTGATTATTTATATGCTTAAAATTTGATTTCAATTTAGCCTTAATAAATTACTGGGTTAATAATGGATAAAACTTGGAATGAAACGGTTTTCAAGACTACAAAGCGATATGTTTTAAACTTTACCAACGGGTATCACATTAAAATCTTTAAATGAACGCAACTCAAATATTTTCTAAACTTGTGATCTTCCACACTAAGTTCAAAATGTTTTTAAGTAACTAAAAGGAATTTCTCGGCCTTCTAAATGATAAAAACTTACTTTTCAACTAAGCTTTCAAATTCCCGGGTCTTCAAAATGCACTACGGTTTTAAAACAATCATGCCCAAGGTTTTTTTTTTTTTACAAGTACGGATACATCAAAGAGTTTTTCGTTAAACCTTTCAATCGAAACCTAACCTCTCAAATACGATTTTCCCGTAACATACCAGATTCGGTCGTGGTGTACTGACCGGGTTTGGGGTGTTACATTGACTCCCCTTTTTGTCGAGATTTGATTTGGTTAGTTGCCTAGCTATGTTCTTCTGGTCGATTTGCTGAATTATTTCTTATTGTTATTGTAAAAAAAAAGATCGAAAAGAAAAAAAAAATATTGATTATTAATTATTTTTATTTGTTGATTGAGCTTTAACAGTTAAATTCATATTTTGAGAAGAAGCTCATTTTTATTCTTGAATAAGTTCTTGATTGATGCACTTTTTTTTAATTCAGCAGTTGTTTATTTTTTCTAGTTTGGTAATTTATAAACTCGATCTCGATTATAACCAATTTTTTTTTGCCTTTATCCACACCCTTAACCTAAGCCCCATTACAACCTCTTAAAGACCTTTTAATTAGTGTATCATATCATTTTTTTAGTGGTGGAGATTTGATTTTCAAGAAAGCTTATGGTAATGGCATTTCTTCTTCGACTATTGAGTGCTTATTCTTGAACATTAAACCCTTTGAGTGATTTGACTGAATCTTTAGTAAGGATGTGAATTATTGTAGATTTTGAATTAAAAATAATTACTTAGATAAGGGAAGATATCTATGTTTTCGTGCTTTAAACACTTTCGATTTGGATTATTTAAATCTTTAGTGCCCTTTTAGTTGAATTGTCAAAGCATGATTACTTGCAAATTATTTTGAAACATTATTGATGGGAATTACAAGTTGAGAAATTTTAACTTTAATGTGAGTTGAATATTTTGCTTGAAGATAAGCAAACGCTTAAGTGTGGGGATATTTGATAAGTTATAAAAGTAACATATTTTAATCTCATTCTTAATGCGTTTTTGGATGATTATTTATGCAAATGGTTGAATTTGATGCTCCTAATCCCTTTAATTCATGTTCTTACACTTAGGTGAGAATTTGGGACCAAAATAAGCGAAAATCTAATAAAAAGAGCAAATTTTAGGAGCCACACAGGCTGGGAACACGCCTATGTGACCCACACGGGCTGGGCACATACCCATGTGCCAGACCGTATCGATTTTTCACCCTCCTTCCCAAATACATGGAAAAACACAATTTTTAGCTTTCTGAGCATTCTAAAGTCTATAAATACCAATTAGAAGAAGAGATAACAGGGTCGTCAGAGAAGATCGAAGAAAACACTTGAAGAACACCATCAGAGCCAACTCGAAAGTAGATCTCCTTCAAGATCAAAGATCTCCTTTTAATTTCTTTCAAAGTTTTTATGAGTTTCTTTGTTTCTTGTGGTTTTTCTGACTTTGAGATGTTTTTATTCAGGATTATGAACTAATTCCATAGATATCTCGGGAAGATGAAACCTGTGACGAATTCTATTATTTAATTTCTGTTTTACATGATAAATACTTGATTCTTGTTCTCAATTATGTGTGCTTTTTTCTTGTTTTAATATTTCTGAGATATTAATTCATGTTTAATGTGCTTAATTCAGTAGAGTAAAAGTCCCTGTTTAAGAGTAGAATTAACATATTTGAGTGGAGTTGCATGCACCCTTAGAAATAGGACGACATATGTAACACCCCAAAACCGACCTAGACGTTATGGCCGAATCTGGCGGTGTCACATTGAAGTGTTTAGCGTAAAACTTGTCGTAGTTGAAATTCTCAAAATCAATTAATCATTTTGTTCTTAAACGGTGATTCCAAAAAGTGTTGTTCATTTCCAAAGCATGCATTATTAAAGGCTAATCACTTTTAAAACGTTACTAATTTTCAAAATCTCATTTATTGCGGAAGTTTTTTTTTTGTAGGAAATGTTGCGAAAACGTGGTGTCTTTGAAAATAGTTACCTTTTGAAAACCCGTCTTTTTATACAACTAGCAGTTTATATCAAACTAAATAAATAAAAACCACAATTTAAAGTTTATATCTTTAAAGAGGCCTTATTACATAAAAATACCAAAATTCAGTTACGTATAAATCAAAAGCTAAAACGAAAGCTGATGCGGTTGTGTGGCCATCATCGAGTCCCTCGTAGCACCAACCCGCCTACAACTGGGGATTACATGTACAGTTAAACAGAGGGGTGAGTTTACGAAAACTCAGTGTGTAATCCCCTAACAAGCAAATAGTCAATTAAACAGTAGATAAATGTAGTTTGGGCCCGATCCATTACAATAATGATCCGATTCGGTGTGGGCCTAAGCCCTTTCTCAGAATAAGAATTGGGCTTGAGCCCATCACAACGCCAGTAATCAGTAGGGCCTTTGCCCAATTTCAATAATAGTATCAGTGGGGCCTTGGCCCATAACGAAGAATGAGATATCGGTCATGCAAAGTGAAAAAGTATATAATATCATTAATCGATGCAGTAACAGTACAATATCATTAATCAGTGCAGATATGCAGTCAGAAATCCTACCCAATCCAGCCTCTACACAACACTCCGTCCCACCAAACACACCATGTGGAGATAAAATCGACCCACCCAGCCAGTCACACCAAGATTAGCACCGGTTGCGGCACTAAGTAGTATTGCAGCAAAGTTGCCAGTGAAATAAATGACATATAGCCATTAGTAGGTCCACAGTCGTCTTGGGCAACCCGTGCGACCTTATCAGTACAGTACACTTCCTCCAAATATAACAACCCATCCCAATGCAATATGTCGTGACATAATGTCATATGTGTATGCAAAATGTCATGCTCAATCATAGTTATACATATCATAGAGAAAATCAGTCATACATAACATAAGGCCATAAAAGCCATTTCATCTCCTAGGGGTATAACAGTTATTTTACCCTATGGGGGTATTTCGGTCATTTTATCCTATGAGGGTATTTCGGTCATTTTACCCTATGGGGGTATTTCGGCCATTTTATCCTATGGGGGTATTTCGGTCATTTTATCCTATGGGGTATTTCAGTCATTTTACCCTATGGGGGTATTCCGGTCTTTTTACCCTATAGGGGTATTTCGATCATTTTACCCTATGGGGGTATTTTAGTCATTTTACCCTATATGGGTATTTTGATCATTTTACCTACTTTGGGGTCTCGGTGTAGATATCGACCTCTCAGAAGGTCCGCAGTCGCCCCGAGCGACTCCGGCAACCTAAATGGTCATAACAGTGTAAATGGGCACAAGGCCCATTACTCGGCCCAAGTGGGTCCACACACTCGTGCTGCCCGATCAGCCCAGATTTCACCACGGCTATGAGACCTTCATAGCCCAGTCCAGTTTTTGCCACAAATCGTGGATTTCATCCGTGTGGGGCCCATGAGCCCATTTGGCCCACACGGCCCCTTTCGGCCCAATGTGGCCCATTACGGCCTAAGCCCATGAAAATGCTCATGGGGGCCTCTACAGTCTATCGCCCATGATTCATCAGTTTGGCTTACCGTACAAGCGATTGCACGCTCGTGTGGTCTCAAACGCCGTATTTTTGGCTTTTCGGCTTTTGCCCTTCTACAGTTACAGTGGGGGTGTTTACACACCTGCTTGTGAAAATGCACCAAGATCCACGAGCACCAAAACCTACATCCATACACAGCTTTCCATTAGTCGCTGAACAATATGGTTAATCCCCTTCTTTTACACCCTTAACTCAAACTAAAATTAACACTTGCCTCGATTGACAAATGTGGCTTAGCCCACTTATACCACTGACGAAGGTTGACTACAATCTCTTTGACGGATATTTCCATCACAAATGGATTTTATTAAACAGGATTGTTTATTCATGTGGTTTAAATCCACACATGATAACTTGCAGAATCGCAGAAAGCATTCGGCCTACACTTTAGAATGCTAGCCTACATACTTACCTTTGATCGAGTGATGAGAGGAAGGTTTCGACGACTTTAATCTCACCTGAAACTCTTTCACTCCTCGAGGAATTTGAACTGTCAGAGAATAGTTGTCAAGCTGAAAACAAAATTGAAGAGATGAAGAGGGAGAGAAAAGAAATATTCGACGAGCAGTTTACCAAAAAGGGGTAGAGGAAGAAGAGCAAATCAGAAGAAAAATGCAACACAAAACTACTCAACACTATTCGGTCAAGGCTTGGGAAAGTAGAGGAGAGAAAAGAAACAGCAAAGAGAAGAGGGGAAGAGAAAAGAGGATTCGGCAGAGGAGAGAACCAAAGAGCTATTCGGCAAAACAAAAAAAAGGAATTAAAGGAAAGAGCAGAAAAAGAAAACGAACAAACCCGAGAGGTACTCGAAGTCTTAGCCAAAGTTCGGCACCAAAAGCAAAAGGTGAAAAGAATGCCGACCGAAATCGAAGCAGACAGAGAGAAAAAAACCCAAAAACCCCCAAAATCAGTTATCTAAGTACCTAGAGACCAAATTTGGCACAAACACTTCCTCTCCATCAAACTCCTTGATTTTCTCCTCCTATCTCTCCCCTTATCCCTCCTTGAATTGCTCCACCGATTTCTCCTCAATTCCCCCAACAACTCCATTCAACTTCTATTCAAACTCCCCTTACCTGTGTTTCAGTCCAACTCCACTACCTACACAACTCAAGTAGCAAAATAAATACTCTATTGTGTAATCCAGGACTTGAACCTCAGACCTCACAGTTACACAACACGCCACCTTGCCACTAGACCACAAGCTCTTTTTGTGTCATAAAACCAGCACTATTATTGATAAGGCCTATATGCTAGTGTCCAGATTCATTTAAGAGCAAAACTAAAAATTTTGCAAAAGCCAAGACTTGAACCCGGGCTTCTCAAACACTCCCATACACACCCAAATCACTTAGCCATTAAAGCAAACAAGCAATTTGTGTCACTTCCTTGCACAACTAAATATTTATTTGTAGTCTCCTAACTGTTCCCTTGTTCAAAACCTATTTCTTCTACGCCCAAATTTCGGGGTGTTACAGTTCACCCCTCCTTAAAGAAATTTCGTCCTCGAAATTTCCAATTATCAGATCAGTCGCATAACACAGACTCCACCACTGCGCTTCCGCTGCGCACTCTAGTTCCAAATTAGGTATACGGCCAAACGACGAGGACCCAACTTGAGCACCTCTACGGCCTCTACCATGGCCTCTTATACCTCGTCCGTGTGTACCTCTTGTGCTCATTGTCTATTCGCGTTTTATCTATACTAACAATTTTATGCAGATCGGTTTACAGTTCTAGTTGTTTATTAACATATGTCTTATGAAATGCAGTAATTTAGAGTTTGTTTTCACACCACGCAGTGTCTATCGGTGTCTACTGGTTTACTACAGTTTCAGTATACCCGACTAAATAGTTTGCAGTACTACCTACAGTAGTCTCATTACTCCTACCTATGGCAGTTTTAGTCAAAATCAAAGTACAGTTTTCAGAGAGAAATTACAGGATCGGCGCGGAGACTCGGTGTGCCACACAATTAGAAAATCCTTTAAGAACACTTCAAATTATTTAAAAGCAACTTTTAGAAATTCAAAGTTTAAAAACCCATTCCACAGCTGAGTTTTGCAACTTGACTCTGATACCACTAAATGTAACACCCCAAACCTGACCTAGACGTTATGGCCGAATCTGGCGGTGTCACATTGAAGTGTTTAGCGTAAAACTTGTTATCGTTGAAATCCTCAAAATTAATTAATCATTTTGTTATTAAATGGTGATTCCAAAATGGGTTGTTCATTTCCAAAGCGTGCATCATTAAAGACTAATCACTTTTAAAACGTTACTAATTTTCAAAATCTCATTTATTGCGAAAGTTTTTTTTTGTAGGAAATGTTGCGAAAACGTGGTGTCTTTGAAAACAATTACCTTTAGAAAACCCGTCTTTTTCTACAACTAGCAGTTTATATCAAACTAAATAAATAAAAACCCCAATTTAAAGTTTATATCTTTTAAGAGGCCTTATTACATGAAAATACCCAAATTCAGTTACGTATAAATCAAAAGCTAAAACGAAAGCTGATGCAGTTGTGTGGCCATCATCGAGTCCCTCGCAGCACCGACCCGCCTACAACTGGGGATTACATGTACAATTAAACAGAGGGGTGAGTTTACAAAAACTCAGTGTGTAATCCCCTAACAAGCAAACAGTCAATTAAACAGTAGATAAATGCAGTTTGGGCCTAATCCCGTTACAATAATGATCCCGATTCGGTGTGGTCCTATGCCCTTTCCTGTAACAGTAACCGATTGGGCTTGAGCCCATCACAACGCCAGTAATCAGTAGGGCCTTTGCCCATTTCGATAATAGTATCGGTGGTGCCTTGGCCCATAACGCGAATGAGATATCGGTCATGCGATGAGCGGTATGTAATATGATTAATCGATGCGATAAAGATGCAGTATCATTAATCGGTGCAGATATGCGATGAAATCCTACCCAATCCGGCCTCGCACACCACTGCATCTCCGCCAAACACACCATGTGGGGATAAAATTGACCCACCCAGCCAGACACACCAAGATTAGCACCGGTTGCGGCACTAAGCAGTATTGCAGCAAAGCTGCAGTGAAATAAATGGCATATAGCCATCAGTAGGTCTACAGTCGTCTTGGGCGACCCGTGCGACCTTATCAGTACAATACACTTCCTCCAAATATAACAACCCATCCCCATGCAATATGTCGTGACATAATATCATACGTGTATGCAAAATGTCATGCTCAATCATAGTCATACATATTATAGAGCAAATCAGTCATACATAACATAAGGCCATAACAGTCATTTCATCTCCTAGGGGTATAACAGTCATTTTACCCTCTAGGGGTATTTTGGTCATTTTACCCTATGGGGGTATTTTTATCATTTTACCTACTTTGAGGTCTCGGTGCAGATATCGACCTCTCGAAAGGTCCGTAGTCACCCCGAGCGACTTCGGTAACATAAATAGTCATAACAGTGTAAATGGGCCTTGAGCCTATTACTCGGCCCAAGCGCGCCCACACGTTCGTGCGGCCCAATCAGCTCAGATTTTGCCACGATAATGAGAACTCATAGCCCAGTCTATTAGTTGCCACAAATCGTGGATTTCATCCGTGTGGGGCCCACGGGCCCATTGGGCCCACACGGCCCCTTTCGGCCCAACATGGCCCATTACGGCCTAAGCCCATGAAAATTCTCATGGGGGCCTCTACAGTCTATCACCCATGATTCGTGGGTTTGGCTTACCACACGAGCGATCGCACGCTCGTGTGGTCTCAAACACCGTATTTTTGACTTTTCGGCTTTTGTCGTTCTACAGTTAAAGTGGGGTGTTTACACACCTGCTTGTGAAAACGCACCAAGATCCACGAGCACCGAAACCTACATTCATACACGACTTTCCATTAGTCGCTGAACAATAAGGTTACTCCCTTTCTTTTACACCCTTAACTAAACCTAAAATTAACACTTGCCTCAATTGAAAAATGTGGCTTAGCCCACTTATACCATTGATGAAGGTTGACTACAATCTATTTGACGGATATCTGCATTACAATAGATTTTATTAAACAGGATTGTTTATTCATGTGGTTTAAATCCACACATGATAACGTACAGAATCGCAGAAAGCATTCGGCCTACACTTTAAAATGCTAGCCTACATACTTACCTTTGATCGAGTGATGAGAGGAAGGTTTCGACGACTTTAATCTCACCTGAAACTCTTTCACTCCTCGAGGAATTTGAACTGTCAGAGAACAATTGTCAAGCTAAAAACAAAATTGAAGAGATGAAGAGGGAGAGAAAAGCAATATTCGACAAACAGTTAACCAAAAAGGATTAGAGGAAGAAGAGCAAATCAGAAGAAAAATGCAACACAAAACTACTCAACATTATTCGGTCAAGGCTTGGGAAAGTATAGGAGAGAAAAGAAACAGCAAAGAGAAGAGGGGAAGAGAAAAGAGGATTCGGTAGAAGAGAGAACCAAAGAGCTATTCGGCCAAACAAAAAAAAAGGAATTAAAGGAAAGAGAAGAAAAAGAAAACGAACGAACCCGAGAGGTACTCGAAGTCTTAGCCAAAATTTGGCACCAAAGCAAAAGGTGAAAAGAATGCTGACCGAAATCGAAGAAGACAGAGAGAAAACAACCCAAAAACCCCCAAAATCGGTTATCTGAGTGCCTAGAGACCAAATTCGGTACAAACACTTCCTCTCCATCACACTCCTTGATTTTCTCCTCGTATCTCTCCCCTTATCCCTCCTTGAATTACTCCACTGATTTCTCCTCAACTCCCCCAACAACTCCATTCAACTTCTATTCAAACTCCCATTAGCTGTGTTTCAGTCCAACTCCACTACCTACACTATAACAGCCCGATTTAGGGCCTAGTCGAAATAGTGGTGCGAGACCATGAATTCGAGGTGAATTTATGAGTTTTTAAGGTTCATGCCATGTTTGTATGTTAGTGTGAAAGTTTCATGAAGCAATTTTGCTAAAATGAAGCTGAATGGTCAAAAAGGACCAAATTGTAAAAGTTGTAAAATGTGAGTTTCGAGAAGCATTTTGTATGAAATAGCTTTAGAATATTAATTATGAGTCCTTAAATAGAAATTTTCTCAAATTATAAATTTTGGACAAAAATGGACATGAGTTAGTAAAATAGAAATTTTTAAAGAGAAGGGCATTTGGTCATTTGTCTAATAAGTGATTAAAATAGGAAAAAGATGATAAAATTTCATTCATCTTCTTCCTTCCATTGCCGAAATTTGAAGACTCCATAGCTAGGGTTCTTTATTTTTTTCAAGCTTGCTAGTAAGTTCATCTTAGCCCCGTTTTTAATATTCTTCGTGTTTTTGAAGTCCTCGTATTATGAATTAGCTATTTTTAGCTATATAATAAGCTAAGATGCATATTCAAAAATTTTATCTATGAATGACATGCTTGTTAAATGATGTTTTATGGAAGATTATGAGAGTTTGATGTTAAATAAACATCTTTTCCTTAATGAATTTCATGAAATATGATAGTATGGACTAGTTTGTAATAGTTATGAAATTAGTCATACCTACTAGAAATAATGAGAATTGATGATTGCTATAGTAGAGAAAATGAATCAGCTAAGCATGTAGTCTAAGAAAGTTGAATGAAAATTATTTTACGAGCCTTGAGGCAAAAGTGCAAATAGGAGAAAGTATAGGGGCAAAATAGTAATTTTTCCCAAGTATGAGTAAAGGGTCAATTTAGTCAATGTGAATATTAAATGATCTATTTATGAATATAGATCAAGAAAAATGAAGCCCGGATCGAAACCGAGGCAAGAACAAGGTCGAGGACTAAATTGTATACCTAGCTACATTTTGTATATTGAGGTAAGTTTGTATGATTTCTAAGCTTTATGATTTATATCATTGAATTGATTAGTATAATATACAATGTTATTATGAAAATGTTTAATGTTATGTTAAACAAAGAAATTAATGAAATCAAGTATGAGAAAGCCCTAATTGAAGTTGAATAGCTTAGGATACTCGATCTACCACATGAAACAAGACAGTCCGTATAAGACCAAGCCGAGGCATGGCATCGGCAAGCAAGCAAGATATCATGTAAGTCCAAGGCAAGCTTGGCATTGAGTAAGTTATCATGTAAGTCCAAGGCAAGCTTGGCATTGAATAAGTTATCATGTAAGTCCAAGGCAAGCTTGGCATTGAGTAAGTTATCATGTAAGACCAAGGCAAGCTTGGCATTGAAAAGTTATCAAGAGAAAGAGATCCCATATAAGTCCAAGTTAAGGCATGGCATTGGTGAGAACAAGAAAGACTTCGTATAAGTCCACGTTAAGTCATGGCCTCGAAATTTAGATGAGATTTAGTATCCTCGGTTATGCATATAAATTCATCGGGCAAACGAGTTAAGCTCTAAAGAGATAACAAGAAAGATAAGTAAGTAAGGTTATTATCAAGTGATAAAGAATATTATTCATGTTATGAACGATGAATTAGAAATTATGAGTATTATGTTCAAGTATGCTGATCAATGTGATCTAGTGATACAGGTACTTTGTTTGCCTATCAAGTATGAGACTAGTAAGTTTCATGAGTTATGTAAGAATCAAGTATGAGTAAGTAAGCTTTATAGCTGAAATTTATGATGCCATTGTTTATTTCAAATGGTTTATATTAAGCAAGTATGTTGCTATGTGCATTAAACAAACTTACTAAGCTAAATGCTTACGTCTTTTATTATTTCTTTCTACGTAGTCCCGCCAAGCTAACTTGTGGATCGTTGAAGTCAGAGCTCGAATCACACTATCAACCACTATTTTGGTATAGCCAAGTTGTTTATTTAGGTATGGCATGTATAGGAAACATTTCATTTTGAGTATATGTTTTAGAAAGGGGAAAAGCATGGACTATCAAGTTTATTATTATTCTTTTGTAAATGGCTAAATGATTGGCCAAGATTGACTAAGTATGTATGTTATTGATATCAATGGAGCATGTTATATTGTTCATTAAAGTTGTAGTGATTTGAGTTGTTGAGATAGCATGAATTTGCTCTTGATTTCAGGGTGGCAATTGGCTTGGTAAATAGCCTCTAAATGCCCACACGGTCGGACACACGGGCGTGTGTCTAAGCCGTGTGTACCCTGCACCAATGCACCTTAAGTCAGAATATCAAGTTGTAGTACACGGTCTAAGTCCACGGGCGTGCCATGGCCGTGTGTTATAAGTCAGAATGCTAAGGTTTTTCACACGGGCCAAGACCACGGGCGTGCCATGGCCGTGTGAAGTTTGGCAGTAAGCTCAAGTTTTAAGCACGGTTAGGAGACATGGGCGTGTCTCAGGTTTACACGGGCGTGTCCCAACTCACATGGGCGTGTGACCTCTGTTTCAATGAAAAGTTTTCGATTGAGTTCCGAAAGGTTACGGACATGAGTTTAAGGCCTCGTAGGCCCATGAAAAGTACAAGTTGATTAAGAAAGATAAGTTCTTAATTCGGAACGAAATTTTATAGCCCGTAAGTACTTGATTAAGCAAGTTCAAGCATAGTAACTTCTCGTATCCAGTCTAAGCCTCAGACTCGGGTATGGGGTGTTACATTTAGTGGTATCAGAGCTACAGTTTAGTCGGTTCTAGGACTAACGTAGCATGAGCACGAGTCTAGCTATACATGCCATACATAAGAATGTTTTTATAATGATAGTGTGACGACTCGACGATATAAATTATGTTTATATATATAGTAAATGGATCACTGAAAGAGATATGGCGGATGACGAGAAAGTAATGCGTGGCTCCGCTGAAGGGACGGTGCGAACGAGAATGAGAATAGACCCACTACGGTGAGTCAAGAAGGAGGAGAAGGGGCTAGAGAAGCCTTCCTCCACATGATGAATACGTGGTATTGAGAGTTCGTTCGTATGAACCCAAATGTACAACCCCCTCCACCCCCACCTTTTCCACAACCTATTCCAGTAGCCCCTCAAGTAGTAGAGGTGGTAAGAAAAGACAAACCTCCAGTTGATAGGATCAGAAAACATGGGGCAGAAGAATTCCGGACGAAAAGAGAAGATGATCCAGAAAAAGCCGAGTTTTGGTTAGAAAATACCATCAGGGTATTTAATGAGCTATCATGCACACCTGAGGAATGCATGAAGTGTGTAGTCTCCCTTTTAAGAGATTCTGCCTATCAATGGTTGAACACCCATGTATCAGTGGTACCAAGGGAGAAGATCACATGGGAATTCTTCCAAGAAGAGTTCAAGAAAATGTATATCAGTCAAAGATTTGTAGATCAGAAAAGAAAAGAATTTTTAGAGTTAAAGCAAGGCAAGATGTCGGTGACCGATTATGAGCGTGAGTTTGTACGACTCAACAAATACGCTCGAGAATGCATGTCCACCGAGGCCATCATGAGCATAAGATTTGAAGATGGGCTAAATGAGGACATCAAACTGTTTGTTGCTGTACTAGAATTGAAAGAATTTGTTGTGCTAGTGGAGAGAGCTTGTAAAGCCGAAGAGCTAGTAAAAGAGAAGAGAAAGTCTGAAATTGAGTCTCCTGACTCTAGAAAGAGACAGTGGAATAAGTCATTCCAATCCTCATCCAAGAAGTCAAGAGATTTACCGTCTCGATCAGCTACTTCCATTGGGTTTTCAAAGAAAGACAAGAGTAAGTGATGGCGGGAAATAAAGCCACAGACTACTTCAGTCGCTAGTGTGGGGAACTTTCAATCTGAAAGACCTGAATGCCCACAGATGTGGCGAGACGTCATCTTGGAGAATGCCGAGCGCACGAAAATGCATGTTTTAGATGTGGTTCCCAAGACCACTACATAAAGGATTGTCAGAGAAAATGAAAGAAGAGAGAGCTCGAGAACCCGAGATCCGGGAGTATGGTCGAGGAAGACGCGCAGAGAAACCGGGGAAGTGGGGCAAGAGGAAGAGGTAACCCTAGAGAGCGGGCCGCGAGACTCGAGGGTAGGGCGCGCTGCTGCGGACTTATGCCATTCGCGCTCGCGAAGAGGCATCTTCCCATGATGTTATCACGAGTACCTTTTCTCTTCATGATGTTAAAGTTATTGCTTTAATAGATCCCGGATCTACACACTCTTACATTTGCATGAAATTGGTATCCGATTTGAGTATGCCTATAGAGTTTCTGAAATTTTTGATTAGAGTGTCTAATCCTTTAGGCAAGAATGTGTTAGTGAATGAAGTATGTAGAGAATGTCCATTAATGATTAGAGATCATTGTTTTAAAGCAAACCTTATGTTGTTACCATTTGTGAGTTTGATCTCATTCTCGGTATGGGTAGTTAATTGCCCATTATGTAATAGTTAATTGTGGGAAGAAATACATTGAAATGAGATGTGAGAATGGGGATATCCTCCATATAGAATCAGATGAACAAAGTGGATTGCCGGTATTGATTTCTCATATGATGGCACAGAGATTTATAAGAAAGGGGTATGAGGCATATTTGGCCTTTGTGATGAATGATAAAGAAACAGAGTTAAAGATTGAGTCCGTACCGATAGTATGTGAGCACATGGATGTTTTTCCCAAAGAATTACCGAGATTACCTCCAATTAGAGAAGTTGAGTTCAGCATTGAGCTAGCTCCCGGTACTGTACCAATATCTATTACTCCTTACAGAATGGCTCCAACGGAGTTGAAAGAGTTGAAGATACTGATTGCAAGAGTTAATGGACAAAGGATTTGCAAGGTCAAGTTGTTCTCCCAGGGTGCTCGGTTTTATTTGTGAAAAGAAGGATGGCACTATGAGATTGTGCATAGATTACCGTTAGCTTAATAAAGTGTGAAAAAGAACAAGTACCCATTTCCAAGGATCGATGATTTGTTCGATCAATTGAAAGGAGCCACCGTGTTCTCTAAGATAGACTTGAGATCGGGGTATTACCAGTTAAGAGTAAAGGAGTCAGATGTATCCAAGACTACCTTTCAAACAAGGTATGGGCATTATGAATTTTTAGTCACGCCTTTTGGTTTGACCAATGCTCCTGCGGTATTCATGGACTTAATGAAGCGCATATTCGGACCATACCTCAACAAGTTTGTAGTCATTTTTATTGACGACATCTTTGGTTTATTCCCGAGATGAGAATGAGCATCTTTGAGCACCTACGGATAGTTTCACAGATTCTTGAGAAAATCAGTTGTATGCCAAGTTCGGAAGAAAAGTGAGTTTTGGCTCAATGAAGTAGGATTTTGGGTCATATTGTCTCGGGAGAAGCGGGTTGAGTAGACCCAAGTAAGATCTCGGCTATTACGGTTGGAAACCACCGAGGAATATCTACGAGGTTAGAAGTTTCCTAGGCCTAGCAGGCTATTATAGACGATTTGTCAAGGGGTTTTCCATGATTGCAACCCGATGGCGAAGTTATTCTGAGAAAAATGTGAAGTTCGAGTGGAAAGAAATATGCCAACAAAGTTTCAAAAAAATTGAAAGCATTATTGATAGAAGCTCCAGGTTTAGTACAACTTTGAGACGGGGAAAGAGTTCATAGTTTACAATGATGCATCCTTAAATGGATTAGAATTTGTGTACTTATGCAAAAGGCAAATTGATTGCTTATGCCTCAAGACGATTAAAGCCTCATGAGAAGAATTATCCGACGCATGACCTAGAGTTAGTTGCCATAGTCTTCGCATTGAAGATATGGAGACATCATCTATATGGTGAGAGATGTCAGATCTTCACCGATCAAAAAAGTCTAAAGTACTTGATGACGTAGAAAGAGTTGAATTTAAGGCAAAGGAGATGGTTAGAGTTGATAAAAGACTATGAGTTAGTCATTGACTACCATCCAGGAAAGGCGAATGTTGTCGCCGATGCTTTAAGCAGAAAGTCCTTATTTGCATTAAGAGCAATGGATTCACCGATAATTTTATCTGTCCATTATAGCTGAGTTGAGAGCTAGACCAGTATTCCTCCAAGAAATTTCTGAGGCTCAGAAAGAAGTAGCGAATTACAAGTCAAAAGAGCTCGGTCTTGAGTCGGATGTTGAATCCAACTTTCAGATTAGTTCGAAGGATATTTGATGTTTAAAGGTAGAATTTGTGTCACAGAAAAGAGGAGCTTGTTCGAAGAATTTTGCATGAGGCATATAACGGGTGTTTATCTGTACATCAAGGTAGTACTAAAATGTATAATGATTTGAAAACATGATATTGGTGGCGAAAATGAAGAGAGACATTTGAAATTTGTTTCAAATGTATGATTTGTCGCAAGTAAAAAGTTGAACACCAAGTACCTTCAGCTTGCTTCAACCCATTTTAGTTCTGGAGTGGAAATGGGACCGTATTACTATGGATTTTGTAACGGGTTTACCGTTGTCTCCGAGCAAGAAAGATCTTTGTATGGGTTGTGGTTGATAGACTTACGAAGTCAGCCCATTTTATACTGCATGCTGAGTTAATTACTCACTAGACAATATGGCAAACTTGTATGCTTCGAAATAGTAAGACTTCATGGAGTTCCTTGTCAATCATATTGGATAGAGATCCGAGATTCACATCCAGTTTTGGAAGAAAATACAAGAGGCCTTGAGTACAAAGTTGAACTTTAGTATCGCTTTTCATCCTCAAACCGACGGTCAATCGGAGAGGTTAATTCAAGTGCTCGAGGATATGCTCGGATGTTGTACTCTAGAGTTCGAGGCAAGCTGGAAAGGTTTCTCCCATTGGTAGAATTTGCCTACAATAATAGTTTTTTCAATGAGCTTGAGGATGGCGCCTTATGAGGCTTTATATGGGAGTAAGTCTGAGTAACGCCTTTATTTTGGGTGAACTCAAAGAAAACCAAATTCACGGGGTTGATTTGGTTAGAGAAGCTGAAGAGAAAGTAAGAGTGATACGAGAGTGTTTAAAAGCTGCTTCAAACAGACAGAAATCCTACTCGAATTTAAAAAGAAAAGAGATAGAGTATCAAGTTGGAGATAAAGTTTTCTTGAAAGTGTCACCTTGGAGAAAAGTTCTCAGATTTGGCAGAAAAGGCAAGTTGAGTCCACGTTTTATTGGACCATATGAGATTACTGAGAAAGTTGAGCCTGTAGCTTACAGATTGGCTTTTCCATAAGAGTTAGAAAAGATACATGATGTGTTTCACGTGTCAATGTTAAGACGCTACCGATCAGACCCTTCGCATGTAATTCCCCAGTCAGAGGTAGAGATTCATCCCGACATGACTTATGGTGAAGAACCAGTAAAGATATTAGCTCAGGAAGTGAAGCAGCTAAGAAAGAAAAGTATTGCCTTAGTGAAAGTATTGTGGCAAAGACATGGAATAGAAGAAGCCACATGGGAACCAGAAGAGAGTATGAGAAACCAGTACCCAAACCTTTTCACTGGTAAGATTTTCGAGGACGAAAATCCCTAAGGGGGGAGAATTGTAACACAATGATTTAGGGCCTAGTCAGAATAGTGGTGCGAGACCACGAATTCGAGGTGAATTTATGAGTTTTTAAGGTTCATGCCATGTTTGCATGTTAGTGTGAAAGTTTCATGAAGCAATTTTGCTAAAATGAAGTTGAATGGTAAAAAAAGGACCAAATTGCAAAAGTTGTAAAATGTGAGTTTCTAGAAGCATTTTGTATGAAATAGCTTTAGAATATTAATTATGAGTCCTTAAATAGCAATTTGCCCAAATTATAAATTTTGGACAAAGATGGACATGAGTTAGTAAAATAGAAATTTTTAAAGAGAAGGGCATTTTGGTCATTTGTCTAATAAGTGATTAAAATAGGAAAAAGATGATAAAATTTCATTCATCTTCTTCCTTCCATTGCCGAAATTTGAAGACTCCATAGCTAGGGTTCTTCATTTTTTTCAAGCTTGCTAGTAAGTTCATCTTAGCCCCGTTTTTAATATTCTTCGTGTTTTTGAAGTCCTCGTATTATGAATTAGCTATTTTTAGCTATATAATAAGCTAAGATGCATGTTCAAAAATTTCATCTATGAATGACATGCTTGTTAAATGATGTTTTATGGAAGATTATGAGAGTTTGATGTTAGATAAACATCTTTTCCTTAATGAATTTCATGAAATATGATAGTATGGACTAGTTTGTAATAGTTATGAAATTAGTCATACCTACTAGAAATAATGAGAATTGATGATTGCTATAGTAGAGAAAATGAATCAGCTAAGCATGTAGTCTAAGAAAGTTGAATGAAAATTATTTCACGAGCCTTGGGGCAAAAGTGCAAATATGAGAAAGTATAGGGGTAAAATAGTAATTTTGCCCAAGTATAAGTAAAGGGTCAATTTAGTCAATGTGAATATTAAATGATCTATTTATGACTATAGATCAAGAAAAATGAAGCCCGGATCGAAACCGAGGCAAGAATAAGGTCGAGGACTAAATTGCATACCTAGCTACATTTTGTATATTGAGGTAAGTTTGTATGATTTCTAAGCTTTATTATTTATATCATTGAATTGCTTAGTATAATATACAATGTTATTATGAAAAGGTTTAATGTTATGTTAAACAAATAAATTTATGAAATCAAGCATGAGAAAGCTCCGATTGAAGTTGAATAGCTTAGGATACTCGATCTACCACATGAAACAAGAAAGTCCGTATAAGACCAAGCCGAGGCATGGCATCGGCAAGCAAGCAAGATATCATGTAAGTCCAAGGCAAGCTTGGCATTGAATAAGTTATCATGTAAGTCCAAGGCAAGCTTGGCATTGAGTAAGTTATCATGTAAGTCCAAGGCAAGCTCGGCATTGAATAAGTTATCATGTAAGTCCAAGGCAAGCTTGGCATTGAGTAAGTTATCATGTAAGTCCAAGGCAAGCTTGGCATTGAATAAGTTATCATGTAAGTCCAAGGCAAGCTTGGCATTGAGTAAGTTATCATGTAAGACCAAGGCAACCTTGGCATTGAAAAGTTATCAAGAGAAAGAGATCCCATATAAGTCCAAGTTAAGGCAAGGCATTGGTGAGAACAAGAAAGACTTCGTATAAGTCCACGTTAAGTCATGGCCTCGAAATTTAGATGAGATTTAGTATCCTCGATTATTCATATAAATTCATCGGGCAAACGAGTTAAGCTCTAAAGAGATAACAAGAAAGCTAAGTAAGTAAGGTTATTATCAAGTGATAAAGAATATTATTCATGTTATGAATGATGAATTAGAAATTATGAGTATTATGTTCAAGTATCTTTGATCAATGTGATCTAGTGATCTTTGGTACTTTGTTTGCCTATCAAGTATGAGACTAGTAAGTTTCATGAGTTATGTAAGAATCAAGTATGAGTAAGTAAGCTTTATAGCTTAAATTTATGATGCCATTGTTTATGTCAAATGGTTTATATTAAGCAAGTATGTTGCTATGTGCATTAAGCAAACTTACTAAGCTAAATGCTTACGTCTTTTATTATTTCTTTCTATGTAGTCCCATAAGCTAACTTGTGGATCGTTGAAGTCGGAGCTCGAATCACACTATCAACCACTATTTTGGTATAGCCAAGTTGTTTATTTAAGTATGGCATGTATAGGAAACATTTCATTTTGAGTATATGTCTTAGAAAGGGGAAAAGCATGGACTATCAAGTTTATTATTATTCTTTTGTAAATGGCCAAATGATTGGCCAAGATTGACTAAGTATGTATGTTATTGATATCAATGGAGCATGTTATATTGTTCATTAAAGTTGTAGTGATTTGAGTTGTTGAGATAGTATGAATTTGCTCTTGATTTCAGGGTGGCAATTGGCTTGGTAAATAGCCTCTAAGTGCCCACACGGTCGGACACACAGGCGTTTGTCTAAGCCGTGTGTACCCTGCACCATTGCACCTTAGGTCAGAATATCAAGTTATAGTACACGGTCTAAGTCCATCGGCGTGCCATGGCCGTGTGTTATAAGTCAGAATGCTAAGGTTTTTCACACAGGCCAGGACCACGGGCGTGCCATGGCCGTTTGAAGTTTGGCAGTAAGCTCGAGTTTTAAGCACAGTTAGGAGACATGGGCGTGTCTCAGGTTTACACGGGCGTGTCCCAACTCACATGGGCGTTTTACCCCTGTTTCAATGAAAAGTTTTCGATTGAGTTCCGAAAGGTTACGGACATGAGTTTATGGCCTCGTAGGCCCATGAAAAGTACAAGTTGATTAAGAAAGATAATTTCTTAATTCGGAACGAAATTTTATAGCCCGTAAGTACTTGATTAAGCAAGTTCAAGCATAGTAACTTCTCGTATCCGGTCTAAGCCTCGAACTCGGGTATGGGGTGTTACATTTAGTGGTATCAGAGCTACGGTTTAGTCGGTTCTAGGACTAACGTAGCATGAGCACGAGTCTAGCTATACATGCCATACGTAAGAATGTTTTTATAATGATAGTGTGACGACTCCCGACGACTTAAATTATGTTTATATATATAGTAAATGGATCCTGAAAGAGATATGGCGGATGACGAAGAAAGTAATGCGCAGGCTCCCGCTGAAGGGACGGTGCCTAACGAGAATGAGAATAGACCCACTATGGTGAGTCAAGAAGGAGGAGAAGGGGCTAGAGAAGTCTTCCTCCACATGATGAATACGTGGTATTCATAGTTCGTTTGTATGAACCCAAATGTACAACCTCCTCCATCCCCACCTGTTCCACAACCTATTCCAGTAGCCCCTCAAGTAGTAGAGGTGGTAAGAGAAGACAAACCTCCAGTTGATAGGATCAGGAAACATGGGGCAGAAGAATTCTGGGCGAAAAGAGAAGATGATCCGGAAAAAGCCGAGTCTTATCTCAATTTCCGTTGAATGAATCACATGTGAAGGATCAGAGCGATACCGTCGCAACATCGACACATGGAACACATTATGAATCTTTTCCAACTCTACCGGTAAAGCCAACCGGTAAGCTACTGCCCAATTGCATGCATCGTAATCTCATACGGCCCTATGAACCTTGGACTCAATTTCCCTTTCCATCCAAATCTCATAATCTTCTTCCATGGCGATACTTTCAAAAATACTTTGTCGCCTACCTCAAACTCAATTTCTTTTCTTTTCAAATCCGCATACGACTTCTGTCGGTCCGAAGCAGCTTTTAGACTATTACGGATTACTTTCACTTTCTCTTCAGTCTCTTTCACTAGATCGACCACATGGATCCAGTTCTCACTAAGCTCGGTCCAATACAAAGGAGTCCGACACTTACGGCCATACAAAGCCTCATACGGTGCCATCTGTATACTGATCGATAACTATTGTTATAGGCTTAATTCGACCAAAGGTAGATATCTCTCCCAACTACCTTCAAATTCTAACACACAAGATCATCGAAGCATATCTTCAAGAACTTGAATCACTCTTTCAGACTGACCATCGGATTGCGAATGGAACGCAGTACTGAAATTCTCGTACCCATGGCCTCTTGCAACTTCTTCCAAAATCTCGAAGTAAACCTCGGATCTCTATCCGATATAATAGACACAGGTACACCATGTAATCTCACTATCTCTGCCACGTACAACTTAGCTAACTTATCCAGTGAATAATCAACACGTACTGGAATAAAGTGAGCCGACTTCGTCAATCTATCCACAACAGCCCACACATCATCTCTCTTTCTCGGAGTCATCGACAACCCCGTTACAAAATCCATGGTAACCCGATCCCATTTCCATTCGGGTACCATTACTGGCTGAAGCAATCCCGAAGGCACTTGATGCTCAGCTTTCACTTGTTGGCAAATCAGACACTTAGTCACAAACTCCGAAATATCTCTTTTCATACCCGGCCACTAATACAACATCCTCAAGTCGTTGTACATTTTAAGATCTTGCCCGGATGTAATCGACAAGCATCCATCGTGGGCTTCATGCAAAACCTTTCGAATCAACTCCTCATTTTTAGGAACACAAATTGTCGCGATAAAGCAAACAACCATTCGAACCCATTCGAAAACCAGAATCACATTCCGACCCGCACTTAGCTATCTTAGCTTGCATCTTGCTATCATTTCTCTGAGCTTCACATATTTGTTGAACAAATAGTGGCCTAGCTCTCAACTCTGCCAAAATAGCACCATCATTAGACAATACTAAACTCGCTCTCATAACTCTTAGAGCATACAGGGATTTCCTACTCAAGGCATCCGCAAACACATTCGCTTTTCCCGGGTGGTAATCAATGACTAACTCATAGTCTTTCAACAACTCAAGCCACTGTCTCTGTCTCAGATTCAGATCCTTCTGATCCATCAAATACTTTAAACTCTTGTGATTCGTAAAGATTCGGCACTTTTCACCATACAAATAATGTCGCCAAATCTTTAACGTAAAAATAATCGCAGCTAACTCCAAATCGTGAGTCGGATAATTCTTCTCGTGCAGTTTTAACTGCCTCGAGGCGTAAGCGATTACCTTACCCTCTTGCATCAACACGCAACCGAGACCATTAAACGACGCATCACTATAAACCACAAACTCCTTCTTCGATTTTGGTTGAACCAAAACCGGTGCCTCAGTCAACATTGTTTTCAGTCTCTCGAAGCTCTGTTGACATGTCTCATTCCATTCAAACTTGACATCTTTATGCAATAGTTTCGTCATCGGGGTAGCAATCACAGAGAACCCCTTTACGAAATGTCTGTAGTATCCCGCTAATCCCAAGAAACTCTTGATTTCTGACACGCTCCTCGGCGGTTTCCAATCCAAAACAGTCGATATCTTACTCGGGTCAACTCTGACACCATCACCTGACACCATGTGTCCTAGGAATCCGACCTCGCAGAGCCAAAACTCACTCTTGCTAAACTTAGCATACAACTGCTTATCTCTCAAAGTTTGCAAGACAATTCTCAAGTGCTCTTCATGATCGTTCTCATCTCGAAAATAGATCAATATGTCGTCAATAAAGACAACCACAAACTTGTCCACATATGGTCTGAAAACACGGTTCATCAGATCCATAAAAATCGCAGGTGCATTCGTCAAACCAAACGGCATAACCAAAAACTCATAATGGCCATACCTTGTCTGAAATGCAGTTTTCAACACATCTTGCTCTTTCACTCTGAGCTGATAATAACCAGACCTCAAGTCTATCTTGGAGAACACTGTAGCTCCCTTCAGTTGATCAAAAAGATCATCAATCCTTGGTAAAGGATACTTATTCTTAACCGTCACTTTGTTAAGCTGCCTATAGTCTATACACAATCTCATAGACCCATCTTTCTTCTTCACAAACAATACCGGAGCACCCCACAGCGAGTAGCTCGGTCTTGCAAAACCCTTATCTGTCAACTCTTGCAACTGAACCTTCAGTTCCTTCAACTCTACAGGTGCCATTCTGTACGGAGCAATCGAAATAGGTGTCGTTCCTGGAACCAACTAAATTCTAACCTCGACCTCTCTCACTAGAGGTAATCCGGGTAACTCTTTCGAAAATACATCTGGGTACTCACATACCACTGGCACTGTTTCA
Source organism: Gossypium sturtianum (assembly GCA_025698515.1). Classification (NCBI taxonomy): domain Eukaryota; kingdom Viridiplantae; phylum Streptophyta; class Magnoliopsida; order Malvales; family Malvaceae; genus Gossypium; species Gossypium sturtianum. Next base: position 124,458,907 of record CM046953.1, on the reverse strand, counting down.
AACTCTACTATAATCTCTTGAGTATTCAACACAAACGCAAGATAGGACTCACATCCTTTTCTTAAACATTTCTCAGCCACTAAGGAAGAAATCATCACGGGTAGACTGTCCGATCCACCTGATTCAACCCGAACCACATCTCCACTCTCACATTTCAGTTCAATAAACTTACTACCACAGTTCACTAAGACACTATGGGTAGTCAACCAATCCATGCCTAGGATTAAATCAAACTCATCAAACGGCAACAACATCAGGTTTCCCGGAAAACAATGATTCTCAAACAATAAAGGACAATTCTTACACACTTTGTCCACTAGCACATGCTTTCCTAACAGGTTTGACACCTTAATCACAATGTCCGTAGACTCAATGGTCATACTCAAACTAGATGCTAATCTCATACAAATATAAGAGTGAGTAGACCCTGGATCTATTAAAGCAATAACAAAGGTGTCAAAGAGAGAAAAAGTACTGTTATCATATCAGGGGAGGATGCCTCTTCGCGAGCGCGAATGGCATACGTCCTCACAGGTGCCCGTCCCTCTCGTCTCACAGCAGAATCTCTTGGCGCACCTCTACCACTAGCCCCACCTCTTGGGTTCCTTGGTGGTCTACCCCTCGTAGACACATCACTAGGTCTCACTTTCTGCTTCTCTTCCTTATCATCCCTCTCGGGACAGTTACGGATAAAGTGGTCAGGGGAACCACATTTATAACATTTCTAACTATTTCCCCAACACTCTCCGGTTTGATACCTACCACAACTAGGACACTCCGATTTACTCTTTGTATTGCCCACACTTTTCATCGAGGGGGCTTGGACTCTCGAACCCGAACGAGTATTGGCCAAGTCTCGGTGTGAATAACCCATTGGTGCTGTCGTCCGAGGATTCACTTTCTTGGATCTTTTCGACTGGGCTTGATATGACTTGCCCATCGGCCTCTTTCTCGCATCTCGGGCTTCACTCACAGCCATTCTCTTTTCTGAACTTAATTCCTCGGCCTTACTTGCCCTCTCAACTAATACCACAAATTCTTTCAACTCTAAAATGCCCACTAGGAGTTTTATATCCTCATTCAGCCCATCTTCGAACCTCTTGCACAAGATGGTCTCTGTCGACACACATTCTTGAGCGTATTTGCTAAGCCTAACAAACTCACGCTCGTATTCCGCTACTGTCATCCTTCCTTGCTTCAACTCAAGGAATTCTTTCCTTTTTCGGTCAGTAAACCTCTGGCTTATATACTTCTTCCGGAATTCTTCCAGAAAGAAGTCCCACGTCACCCGCTCTTTCGGGACTACCAACGTCAGCGTCTTCCACCAATGGTATGCCGAATCTCTCAGCAAAGATACGTCACACTTCAAACTTTCCTCAGGTGTGCATGAGAGTTCATTGAACACCCTCATCGAGTTCTCCAACCAGAACTCCGCCCTCTCTGGGTCATCATCTACCTTAGCTCTAAACTCCTCAGCCCCGTGCTTCCTAATCTTATCCACCGGGGGTTTCGATATCCTCACCACATCCATACCTTGGGGAGCCACAAGATTTGGCTGAGGTATAGGAGGAGGTGGAGGAGGTTGAGCATTAGGGTTCGCTCGAACATAACCCGAGTACCAATTACTCATCATTTGGAGAAAGGCTTCCCGTGCCTCTTCCCCTTGACCACTAGCCTCGGGTCCACTCTCAACAGGTGCGGTTCCTTGCACAGGAGCCGGCGCATTACTAGCTGCTTCATCAGCAGCCAATGGATCGGAATCCATATACTATAATAAACAAGATTTAAATCATCAGAAACCACCACATTATCATTGTACACTTATGGCATCTATAGCTAGACTCTTACACCCGCTACGGTAGTCCTAGAAACGGCTAAACCATAGCTCTGATACCACTAAATGTATCACCCCTTACCCGGGTTCTACGTCGGGAACCGAGCCCGAGGCGTTACCGAACTCAAACCACTTGATCGCCACTTAGGCTCAACGTAATTACTCTTTATAACCTCACTCTCGACTTACGAGGCCTCACTCATACACACGAGGGCTCTCGAGAACAATCCGAAACTTTTACTATTCTTAAAATTTTTCTCTTTTATACAGGTCTCACACGCCCGTGCAAGATTAGACACGCCCGTGCATAGACATACACGCCCATGTTCCCTGACCGTGCCTAAAAACCCAGTATTCTACCAATTTACCCACGGCCAAGGCACGCCCGTGCTTCCCAACCGTGGTGAATTCTGACTTCCCACACACGGCCTCAAAGCCTAGTCACACGCCCGTGGCTAGCCCGTGACTATCCCGATTTAAAATGTTAACATGCGGGGACGACGGCCACAAAGACACACCCGTGGCTGACTGGTGTGTCACACATGGCCTAGACACACGCTTGTGTGTCTATCCACATGGTCAAGAACAAGGCTAAGTGCCAAGTTCTTTTCACCCCTCTAGCATACACAATAAATACTCATCCAACACAATCATAATCAACTCAAATTGAATTGCAATCCCACATAGATAACTACAACTTTTCATATAATGTAATAGCCAACAACTTTTCATATAATGTAATAGCCAACAACCATTTCATATGAAGTTCCTTTCATGCTTAGCCGAACCATTTACTCAACTAAAGCATTCATCAAATCTCACTAAATCACACATGTATGACCAAACTAAAGTTTTTTCACAAACTAGTCCCTACATGTATTTTCATGGAAAATCACTTAGCAAAAGATGTTTCTACTACATCAAGCCTTCATATTCTTCCATAAAACATCAAAATACATGCATGTCATACATAGGTACATTTTTGAACATCCATAATAGCTCACCAAATAGCTAAAAATAGCTTACTCATGCTACTAGGACTTCAAAAATACGAAGAATATCAAAATCGGGCTTAGGAGCACTTACTAGCAAGCTTGAAAAGTTGAAAGAGCCCTAACAATGGCTTCTCAAATTTTCGGCAGCTAAAGGGGAAGAAGATGAATGAATTTGTCATCTTTTCACCTATTTTAATCACTTATTTGATAAATGACCAAAAAGCCCTTTTTGATAAACTTCAAATTTTGACTCATCCATGCCCATTTTTGTCCAAAAATTAGAATTTGGGTAAATTACTATTTAAGGAATTCTATTTAATAATCTAAAGCTATTTCACACAAATAGCTTCTAGAAACATAAAATTTGCAACTTTTGCAATTTAGTCCTTTTGGACAATTCAACCACAATTCCACAAAATTGCTTCATGAAACTTTCACACTAGCATGCATACATAATATAAACCTCAAAAACTCATTCATAACCCTCGGATTTGTGGTATCAAACCACTATTCTAACTAGGCCCTAAACCGGGATGTTACAATGGTTGAATCTTTTTGTTTATGGCATTATAGATTAGGTCATTTGAATTATAGAAAATTGAATGACATGTATAAGTTAGATTTAATTCCTATTTTTAATAATATTGAAAAATGCAATACATGTATGTTGACTAAAATTACAAGAAACCCTTTCCCTCAGGTTAAAAGGAAAACAAAATTGCTTGATTTGATACATAGTGATTTATGTGACATGCATAATACTCCTACATTAGGAGGAAAGAAATATTTTGTTACTTTTATTTATGATTGTTTTAGATATTGTTATGTATATTTATTGCATTCAAAAGATGAAGCACTTGATGTAACACCCTAAACCCGGCCCATGCGGTATGACCGGATCTAGCATGTCACATAAAGAAAACGTATAAAGAACTAAAGTGTAACACCCCAAACCCGGTCAATACGCCACGACCGAATTTGGTATGTCACAGGGGAAAACGTTTTGAGGAAAAACGAGTTTACCGATTAAATTTTAGTGAAAAACTTTTTATTATTCTAAATTCGTAAAAAAATTAAGTTGAAAATCGATATTTTACTTTGCAATTAAGTAAATGGATTTTTAAAACTTAGTCGCATGACTTAGATTAAGTAAACCATTTATAAATTAAAGAGAAACTAAAGCAATTAGGTTAAAAATCGTATCTAATAGAAATTTGGAAACTTAAGTTTTGTAAAATAGTTTGAGTTATCGAAAATACTTAAGTTATTAAAAATTATCAATTTATTTAGGTTACCCGATGGTAACGTTTTAAAAACCATCGCGCTTTGTATTTTAGAAAACTTCGTTCACATATCATTAAATCAATCATGTAATTTGCCAATTATTCCTAAAACAAATCCAAAGCATATAAATAATAAAAAAAAACATAATTAAAGAGGCCTTATTACAAACCCATAAAATGAAAACCAAATTAAAATCAAGTACCCAAATGGAAGTTCATGTAAAACCAAATTTCATTGCATGGCCTCCTCGAGTTCATCCGGCTCCTCATTCGCAAATTTACGAATTACTTGAAAAAGTAAGAAAGAAGGTGAGTCACCAAGACTCAGTGCATATTCCCTCTCCCGGGTAAATACCACATACTTACACAAATTATAACCAAGCAATATATATATATTATGCACCCAACCTAGCCATTCGTAACTCCTTTTTCTACCCCGTGTGGTACCAAACCACTGGTGGTGCCAAACCACTGGTGACCAAAGTCACAAATAATCAAGTTGTGGGGCCAGCCCACTTGTGATACCAAATCACTGGCGACAATCCCATATCTCAAAAGTGGGGCCAACCCACGGTGGTGTTAATCCACAGGGACGAGTCGCTAAGAGGTGCCAAACCTCCGGTGTCCCAAAGACACAAATGTGATACCAAATCACTTTGGTGACCAAAGTCACGAATAATCAAGTTGTGGGGCCAACCCACGTGTGATACCAAATCACCGGCGACAATCCCATATCTCAAAAGTGGGGCCAACCCACGGTGGTGTTAATCCATTGGGGACGAGTCGCTATGAGGTGCCAAACCTCCGGTGTCCCAAAGACACAAATGTGATACCAAATCACCGGAGGTGCCAAACCTCCGGTGTCAGAAGACACGAATATCAATCTTCCTCTCCTCTCATATTGCCCATACCAATGCAATAGATAAACAAATCATGTCAATATACTTTGATATGAACATATAACCAATACATATCGTAGATCGTGATATTAAACAACATATAGCAACATCATATCGAAACGGACTTACCCGTATCCTTGCTCATACCCATCAAGGTATCATATCAATATCTCATAGTTTCGGCTTTAACAACTTGAATAGTTATTTAACACACATATATATATATAAACCAAGTTATAAAGTGTGTAAGATACACACCTGACACTACCGCAAGTACTAAAATCCGAAGACCCGATCTACCGCACTAGATCACCTTGTCCTACAATCGGCCAATATTTAAATTATAAACAAAGGCCATTCGACCATACTACTAAATCCCAATGAGTTATCACTTGAAATACCAAGTCTTACCTAAAGCTTACCCAAAACGATTTGACAAAGAAACGAGGCTTAGATTGATTGCTTCCAACGTCCCGAGGAGCCTAAAAGAAATCGATTTCTAAGAATGATTAGAACTTTGCAACAATTGCCCAAAATTCGACCTTTGTCCACAAGAGGAACAACATAGAAAAAATAAAAGACTAAGGAAAAACGGCCATAACACTTACCTATCTTCCAAAACCGATTGAAGAAAACCAAATGAAGTCCTACCCTTGAAGAAATTCGGCCAAGACAAATCAAATAGGATATGAGAGTTTCGGCTATGATTTTGAAAGAAAACAATTGATATTCGGCTCAAAAGAGACGAAGAATTAGTATGGCAAAGAAGAAAAGAAAAAGAAAGAAAAAAAAATGAAAAGGGAAGAAGGATGATTCGGCTTTAGCAACTAATGAAAGAAAAATCAAGGGGAAAGGGGAAGAAAGAGATTCGGCCAAGAAGAAAGTAAAAGAAATGTTGTGATTTTGAACAATATTCAAAAGAAAGAAAAGAGAGAAAATGGGATTAAGAGATTCGGCCAACACCTATTTTACCAAAGAATAAAAGTGCACAAAAATGCACAAAGTTCAAATGTAGTTTCGGTTTCAAGAGGAAAAATGAGAGAAAGAGAATGGTATTTGGTTCAACACAAAAATGAGAGCTAAAATCCAAAGCAAATTTGCACAAAAATGCCTAGGTACATTCGGCCAAAGAAGGAGTTTTTGGAGAGAAAAGAAACAAATGCCAAAAGGTGCACAAATGCTAAAGTTGGCCAACTATCCTTCCCCAAACCTCCTATCAATATTCGGCCACCCCCCTAGCCATACATGCCGTCCACATACAATGCACTAAAGGCCTTGAAATAGTTTCCAAAACATCTTCCTTAAGCCAAGCCTTCAGATCCTCTACATTCCCAAAGTTGAAGGAATTTTATCCCCAAAATCTAGCAATTCTATCCCTTATTTCATGCTTACCAAAACCTTAAGTCTTCTTGTCATAAAAAGAAAGTTGTCCATCTTATCCATATGTATAGTTGACCGACACTTAATGCTAGGATGTACAAAAATAAAATCCTCAAAATGCTTTCCATGCTACTCGAACCACTTCCCTCAAGCAACCTTTCAAGCTCCTTATCCACTATGCCACTAACTCCTCATGTGCTTTAATTTAACACTTAAATTATCTTAAGTGTCAAGCTCACTTAATCCACTTCATTAAATTTTCCACACTAAAAATTATTCTAGCTTAGCTAATATTTCCAAGCCTTCACACAAATATACTAAGCACACAATAACAATCATATCCGAGCTAACACAAATAACAAGATGATACTCTAATATTTTTAGGATGTTACAATTCTACCTCCCTTAAGAAAATTTCAGTCCTCAAAATTACCCGATCAAAAGAGTTGAGGGTATCTTTGCCTCATCGCATCCTCCGGTTCCCACGTAGCTTCTTCCACGCCATGATTTCACCATAAAACCTTCACTAAAGGAACGGACTTCCTACGCAAAACTTTCACATCTCGATCTAGAATCTGCACAGGTTCTTCTTCTATCGTCAAATCTGGACTCACCTCTATTTCCTCATCGCCACGACATGCAATGGATCGAACGATAGCGTCTAAGCATGGAGACATGGAACACATCGTGAATCTGGCTCAGCTCTGATGGCAACTCGAGCTGATAGGCTACTGGTCCCACTCGTCTCAACACCTTATACGGCCCAATAAACCTTGGACTTAACTTGCCTTTTCTCCTAAATCTTAACACTTTCTTCCATGGCGAGACTTTCAGAAAAACTTTGTCACCCACGGAAAATTCTATATCCCTCCGCTTGAGATCGGCATATGACTTCTGCCTATCCGAAGCTTCCTTCAACCGAGCTTGAATCAACTTCACCTTATCTTTGGTTTCTGCAACCAACTCTGATCCTAACATTTGACGCTCACTCAACTCGGTCCAGCATGTAGGTGTGCGACACCTCCTACAATACAACGCCTCATATGGTGCCATCTTAATGCTTGCCTGATAACTATTGTTGTATGCGAACTCAGTTAATGGTAAAAACTCTTCCCAGCTACCTCTGAAATCCAAAACACACCCTCTCAACATATCCTCTAAAATATGTATAACTCTTTCCGACTGTCCGTCAGACTGTGGATGAAATGTGGTACTAAAATCCAACCGCGTACCCAAAGCCTGATGTAACGCTCTCCAAAACCTCGACGTAAATCTAGGATCTCTGTCTGAGATGATCAACACTGGTGCACCGTGCAACCTTACTATCTCCGCCACATACAACTTAGCTAACTTCTGAACCGAGTAATCCACCCTTACAGGAATAAAATGAGTCGACTTAGTCGGACGATCCACAATCACCCAAACTAAGTCCGTCTTACTTGGCGTAAGGGTAATCCATCGACAAAGTCCATAGTGATCCTTTTCCACTTCCATCGTGGAATCTTCACCGCTGAAGTAACCAGACGGCAATCGATGCTCCACCTTGACCTGGCGACACGCCGGACATTTACCCACAAACTCGTTACCTCACGCCTGCACACGCCACCAAAAGCGCTGCATCTCTTAAATCCCGATTCATCTTGCTACCTCCGGGATGCATAGCGTATGGGCTGCTATGTGCGTCTCGAAGAATCCTTTGCCTCAACTCAACATCCTTTGGCATACAAGCTCTTCCTTTAAAACACAATACTCCATCCTTGGACAAACTATAATCCTCTAAACACCATTCTGAACCTGTAACCTCCGATCATTCAAACCATCATCCTCTAACTGTTTCTCCTTGATCTGCTCTAACCAAGTCGGCTTGACTTGCAATTCAGCCAAAAGACTCCCATCGTCATATAAGCTAAGATGAGCTAACATCGATCTTAAGTCTAATACAACCTTTCGGCTCAACGCGTCTGCCACCACGTTAGCCTTGCCCGGATGATACTCAATCGAACAGTCGTAGTCCTTCAACAACTCTATCCATCTACGCTGCCTCAAGTTCAAATCCTTCTGAGTCAAAAGATACTTAAGACTCTTGTGATCCGTGTAGACTATCGACTTCTCTCCATACAAATAGTGTCTCCATATCTTCAAAGCAAAAACCACTGCAGCTAATTCCAAGTCATGCGTCGGATAGTTAACTTCATGTGGTCTTAACTGTCGAGATGCATAAGCCACTACCTTCCCTTCCTGCATCAGCACACATCCCAAACCAGTATGTGATGCATCACAGTAAACCGTGAATTCCTTGCCTGCCTCAGGTTGAATCAAAACCGGAGCTTCAGTCAGAATCTTCTTCAACTTGTCGAAACTTCCTTGCTGCTTCTCGGTCCACACAAATGGAATTCCTTTCCTCAATAACTTAGTCATAGGTGCTGCTATCAAAGAAAATCCTTCCACAAATCTTGGTAATACCCCGCTTGGACCTAGAAAACTCGAATCTCGAGCACCGACTTAGGCGGCTTCAATCCAACATCGCCTCAATCTTCCGAGGATCCACTCTAATCCCCTCGGTGATACTACGTGACCCAAGAAAGTCACCTCCCTAAGCCAAAACTCGCACTTACTAAATTTTGCATAAAGTCGCTTTTCCTCAAAATGCGCAACACTACTACGCAAATGCGCATCATGCTCCTCCTCCGACTTGGAGTATACCAAAATATCGTCTATAAATACCACAACAAACTGGTCCAAAAATTGCTGGAATACTCAATTCATCATGTCCATGAATCTTTGCCGCGCGTTAGTCAACCCAAAGCGGCATTACGTAAACTCGTGAGTGCCCATACCGAGTGCGAAATGTCGTCTTATGGATATCGACCTCTTTCACCTTGGTGATGATATCCGGACCTTAAATCAATCTTGAGAAAACCGTTGCCCGCTAAGGTGATCAAACAAGTCATCTATCCTCGGCAAAGGATACTTGTTTTTGCTCGTCAGCTTATTCAATTGGCGATAGTCTATACACATCCGCATCGTACCATCTTTCTTCTTGACAAAAAGTACCGGCGCTCCCCATGGCGAAACACTTGGTCGGATGAAACCTCGATCCAACAACTCTTGAATTTGAGCCTTCAATTCCCCTAATTCCTTCGGTGCCATCCTATACGGAGCAATAGACACTGGCGTAGTTCTGGGTAACAGATCTATACCAAATTCAACTTCACGATCCGGAGGCAATCCCGGAAGTTCTTCTGGAAATACGTCAACATATTCCTTTACCGTTCGGACATTCCCCACACATCTGAAGGAAAATGCGCCTAACGTTCATCAACATATGGTCGAAGTAACCCGTAATCATTCTATCCTTTGGCATGCCAACTATATCCGACTCTTCCCGAATAGTTAATAGGGTGCAATATATCCAATACATTAATTTTGATCAATTCGCATTTCACCATTTCAATTCATAGTTCAAATCATCAATTTATCACATAATATAACAAATTTCATCCCAATTCAAAGTCAATTTCATACTTTCATCGAATTACACAATTGTTCATTCTATTCAATTTAGTCCTCTATTTCGATCACCAATTCTAGTCATAACAATTCAATTCAAATAATATGCAAAACAAAATAAATATGCAACAATTTTAATGGGTTGAATCGTAGAAATACAAACCAAGCACTCGATTTACTCATCATTGATTCTCGACTTTCCTTTCCCTCTCGACGGTCCCATGTTTTCTTTAGCTACAGATAATAATCCAGCAACATATAATCTCAGCTTCCAACTCAATTCACACTCAATTACAAAGTCACACATATTTTTTTATTTATTAGATTTACTCCCTAAAATTAAAACAATAAAAACTTACAATCTAGGCCTTCAGATTAAAGTTCAATTTCACATTTATTCATTAAGGACCTCCTACTTTCTATTCAGACCAATATTTTATGACAATTTTGCATTTTATTCCATTTGGTCCTTAATGTACAAAATCAACAATTAAGCGTTACAATTTAATCATTTTAATATACTAAGCTTAATTTCTATCAATTTAACACTCAAACCTTCAAGAAATCAACATTGACAACTTTCAAAAACTTTAACAGTTTTACAAATTAGTACACAAGCTAGCTAAATCAAGCTCTCATAACCTCAAATTTTATAAAAATTACAAGAAAATGACTTAATTTTGTTTACATATTGGTGGCTGAATGTAAGGTTTCAAAAATTGCTTCTTTTCCTTTATTTTCTATCTTTGGACGGTGTGAGTGTGGAAGAAGAAGATGATTTTAATCTTTTTCCACTAAAATATATATACCTAGTTTAGTTACAAATTAAACTTAATTAATAAAATAAATTTTGATTAATTTAAACATAAATATTTAATTAACAAACTAATGATACATTACATCACCATCCACTAACATCCATTTTACTTTGGTCTAATTGTCATTTTAGTCCTTTGGATAATTATTATTTAAGTTCTCAAGTCTTTTTCTAATTAAAAATCTATAGCGATTAAAATTTTACAATTTAGTTCCTAAGTCTTAATTAATCACAATTTTAGCTAAATTATTTATCAAAAATTCAATTCATCAATACACTAGATCCATACATATCTCTATTAAATATTTATGAACTCAGTTTATGGAAACGGGGCCTTGAAACTGCATTTTCTGGCACCACTAAAAATCGAGTCATTATAGAAGGAGTGGCCATTAATGAGAACCCTAGAGCAAAGAAGAAAGGCATTCAATGTTACATGTGTGAAAGGAACGGTTATGTACAAGTTGAATGTACAAACTTGAAAAAGAAGTCTTTCAATATAGATTGCAAAGATGAGGATTCCTTAAGCAACTCAGATTCAGATGAAAGGTGATTGAATAATTATACGACCTTCACTACAAAGGTTATTTTTCTTAATGCGACTGACTCATACAAAAATAGTGAATAAGATGGTGAGTCAAACACAGAGTTCCTACAAACCTACAAGACGATGTTGGAAATATAGAAGGAAGTATGCCATGTGAATGGAAAGCTAATAAATGAGAACTCCAGCATCAAGAAAACAAAACATTGGGTAAGCAAATGGAATTGAAAGATTCTCTACTTGTTGAGAAGAATGCTAGTTTGGAGAATACACAGAAGGATCTTACAGTTACTCGATCCATGCTAGAAAACTTCAATGGTAGTAGTGGAAAACTTGATGAAATTCTTGTTGCTGGAAAAAGGGGTCCAAGAAAAGATGGCATTGGATATGTTAAGAAGAAAAGAAAAGTTGTGATGCAAAGTCCAACAATTTTTGCCAAAGCCATAAATAGTGTCAATAAAGGTGAATTCTTTGAGAATCCTACTTTGATCCGTGTTGGAAACAAGGTAAGCTCAAATCATCAAGTTATTTGTTATTATTGTGGAGTTCCTAGTCATATTATACCCAGATGCTTCAAGATATTGAAATATCAAATATGGAAAAAAGAAGTGCTAGCAGAAGTTCCCACTTCCCATGGCACATTGCAAGGTCAGAAGCAAGAATTAGTTTGAAGTAAAAATGAAAGGCCATTACATGAAATGGAGGAATATAGGAATAGAAGGATTTTTTTGCCATTATTTTAGCATGGTTGTTCATATTAGACCACATTGTTAAAAGATGTTGAAAAATATAAGGGGAAATGGTAGAAAAAAAGTTGCAACTTAGCCAAGTTACAACTAAAAACAAATATGGGTGAGAAAAGATCAACGATTGATTGATGCACTAGTGAAACATGAAGTGGCAACTAATGCAACAAATTTTGCAAATCAACATGAAAATATTTCTACTATCTCAAGACCTCATGGTAAAAAACCTTCTTATTCTCTGAGTTACATCTCCCACATACAAAATAGTTGATGAGTTAGCATCTATTGCACCTCCTGCTAAAACATCTTAATGACGGGAGTGTCTTAATGCTACAACTAAGGGAGAGTGTGAAACACCCCAAACCTGACCCACAAGCCCCGACCGGATCTGGCATGTTCCTCGAGTAAAACATTTCAAATCTTGTTTGTCAATTTGGAAAATGTGGTCATTTTGAAGAGGAATCGTTAGGTGTCAAAACATTTAAAATTGTTTCCAAGATAAGTTATTTAACCCTCGATTTAATAATAATCGTATCATAATAAAAATTTGAAACATAAAACAATTTAATAATAATGGCCTTATTACATCAATAGCAAACCCGAAATAAATCCAAACTAAAAAATAAAGTCTCAAAATAAAATAACTGTAAGCTGAGCATGGCCACTACTAAGCTCCCGCCGACCCGATCCATCTACTGAGTGTCACCTAAAAAGATATCCCACAACGGGGTGAGTCAAACAGACTCAGTATGTAACAGCCAACACAGGTCTCAACGATTTAGGCATGTCAGATCATACATATTCATATAGCAATTACATATAATGATGCAATCCCGAACCCAACCTAGTTAACCATCCGCTACACATCACCCGTACCTGCCATCACACCGTGGGGATTACTAAATCGACCCTCCATCCGCTACACATCATCGAAGGTAGTCGCTGCAGATGACTTGCACATCGCCCTTGTAACACCCCCAAACCCGGCCCACGAGCCTTGACCGGATCTGGTATGTTACTACGGAAAACGGTTGTAAAGAATTTGACTTAAAGGTAAAATCGTTAAAATCTATTGTCATTTGTAAAACATTGTGTATTTAAAATTCTAAGTAAAACTTTGATGTTACAAAGTATCCGAGTTGAGAACTTTAATATAAGTCTATAATGTGTAAATTGCCGAAATTAAAAACATTTTCCCAAATAATAATTTAATCGTCAAACCAACATAAACATAATAACAATTTCCCGAATACTTAAAGCGACCCTTATTACAATAAATGATTGATCAAAATACTGAAAATATAAAAGTACGTAAACAAATAACTTCGCATGGCCACCTTTTGTATCCACTCCGGCCGGTCCAAGAATCACGATCATCTGCGATGTTGATAAATATTTGGGTGAGTCACACGGACTCAGTGTGCAATTAGACCACTGAATTCCACCCACAAATTAAACCATATATCAACCCGCATAACAGTTAACAAGGCAGCTTATTCTTATAATATCACATTTTGGGCTTGGCCCATATTCATACCACTTATCAGATAATACAGTAATTAAGCAATTGTTTCCACATAATGGGCTTAGCCCATTTCCACACTGATCCACATTCACATATAGGGCTTGGCCCGTAATCCCATTAGATACACATATCCGATGTAATTATGCAAATGCACCCAACCCAAACCTAGGGTCCCTCCTCTACACACCCCCGTATCCAGCCACCACACACCAGGGGATTACTAAATCACCCTCCAACCGCTACACACCATTTTGGCAATTAATGCCATCCACGATGTAGCTCGTAGCTAACATCAAACCACGATGAGGCACATAGCTACTCATCAACCACGATATGGCACACAGCCGATATCAACCACGATGAGGCACGAGCCACTCATAAATCCACGTGAACTTAATCACAAGTAATCCACAACGCGACCTCGATCGGCGCCAATCCACGATGTAGCTCATGGCTAACATCAAACCACACGACTCGAAGTACACCCGCACCTTCTTTCATATTCATAACCCATCCCATGCACATGCTACATATAATAATGTCATGATAAATAATGCATGTACATGTTAACCAAACATTCAATCGTATTCACATTCATAATCCACATTTCATCGATTTGGTACTAACTCGATTATTGACATACCCCTTTAAGGGCATCCATTTCATAATTGCCATCGCACTTATTAGCACATATATAACACATATACAACACATGCAAGTATCACATAAATCCCGGAAAACGGTAGGCTAACTACACACCTTATCACTTGAAGCACTACGCTCTCGATCCCGAAGCTATCGCTAAACGAAACCATAGCTATCTGCCTATTTTTCTGCTCTGCTGCTGGCCCACACCCCGGTGGCCAATCCCGAACGGCAGAAATCGATCTCTTCTTAAACTTCGAGATAGGGACTATCCCTTTACCTTCTTGACTGGCATCCATGTCCATTAATGATATCTTAATCAGAACCAAATGGTTAACCGGTAACATCATAATCTAAATATACCAAATCTAAACCATACTTACTGAATATTCTTACCAACGAATCGAAATCCCGGAAGCCTTGCTTACTACTGTCGATTTGCCCCTAAACATCCATAGACAGAATCGGTCAACACTAGAATACCAAAATGGCCTATGGCCTAATATTACAAACAACCTTACCTTGTTTAACTAAATCCCGAAATACTTGCTTGCTCCTTGAGATTGTCGAAATCCTATATGCCATTGTTAGAATCGGCCATACACAATAAATCCATGAAGATGGCCTTTGGCCGAATAGCACCTATCACTTACCTTTGTCGAAATCCCTTGATCACTTCAAATCCCAAAAAAACCTCCTTTAATGCTCCTTGATGTTATCACATACAAAAGAAACACAAAGTTATGCCACTATACACATTCGGCCAACATTAGAAGTCAAGGCCTATCCTTGATTTCGGCACACTAAAAGGATAGGAACCCAAATCGATTGCTAAGGGTGAATACACTTACCACTACACACGTTGCTTACCACTTATGAACAACTTCCCGAATCACCCTCCTAGGTTCGGCCACAACCAAGAAATAGAGTTATCTCTCCAACTTTCGGCTTTGAAGAGAACAAAAAAAGAAAAGAAGTGATAAGGGGTTCCAAATAAATATTCGGCTATGGCTCAACAAATGGTGATTGCACATTCGGCTAACACAAAGAACAGGTTTGGAGTTGGAGAAAAGACGAAATAGAAGGATGGAGAAGGCTTAGGAGAACTCGGCTTCAAGGAGGTGTGAAGAAGAAAAAGATGTGAAAGGAAGAAAATAAATGTATCAAAAGTTTCAACTTTCGGCTTTTGTCAAAGAGAAAATAAGGTGCAAATTCGGCAAAGCAACTAAAAGGGAGAAAAAGATGAATGCTTAATTAAAAGGAATTTCGGCACACACTCTTTACTAAACATCAAAGCCGAAAATGCCACCCCAAGGAGTCCTATATTCGGCCACTAGCTCTTCCCATATCAAATCCCTTGATAATCTCCTATTTTATCTCTTTAACACCTATTCAAAAATAAACAAATAAATCTACAATTATCTTCTATCTACCAACTTAAAATAAATCAACCTTTATCATATATCCTAGCCGAATTTTTTTAAAAAGAAAAATCAAGCCTTATCCTTATCTTTCAAAGCCCCCATGCCGTCCAACACTCCCCCTCTCCCTTAACGCCAACATGTAAAAATAAAACACACTTAACGCTGCCATCAAGACTCGAACCTCCTCCCTTCCCCCTTGCTTGAGGCGTCATTCACCAAGGCCCTAAGTGGCGCCTTCAAGCCACTTTACCAAGGAACTCTTTGTGTCATAAACTCCTCCACTTATTCCTTTAAGGCCTCCTTAGCCTAGCTTCCCTTCTTAAGCTTGAAATCTCATAATTTCTTAAGGCACTCTTCTACATCCCAGGGTTCTCAAAACCCCTAAAACCCCTCCATACACACTCAAAGCCTACTAGCTTATGAGTTATGCATTAAATGCATAACCCCTTATTCCTGGATGTTACAGTTCTACCCTCCTTAAAATAATTTTGTCCTCGAAATTACTCACTAACTAACAGTCGTGCAATCCTACTCACCGCACTACGCTTATGTCGCGTGACTCGATCTTAAAAACTATCATACTTCCTAGGCACAGTTTCTAAGTTCACATCCAAGGTTTCAGGCACTTCACTAGCAACACCAAAATGAGCTAACTCTAAAACAAGCAAAGCAATTAAGGGTATTCCAGAAACAAGGAACTTACCCGCTATCTCATCTGGCATATCTTCCTCCTCGCGACGACTGACTGCCTAAGCCAACCCTGATTGTCTTGCATCTGAACCTTCAGCACCCCTACTTGGTGTTCCACGACCTCTATCGGAACCATTTCCTCCATGGTTTGGGCCACGACCCTTCGTCGTCTGAGGACAATTTTTAACCAAGTGAGCCTTAGACCCACAACGGAAACATTCTTTACTATTTCCCCAACACTCTCCAGTATGAGCTCTTCCACACCGAGCACATGTACGACTCCGATTCTCAGAAACTGGCACAGGTGTACACACAGAATTCTCAATCCTTGGTCTCTTCCGGAAATCCTCAGATGATACCGATGGCCCAAAACTCCTCTTGTTCCAACTCTTATTCTTCTCTCGGTTCTGTCTCGCGATTCTCTTAACTTCCTCGGCCTATCCAGAGCTTTCTCCACTAGAATAGCAAAGTCCCTTTCTCTTTGCGGAGCAATCAACACTCGTAGCTCATCTCGCAATCCGTCTTGAATCTAACACACCTTTCGTAATCCGTGGCCACGATCCTCTTGGCATACCGACTTAACCGCACAAATTCTTGGCTTCATACCTGCCATCGACTTACTTCCTTGAACCAAGTTTAGAAACGCCTTCCTTTGCGAGTCTAAGTGGCGGCTCTAACATACTTCCCTTCAAACTTAAGCTTAAAATACTCCCAATCCAATCGATCTGCCGGGACACCTTGCCTGACGGTGAGCCACCATCGATAAGCCTCGTCTCGGAGCAACGAGACAACACCTTTCAGCTTTTCCTCAGCAGTACAGTCCAAATCATCCATGATTCTTTCGACCGCTTCTAACCAATATTCCGCTACATTCAGAGCTACTGCGGATACTCCTCTAAAAACCTCAGCTCCGTTTGACCTTAGTCTTTCCGATACTGACTTCTGAGCTCCATTTCCCATACCAGCTCTTGCCACTTGCTCTAGCACTCGCAGCATAGCCTGCGATACTGCGTCATCTCCTCCTGTCGGAACTTGATCCTCCGCGCCCACTACTGGCGGCGGCACATCATTTTCTGACCCATGGCCAGACCCTATTGGTTCCAATACAGTCGTTCGACCATGTCCTCTAGAACTCATATCTAACGTTGCGATTTAATCTGATTAAAAGTTTTATGCATTAGTAATTTGTTCCACTGATTATCCGCGAACAGTTTTATGCAAAGACGTTTTAGAAGTAGTTCTTTCGATCAATCAAAGTTTCAGCTCAAGTTCACTATTCTAATTCAGAGAATCACATTCACATTCATCAATAGAGACACATTCATTCATCCACCATACTACTATGGCATTTTATCCATTCCCAACCCAAGGGTAATTTCGTCATTTATCCTATAAGGGTATTTTGGTAATAAATCAGGATCAATTTGAAAATCTTTACAAAGGTATTTCAAAATTTTCAAAGCTCAGGGTTATTTTAAAAATTCTCTCAAATCAGAGGTATTGTAGAAATTTTGGAAATCAGGGTCATTTTGGTAATTTTGTAAGTCAGGGGTATTTTAGTAATTTTACAACCAGGGGTATTTGGGTAATTTTTTCAATCGGGAATAATTCGAAAAATGTTTCTCTCAAAATCTAATTTAGTGTTTTCAAATTAAAAGAGCAATTTGGAGATTTAAAAAAAACTAAGGTTTTTATAAACAGCAAGGCTAGTCCCTTTCGGGTTTTAATTATCGAATTTAGCCGGTGACTAAGTCCTCTTGGTTAGGGTGAACCGTAGCTACGCACCAGGTAGGATTCGAGTAAAGAGGAGGTGAGTCACTAGGACTGCTTAAGTACCAAGCTCTTTATGAATCCACTCCTAGACATGCGCACAAACTGTTGCCACACCCTAACTCCTGGGCGACTTAGTTCACTGAGTTTGTTTAATGATTCTTAAGTCTTATGCATTACGTGTTGGAGTAGACTAGTCCTAGGGTCCAATAGCCCTAATCTACTAATCTACGATCCCTTAATTCCCACATAGTTCACATATTCAAATCACTTCAATAGTCAAGTACTTACAGTGGACCTCGGGTAGGAGATACAGTGCCATGCCGTAATAACTGAAATAAAAGTCCATATTTTGAAAAGCCCATCTTAGAAAATGTTTTGGACCCAAAACCCTCAAAGCCAAGTTTTGAACCAGGGCTCTAATACCAAATCAGTAACACCCCAAACCCGCCCACGAGCCTTGACGGATCGGTATGTTACTACGAAAAGCGATTGTAAAGAATTTGACTTAAAGGTAAAATCGTTAAAATCTATTGTCATTTGTAAAACATTGTGTATTTAAAATTCTAAGTAAAACTTTGATGTTACAAAGTATCCGAGTTGAGAACTTTAATATAAGTCTCAGTAATGTGTAAATTGCGAAATTAAAAACATTTTCCCAAATAATAATTTAATCGTCAAACCAACATAAACATAATAACAATTTCCGAATACTTAAAGCGGCCCTTATTACAATAAATGATTGATCAAAATATCGAAAATATAAAAGTACGTAAACAAATAACTTACTGCATGGCCACCTTTTGTATCCACTCCGCCCTGGTCCAAGAATCACGATCATCTGCGATGTTGATAAATATTTGGGTGAGTCACACGGACTCGTGTGCAATTAGACCACCGAATTCCACCCACAAATTAAACCATATATCAACCCGCATAACGATTAACAAGGCGACTTATTCTTATAATATCACATTTTGGGCTTGGCCCATATTCATACCACTTATCGATAATACTGATAATTAACCACTTGTTTCCACATAATGGGCTTAGCCCATTTCCACACCGATCCACATTCACATATAGGGCTTGGCCCGTAATCCCATTAGATACACATATCCGATGTAATTATGCAAATGCACCCAACCCAAACCTAGGGTCCCTCCTCTACACACCCCGTATCCAGCCACCACACACTGTGTGGGATTACTAAATCACCCTCCAACCGCTACACACCATTTCGGCAATTAATGCCGCCCACGATGTAGCTCGTAGCTAACATCAAACCACGATGAGGCACATAGCTACTCATCAACCACGCGATATGGCACACACCGATATCAACCACGATGAGGCGCAGAGCCACTCATCAATCCATGTGAACTTAATCACAAGTAATCCACAACGCGACCTCAGTCAGTGCCAATCCATGATGTAGCTCATGGCTAACATCAAACCACGTACTCGAAGTACACCCGTACCTTCTTTCATATTCATAACCCATCCCATGCACATGCTACATATAATAATGTCATGATAAATAATACATGTACATGTTAACCAAACATTTAATCGTATTCACATTCATAATCCACATTTCATCAGATTTGGTACTAACCTGATTATTGACATACCCCTTTAAGGGCATCCATTTCATAATTGCCACTGCACTTATTAGCACATATATAACACATATACAACACATGCAAGTATCACATAAATCCCGGAAAACGGTAGGCTAACTACACACCTTATCACTTGAAGCACTACGCTCTCGATCCCGATGCTATCGCTAAACGAAACCACAGCTATCTGCCTATTTTCCTGCTCTGCTGCTAGCCCACACCCCGGTGGCCAATCCCAAACGGCAGAAACCGATCTCTTCTTAAACTTCGGGATAGGGACTATCCCTTTACCTTCTTGACCGGCATCCAGGTCCATTAATGATATCTTAATCAGAACCAAATGGTTAACCGGTAACATCATAATCTAAATATACCAAATCTAAACCATACTTACTGAATATTCTTACCAATGAATCGAAATCCCGGAAGCCTTGATTACTACTATCGATTTGCCCCTAAACATCCATAGACAGAATCGGTCAACACTAGAATACCAAAATGGCCTATGGCCGAATATTACAAACCACCTTACCTTGTTTAACTAAATCCCGAAATACTTGCTTGCTCCTTGAGATTGTCGAAATCCTATATGCCATTTTTAGAATCGGCCATACACAATAAATCCATGAAGATGGCCTTTGGCCGAATAGCATCTATTACTTACCTTTGTTGAAATCCCTTGATCACTTCAAATCCCAAAAAAACCTCCTTTAACGCTCCTTGATGTTATCACATACAAAAGAAACAAAAAGTTATGCCACTATACACATTCGGCCAACATTAGAAGTCAAGGCCTACCCTTGATTTCGGCACACTAAAAGGATAGGAACCCAAATCGATTGCTAAGGGTGAATACACTTACCACTACACACGTTGCTTACCACTTATGAACAACTTCCCGAATCACCCTCCTAGGTTCGGCCACAACTAAGAAATAGAGTTATCTCTCCAACTTTCGATTTTGAAGAGAATAAAAGAAGAAAAGAAGTGATAAGGGGTTCCAAATAAATATTCGGCTATGGCTCAACAAATGGTGATTGCACATTCGGCTAACACAAAGAATAGGTTTGGAGTTGGAGAAAAGAAGAAATAGAAGGATAGAGAAGGCTTAGGAGAACTCGGCTTCAAGGAGGTGTGAAGAAGAAAAAGATGTGAAAGGAAGAAAATAAATGTATCAAAAGTTTCAACTTTCGGCTTTTGTCAAAGAGAAAATAAGGTGCAAATTCGGCAAAGCAACTAAAAGGGAGAAAAAGATGAATGCTTAATTAAAAGGAATTTCGGCACACACTCTTTACTAAACATCAAAGCCGAAAATGCCACCCCAAGGAGTCCTATATTCGGCCACTAGCTCTTCCCATATCAAATCCCTTGATAATCTCCTATTTTATCTCTTTAACACCTATTCAAAAATAAACAAATAAATCTACAATTATCTTCTATCTACCAACTTAAAATAAATCAACCTTTATCATATATCCTAGCTTGAATTTTTTTAAAAAGAAAAATAAAGCCTTATCCTTATCTTTCAAAGCCCCCATGCCATCCAACACTCCCCTCTCCCTTAACGCCAACATGTAAAAATAAAACACACTTAACGCTGCCATCAAGACTCGAACCTCCTCCCTTCCCCCTTGCTTGAGGCGTCATTCACCAAGGCCCTAAGTGGCGCCTTCAAGCCACTTTACCAAGGCACTCTTTGTGTCATAAACTCCTCCACTTATTCCTTTAAGGCCTCCTTAGCCTAGCTTCCCTTCTTAAGCTTGAAATCTCATAATTTCTTAAGGCACTCTCCTACATCCCAGGGTTCTCAAAACCCCTAAAACCCCTCCATACACACTCAAAGCCTACTAGCTTATGAGTTATGCATTAAATGCATAACCCCTAATTCCTGGATGTTACAGCCCTTATAAATTTTGTGGCATAGCCACCAGATAATTAAATGTGACATAAGTCACCACATAGTAATTTGTGACATAAGTCACCACATTCAGATTATGTGACATGAGTCACCAAATATCGTGTTAAAACCACCAGATCACTTCCCCTTTCATAAGCACCCATATGCCCCATGTCATACAAGTCATGCGAATATCATGCCTTAAGCCTTATTTCATATTCATAACCAATTCTCATTCATGCCACATTCACGGTTCATAGTACTATTAACAGAGTTTTGGAGAATAACGTACCTGAATATGCCGTACCATTGAATGGTACCTTTAGCCATATCTTTCACATTCTTATAAACACATATATTAAGTTAATACCGTAACTCTATTAAGAGTTAGTGTGGGGTTACACACCTGGCACTTAACGTGTCTACTGAAATCTCGGAAAACCCGATCTAATGCTTTAGATCCTTAGTTCCTACATTCGGCCAACACTAAGTATTTTAGCAAAAGCCTATTCGGCTATATAATCAAATCCCGAAGGATTAGCACAACCAAAATCCTTACCTTGCGGTCGATTTTGTTACCACTCAAATCCCGAAATTGCTATCTGCTAATGGAGATGTCGAAATCTCTGCATAACCTTTGTTAAAATCGGTTCCAACCCAAAACTCATGAAAGTGGCCTATGGCCGAATACCACATTGGCTTACCTTGTGAATCTTAAGTCCCGAAATTGCTACTTGGTTGTGGTATCTGTTGAAATACCTATAGACTCATGTTAGATCCAATTTTCAATCACTTAATAAACTTAATAAATGGCCTTCAGCCTAAGATCATACTTTTCTTACCTTAGATATTGAAATCTCAAGATCTCCTCCTTATAGTCGACTATAGACAAATCCCAAACCTCCTTTATAGTTTCAGCCAAAGAACATAAATGGTATTAGAGTCTTGATTTGGCTTAAAGGAAAGAAATAAAACGACGACAATTGAAT
This sequence comes from Gossypium sturtianum, assembly GCA_025698515.1. Taxonomy (NCBI): domain Eukaryota; kingdom Viridiplantae; phylum Streptophyta; class Magnoliopsida; order Malvales; family Malvaceae; genus Gossypium; species Gossypium sturtianum. Next base: position 124,436,334 of record CM046953.1, on the reverse strand, counting down.
CCTTACCCTTAATATCGTGGTCGATTTGGCACCTTTGCTTACACTCTAGGAGTTATTCGGCTATGGCTAGATGTTGATCAAATGGGTTTCGGCTTTTGGAGTTTCTTTGAACAATCGGCTAGGGCAAATGAGGATTCGGCTTTAACAAAAATGAAGAGGAAGAGTATGAGACTTTAGGGGTTATGCAATGAAGAAAGAGGGAGAAGAAGATTTTGGCCTTAACAAATGAGAGAAAAAGAGATGAAGGGAGGTTCGGCAATGGTGGTGTTTTGACTTAAGAAATTTGGCACACACCCTAAAAGAAGAGAAGAGAACCAGAAAATACAACTATCCCCTAAAGAAATTTGGCTATCCCTCCTATACACACCTAGCCGAATTTGTCACCAAAGACTCCTTGGCCGCCAACTCTTCTTCCCCTTATCAAATCCCAAATTTTCCTCCTTATTTTCTCTTTAACACCCATTCAAAATAATTGAAATAATCCAACATTTATCCTCCCATCTCAGCCGAATTTTAAAAGAAATTAACCACATCTAAAGCTCATCTCCTTGGTGTCCCATTGCCGTCCACCTCTATCTCTCCTTGCTGCAAAAATAAACACTCCCATTTGCTTCCCTTGCAGCTCGAACCTAGCCCTTGCACCTTGCATATGGCGTCACTTACCAGGGCTTTAAGTGGCGCCTTCTTGCCACTTTAACAAGCTGATTTTTGTGTCCTATTTCCCCTACTAATTTTCTTAAGGCCTATCAAGCTTAGCTCCTCTTTAAAATGTAAAATTCAATATTTTTCTAAGGCATTCACCTACACTCTTAAGGTTCTAAAAATTCATAAAACATATTTACAACACACACAGGCATGCTACTTCACATAATTAAGCAATAATGCACAAGCCCAAAATCCTGGATATTACAGTTCTACCCCCCTTAAAATAATTTCGTCCTCGAAATTACCTGGCTAAAATAGGTGAGGGTATTGCTGTCGCATTGCTTCTTCCGGCTCCCAAGAAGCTTCTTCCGATCCATGATTACGCCATAACACTTTGACTAAAGGAACTGATTTCCTTCGTAATACCTTCACATCTCGTTCCAAGATCTGGATCGGCTCTTCCTCGTAGGACAAATCTGGCCTTAGCTCCACCTCCTCAACCGGCACTACATGAGATGGATCCGATCGGTAACGACGTAGCATAGAAACATGGAACACATCGTGCATCCGCTTCAACTCGAGGCAACTCTAACGGTATGCCACTGGTCCAACCCGCTTCAATACCCGATAAGGTCCTATAAACCTGGGACTTAACTTCCCTTTGCGACCAAATCTCATCACCTTCTTCCATGGCGAAACTTTAAGAAACACCTCATCTCCCACAGCAAATTCTATTTCCTTTCGCTTAAGATCCGCATACGACTTACGCCTATCGATGCCTCCTTTAACTAGTGCCCGAATTAACTTAACCTTTTCTTCGGATTCTGCCACAATCTCTGGACCCAAAACTTGACGTTCTCCTAATTCTGTCCAACACGTAAGTGTACGACACTTCCGCCCATACAGCGCTTCATACGGTGCCATTCGAATGCTGGCTTGATAGCTGTTATTATATGCAAATTCTGCTAAAGGCAAGTATTCTTCCCAACTTCCTCTAAAATCTATTACACAGCCCCTCAACATATCTTCCAACACTTGGATCACTCGCTCAGATTGACCGTCCGACTGTGGATGAAATGCCGTAGTAAAATCCAATATGGTGCCTAAAGCCTGATGTAGTGCTTTCCAAAATCGAGACGTAAACCTCGGATCCCTATCTAAGATAATCGATACCGGAACTCCATGCAACCTTACAATTTCAGCCACATACAACCTCGCCAACTTCTGCAAAGAATAATCGACCCGCACTGGTAAGAAATGCGCGGACTTTGTCAGTCGATCCACTATCACCCATACCGAGTCCTTCTTAGTAGGAGTAAGGGGAAGCCCACTAACGAAGTCCATGGTGATTCTCTCCCACTTCCACTGCGGAATCTTTATCGGCTGAAGTAATCCTGACGGAACTTGGTGTTCAGCCTTAACTTGCTGACACGTCAAGCATTTCCCTACAAATTCGGTAACTTCCCTCTTAAGACCAGGCCACCAAAATTGTTCCCTTAGATCCCTGTACAACTTAGTACCTCCAGGATGCATAGCATAGGGGCTACCATGCGATTCCTAAAGAATTCTCTGCCTTAAGTCCTCATTCTTCGGCATATAGACCTTGCCCTTGAAACATAATACTCCCTCGTCATTAATACCGTAATCTTCCAACTCCCCACTCTGCACTTGCTGCAACTTAGCACTGAAATCCTCATCTACTAACTGACTTTCCTTCACCTCATTCAGCCATGTCGGCTTAACTTGCAACTCTGCCAGTAGACTTTCATCGTCATACAAGCTCAGATGTGCAAACATCGCCCTCAGATCCGATACTACTTTCTGACTTAGAGCATCTGCTACCACATTCGCCTTCCCCGGGTGATACTCTATGGAACAATCATAATCCTTGATAATTCCACCCACCTTCATTTGTCTCAAGTTCAACTCCTTACGAGTCAAGCAGATACTTAAGGCTCTTGTGGTCCGTGTAGATCACCGACTTTTCTCCATAAAGATAATGCCTCCACACCTTAAGAGCAAAGACCACCGCCGCCAATTCCAAATCATGCGTCGGGTAGTTAACCTCATGTGGCCTTAATTGTCGAGACGCATAAGCGACTACCTTCCCATCTTGCATCAATACGCATCCCAATCTCGTGTGAGAAGCATCACAAGACACCACAAAGTCCTTTCCGCTCCCGGTGAATCAAAGCTGGAGCTTGGTCAAAACCCTCTTAAGCTTCTCAAAGCTCTCCTGTTGCTTATCTGTCCAAACGAAAGGTACCTCCTTTCTCAACAGCTTTGTCAAAGGTGCGGCTATAGATGAAAACCCTTCTACAAACCTTCAGAGTAGCTTGGCTAATCCTAAGAAATCTGCGAACCTCGCCCACAGACTTAGGTGGTTTCCAATCTAATCTTCGCCTTAATCTTTCGAGGATCCACCCTTATTCCTTCAAAGCAGACACCACATGCCCTAAGAATGTGACCTCTTTCAGCCAAAATTCACACTTACTGAATTTGGCATAGAGCTTCTTCTCCCTTAACACTTGCAACACTGTCCGGAGATGCTCGTCATGTTCTTCCTCTGACTTAGAATACACTAGGATGTCGTCTATGAACACAACGTCGAATCGATCCAGGTAGGGTTGAAAAACACGGTTCATCATATCCATGAACGCGGTGGGGCGTTTGTCAATCCGACGGCATTACTCACGAACTCATAGTGCCCGTATCTTGTTCGGAAGAAGGTTGTCTTATGGATATCCGCTACCTTCACCTTAAGTCGATGATATCCGGACCTTAGATCTATCTTCGAGAATACCGCTGCCTTCTTAAGTGATCGAACAAGTCGTCTATCCTCGCAACGGTACTTGTTCTTGATGGTCAGCTTATTCAACTGACGATAATCTATGCACATACGCATAGTTCCGTCCTTCTTCTTCACAAACAAGACCGGTGCTCCCCATGGAGACACACTGGGTCGGATAAACCCACGATCAAGCAACTCTTGGATTTGAGCCTTGAGCTCAACCAACTCCTTCGGTGCCATTCTATACGGAGCGATAGATACTGGCGCCGTTCTAGGCAACAAGTCAATTCCAAACTCCACCTCCCCGTAAGGGGTATTCTGTAACTCCTCCGGAAAAATATCCACAAACTCCTTTACTGTTCTAACTCCACTAACTCCCCCTTCTTTAGCATCCAACACCCTAACAAAAGTCAGAAATGCCTTGCACCCTTTCCGAACCATCTTATCAGCCTTTAAGGCAGAGACTACGTTAGACAAGTAGTTTCTTCTTTCTCCTATCATAATTACCTCCTCATCCTCCGGGGTCCTTAACTCCATTCGCTTAGCTGCACAATCCAATATAGCCCGGTGTTCTACTAGCCATTCCATGCCAAGTATGAGGTCAAACTCTCCGAAGGGTAATTCCATTAAGTCGGTAGGGAATATCACTCCCTGAATCTCTAGAGATACACTCCGAAATATCTTATTCACCACTACAGTTTGACCTAACGGGCTTACTACAGTCATCTCCCTATTAGACAGTTCAGAAGCTATGCCCAGAGTTTCAACTACTCTACATGCAACATACGAGTGGGTCGAGCCAATATCAATTAAAGCAAAGTAAGGCTTATCAGCTATAAGGAACATACCGGTTATGACGTCCGGGTGCGTCTTCATCCTCCCCTCCGTGAATCGCGCATACACTGACCATTGTCTTGCCTCTGTGTTACCAACACCTCTGCCCGGTGTTCTCCGTCCTCTTTCAGCACCATTTCCTCTGCCATTCGGACCACGACCCCGCGGTGGCTGCAGTCCACCTCTTCTAGCCTGATTAAAATCTCGACTGTTGGTGGCCCCGTCTATTTTTATAGGATGGGTCCTTAATCATGTGGTCCTTGGACCCACACTTGAAACATCCCCCTGTCTTCTTCCAACACTCTCCTAGGTGCCTCTTCCCACACTCAGCACAAGTACGGTACTGCCCTCTGGTACCAACTTGCTGACCTCGCTGCCCATCAACCCTAGGCCTCTTCTGCGCATTTCTCGATGACTCTGATGATCCAAACCCTCTCTTTTGCCTTTTTCGGTCAGTATTCTACCTTACAGAGTCCTTAACTCCTTCGGCTACTTTAGCCTTCTCTACTAACACGGCAAATTCCTGTTCTGCATGAGCTATCAATAACCTTAGATCATCCCTAAGTCCGTCCTCAAACCGGACACATCGCTCATGCTCCGTAGCCACGATACCTCGAGCATACCGGCTCAACCTTAAGAATTCAGCCTCGTACTCGCTCTGGACTTGTTCCCTTGAACCACCCGTAAATGCCTTCCTCTCGAGCATCGTGATAACTAGTTCCAACATACTTCTTCCGATATGCCGCCTTAACATACTCCCAAGTGAGATCCTCGGTGTAGCACCATCCCGAATCGTGAGCCACCACCGATATGCCTCATCGCGAAGTAGCGACACCATTCCCTTCAGCTTCTCTTCAGCAGTCAGATCCAGCTCATCCATAATTCGCTCTGTCGCTTCCAACCAATACTCAGCCGTACTGGGTGCCACACCAGATACGCCATGGAATACTTCAGCTCTATTGGCTTGGAGTCGCCGCAGTGCTGATTACGAGCTCCCCACCTCCACCGCTCCACCACCATCTCAAGAACCTTCAAGATCGTCGCTGCGATATCGCATCATCCCCGTCCCGATCCTCGATACTCAACGCCAAAGCACCGGTGGTGGTGGTGGTGGTACCTCATTCTCGGACCCTTGACCGGACCTAACGGGTTCCGATACGGCCATTCTGCCTCTACCACGCCCTCGCGTATTATGACCACGTCCCCTAGAACTCATGTCTACGATCGCGATTTAATCTGTTTTAGAAAGTTTTATGCATTAGTCTTTGTTCCACTAATTATCCACGAACAAGTTTTATGTAAGGAAGTTTAGTAGTAGTTCTTTCGATCATTTCAGAGTTTTGTTTCAAGTCTTCTATCCTAGTTCAGAGAAAGATACACCTTCATTCAGTAGTATCTACTACACACATTCATCACTTGTACATTTTTGTTTGTTTTAATCCTAGGGGTATTTTCGTAATTTGTCTTATAGGGGTATTTTGGTAAATTTTCAAATCAGCGTATCTTGATATTTTGTAAAAATAGGGGTTTTTGGTATTTTTGGTAAAGTAGGAATATCTTAATAAAAGTCGAGGATAATACGGTAACTTTATAAACCAAGGGTATTTTAGTAATCTTACAAACCAGGGGTATTTGGGTAATTTTTTTGTAAATCGGGAATATTTTGAAAAATTTTCTTTTTAAGGTCTAAAATAGTTTTTACAAATCAAAGGGGTAATTTGGTGATTTTAAAATTAAGATTTATAAAACAATGTAGCAGGTCCCTTTCGGGTTTTAATTATTGAGTTTAGCCTGTGAATGAGTCCTCTTGGTTAGGGTGAACCGTTACTACGCACAGGTAGGATTCGAGTGAAGAGGAGGTGAGTCACTAGGATCGCTTAAATACCGTGCTCTTCCTGAATCCAATCCTAGACATGCGTACAATGGTTGCCACACCCTAACTCGGTGACTTAGTCACAGGTCTGTTTAGTAAGGCATTAAGTCTTATGTAATTCTTATGTTGGGGTAAACTAATCCTAGGGCTCAAGTACTTAATATACTAATCTACGTTCCCGATATACCCTTCTACAAATCATACTATAATTCACACAACAGTTAGGAGTACTTACCTAGTGGACTTCGGGTCAGAGACTTAGGTGCCATGCCAGAAAACCTGCTCATGTCACAAAAATTTTCACAAAATTTATTTGGGCCAAATCTTGAAAATATTGTGGGCTTCAAACCCAAGGCCAAGAGTTTTAAAACTGGGCTCTGATACCAAATTGAAACACCCCAAACCCGGCCCACAAGCCCCGACCGGATCTGGCATGTTCCTCGAGTAAAACATTTCAAATCTTGTTTGTCAATTTGGAAAATGTGGTCATTTTGAAGAGGAATCGTTAGGTGTCAAAACATTTAAAATTGTTTCCAAGATAAGTTATTTAACCCTCGATTTAATAATAATCGTATCATAATAAAAATTTGAAACATAAAACAGTTTAATAATAATGGCCTTATTACATCAATAGCAAACCCGAAATAAATCCAAACTAAAAAATAAAGTCTCAAAATAAAATAACTGTAAGCTGAGCATGGCCACCACTAAGCTCCCACCGACCCGGTCCATCTACCGAGTGTCACTGAAAAGATATCCCACAACGGGGTGAGTCAAACAGACTCAGTATGTAACAGCCAACACAGGTCTCAACGATTTAGGCATGTCAGATCATACATATTCATATAGCAATTACATATAATGATGCAATCCCGAACCCAACCTAGTTAACCATCCGCTACACATCACCCGCATTCGCCATCACACCGTAGGGATTACTAAATCGACCCTCCATCCGCTACACATCATCGAAAGCGATCGGCGCGCAGACGACTTGCACATCGCCCTTATAAATTTTGTGGCATAGCCACCAGATAATTAAATGTGACATAAGTCACCACATAGTAATTTGTGACATAAGTCACCACATTCAGATTATGTGACATGAGTCACCAAATATCGTGGTAAAACCACCAGATCACTTCCCCTTTCATAAGCACCCATATGCCCCATGTCATACAAGTCATGCGAATATCATGCCTTAAGCCTTATTTCATATTCATAACCAATTCTCATTCATGCCACATTCACGGTTCATAGTACTATTAACAGAGTTTTGGAGAATAACGTACCTGAATATGCCGTACCATTTGAAACATCCCAAACCCAGCCCACGAGCCTTGACCGGATCTGGTATGTTCCTTGAAGAAAACCAGTTCACATTTCCTTTATTACCTTTGAAAAACTGTGGGTTTTGAAGAAAGGTTGTTTGTGGGTTGGGCTTGAGTTGAAAACAAGTTTGTTTTATGTTAAAAACCCATTTACCTCGAGTGACAAAATATTTAAAGTTTATTCTTAAACTAAATTGACTTAAGCTCTAATAAAATTTCGTCACATAGCAAATAGAATAGAAATTAACATAGTTCACTATGGCCTTATTACATCAAATAAAACCCAAAATAAAATTTATAAAGTGCTTAAATAAATTAAAATGTCCAAATTAAATAAAACTTCAAAGTGAGCATGGCCACCACAAGTTACGCTGTCTCGGTCCATCTTTGTTCATCACCAAACATGTTCCCACAACGGGGTGAGTCAACAGACTCAATGTGTACTACAACACTAAATCTTAACAACTTAGGCATACGTAATCACATCACATACCAATTCACATAATAGATCAAAATAATGATGCAATCCCAACCCAAACCTATATGCCATCCACTACACATCCCCGTACCAACCTGCACACCGTAGGGACTACTAAGTCGACCCTCCATCCGCTACACACCATCGAAGGCAGTCGCTGCAGTCGACGTGCTCATCGCCCTTATGAGTATTCGTGGTCTTAGGTCACCACACTCAGATATCGTGGTCCTAGGTCACCACATTCAGATTATCGTGGTCTTAGGTCACCACATTCAGATTTCGTGGTCTTAGGTCACCACATTCACTTCCCCTTTTCAATAACCCATGTGCCCCATAACATATATTATGCATTAACATGCCAACTTTCACATTCTTATCACATATTAAATATAACATGTTTCATAATCCTAGTAAGAGTAGGATACGTACCTGGGTACTTTGTACCATTCACGGTACCTTAGCCATATTCTTGCACATTCTTATAGTCACATACAAATTAAATAATGCCATAAATAAATTAAGAAGTAGTTTGAGGTACACACCTGATTAACTTAGCGTATTCCTTGAAATCCCGAAAAAAAAAAAAGAAAAACCGATCTATCGCTTGAGATCCTTAATCCCTACATTTGGTCAATCCCTTACTATTTAGTAAAAGCCTATTCGGCCATAAGACTGAATTCAGAAGGATTATTGTAACCAAAACTTACCTTGTGCCGATCAAATCCGAAAACTTGCTTTGAGTTCCTTCTTGAAATCGGCTAGTCATTAAATCACTTAGCTATGTCGGGTTTCCGGCTTTTGAATAAATAAGAAACAGATTCTAAATACCAAAAATAGGCCTTGGTGAATACCTTATATGCTTACCTTGTGGATTCTAAAGTCCCAAAAGATTCACTTGCTTAGGAGTTGTCGAAATACCTATGGACTCATGTTAGATCCGATTTCATCCTTAAACATAATTAATGGCCTTTGGCTGAATATTCACATGTCTTACCTTGAAGCTTTAAATCCCAAAAAATCCTCCTTTTAGTCGCCTACTCTGATAATCCCGAAAGATCCTTCCATATTTCGGCCAAAATCAATAATAGGGATTAGTCCCTAAATTTCGATAAGTCTACAATATAAAAGAATGGAAACCAAACTTGGATCTTACCCTTATTTGAAGAAATCGATTGCACCTTCACTTCAACCTTCAGGGATTCGGCTATGGCTAGATGATGATCTCACAACCTTCGACTTTTGGAAGGTTGAGAAAAAGAAAAAAAGGAAGAGAAGAAAGGTGAAGAAATTGGCTTGCTTTGCTAGAGATTTCGGTTTTGACAAGATAGCAGAGAAGAGAGGATTTTGCTAGGAAAATTCGGCAGAGGGAAGAGAATGAATGAATGGCCTTAGTTCTCCTCCTTGTGCCGAAATTACTAGGCCAAGACTCCCTTACTTGGCCACCACTCTTCTATTTTGATAGCTTTATCCTTTAATTTAAAATTAAAAGAAATAATCCTTTTAATTATACCAATAATTATCCCTCATTTATCCACCTATTTAACCGAAATTTAAAGAGGATAAAACTCCTCTTTTAAGAGCCTTCATGCCGTCCAACTCCCTTTCTCCTTGTAGCAAAATAAAAATCTTTTATTTTGCTTCCTATGTGACTCGAACCTTGGCCCCTTTCTCTTTGGACATGGCGTCACTTGCTAGGCCCTAAGTGGTGCCTTGTAGCCATTTTACCAAGGCTATTTGTATGTCATATTTCACATACATTTTCTCTTAAGACCACCTTGCCTTAGTTCCCCTTTTGAACTTTAAAACTTAACATTTCTATGACATTTCCTTACATTTCAAGTTTCCAAAAATTTTCGTTTTCCTCTTTAAACTTGACATTTCCTTTCATTTCCAAGTTTCAGAAATGTTCACTTTCCTCTTTTGAATCATTTCTAAATCATTTCCTTACATTTCCTAGTTTCCAAAAATATTCGTAATACATTCATAACACATAAGACATGTCATTTTTCGCACAATTAAACTGAAAATGCATAGGCCCTTTTCAGGATGTTACAGTTCTACCCCCCTTAAAATAATTTTGTCCTCGAAATTTCCTAGCTAAAATAATTGAGGGTATTGCCGTCGCATTGCCTCTTCTGGCTCCCACGAAGCTTCCTCCAATCCATGGTTGCGCCATAACACTTTGACTAGAGGAACTGACTTCCTCCGCAACACTTTCACGTCTCGTTCCAAAATCTGAATCGACTCCTCTTCGTAGGATAAGTCCGCCTTAGCTCCACCTCTTCAACCCGGACTTACGTGAGATGGATCCGATCGATATCGCCGTAGCATGGAAACATGGAATACGTCGTGCATCCGCTTCAACTCGATGGCAACTCTAATCGATATGCCATCGGTCCAACTCGCTTCAACACTCGGTAGGGCCCTATAAACCTTGGGCTTAACTTCCCTTTGCGACCAAACCTCATCACCTTCTTCCAAGGCGAGACTTTTAGAAACACTTGATCTCCCACTTCAAACTCTATTTCCTTCCATTTAAGGTCTGCACGACTTACGCCTATCGGAGGCTTCTTTTAACCGTGCTCCCGATTATCTCAACCTTCTCTTCGCCGCCACTAACTCGGGCCCAAAACTCGACGTTCTCCTAACTCAGTCCAACAAGTAGGTGTTCGACATTTCCGACCATACAACGCTTCATATGGTGCCATCCGAATGCTAGCCTCGATAGTGTTGTTGTTGTAGGCGAACTCAGCTAAAGGCAAATAGTCTTCCCAACTTCCTTGGAAATCCATCACACGACCTCTCAACATATCCTCCGACACTTGTATAACCCGCTCGGATCGCCTGTCCGATTGTGGATGAAGAGCCGTAGTGAAGTCTAACTTAGTGCCTAAAGCTTGATGAAGTGCCCTCCAAAACCGAGACGTAAACCTTGGGTCCCTATCGGAGATGATCGATACCAAGTACTCGTGCAACCTCACAATTTCCGCTACATATAATTTGGCCAACTTCAAGAGAATAATCCATTCTTCATCGAATGAAATGCGCGGACTTGGTCAAACAAATCCACTATTACCCATACCGAGTCCTTCTTAGTAGGCGTAAGGGGAAGCCCACTAACGAAGTCCATGGTGATTCTTGCCCACTTCCATTGTGGAATCTCGATTGGCTGAAGTAATCCCGATGGAACTTGGTGTTCAGCCTTAACTTGTCGACACGCCGACATTTCCCCACGAATTGAGAACTTCCCGCTTAAGATCGTGCCACCGTAATCGCTCTCTTTAAATCTCAGACAACTTAGTGCCTCCGGGATGCATAGCATATGGGCTACTATGCGCCTCCCGAAGAATCCTTTGTCTTAACTCCTCGTCTTTTGGCATACAGACCTTTCCCTTGAAGCACAATACTCCCTCATTGTTAACACCATAATCTTCTAAGTCTCCATTCTGTACTTGCTGTAGCTTAGCACTTAAGTCCTCATCCAACAATTGACTTTCCTTTACTTCATTCAACCACGTGGGTTTGACTTGCATTACGCCAGCAGACTTCCATCATCATACAAACTTAAGTGTGCGAACATCGCCCTTAGATCCGACACCACTTTCCGACTTAAGGCATCTGCTACCACATTCGCCTTGCCTGGGTGATACTCGATCGAACAATCATAATCCTTTAATAGCTCCACCCACCTTTGCTGTCTTAGGTTCAACTCCTTCTGAGTCAGCAGATACTTTAGACTTTTGTGGTCCGTGTAGATCACCGACTTTTCTCCATAAAGGTAATGCCTCCACACCTTAAGAGCGAAGACCACCGCGCCAATTCCAAGTCATGAGTTGGGTAGTTAACCTCATGAGGCCTTAATCGCCGAGATGCATAAGCGACCACTTTTCCATCTTGTATTAGAACACACCCTAATCCCGCATGCGAAGCGCCACAAGATACCACAAACTCCTTTCCCGCCTCCATTGAATTAACACCTGAGCTTCTTGATCAAGACCTTCTTGAGCTTCTCAAAGCTCTCTGCTGCTTATCCGTCCATACAAAGGGTACTTCCTTCCTCAATAACTTTGTCAAAGGCGCGGCTATTGACGAGAACCCTTCTACAAACCTCTTGTAATAGCCTGCCAAACCTAAGAAACTTTGGATTTCAGCCACGGACCTAGGTGGTTTCCAATCCAACACTGCCTCGATCTTCCTAGGATCCACCCTTATTCCCTCTGCGGATACCACATGTCCTAAGAATGCCACCTCCTTAAGCCAAAATTCACACTTGCTGAATTTGGCATAGAGCTTCTTTTCCCTTAATACTTGCAGCACTATCCGTAGGTGCTCATCATGCTCATCCTCTGACTTCGAGTATACTAAGATGTTGTCGATGAACACGACGACGAACCTATCCAAGTAGGGTTGGAAGACCCGGTTCATCATATCCATGAACGCGGTGAGCGTTTCGTCAACCCAAAGCGGCATTACTACAAACTCATAATGGCCGTATCTTGTCCTAAAGGTGTTCTTATGGATATCTACCTCCTTCACCTTCAATCGATGATATCCGGACCTTAGATCGATCTTTGAAAATACGGCGCCCTCTTAAGGTCGATCGAACAAGTCGCTTCTATCCTTGGCAAAGGGTACTTGTTCTTGATGGTCACTTATTCAATCGACGATAGTCTATGCACATTCGCATAGTCCCATCTTTCTTCTTCACAAACAAGACCGGTGCTCCCCATGGAGACACACTGGGTCGGATGAACCCACGATCCAGCAATTCTTGAATCTGAGCCTTGAGCTCAACTAAATCCTTTGGCGCCATTCGGTATGGGGCGATTGACACAGAGCTGTTCTCGGTAGCAAGTCTATTCCAAATTCCACCTCCCTATCCGGGGGTATTCTGTAATTCCTCCGAAACACATCCACGAAGTCCCTTACCGTTCTAACTCCATTGACTCCTTCCTTCTTTCCATCTAATGCACTTACGAAGGCTAAAAACGCCTTGCACCCTTTCCGAACCATCCTTTCAGCCTTTAGTGCCGAAACTACATTAGACAAGTAGTTTCTTCTTTCTCCTATCATGATAATCACCTCACCCTCCGGGTTCTTAGTTCCATTCGTTTAGCCGCACAATCTAACACGGCTCGATGCTCGCTAGCTTGATCCATCCCAAGTATGAGGTCAAATTCTCCGAAGGGTAACTCCATTAAGTCAGCCCGAAAGTTCACTCCCTGAATTTCTAGGGGTACACTCCGAAAGATCTTATCCACCACTACAGTTTGGCCTAATGGGCTTACTACAGTCATCTGCCTATCAGAGAGTTCAGAGTCTAGGCCTAGTGTTTCCACTACACTACATGCAACATAGGAATGGGTCGAGCCCACATCAATCAGAGCATAATAAGGTTTCCCAAATATAAGGAACGTACCGGTTATGACGTCCGGCGCGTCTCCATCCTCCCTCCGGCGAACCGCATAAACCAAACCCGGTTGCCTTGCCTCAGTATTAGCAGCACCTCTGCCCGGTGTTCCTCGTCCTCTGCCAGCACCATTACCTCTATTATTCGGACCACGACCACGTTGGGGCTGCTGTCCACCTCTACCAGCCTGATGAACATTCTGAGCTGCTGGCCGACTCTCCTCCGGCTTCTTTGGACAATCCTTAATCATGTGGTCCTTAGACCCACACCTAAAAAATCCTCCTGTCTTTTTCCAACACTCTCCTAAGTGTTTCTTCCCACACTGGTCACAAGGACGATACTGCCCTCCTGTAGAAGCTTGCTGACCTCGCGGCCTATCAACTCTAGGCCTTTTATTCCCTGATGATCTCGACGTAACCAAAGCCTCTTTTCGCTGCTCGGTCGAAGTTCCGCTTTGTAGAATCCTTAATCCCCTCAGCTACCTTAGCTTTCTCTACTAAAGCAGAAAACTCTCATTCCTGATGCAGAGCTATCAACAGCCTTAAATCATCCCTCAAACCGTCCTCAAATCGGACACACCGTTCATGCCCGTAGCCACCACTCCTCGAGCATAACGGCTCGCCCACCTAAACTCGACTTCATACTCGCCACGGACTTGTTCCCTTGAACCAGCCCCATAAATGCCTTCCTTTGCTCATCAGTATATCGGGTATTGACATACTTCTTCTGATAAGCCGTCTTAACAGTCCCACGTCGGATCTCTTAGTGTGGCACCATCACGAATCGTGAGCCACCATTGGTACGCTTCATCGCGAGGAACGCCACCATTCCTTTCACCTTCTCTTCAGGGTTAGATCTAGTTAATCCATGATCCGCTCGATTGATTCCAACCAATACTCGGTGATGCCGGGTGCCACTCGACGACACTCCACGGAACACCTCGGCTCCGTTGGCACGAAGTCGCTCAGTGCATCGACTTAGGGCCCCGAATTTCCTCCCGCACCAGCCACCAACTCTAGAACTCGCAGCACGACTGCGACACAAAGATCATCCTCATGCGTGCTTTACGCTCAACACCAACGGTGGGGTGGTGGTGGCATCTCGTTGTGTCCGGACTTCGACCGATCTAACGGGTTCCGACACGGTCATTCTACCTCTACCGTGTCCTCGTACGTTACGACCACGTCCCCTAGAGCTCATTTCTACCGTCGCGATCTGATTAAAAAGTTTTATGAATTAGTGCTTGTTTCACTTATTACCCGCGAAGAAGTTTTATGAAAAGAAATTTTAGGAGTGGTTCTTTTGTATTCATACATGCACACAGTCTTTGCATTCATACATCCATCAATCAATTATGAACTTCCGTTCATTCAGAGAAATGTTGTAGTTTCCATTGTTGTTGTTTTTCCACTACCTAGGGGTATTTTTGTAATTTGTCCTACAGGGGTATTTTTGTAGTTTTTCAAGATAAGGTTCCTTGTTGATTTTGTCAATAAGAATGTGTTGGTAATTTTGAATTCCCGGGGTACTTTGGAAAATTTTGAAATCCAGGGGTATTTTGGAAATTTTGGATCTCGGGGGTATTTTGGAAATTTCATAAACCAAGGGCATTTCTATAATTTTACCGCTAGGGGTATTTTAGTAATTTTTCAATTCGAAAATTTTTCGAAAAATTTTGTAAAAATATTTCTCACGAATTAAAAAGGGTAATTTTAAGAGTTTTAGAACTAGGTTTTTTTTTATAAAAAACACGGCTAGTTCCCTTTTGGGTTTTAGTTATTGTGTTTAGCCTATGACCGAGTCCTCTTGGTCGGGGTGAACCAAAGCTACTCACCAGGTAGGATTCGAGTGGAGAGGAGGTGAATCACGCGGACTGCTTAAGTACCAAGCTCCCACCAGAACCGGTCCTAGACATGCGCACAGAGGTTGCCACACCCACTGAGTCTTCTTGGTTAGGGTGAACCGAAGCTCACGCACTGTAAGATTCCAGCCAAGAGGAGGTGAGTCACTAGGATTGCTTAAATACCGTGCTCTTCGGGATCCAATCCTAGACATGCGCATTGTGGGTTTCCACACCTAACTCGCGACTTAGCCATAGGTTTGTTTAGGCATTTAAGTCTTATGTATTTGTGTTTGAGTAGACTAGACCTACGGTTCAAGTACCTATCATACTATTCTACATTCCATTACATTTCTACCCTTCTACAGATCATATTAAAAATCACACAAGGGATAGGGGTACTCACCTGGTGGACCTCGGGTCGGAGACTTGGGTGCCATGCCAGAAAACCTGCTGATTTCATAAAATATTTTTATAAAACTTATTTGGGCTCGATTCGAAAACATTTTGGGCCTTAAACCTCAGCCGAGAGTTTGAAAAGGGCTCGATACCACAATGTGACATCCCAAACACGCCGCCCGCGAGCCTTGACCGGATCTGGTATGTTCCTTGAAGAAAACCAGTTCACATTTCCTTTATTACCTTTTGAAAAGCGTGGGTTTTGAAGAAAGGTTGTTTGTGGGTTGGGCTTGAGTTGAAAACAAGTTTGTTTTATGTTAAAACCCATTTACCTCGAGTGACAAAATATTTAAAGTTTATTCTTAAACTAAATTGACTTAAGCTCTAATAAAATTTCGTCACATAGCAAATAGAATGTAAATTAACATAGTTCACTATGGCCTTATTACATCAAATAAAACCCAAAATAAAATTTATAAAGTGCTTAAATAAATTAAAATGTCCAAATTAAATAAAACTTCAAAGTGAGCATGGCCACCACAAGTTTTGCTGTCTCGGTCCATCACTTTCATCATCACTGAAACATGTTCCCACAACAGGGTGAGTCAATGGACCCAATGTGTACTACAACACTAAATCTTAACAACTTAGGCATACGTAATCACATCACATACCAATTCACATAATAGATCAAAATAATGATGTAATCCCAACCCAAACCTATATGCCATCCGCTACACATCCCCGTACCAACCTGCACACCGTGGGGACTACTAAGTCGACCCTCCATCCGCTACACACCATCGGAAGCGTCATTTGCGCAATCGACGTGCTCATCGCCCTTATGAGTATTCGTGGTCTTAGGTCACCACACTCAGATATCGTGGTCTTAGGTCACCACATTCAGATTATCGTGGTCTTAGGTCACCACATTCAGATTTCGTGGTCTTAGGTCACCACATTCACTTCCCCTTTTCAATAACCCATGTGCCCACATAACATATATTATGCATTAACATGCCAACTTTCACATTCTTATCACATATTAAATATAACATGTTTCATAATCCTAGTAGGAGTAGGATACGTACCTGGGTACTTTGTACCATTCACGGTACCTTAGCCATATTCTTGCACATTCTTATAATCACATACAAATTAAATAATGCCATAAATAAATTAAGAAGTAGTGTGAGGTACACACCTGATTAACTTAGCGTATTCCTTGAAATCCCTAAAAAAAAGAAAAAGAAAAACCGATCTATCGCTTGAAGAATTAGCTACATGGTTTTTGGTCAAAAATGCCAAAGAGGGAGATTTTTAACCCAAAAGTGGGTGTCTATGTGCCAATGGAAGTTCCCACTTCCACTACGCCAGACACATAGCTTGCTTTAATTTTTAGCATGTTTGACCAAAATATTTTGATGATTTGCTTGTATCTTTTTAAGGATCTTGTGCAACCAACCTCGTGTTTATCAAGAAGAGATTAAACAAGCTAGATTATTTTTCAAGGATTATGTGGTCTACTTACCTAATATATTGAGATATGCAATCCATGAAGATATGAGTTAAATTATGATCTTTTGTATCCTTATATTAAGGATACCTAATTTGATGAGATTTGGTAGATAAATATGGATTAAAGGTTACCTTGCTCTAAATATGGAAGGCTTGTTCAACCTTGACTGAGGTTTTATTGTTAAAGTAAATGTTTTTTAAGTGGTTGTCGATGTCCCGTGGGAAATGGCCACTTCTGCTAGCACATCGTTAGGCAATATAACTTGCCTTATTTTGACTTGGAAACTTTTTCAACCAAATCAGTTGGGGAATGACTTAAATTATTTTGTGGACTTGCGTTAGCCCATAGTTGAAGATCCATCTTGTTCAGCAACAAATCTTTGAAGATTTGATCAAATTGAATCAAGCAATTGAGTCCCTGTGAAATATGAAGATTGAATCATGACTGATTAGAAGACTTGTAGCACCTCTCACCTGTCCCAATGTACAGTACGAATGGGAAGTGTAACATTCCATTTTCAGTGGTGTCAGAAACAATGGTTTCGGGACCACAAAATCTGACGAATAAGTCCGTAATAATTATTATTTAATTCGTATGAGTCAATTATAGTTTGATATCGATTTTTGATTTGGTGAATTTTATGCTAATGAATAAATAGCTAAATGGTTGTCCTGAAAGTCAAGTGGTTTCGAGAACTGAGGTATTGAGAGCTCGTTTTTTAAAATCGAGCTCGTAAATATTTTCATTAAATATTTATGAAGTTATTGTATTAGTAGGTGATAGTTCAATTCGAAAATTTTATATTTGGTTTCTTAATTAAAGAAAAAGACTAAATTGTGAATGTTCTAAAATTTAGTTATATTTTAATTATTAGTGACTAGATGGTTTAAATCACATAATTGGAATGTTTTAAATGGAAATTATACCATTATTATTTGGCATGGACGGTTAAGACATGAAAAATGCTAAAAATGATTGTTTAATTGAAGTGCAATTTTGTAATTAAATAAATTTAACTTAAGTAAAATAAAGTAAAAAATAAGGCATTGTCTTCCTTAGTGTTTCTTACCACCGAAATTTTGAAGAGAAAATCACCATAGTGATGTTCAACCTTCAGTCTTAATCTAGCTAACTCAGGGATTAATTTGTAAAACTGTTACAGGTTTTGGAATTTACCATTGATGAATTCTAGTTATTTTTGAAGTTAAATGATGAATTTGTAGTCTTGGTTGATGTTTAGGATTATTTTGTAAAGTGATTTTTGTTAGTTTTTAGTTAAAGGATTAAATTGATAAAATGTTAAAATTCAAATATAAATTTTGTGAATTGTCAATGATTTGGGACTATACTAGTTTAGAAAGAAATTCGGCTAGCATGGAAAATTGTAAAATTTTGATAAATTTGGAATTTTGGGTTTAGGGACTAAATTGTAAGATATGTAAAAGTTTTGGGAAAAGGTGTAAATAATGAAAACTTAATGGTCACATGTATAGAAATAGTTTAATAATATATGTGGATTTAATAAGTTGAATTTAATTACTATATAGATCAAGAACCAAGTCAAAAAGACACTAACCGAGGAAAATGAAAAATTACGGAGTAGTCCCTACGAAGAAACTGGTAGCGAATAGTAGTAGGTAAGTTCATAGTATAAATAAATATATGTATTTATTTATAACTTTTGTTAGTATGTTTTGGTTCAATTGTAATTGATGTTGAATTACGTTATTAAGTTCTTAATTTTAAAATGCTTACAAATAAGTACAGGTGAGAAAATGGATATATGATATTGTTAATCCTTTGGGATAATATGGTTATATGATTTTGCAATGAATTTAACCGATTGATACCATATGTACGAGTGTGTTTCCGGAAGTGCCTTTAAATTATAATTATGTAAACTCTGTTAAAATGCTCGTTTGAACGTAGTAAACGCTTAGGATAAGATTGGCATGCCAATAGGGTTTGAATGCACACTTGTACAGGTTTGTAGTTCGGTGCCTCTGTTATGGATCATTGATGCTTTTGGTGTGGTGTAGTATCCCGAGTATCCAATTCAAGTTCTGTGGTTTTGAATGCGTGGGATCCTGGGGGTGGTGTTTTGCAGAATATTGACACTTTTTCCAGTTCAGTGTAGGATTGGAATAAAATCGTGTTTAGAAATATTTTTGATACGAAAAGAATGAAGTTGAGAGAATTGGAACGTGTTCAGAAAGCACTATAAAGAAGGTTTAGTTAGAGGCTTAGTTTGAGAGAATTAGAAATCAGACTTGAATTGGAACATATTTTAAATAAGGAAGAATTGTTTTGGTTTTAAAAGTCTCAAAGTGAGTGGTTATTAAAAGGGGGCCAGAATACTGCATTATTCTATAATTGCACCTTAAAGTGAAGGAGACATAATAAAATCGAAGTTGTGCTGATCGAAGGGGTTGGGTGGTTTTTTAAGAAGGATGTTTTATGAAGACATGCGGTTGATTATTTCTGAACTTTGTATACGGTGGAGAATTATTCGCCAGGGAGGTTTCCTGTGGGTGGACGTTTCCCACAACTGGAGGATAACAATCTTCGTGAGTTAGTGGCTGATGTAACTCTTGGGGAGGTTCGTAACTCTGTTTTTAATATGAACCCCTTTAAGGCTCCTGGGTGGATAGCCTTCGTGCTAAATTTTACCAAGCGAATTGGGAAGTTGTGTGGGGCAATGTTTTTAATTTGGTAAGGCGAGTGTTCTTGGGGGAGTGCCTAGACCCTAAAATTAATAAAGCTCTTCTAGTCCTAATACCCAAGACTGTTGGTGCTGAATCTATTAATCAATTTTTCCCTATTAGCTTGTTTAATGTCCTGTACAAAATAATCACCAAAACAATTCTTATTAGACTTCGACAAGCTATGCAATATTGGCCAAGCAGAATCAATCAAGCTTTGTTGCTTCGTGGAACATATCGAATAACATTATCATTGCCCAAGAGGTTATTCACACTATGAAGACAACAAAAACAATAAAGGATGGATGGTAGTTAAGGTAGATCTTGAGAAAGCATATGACAGGGTTCGTTGGGATTTTCTCCAAGATACTCTGTTTGATGATGGGATACCTAGGTCACTGGTATAAACTATTATGCAGTGTGTTTCATCATCTTCAATGCAACTACTTTGGAATGGAAATCTTTTAGAGGAATTTGTTCCATCTAGAGGAGTTAGACAAAGGGATCCCCTATATCCTTATTTATTTTTTCTTGACATGGCAAAACTTGGGCATCTAATTGAGTCCTTGATTGAAGAAGGGTTGTAGGAGCCTATTATGCTTTGTCGCAGAGGGCTAGGTATATCACACCTCTTTTTCGCTGATGATTTATTGTTATTTGGTAGAGCAACTGTGAAAGTTGTTGATTGTCTTGGAAAGGAACTGGATAGCTTCTGTTGGTTTTCCGGGCATAAAGTTAATAGATAGAAAACTGAAGTATTTTTCTTGAACAATGTAAAGGAGGATGTAGCTGCTGATCTTTGTACTAAATTGGGGTTCCTTCGAGTGGATGATTTGGGAAAATATCTAGGTTTGCCATTGTTTCACCACTGATTCGGGAGAGGCACTTTCTCCTTTGTTTTGGATAAAGTGTGAGATCTTTTGAATGGATGGGATACTCACAAACTGTCTTTTGCGGGAAGACTAACGCTAGTGAAGTTGGTACTTTTGTCCATTCCCGACTATTTTATGGCCACAGCAAGAATTCTAGTTATAATTTGTAAGGAAAATGAAAAGCTTGCTCGGGGGTTCCTATGGGGGTCCACTATTGAAGGGAGAATTATGGCTTTAGTAAAATGGGCAGATGTGTGTCAACCAGTGGATAAAGGTGGCATTGGTGTTAAGAGGCTACAAGATCAGAATTTCCTTTTTTAATTAAAGTTGGGGTTTAAGTTGGTAGCTGATACACATGTACTATGGATAAGGATTCTTAGGAATAAATACAATATTCATGGAGTTATCCCCGAGACTTTACATCTTAGTAATTGTTCTTATGTTTGGCGATCGATTGCAAATATTTGGGATGTAGTAATGAAGGGTATTATTTGGATGATTCGGAATGGTAAATTGGTTAACTTCTGGAATGATGTTTGGATAAGTGATAAATGATAAAACTAACATATTTTAATCCTAATCTTAATGCCTTTTTGGATGATTATTTATGCAAATTGGTGAATTTGATGCTCCTAATCCTTTGAATTTATGTTCCTATACTTAGGTGAGCATTTGGGAGCTAAATGAGCGAAAATTGAGCGAAAATCAGACAAAAAGATCAGATTTCAAGAGCCACACAGGCTAGAGACACAACCATGTGCCAACCATTGTCTATTTCGCAACCTGCTTCCCAAAGATGCAGAAAAATGAAACTTTTAAGCTTTCTGAGCATTCTAAAGTCTATAAATACCAATTAGAAGAAGAGATAAGGGAGCCATCGGAGAATATTGAAGAAAACAACTCAAAGAACACCATTTGATCCAACTCTGAAATAGATTCCCATCAAGATTGAATACCTCATTTTAATTTCTCTTGACGTTTTTACGAGTTTCTTTATTTCTTGTGGTTATTCTGCCCTTTGAGATGTTTTTATTCAAAATTATGAACTAATTCCCTAGATACCTAGGGAAGATGAAACCTATGATGAATTCTATCATTTGATTTAAATTTTACGCGATAAATACTTTATTCTTGTTCTCAATTATGTGTGTTTTTTTCTTATTTTAATATTTTCGGGATACTAATTCATGTTTAATTGCTTAAATTAGAGGAGCAAAAGTCCCCGTTTAAGAGTAGATCTAGCATAATTGAGTGGAGTTGCATGCAATCTTAGAAATAGGACGACATGAATCTACCGGATTAGAGTCAAATCTAATAAGTGAATCCATAGATTGAGTTAGTGCAATGATATGGGTTTTAATTAGAAAGAGATTTCAATTAATCAACCTAAAGTCAGTTCTTATTACTCTCGAAAGAGATATTAGCATAATTTATGGATTTCTATGGATCAAGATACCAAGTGAATATGTAACATCCTGAAATTTGGGAATTTATGTTTTGTGTTATATCATGCGATAGGCTAGTTTAAAATGTTAATGGTGTATGTTTAGGGGTCCTAAGAAGGCTCGGGGTTGAACTGGGCCTTAGCAAAATTTTTATGTTTAAGCACTTTAAGGAGAGTTAGGTAAGTGACATCAATGCTTAAGGAAATAAATGTGTATTTTGCTAGCATAAGTGAGCATATGGCAAGGAGGTTGTGGCATCACATGAATGGCTTTTGGGGAGGAGTTCGAATCCCACCTAGTGCAAAAAAAATTTTGATTAATTTTTGTACTTCTCTTCCAAGTGTCGGCCATGGTCCTTGTAACACCTCAAACCCGGCTTAGAAGTTAGGCCCGAATCAAGTGTGTCACATGGAAGTAAAAAAAAAACCATCTTTGCGATTATTAAAAACTTGCTTGAGAAATACAGCCTCTTTGTTAAAACCAAAAACACTTAAGCAATTGTTAACTACTTGAAAACGTAATAATCTTTAAAAAAAAAAACTTTTTAGTAGCGAAACCATATTTGAAATGAAAAAAATAAAAAATGTGATGTTTAGAAATAGAGTTGCAGAAGCATTTTGAAATCGTTGCGGAAACGTAGATAAAATACAAGTATTTTTGAGAGATCGTTTGATGAGTCAAAAATCGAGGTGGTGAGCTTTAAAATCGTGGCTTTTGAAAAAATTGTTGATAATTCGAGAGAAAATTTCCGAGTTAAAATATTTGTAAAAGTTTGTTATAAAATCCATTTATTAATCAATTTTGGAAAACCATTATTTATGATTTTAGAAAATCCCCGTTAAAACAATTCAAGCAATATAATAAGTACGACTAAACATAAAGCAATTTAAAACATATCCCAGAGGCCTTATTACAACTTAAACCAAACTAGCAAAATAATAAAATAAACCGAAATAGAAATTTAAAGTTCAATAACACCATTTCTGAAGTATGGCTTCCACCGAGTCATCCATGGCCCAAGTCAACATCACTGAGCAGTACCTACAAGGGTTAAGAAAAAGGGGGGCGAGTTACAAGAACTCAGTGTATAATCCCCTTACCGTAGTCCACTGGGCCTGAAACACATTTAGCAATATTTTGGGCCTAAGCCCCTTTTTATATAATAATGTATCAAATAATTCATATGAATGAAATGCAATCTGTAACACCCCAAACCAGGTCTATGCGTTAAGACGAGATTTGGTTTGTCACACCGAACGAACATCCACAATTCTCTAATGATTTAAGTAAAACAGTAATGCAAAACCTTTAGAAATAAGGTTTAATAAAAACTAAGTACAATGATTAAAAATTTATGAATTAAGAAAAATACTTGTTTGAAATCTTATATATATATTAGTCAAAACCTTAACGTAGTTTTAAAAGAATTTGAAAGAAATTGAAAAGTAATTTAGGTGTCCAAAATTGTTATAAAACACAATATTTTTTTAAGAAAACTTTATAGATTTAACATAAGCCCATATTAAGAGTCTTAAAATAAAATTAAATCCATCCACACATAAAAATCCATAAAAACATAATTAGAGGCCTTATTACATCATACCCAAAATAGTAATTAAAATAAGTAACTTAAATAAAGTTCATAGTTTATAAAACCCAAGCTCGTAGTATGGCCTCCACCAAGTCATCCCCGGCCCAAGTCCACATCAATTTCCATTACCTGAGATGGATAATAAAACGGGGTGAGTTACAAAGAACCCAGTGTGTAACTCACTTACCACCATTATTGGGCCAGACAATCAAGGCATTAATTTGGGCTTGAGCCCAATTACAAATTTTAACAATATAAAATGAAATAAAATATATAAAATGCATGTAAAATGAATTTCCCAACCAAGCCTAATTTCCATCCGCTACACACCCCGTACCAAACACAAACACACTGTGGGGATCAAGTCAACCCACCCCGCCAAACACACCAATCGTAGGCATTTAGCCTTTTAAATAATATTGTAGTGCACTCATCGAACTAGATTGTGACATAGTCACCGAACTAGAGGCATTAAGCCAAATTTGTGGCAGAGCCACCGAACTAGATTCATGGCCACGAGCCTTACTTCTATTCATCATGTATCCCATCCCATGCAATTATGTATGAATAACAAACTTTAATCATAAATAATTTATCAAGTAACCCATAATACAAATGAGTTTTTAATTAAACTTTTCATTTGGGCCTATTAAACAAAATAGTATTTAGCCCGTAAAGCAATCTAGCGAACTTTGGCCCATATTTCGAACTAGAAGGTTTTTGGCCCATTTTATCGATCTAGCAGTTTTTAGGCCCAATTTGTCGAACTAGCGCTTTTTGGCCAAATTTATCGATCTAGTAGTTTTTCGACCCAATTTAACAATCTAGCGATCTTTTCGCCCCAATTTAACAATCTAGCGATCTTTCGCCCAATTTAACAATCTAGCGATCTTTCGGCCCAATTTAACAATCTAGCAGTATTTCGGCTCAATTTATCGATCTAGCAATATTTCGGCTCAATTTATCGATCTAGCAATATTTCGGCTCAATTTATCGATCTAGCAATATTTCGGCTCAATTTATCGATCTAGTAATTTTTCCGACTTTAACCGTTTTCATGCATTTACACAAAAGTGTTAATTATCACATAATTTTCGATTTTGCCATTTTTACGATTTATCATAATACTTCTTATGTTTAGTATCTAACCCGAAAGATAAGTGTGAAGTTACACACCTGGTTATAGTGAGAACTAGACTTTCCCGCTCGTCAACACCTATACGTATCACGATAAATTAGAATCACTATATTTTATTAACGAAATCAATCTTAGAAATTAACGATCTAACTTTTACCCTCGGATTTTGAACTACTTCTACTTGCGGTTTCTCCCGATTGATGGTTCGTTAAGCCGAATCAAATCCACGAACAAATAATGGTTCGGGAGTACGAACTACTACAAACAATTGATTCTCCTCGGATGAACGTCCACAACCCGGTGGAAATCCGGATGACATCAAACAGTCCTTTGTTTATACTTAGGGGGAATAACGGAACCACCCCTCTTCCGAACACTATTCACCGCCCTTTTCTTCCCTATTTTGATTGTCTTCAAAGACAAAAGATCGTTAATCCAATCTAATATTACATCGAAATATGACTAAGGGTTTAAGGGTGAAATTAAGCACCACAAAGATCCTTGTTCCAAAATAAGAGAATCGAGCAAATCGTTTCTATGATACTCACGAACACTTGAGTTCGGTCTTCCACTATCGCACTAAAGTATAACAAATAAAAACGTTAATAGAATGAACGTTTATTTCGATCTAAGAAAGCCTTTATACCACTATCAAGATTCGCCATGACAACTATTAACTAACATGAACTAAAAAGAATTCTTACCTATTGTCCACGGTTGAAAAGAGACGATTGAGAAAGATGTTTATGAATAGAGAAAGATTCGGCTATGATTAACCAAAGAAAAGAGAAAATGGTTGGCTATGGCTCACTAACATTCGGCCATGAGAAAATTAATGGAGAAGGTATGAGTGAAAAGAAATAAAATATAAGAGAAGAGATGATGATGATGTTTTGGTTTTCAAAGAGGAGAAAAGAGAAAGAAAAAGATGTGCTTAGGAGCAAAGTACATTCGGCAATGGAGAAAGAAAACGAAAAGAAAGGAATGGCCTTTTGGTACTAGCAATTTCGGCACTATGAAGAGGCACAAAAAGAATACTAAAGTGATGAGCAAAATGACCAAATGGTCAAAAGAATTAGGCTTACCAAAAGATCAAATTCGGCCAAAGGAAAAGAGGTTGAAAAGAGAATTGCAAACCTTTGCACAAAATGCTAGGAATGACCAAAACAAACTCCTAATCCTAGCCAACTACTAGCATATTCGGCCAACCCCCCCTAGACCACATTGCCGTCCAAATTCATGGTCAAATGGCCATGAATTAGTTTCCAAAACATTTTCCTTGATATATGCCTTATGTCCCCTTATCTTTCCAAATTTTCTTGATTCCATACTATAAGTTAGCTATTTCCTTATTCCTTTAGTCTACTTACCAAAAATGAAAAGTCCAACCTTACCATATCTATTGCTTGGCCGACACTTGCTATACAAGTGCAAAAATAAAAGTTGTCTAAATGTTATACAAGGGATTCGAACCACTCCCCTCATGCAATATCTCATGCGCCAACACCACCTTGCCATTTACTCATCTTATGCTACTTTTTAACACTTAATTTAACTTAAGTGTCAATGCCACTTGCTCCACTTCAATAAATTCTCAAACTAAAAATTATTCCATACCCGAATAATTCTATACTCTTTTTCAGGACTATAATAGGCACGAAAAGAAATAATAAAATTTTCCTTCATAATCTAAACACCAAAACATGTAATAAATCGATACTTGAATTTTAGGGTGTTACAACTCTACCCTCCTTAAAGAAAATTTCGTCCTCGAAATTTACCTGGTTGAAAGAGGTGAGGGTATTGTTGCCGAATTGCATCCTCAGGCTCCTACGTAGCTTCCTCCGCTCCGTGATTATGCCATAAAACTTTGACCAACGGCACGGTTTTCTTTCTTAGCACCTTAACATCTCGGTCTAAGATTTCCCTTTGGTTCTTCCTCAAAAGACAAGTCGACTTCAACTCCACTTCTTCTACCCGGCACTATGTAATGCGAAGGATCCGATCTATAGCGCCTCAGCATGGAAACATGAAAAACATTATGAATTTGGCTCAACTCCGGAGGTAATTCGATCTGATAGGCCACTGGACCAACACGCTTCACCACACGATATGGTCCAATGTATCTAGGACTCAATTTGCCCTTCTTCCCAAACACGAAAATCTTCTTCCAAGGTGAGACCTTCAAGAAAACTTGATCCCCACAAGCATACTCGATACTTCTACGCTTCGGATCCGCATACGACTTTTGTCTATCCAGAAGCTTCCTTTAACCGTGCTCGAATAGCTTTTACTTTTTCTTCCATTTGGAGAGATCGGCTCGGGACCTAACATGCGTCGTTCGCCCAATTCAGTCCAACAACTAGGAGAACGACACCTACGACCATATAATGCCTCGTAGGGTGCCATCCGAATGCTAGGCGATAGCTATTGTTGTAAGTAAATTTCGCCAATGGTAGAAAATCCTCCCAACTACCTTTGAAGTCGATTACACATCCCCTTAACATGTCTTCCAGAATCGAATTACTCTTTTCGATTGACCATCCATGCGAGGATGAAAAGTCGATTGAAGTTTAGCTTTGTTCCCAAAGCTTCATGCAAAGCTTCCCAAAATCGTGGACGTAAACCTAGGATCCCTATCTCGATATAATAGACACGGTGCCCCATGCAACCTCACGATTTCGGACACGCGTGCTGACTTAGCCAACTACGTAACGAGTAATCCGCATTTAACCGGTAGAAAATGAGCGAGTCTTCGTCAAACGATCAACAATTACCCAAACGGAATTTTTCTTAGTAGGTGTTAAAGGTAACCCACTAACAAAATCAATTGTTATCCACTCCCATTTCCAAAGAGGAATCTTTACCGGTTGTAATAATCGACGGCAATTGATGCTCGCCTTCACTTGCGACAAGTTAAACATTTTCCCACAAATTCGAAATCTCACGCTTCAACCTCGCCACCAATATTGTTCATGAAGATCCCGATACATCTTATTTCCTCCTCGGGGTGCATAGCATAAGGGCTACTATGCGCCTCCCGTAGAATCATTTGTCTGATCTCGAGTCCTTAGGCATACAAACTCTCCCACGAAAACATAACACACCTTCGCGTTTATGCTAAAATCCTCTATTCCACCATTTTCAACTTGTTGAATTAAAAGTCCCAACTTCTTATCTGATATCTGTTTTTCCTTGATTTGCTCTAACCACAGAGGCTTCACCTGAAGTTCGCTATCCGACTACCATCCTCGTACAAACTCAAATGGGCAAACATTGTTCTCAAATCCAGATACCACCTTACGACTTAACGCGTCTGCTACCACATTAGCTTTTCCAGGATGATACTCGATTGAGAAATCATAGTCCTTTAACACTCCACCCATCTTCGTTGTCTCAAGTTTAATTCCTTCTGAGTAAGAAGATACTTAAGACTCTTGTGATCCGTATAGATGATAGACTTTTCACCGTAGAGGTAATGCCTCCAAATCTTTAGAGCAAACACTACTGCAGCTAACTCCAAGTCATGAGTAGGGTAGTTTACTTCAAATGCGGTCTCGGTGACGAGAAGTATAAGCCACCACTTTCCCACTTTGCATTAATACACATCCTAAGCCCGTGTGTGACGCATCGCAGTAAACTATAAACTCCTTTCCAGCCTCAGGTTGAATCAGTACTAGCGCTTCCGTTAAAATCTTCTTCAATTTCTCGAAACTTTCTTACTGTTTATCGATCCATATATATGGTACTCCCTTTCGTAAAAGCTTAGTTAGGGGTGCAGCAATCAACGAAAACCCCTCAGCAAAGCGTCTATAGTAACCAGCCAAACCCAAGAAACTCCGAATCTCGACTCACGACTTTGGTGTTTTCCAATCCAATCTGACCTCAATCTTCCGAGGATCCACCCTTATTCCTTGGTGATACCACATGACCCAAAAAGTCACTTCCTTAACGAATTCACATTTCTGAATTTGGCATAAAGTTGATTATCTCGAAGTAACTGCAATACAATTCGCAAATGCGAGTCATGCTTCTCTTCATTCCTTGAATATACCAGAATGTCATCTATGAATACGACCACAAACCGGTCTAAATATGGTTGAAAGACCCGGTTCATCATATCCATAAATGCAGCTGGTGCATTGGACAACCCAAACGGCATCACCAAAAACTCATAATGTCCATAACGAGTTCGGAAAGCCGTCTTGTGAATATCTGCTTCTTTCACCTTAAGCTGGTGATAACCTGATCTCAAATCAATTTTGGAGAAAACGGAAGCTCCCTTCAATTGATCAAACAGGTCATCAATTCCCGGCAGAGGGTACCTATTCTTGATCGTCAATTTATTTAATTGCCTGTAGTCAATACACATACGCATTGATCCATCTTTCTTCTTAACAAACAAAACCGGTGCTCCCCACGGAGACACGCTCGGTCGAATAAAACCCCGATCCAACAATTCTTGAATTTGAGCTTTAAGCTCCGCCAACTCCTTCGGTGCTATTCTATAAGGAGCAATGGACACTGGAGCCGTTCAGGGCAAGAGCTCAATACCAAATTCCACTTCACGATCCGGAGGTATGCGGGAAGTTCTTTAGGAAATACATCCGAAATTCCTTCTTTGTTCTCACATCTTCCACGACAACTCTTTGGCATCTAAAGCACTAATAAAAGCTAGAAATGCTCCATACCCTTCCGCATCAACTTTTACGCCTTTAACGCAGATACCACATTTTCCAAGTAATTCCTTCGTTCGCCTATCATAACTATTTCTTTATCCTCCACCGTCCTTATTGACATCCGCTTTTTAGCACAATCCAATTTCGCCCGGTGCTTAACCAACCAATCCATGCCCAAAATGATATCAAACTCGCCGAAAGGCAATTCCATCAAATTCGCCAAAAATATTTCTCCTTGAATTTCTAAGGGCACATCTCTAAACAGTTTATTTACCAATACCGACTGTCCTAAAGGACTAATTACCTTCATCTCACTATCGGAAATTTCAGAGTCTAAATTCAAGTTTCCAGATATGGTGCTAGCAACATACGAATGGGTAGAACCAATATCTATCAAAGCAATAACAGGTACATCAAAGATGAAGAACGTACCAGTTATCACATCAGGTGCATTGCCATCCTCACGGCGTCTAACTGCATATACCAATCCTGGCTGTCTTGCATCTGTGTTGCCTCTAGGACCATTGCCTCGACCCGCTGCACCTTGACCACGTCCAGCCCCATTACCACCACGACCTGGTCCACGACCTCTCGGTGGTTGCTGAATTCCTCTTGCCGGTGGTGCATCAGTATTACGAGCTTCCTGAGTTGTATCCATTCGACGAGGGCAATTCCTATATTGATGATCCATCGACCCGCATTTATAGCAAGCACCCGTTTTCTTCCAGCACTCTCCAGAATGCCTTTTCCCACAATCAGCACAATCTCGACTCTGATTCACAGTTACAGGTGTTCTACCTTGAGCTGGTTCATCATTCCGAGGCCTCTTCAGAAACCTTCTTGAAGAACCCGAATACTTCATATCTCTCTTGCCTCTAGCTCATTCCCGATTCTGACGTTCGAGTTCTTAGCCTCTTCGGCTATCTTGGCCTTTTCCACAAGCGTGGCAAAAGTTCTAACTTGTTGTGGGGCTATCAAAACCCGCAATTCATCGTTCAAGCCATCCTCAAAGCGTACACAACGCTCATGATCCGTTGCCACTATTGTTCGAGCATAGCGACTCAAGCGCAAAAACTCGACTTCATATGTCGCCTTTGTCTTATTCCCTTGGACCGATTCAGAATTCCTTCCTTCGGCATCAATATAACTCGTTCCTACATATTTCCCTTGGAAGGAAACTTTAAAGAATTCCCAATTAACTAATGCAGCTTCAGTGCCTTCTCGGACAGTAAGCCACCATTGGTATGCTTCGTCCCTTAACAAGGACACCGCTCCCCTTAGTTTTTTTTCCACAGTGCACTCAAGATCGTCCATAATTCGCTCCACCGCCTCAAGCCAATATTCAGCGACATTTGGAGCTACACACGAGACACCTCTCGAAAACCTCAGCACCACTTGATTTCAATCGTTCGATATCGACCCACGAGTGTTGGCCCGGTTCTAGCTCCAGCGACCCTTTCAAGGACTCGCAGCATTGCTCGTGTCACCGCATTATCTTCTTCCATATGATCATGTGATCCCGTCTCACTTTCGAGTGACGCAGGTCTATCCATTTCCGGCATATGATCCGGCACTTCAGTTGCGCCTCTAACACCTCGTCCTCTACCATGGCCACGTCTACCGCGTCCACGACCACGTCCTCTAGTGCTCATAGTGACTAATTCGATTTAATCTGATTAAGAGTTTTATGAATCAGAATACTATTTCAGTGTTTATTAACGATATTTTATGATATGAAAGAGATAGAGTTGTTTTCGTAACCATATCCTATTGTCTCAATCTCTACGATTTTCAACACCTAAAACTAGAAGTTCTAGAGTGTTTCTTATGATCATATCACAATGATAATAAACAATCAATATACAGATACTTACTTGACTTGGCGCGGGATGCTCATGGTGCCATACTACCTTTAAATCAAAAAGTCTAGAAATTTGAGTTGTTTCTCAAACAAATATCTTTGTTGAACCCAAACCACAGCCGAGTTTTGAAACTAGCTCTGATACCATTAAATGTAACACCCCAAATCAGGTCTATGCGTTAAGACGAGATTTGGTTTGTCACACCGAACGAACATCCACAATTCTCTAATGATTTAAGTAAAACAGTAATGCAAAACCTTTAGAAATAAGGCTTAATAAAAACAAAGTACAATGATTAAAAATTTATGAATTAAGAAAAATACTTGTTTGAAATCTTATATATATATTAGTCAAAACCTTAACGTAGTTTTAAAAGAATTTGAAAGAAATTGAAAAGTAATTTAGGTGTCCAAAATTGTTATAAAACACAATATTTTTTTTAAGAAAACTTTATAGATTTAACATAAGCTCATATTAGGAGTCTTAAAATAAAATTAAATCCATCCACACATAAAAATCCATAAAAACATAATTAGAGGCCTTATTACATCATACCCAAAATAGTAATTAAAATAAGTAACTTAAATAAAGTTCATAGTTTATAAAACCCAAGCTCGTAGTATGGCCTCCACCAAGTCATCCCCGGCCCAAGTCCACATCAATTTCCATTACCTGAGATGGATAATAAAACGGGGTGAGTTACAAAGAACTCAATGTGTAACTCACTTACCACCATTATTGGGCCAGACCATCAAGGCATTAATTTGGGCTTGAGCCCAATTACAAATTTTAACAATATAAAATGAAATAAAATATATAAAATGCATGTAAAATGAATTTCCCAACCAAGCCTAATTTCCATCCGCTACACACCCCGTACCAACCAAAGACACCTGTGGGGATCAAGTCAACCCACCCCGCCAAACACACCAATCGTAGGCATTTAGCCTTTTAAATAATATTGTAGTGCACTCATCGAACTAGATTGTGACATAGTCACCGAACTAGAGGCATTAAGCCAAATTTGTGGCGAGAGCCACCGAACTAGATTCATGGCCACAGGCCTTACTTCTCTTCATCATGTATCCCATCCCATGCAATTATGTATGAATAACAAACTTTAATCATAAATAATTTATCAAGTAACCCATAATACAAATGAGTTTTTAATTAAACTTTTCATTTGGGCCTATTAAACAAAATAGTATTTAGCAGTAAAGCAATATAGCGAACTTTGGCCCATATTTGAACTAGAAGGTTTTTGGCCCATTTTATCGATCTAGCGCTTTTAGGCCCAATTTGTCGAACTAGCGCTTTTTCGGCCAAATTTATCGATCTAGTAGTTTTCGACCCAATTTAACAATCTAGCGATCTTTGGCCCAATTTAACAATCTAGCGATCTTTTGGCCCAATTTAACAATCTAGCGATCTTTCGGCTCAATTTATCGATCTAGCAATATTTTGGCTCAATTTATCGATCTAGTAATTTTTCCGACTTTAAACGTTTTCATGCATTTACACAAAAGTGTTAATTATCACATAATTTTCGATTTTGCCATTTTTATGATTTATCATAATACTTACATATTTAGTATCTAACCCGAAAGATAAGTGTGAAGTTACACACTGGTTATAGTGAGAACTAGACTTTCCGCTCGTCAACACCTATACGTATCACGATAAATTAGAATCACTATATTTTATTAACGAAATCAATCTTAGAAATTAACGATCTAACTTTTACCCTCGGATTTTGAACTACTTCTACTTGCGGTTTCTCCCGATTGATGGTTCGTTAATCGAATCAAATCCACGAACAAATAATGGTTTGGGAGTACAAACTACTTCAAACAATTGATTCTCCTCGGATGAACGTCCACAACCGGTGGGAAATCCCGGATTCTTTGAAACTTGATCCTTTGTTTATACTTAGGGGAATAACGGAACCACCCCTCTTTCGAACACTATTCACGCCCTTTTCTTCCCTATTTTGATTGTCTTCAAAGACAAAAGATCGTTAATCCAATCTAATATTACATCGAAATATGACTAAGGGTTTAAGGGTGAAATTCGCTTACCACAAAGATCCTTGTTCCAAAATAAGAGAATCGAGCAAATCGTTCTATGATACTCACGAACACTTGAGTTAGGTCTTCCACTATCGCACTAAAGTATAACAAATAAAAACGTTAATAGAATGAACGTTTATTTCGATCTAAGAAAGCCTTTATACCACTATCAAGATTCGGCCATGACAACTATTAACTAACATGAACTAAAAAGAATTCTTACCTATTGTCCACGGTTGAAAAGAGACGATTGAGAAAGATGTTTATGAATAGAGAAAGATTCGGCTATGATTAACCAAAGAAAAGAGAAAATGGTTGGCTATGGCTCACTAACATTCGGCCATGAGAAAATTAATGGAGAAGGTATGAGTGAAAAGAAATAAAATATAAGAGAAGAGATGATGATGATGTTTCAGTTTTCAAAGAGGAGAAAAGAGAAAGAAAAGATGTGCTTAGGAGCAAAGTACATTCGGCAATGGAGAAAGAAAACGAAAAGAAAGGAATGGCCTTTTGGTACTAGCAATTTCGGCACTATGAAGAGGCACAAAAAGAATACTAAAGTGATGAGCAAAAATGACCAAATGGTCAAAAGAATTAGGCTTACCAAAAGATCAAATTCGGCCAAAGGAAAAGAGGTTGAAAAGAGAATTGCAAACCTTTGCACAAAATGCTAGGAATGACCAAAACAAACTCCTAATCCTAGCCAACTACTAGCATATTCGGCCAACCCCTAGACCACATTGTTAGTCCAAATTCATGGTCAAATGGCCATGAATTAGTTTCAAAACATTTTCCTTGATATATGCCTTATGTCCCCTTATCTTTCCAAATTTTCTTGATTCCATACTATAAGTTAGCTATTTCCTTATTCCTTTAGTCTACTTACCAAAAATGAAAAGTCCAACCTTACCATATCTATTGCTTGGCCGACACTTGCTATACAAGTGCAAAAATAAAAGTTGTCTAAATGTTATACAAGGGATTCGAACCACTCCCCTCATGCAATATCTCATGCGCCAACACCACCTTGCCATTTACTCATCTTATGCTACTTTTTAACACTTAATTTAACTTAAGTGTCAATGCCACTTGCTCCACTTCAATAAATTCTCAAACTAAAAATTATTTCATACCCGAATAATTCTATACTCTTCTTCAGGACTATAATAGGCACGAAAAGAAATAAGAAAATTTTCCTTCATAATATAAACACCAAAACATGCAATAAATCGATACTTGAATTTTAGGGTGTTACACAATCCCAAACCAACCTAATAATCCATCCGCTACACACCACCCGTACCATCCATCACACCTGTGGTGTAATATCCAAGATTTTGGGCTTGTGCATTATTGCTTAATTATGTGAAGTAGCATGCCTGTGTGTGTTGTAAATATGTTTTATGAATTTTTAGAACCTTAAGAGTGTAGGTGAATACCTTAGAAAAATATTGAATTTTAAGTTTTAAAGAGAAGCTAAGCTTGATAGGCCTTAAGAAAATTAGTAGGGGAAATAGGACATAAAAATCAGCTTGTTAAAGTGGCAAGGAGGCGCCACTTAAAGCCCTGGTAAGTGACGCCATGTGAAAGGTGCAAGGGCCTAGGTTCGAGCCACAAGGGAAGCAAAATGGGAGTTTTTATTTTGCACCAAAAAAGAGTAGTAGTGGACGGCATTGGGAGACTGAGAAAGGAGTTTTAGATGTGATTAAATTCTTTTTAAACTTTCGACTTAGGGCAAGGATAATGATTGATTTAATAAAATTATTTTGAATGGGTAAAGAAGAGAAAAAATGGGAGAAAAAGAAGGAGTTGATAGGGGAAGAGGAGTTGGCCGAAAATGGGGCATTGGAGGATGGCATTTTCGGTTTGATGATAGGATAGGTATGCCGAAAATTGATTCTCTTCTCATCTTTTTCATTTGTGCCGAAAATCCTTAGGAATTCAACTTGCTTTCTTTGTTTTCTTCTTCGTTTTCTCTTCAATGGACCAAAGCCGAATATCCTTCTCTCAAAAACCCATCATTGCCGATTCTCCCTAAAGCCTCATACTCTTCCTTTTCATTCTTGTTGAAGCCGAATCTCTCTAGTGCCCATCAAGAGCCGAATTCCATACTCTTTAGCTATTAATCTCCATAGCCGAATCTTTAAAGAGAGATCTCTTTTCCCGAAGGTGCACCATAGCCGCATATACCTCTCTAGTTTGGTAAGTTTTCGGGATTTTCCTTCGTTACAGTTTCTCTCTTCTTTAATTAGTTTCTAACCTGAATCACGTTTCTAAGGCTCGATTGATTTCACTCCTTATTCCTACATAGCCGAATGCTCCTCTATTCCCTTTGAAGTCGATTTGATCATTTAATCAGGAGCCGAAACTCTCTGTTCCAAGCAAGGATATTCGACTAAGTTGGTAAGGGATTCGTGGCATGTAACTTTCCTATCTCTTTCTTTTAGATTAGCCGAAAGTTGGACTCTAATCCCATTAATGTTCTTTGGCCAAAACCATGAAGGAGGTTTCGGGATTTCTACTGTAGCCGACTTCAAGAGGAGATCTTCGAGATTTCTAGATCTAAGGTAAGCAAGGGTGATATTAGGCCAAAGGCCATTTATGATGTTCATTAAGTGTTAGAATCGGATCTAACATAGATCATGTAGGCATTTCGACATCTCCATTAACAAATAGCGATTTCGGGATCTAGATAATCGAGGTAAGGGAGTTTTGATATTCGGCCAAGGCCTTTTTATTTGTTAAAAGTTGACCGATTTTTAAACTATGGTCTATAGG
The DNA here is from genome assembly GCA_025698515.1 of Gossypium sturtianum. NCBI lineage: Eukaryota > Viridiplantae > Streptophyta > Magnoliopsida > Malvales > Malvaceae > Gossypium > Gossypium sturtianum. The sequence continues at coordinate 124,400,078 of CM046953.1, read as the reverse complement.
AGGGAATACAATCGGTTTCGATAGATTTTCGGGATTCAGTGAAAGCGTTAGTACCAGGTGTGTACCCCACACTAACTCTTAATAGATTTATGGCATCAATTTAATATATGTGTTAATAATAGTGTGAAAAGTGGGCAAAGGTACCATGTGGTGGTACAAAGTACTCAGGTACGTAACCTTAACATTATGTTAATAAATGATATGAATATTATTATGATATGAATATTTGGAATATGGTACATATGTGAATATCGATAAGAATGTGAAATAAGGCATAAGGCATGATATTGCATATTCGTGTGACATGGGGCATATGGGTTATATGGAAAGGGAAGTGATCGGTGGTTTATACCACAATATCTCGAATGTGGTGACTCATGTCACGAAATCGAATGTGGTGACTTATGTCACAAATTACTATCCGTGACTTTGTCACATTATCGAGTGGCTATGCCACAATTTATAAGGGCGATGAGCATGTCTGCTGCAATGATCGCCTTCGATGATGTGTAGCGGATGGAGGGTCGACTTAGTAGTCCCCACGGTGTGATGGTTGGTACGGGTGATGTGTAGCGGATGGTTATCTAGGTTTGGGTTCGGGATTGCATCATTATTTATATTCGTTATATGTGTATGATTTGATGTGCCTAAATCGTTGGGATTGGTGTTGGTTATACACACTGAGTCTGTTTGACTCACCCCGTTGTGGGATATTTTTCAGGTGACACTCAGTAACGGACCGGGTCGGCAGGAGCTTAGTGGTGGCCATGTTCAACTCAGACTTTATTTTAATTTTGGACTTTTTACTTCTAAGTATTTTGGATTTATTTCGGGTTTTGCTTTGATGTAATAAGGCCATAGCTATAAACTGATTATGCATGCATTTTTATTTATTTTATTATGATACAAATTTTATCCATTTAAAGTTTAAGCAACTTTTCTTAAAAATAAATTTTAAATGTTTAGACACCTAAACACAAACGATTTTCGAATGAAAGATTAACTCCAAAACAACTCGGCATTTTTTTTAAACCACCCAAATTTTCAAAAGTAATAAACATGAATTTGAAACATTTTACTCGAGGAACATACCAGATCCGGACTGGGCTCGTGGGCCGGGTTTGGGGTGTTTCATGTGGGGATCTTTTGTCAACCCACCCCGCCAACACACCAATCGTAGGCATTTAGCCATTTATATCAAATTCAAATTGTGGACAAGCCACGGAATAACAGAATATCGTGGCATAGCCACTGGACAAAATGTGTGAGTCACGAGAATATGTGGCAGAGCCACCAAATTTCACTTCCCGATCATCAATATCCCAATCCCATGCAACTTATGTAAATGCAACATACACCGTAAATCATAATATTTACAATATAACCACGATAATTAATAACTCAGAGATTTATTACAAACAATTTGGCCCATTAACACTTTACAAAATCGGCCCATTAGGACATTATATCAAATCGGCCCATTAAGCCATATATCAGATCGGCCCATTTAGCAATATATCAGATCGGCCCATTAAGCAATATATCAAATCGGCCCATTATGGCTATATATCAAATCGGCCCATTAAGGCAATATAACAAATCAGCCCGTTAAGCCAATATAACAATTCGGCCCTTTAGGGGCATTTTCGTAATTCGGTAATTTTACCCACTAAGGGTAATTCGGTAATCTTGCAACCCAGGGGTATTTCGGTATTTTACCCTCCAAAGGTATTTTGGTAATTTCGCAACCTAGACTTAACTACTAATGTGGGGCATAAAAATCGAAACTGTCCATCTGCGTCATACTGAATAAATTGACTATAACTCGAGTTAAGAATCTCGAAATCTAAATCCGTAAATTTTCCTTGAAACTAGACTCATATATCTTCTTACTAAAATTTTTACAAAATTTTTGGCTTAACCATTTAGTACAGTTTATTCCTTAAACTTTCCCTTGTTTCACTGTCCAACGATTCTGACCTCTCTTAACCGAAATTCAAATATCTCACTGTACAGTTTTCATATGTTGCTCCCACTTGTTTCTATTGAAAATAGGCTCACTAAGGAATCTATAAATATAAATTATAACTCATAATTCACTTTGTAAAATTTTAAAATATTTTCTAAGACAGAACAGAGAACCGCAAAATCGATCAGAACTAGTCTCACTAAAATTAAGATATCACAAAATATAAAATTCCTCTTCCTCCTCTGTTTCTTTCATATAAAAACAAACACAGTAAGCTTTATTTCGATATCTTTTTCACCTTCTAACTCCCTTTATCCTATTTTTCATGATTTTATCAAAATCACATCACTGCTGCTGACCAAACTGTTTCATTGCAAAAATATGGTTACCACTACGAATATACGCACGCCCGAGTGGTCACGGATGCCGGTTTCCGGTTTTATTCGGTATTTCGACCGAATCATAGAACATATCATACAAACATTCAGAGAGATATGAGATTACACACCATTTCAAACATGTATTCGGAAGGGTACGAGATTACACACCTGATAAGGATTCCCTAAAGAACCACTCTTCGTTGCCCCCTAAAAATAAAATCGATCAAAAGTTAGCCTCGATTTCTTAAAAATTCCAAAAGTCCAAAAGTACTCACTCACAAGAGTCACTTACCACAATCGCGATCCTTCCCTACTAGATTCTAAAATCCGGTCCTGCACCTTGGCTATTGCAACGAGTCCCAATCAACTTTCGAAACCAATGCTAAGAGAAAGATAAGTAGCAGCAAAGGATGGCTTGATTCGGCCTTCATCAAAAGAGAATAAGAGGAGTTTAAAATAACAACAAGTGGCTAGATTCGGCTTAGCCAAGGGATGAGAGTTTCGGCTTAGCCAAGTCAAGAGAAGAAAGAAAAAACAACATGAATAAGAAGAAAGAACCTTTACCTTAATAATAGGGATGAACCGAAATGAAGAACACGGTTTGGCACTAGTAGCAAGACAACAAAGAAGGATCGGTAGTTTCAATTTTCAAGAGAAGATGAGTGAAAATAATTGGTCACAAAGGCTAGGTGTTTTCGGCAAGACAAGAAAGAAAACAGAAAATGCCCACTATTGTCTTGAAATTGCGGCAATGAGAGGAGAAGTTGGAAGAATGAACACAAGGGATGCCAAAAGGAATTAGGCCTAACCAACACCAAAACTATCAAACTGCTCCCATCAAAATTCGGCTACCCTCTCCCTTTCCCAAACCATTATCATCTTTACCAAAAGATGAACATAGACCAAATAAAACCTTTCCAAAACATCCCCCACGAAAAATACCAACATGTTCCCTATTCCTTCCCTTTTCTTTTACTCCTTTCCATCCACTCTTTCTTACCATATTTCCTTAGCCACCTTTCCAAAATTAAAAATTCCAACTTGCCTTATTTACAAGCTTGGCCGACACTTAGGGAAAGAGTACAAAAAAATAGTCAAAATTTTGCACTTGATGGGATTTGAACCTCCTCCCTCAAAGTCCTTCATGTGGCGCCATAACCTCTTTACCATATGCTCAATTATGCTAGCAAATTGCTCTCTTATTTCCATAAGCCTTGATGCCACTTACTATCTCTCCTTAAAGTGCTAAAACATAAAATTTTTGCTAAGGCCCAATTTGAACCTGGATCTTCCTAGAACCCCGTAACTTTCCAAAATCACCTTCTTAATAAGTCCAACTTGAAATAATGCCGCTCTCAAATTCCCAAAAATTTTAAAACGCTTCTACGCTCAAGGTCCAATGGGCCCAATAGGTCCAATTCTACTAGGCCCAAATTTGGGATGTTACAATTCTACCCTCCTTAAAGAAATTTCGTCCTCGAAATTTCCAACCAACTACTAAACGCACTGCTTAAATCACACCACTATGCTTTCGCTGCACACTCTAATCTTAATAACACTAATGTACTTTTAACATAATCTTGAATCCTCTTTCACACAACCAAACATCTAACCACAGAAGCAAACAATTATCTACCACTTATACCTAAAATTTTTTACATTCAATCATCACGTCCAACCAAAACATACCAAACTTGATGGTGATGAAACAATCCCGAGCCTTATGCTCCTTAGACCCGCATCTCAAGCATGCTCCTGACCTCCTCCAACATTCTCCCGGATGACGCCTTCTGCAATAATCGTAAGCAGGAAAGTTTGGACGTGCCTTAACACACTTCACAGAACGAGACTGCGACCCAAAAGAACCGCGATCTCTTTTCTTCTTACAGTCCACACACTCAACTCGAAGTGCTTCACTGATTCCTTTAACCTCCTCCAATACTTCCTTAACTATCTGAGTTAGCTCATCAACCCCAGCTCGATCATGATATCCCGTCTCAACCACTGGCGATGCCAGCGCCTCCCTTTCGGAAACATGCCCCGATGCTGAAGATCTAGCCTTAGCACCTCGGCCTCTACCACGTCCACATCTATCGCGTCTACGTCCTTTAACGCTCATATTTGCTAAATCGATTTAATCTGATTATGAGTCTTATGAATCAGTATAATTATTCAATGTTTATTAAACAATGTTTTATGGAGTATAGGAAGTAAAGTTGTTTTCGCAATACGCATCCTAAAGTCTCAATCTCTATAGTTTCAGCTCCTAAAACTAAAAGTTCTAGAGTATTCTATTTTGTGGAATTTTCTTACCACAGTACTAACACAATAATCATAAAATAAAAACACATACTTACTTGACTTGGTGCCGGATACCCGTGGTGCCATACTTCCTTTAGAACATGTATTTATAAATTAAAATTTTAAACGGCTTTGAAAACACTTTTGAACCCAAACAACAGCCGAGTTTTGTAACCGGGCTCTGATACCATAAAATGTAACACCCCAAACCCGGCCAAGAAGTTAGGCCCGAATCTAGTGTGTCACATGGAAGTAAAAAAAACCATCTTTGCGATTATTAAAAACTTGCTTGAGAAATACAGCCTCTTTGTTAAAACCAAAAACACTTAAGCAATTGTTAACAACTTGAAAACGTAATAATCTTTAAAAAAAACCTTTTTAGTAGCGAAAGCATATTTGAAATGAACAAAATAAAAATGTGATGTTTAGAAATAGAGTTGTAGAAGCATTTTGAAATCATTGCGGAAACGTAGATAAAATATAAGTATTTTTTAGAGATCGTTTGATGAGTCGAAAATCGAGGTAGTGAGCTTTAAAATCGTGGCTTTTGAAAAAATTGTTGATAATTCGAGAGAAAATTTTCGAGTTAAAATATTTGTAAAAGTTTGTTATAAAATCCATTTATTAATCAATTTTGGAAAACCATTATTTATGATTTTAGAAAATGCACGTTAAAACAATTCAAGCAATATAATAAGTACGACCAAACATAAAGCAATTTAAAACATATCCCAGAGGCCTTATTACAACTTAAACCAAAATAGCAAAATAATAAAATAAACCGAAATAGAAATTTAAAGTTCAATAACACCATTTCTGAAGTATGGCTTCCACCGAGTCATCCATGGCCCAAGTCCACATCACTGAGCATTACCTACAAGGGTTAAGAAAAAGTGGGGTGAGTTACAAGAACTCGATGTATAATCCCCTTACCGTAGTCCTTTGGGCCTCAAACACATTTAGCAATATTTTGGGCCTAAGCCCTTTTTACATAATAATGTATCAAATAATTCATATGAATGAAATGCAATCCCAAACCAACCTAATAATCCATCCGCTACACACCACCCGTACCATCCATCACACCTGTGGGGATCTTTTGTCAACCCACCCCGCCAACACACCAATCGTAGGCATTTAGCCATTTATATCAAATTCGAATTGTGGACAAGCCACCGGAATAACAAAATATACGTGGCATAGCCACCAGACAAAATGTGACAGAGTCACCAGAATATGTGGCAGAGCCACCAAATTTCACTTCCCCGATCATTAATATCCCAATCTCATGCAACTTATGTAAATGCAACATACACCGTAAATCATAATATTTACAATATAACCACAATAATTAATAACTCAGACATTTATTACAAACAATTTGGCCCATTAACACTTTACAAAATCGACCCATTAGGGCATTATATCAAATCGGCCCATTAAGCAATATATCAAATCGGCCTATTATGGCTATATATCAAATCGGCCCATTAAGGCAATATAACAAATCAGCCCGTTAAGCCAATATAACAATTCGGCCCTTTAGGGGCATTTTTGTAATTTGGTAATTTTACCCACTAAGGGTAATTTCGTAATCTCGCAACCCAGGGGTATTTCGGTATTTTACCCTCTAAGGGTATTTTGGTAATTTCGCAACCTAGACTTAACTACTAATGTGGGGCATAAAAATCGAAACTGTCCATCTGTGTTGTACTGACTAAATTAACTATAACTCGAGTTAGGAATCTCGAAATCTAAATTCGTAAATTTTCCTTGAAACTAGACTCATATATCTTCTTACTAAAATTTTTACAAAATTTTTGGCTTAACCATTTAGTACATTTTATTCCTTAAACTTTCCCTTGTTTCACTGTCCAACGATTCTGACCTCTCTTAACTGAAATTCAAATATCTCACTGTACAATTTTTATATATTTCTCTCACTTGTTTCTATTGAAAATAGGCTCACTAAGGAATCTATACATATAAACTATAACTCACAATTCACTTTGTACAATTTTAAACGATTTTTCCAAGACAGAACAGAGAACCGCGAAGTCGATCAGAACCAGTCTCACTAAAATTAAGATATCACAGAATATAAAATTTCTCTTCCTCCTCTGTTTCTTTCATATAAAAATAGACATAGTAAGATTTATTTCGATATCTTTTTCACCTTCTAACTCCCTTTATCCTATTTTTTGTGATTTTTTCAAAATCACATCACTGCTGTTGATCAAACTGTTTCATTGCAAAAATATGGTTACCACTACGAATATACGCACGCCCGAGTGGTCACGGATACCGGTTTTTGGTTTTCTTCGGTATTTAGACCGAATCATAGAACATATCATACAAACATTCAGAGAGGTATGATATTACACACCATTTCAAACATGTATTCGGAAGGGTACGGGATTACACACCTAAAAAGGATTCCCTAAAGAACCACTCTTCGTTGCCCCCTAAAAATTAAATCGATCAAAAGTTAGCCTCAATTTCTTAAAAGTTCCAAAAGTCCAAAATTACTCACTCACAAGAGTCACTTACCACAATCGCGATTGTAACATCCTAAAATAGGGCCTATGCATTTTCGGTTTAATTGTATGAAGTGACATGTTTTAAGTATTATGAATAAATTTTGAATATTTTTTGAAACCCGGAAATGAGTGAAAATAAGTTAGAAATGAACATTTTTGGAAACCTGAAAATGTATGGAAATGTTAAGTTTAAAAATGGAAGGTGAACATTTTTGGAAACTAGGAAATGTAAGGAAAATGGAAAGTGAACATTTTGGAAACTTGGAAATGTAAGGAAATGTCAAGTTTCTGAGCCGATCGAAAATTTTTGGAAACTTAGAAATGACCTAGAAATGACGAGTTTTAAGGTTTAAAAGGGGAAATTAAGGCAAGGTGGCCTTCAAAGAAAAAGTTTGTGAAATTTGACACACAAACAGCTTGGAAAAGTGGTCTCGAAGATGTCACTTAGGGCCTATGGAAATGGCGCCATATGCAAGAGGAATGGGCCTGAGTTCGAGTCACTTGGGAAGCAAATAAAGGAGGTTTTATTTTTTCTTCCAAAAGACTGAGGTGGACGGCACATGCTTCTAGAAAGGAGGTGTTTTATTTTCATAAATATTCGATTAAAAAGGGTGATAAATAAAGGATTTTTTAAATTGGATTATTTTGAAGAGATAAATGTTGGATTTAAACTCTTTTATTTATGATAATTAAAGGATAAAGTTATCAGATAGAGGAGTGGTGGCCAAGTAAGGGACTCCTTAGATGATAATTTCGGCTATAAAAGGAAAAGAGAGGCCATTCTACATTATTCTTTGAAAGCCTCTGCCGAATTCTCTTCACCAAATCTTCTTCTTCTTTTATTTTTGCCAAGCCGAAATACCTTGTGATCTAGCCGAATCCTCCATCTTTATTCTTCCTTCTCTTTTCTTTCTAATCCCTCCAAAAGCCGAAAGTTGTGAGATCATCATCTAGCCATAGCCGAATCTCTGAAGGTTAAAGTGAAGGTGCAATCGATTTCTTCAAGTAATGGTAGGATCTCATTCGGTTTCATCCTTTTTTCTTAAGATTTGCAGAAATCTAGGACTAACCCCATTAATATCTTGTTGCCGAAACTTTGAAGAGATCTTTCGGGATTTACTAAGTGTCGACTACAAGGAAGGAGAAGTTCTTTTCCCAAAGGTACACCATAGGCCACGTGTTCCCTAGTTATTCGGTGAGTTTTGGATTTAAAATCCACAAGGTAAGTGTCTATAGTATTCGGCCAAGGCCATGTTTGGTAAATATATGTGTTCATTAATTATTCAAAAGTCGAAAACTAACCAAGTTAATTGATTCAATGCTTGGCCGAATGCAAGAAGAGTATAGCAGAGATTTCAAGACTTGATTCTTAAGTCAAACGGCAACAAGGTAAGTTTAAGTATACTAATCCTACTAGGATTTGGATTTATGGCCGAATGGCTTTTTATTAAAGTAGTAGGTGATTAATCAAATGTAGGGATTAAGGATCTAAGCATTAGATCAAGCTTTTTAGGATTTCAAGACCCTTTCGGTAAGTATGATAAGTTGTGGATATTTGGTTAAGAATTCGTATATTGATGATTAAATCGATTGTTACGATTAAGTGTGTTGATGGAGGCGAATACCATTCAAGAAGGGAAAGGGAAGGTCGCTATCCGAAGTTTAAGAAGAGATCTTTCTCGGCTAGTTAGGGATTGGCCATCGGGTGTGGACCAGTGTCGAACAAGAAAGTAGGCAAACAGCCGTAGTATCGCCTAGTGATAGCATCGATGATCGAAAGCATAGTTCTCCAAGTGATCGTGTGTGATTAACCCACCGTTTTTCCGTATATGATATGTATGTGAAATGTGTATGTATTATGAATGTGCTAATCTGGTGCAAAGTGGAAATTGTGATAAGGATACCCTCAAGGGGTATGTCGATAATCCGGTAAGTACCAAACCCGATGATATGTGATTATTAATATGAATATGTGATAATATGCTTGATGAACATGCTCATGCATCATTACATTGTATCATTATTTTATGTGGCATGTGCATGGGTGGGATATGATATGAAAGAAGGTACGGGTGTACTTAGAGTACGTGGTTTGATGTTAGCCTTGAGCTACATCGTGGATTGACGTTGGATCGAGGTCACGTTGTGGATTAATTGCGATTTAGTTCGCGTGGCTTGATGAGTGGCTATGTGCCTTATCGTGGTTGATATCGGCTATGTGCCATATCGTGGTTGATGAGTGACTATGTGTCCCATCGTGGTTTTGGTGTTAGCTACGGCTACATCGTGGATTGGCGCTGACTGAGGTCACGTTGTGGACTATTGTGTAATTGCACGTGGACGGCAGTGATTGCCTTTGGAGTGAAAAGGAGAGGGTGATTTGATAATCCCCGTGTGTGGTAGGTGGATAAGGGGTGTGTAGCGGATGGACCCAAGGTTTGGGTTGGGCTTCATAATTGCATGATTTCGTATGTGAACATATGTGGAAATGGGCCAAGCCCAATATGATATGTGGATTAATGTGGAAATGGGCAAAGCCCAGTATATGAATGTGGATCAGTGTGGAAATGGGCTAAGCCCAGTATGTGGAAATTATGTGGTTAACTACCCTATTAGATGAATGTGATATGAATATGGGCCAAGCCCGAATGTGATAACATGTGAATTTGATAATTGATATATGATATATGAGTTAATATGTGGTTAACATGTGGGTGGAATTCAGTGGACTAATTACACACTTGAGTCTGTATGACTCACCCAATTTTTATTAAACATCGCAGTGATCGTGATTTTTGGACCGGGTTGGAGTGGATACAAAGGTGGCCATGTGAACAGATTTCCATGCAGAAAGATATTTTAATTAATTAAGTAGTTATATTTTCAGTATTTTGATTAAGTGTTTATTGTAATAAGGCCCATTAAAGTGATTGAACATTTTTATTATGTTTAAGCTAGACGACCATTAAATTATTATTTGGAAGTGCTTTTAATTTTGGCAACTTATATTTTAAAAGCTTATAATAAAGTTTTAATTTGGATATTTTTATCAAGCTTATATTATTTAGAATTTTTAATTGGACATGGTTTTCAAATGACAAAATTTTTAAAGTTTTTACCAAAAGTGAAATCAGTCTTCAAACGTTTTTTCGCAGTGGCATTTCAAATTCGGTCGTAACGAATGGGATGGCTTGATTCAGCGGTCCTTCCCTACTAGATTCTAAAATCCGGTCTTGCACCTTGGCTATTGCAACGAGTCCCAATCAACTTTCGAAACCAAGGCTAAGAGAAAGATAAGTAGCAGCAAAGGATGGCTTGATTCGGCCTTTATCAAAAGAGAATAAGAGGAGTTTAAAATAACAACAAGTGGCTAGATTCGGCTTAGCCAAGGGATGAGAGTTTCAGCTTAGCCAAGTCAAGAGAAGAAAGAACAAACAACATGAATAAGAAGAAAGAACCTTTACCTTAATAATAGGGATGAACCGAAATGAAGAACACAGTTTGACACTAGTAGCAAGACAACAAAGAAGGATCGTTAGTTTCGGTTTTCAAGAGAATATGAGTGAAAATTATTGGTCACAAAGGCTAGGTGTTTTCGGCAAGACAAGAAAGAAAACAGAAAATGCCCACTATTGTCTTGAAATTACGGCAATGAGAGGAGAAGTTTGAAGAATGAACACAAGGGATGGCAAAAGGAATTAGGCCTAACCAACACCAAAACTATCAAAATGCTCCCATCAAAATTCGGCTACCCTCTCCCTTTCCCAAACCATTATCATCTTTACCAAAAGATGAACATAGACCAAATAAAACCTTTCCAAAACATCCCCCACGAAAAATGCCAACATGTTCCCTATTCCTTCCCTTTTCTTTTACTCCTTTCCATCCACTCTTCCTTACCATATTTCCTTAGCCACCTTGCCAAAATTAAAAAGTCCAACTTGCCTTATTTACAAGCATGGCCGACACTTAGGGAAAGAGTACAAAAAAATAGTCAAAATTTTGCACTTGATAGGATTTGAACCTCCTCCCTCAAAGTCCTTCATGTGGCGCCATAACCTCTTTACCATATGCTCAATTATGCTAGCAAATTGCTCTCTTATTTCCATAAGCCTTGATGCCACTTACTATCTCTCCTTAAAGTGCTAAAACATAAAATTTTTGCTAAGGTCCAATTTGAACCCGGAACTTCCTAGAACCCCGTAACTTTCCAAAATCACCTTCTTAATAAGTCCAACTTGAAATAATGTCGCTCTCAAATTCCCATAAATTATAAAACGCTTCTACACTCAAGGTCCAATGGGCCCAATAGGTCCAATTCTACTAGGCCCAAATTTGGGATGTTACAGTCCTAATTAAGGTAAGAAAGACTTTTTATTTATGGAAAGAAGAATAAGGAAATATGGTATGGGGGAAAAGAAGGGATAATGAAGGAAAGAATCAAAAGGAAAAGGCAAGAGAAGGGAACATGTTGGCCTATATTGTGGAGGATGTTTTGGAAAGATTATTTTGGTCAACATCCATCCTTTTGGCAAAAGTGATACACGGTTTTGTGGGGTAAAGGGGGGAAGCCGAATTTCTTTAGGCATTTTGGCAAATTTTGGTGCTTGAGAGGTTGTTTTCTTCTTAGCATTTTGGTGTCTTTTTCTTTTTTCCAATTTTTCCCTCTTTGCCGAAACTTCAAAACCAAAAGTGAGCATCTTTTTCCTTTGTCTTGCCGAAACTCTAAGGCCAATATTATGCACCATTTTCCTTCGTTTTAGCCGAAACACCCTAATACCCCTTTGTCCATCATCTCTTTTCTTTTTACCATTTCTTTAATCTTTCTCCTTATCTCTTATATTGACATTTCTTTGTGGCCGAAACTCCTTGGTCCCTTTCTCTCCACTAGCCGAATCTTGATCATCTTTTCTTCTTCATCTTGCAAGTTGGACATTTCTTCCTTGATTAGATCGGGTAAATGACTTTATTCTAATCTTTTCATTCTCTTCTCTCTCTAGCCGAATGAGTGTTCCTCATCATTTGGTTATTTCATATTGATTCTAAACCGAAATGGAGTTTTCCATACTCCCTCATATCTTAATCGTTATTTTTGTAGTGTAATAGTGGGAAAGCCAAATCTATTACCTTTGACTCATCCGTAGCCATAAAGTACAATTGGTGGGAATCGGTTTTATAATCATTAAGGTAAGGGGTTCCTTCTTGGATTTTTCATTATATCTCTAATCGACTATGTTACAATCGGATCGAAGTTTCGACTAATCGATTATGTTTTTAGGGACGAAATTACTTGATTTTCTCTTTTAGCTAATTCTTCAGAAATAGTGGTAAGCCTACTCCTATCACTAAAATAACTACTTTCTCTCATAGTAGTGTTCTAACCGAGATTTTTCCTATGGAAACAAGTGGAACCGATTTGAAAGGAAAAGCGATTGGAGAACAAAAAAAGAGTGGATTTGCTATTCCTACTCCTAAGTTCAAGCGTAGAGCGGTATTGACGGTTTGAGATTTCCTACCGGGTTGTGGACCATCATCCGGTGAGAATAAACAAATTGTGGTTGTTCACGATATTGAGAGTAAGTATTTTAGATCGTTGATTTAGATTTTGATTAAGAAAAACCTCTTATGTGAGTTAATCGAGTATTATGTTGTCATAGGTGCCGACGATCAAGAGGGTTCAATACTTACCGTAATCAGGTCTGTAATCTCATACCGAAATCCCGTAGATTTATGATTCGATATCATGTTGGAAATAAGATCATTATTATTTATATGGTTAAAATTGTAATATGGCATAAATCGGGAAATTTTCTTAAATTACATTATTTCTATAGATTTGTCAAAATCGGTATTAAAATTGTTAGAATTATGAAAATGCCCCTATGGGCCGATTTACGAAAATGCCCCTATAGGCCGAATTACAAAAAAGCCCCTATGGGTCGAATTGCTATAATGCTTTAGTGGATCGAATTACAAAGATCTATAGTTGGCCGATTTACCGTAATAAATTATTGGATTAATGATTGTTGTACATATATGTGGATATTATGTTTAATTATGTATGATGCATGTTACATATTGCATGGGTTGGGAAAAAATGATGAAGAGAAGTGTAGCCTGGTGGCATTGCCACAAAAATGTTTATTATTATGTTTCATTATGATTTCGGTGGCATGGCCACAAATAAAATATTATAAATGGCAACTTGCCTGCGAATTGGTGTGAACGGCGGGGTGGGTTGACTTGATCCCCACAGGTGTGATTGGCTGGTCGGGGGTGTGATGGATGGATGGGTTGGGTTGCATACATTGCATATATATATTCTGTTATGTAAATAGGCTTAGGCAAGATGATGCTAAATGGGTTCAGGCCCAGTGGACAACGGTAAGGGGATTATACACTGAGTTCTAATAACTCACCCCTTTTTCCTTAACCCTTACAGGTAATGCTCAGTGATGTGGATTTGGGCCATGGATGACTCGGTGGAGGCCATACTTTAGAAATGGTGTTTTTTTTTGAACTTTAGATTTCTATTTCCGTTTACTTTATTACTTTTACTATTTTGGGTTTTTATGTTGTAATAAGGCCTCTGGAATATTTTATTATTTTTTTTGCTTTATGTTTTGACGTACTTATTATATTGCTTGAATTGTTTTAAATGGGGATTTTTTTTTCTAAAAATTTAAATAAAGGTTTTCCAAAATAGATTAACAAATGGTTTTCATAACAAACTTTTACAAATATTTTAACTCGGAAATTTTCTTACGAATTATCAACGATATTTTCAAAAGTCACGGTTTTATAAGATTACTAGTTCAAATTATCCATTTATCAATCAACCTTCGAGGTTAGTAGTATTTTATCAAATATTTCAAGTCAGACTTGTTTTCTTGTTTATAACAAAATAATACATATTTTAGTACGAATCAAAAGGATTTTACACGTTTTCTCATGTGACATGTCAGATCCAGTCATAACGCATGGGCCGGGTTTGGGGCATTACATTTTATGGTATCAGAGCCCGATTGCAAAACTCGGCTGTGGTTTGGGTTCAAAAGCGTTTTCCAAAGCTGTTTAAAATTTTAAATTATAAATGTATGTTTTAAAGGAAGTATGGCACCATGGGTATCCGGCACCAAGTCAAGTAAGTTTATGTTTTCATTTTATGAATATTGTTGTATGACTGTAGAAATACTCTAGAACTTTTAGTTTTAGGAGCTGAAACTATAGAGATTGAGACCATAGGATGCGTTTTGCGAGAACGACTTTACTTCCTATACTTCATAAAATATTGTTTAATAAACACTGAAATAGCATACTGATTCATAAGACTCTTAATCAGATTAAATCGAATTAGCAAATATGAGCGCTAGAGGACGTGGACGCGGTAGACGTGGCCGTGGTAGAGGCGGAGGTGCTAGAGTTGTGTCTGAGGCATCGGGACATATGCCAGAAATGGACGCCCCTGCGTCACCAGTGACTGAAGCTGGGTCACATGATCGTATGAGAGAGGACGATGCTCTGTCCCAAGCAATGTTGCGAGTTCTGGAAAGGGTTACTGGTGCAAGAATTGGGTGGTCGGCAGCTCGTGGATCGATATCGGAGCGACTTAGATCGAATGGAGCTGAAGTCTTTAGAGGTATTTCGGGTGTAGCCCCAAGTGTAGCGGAATACTGGCTTGAGGCAGTGGAGCGGATTATGGTCGACCTGGATTGCACAGATGAGCAGAAACTGAAAGGAGCTGTGTCATTGCTGAGAGACGAGGCGTATCAGTGGTGGCTCACTATTCGGGATGGTACTCAGGCTGATCGTATTACCTGGGAATTCTTTAAGACCGCATTTCAAGGGAAATACATCGGGGCTAGCTATGTGGACGCCCGAAGGAAGGAATTCTTGAATCTGGTCTAAGAAGGTAGATCTGTGGTAGCATACGAGGCGGAATTTCTGCGTCTTAGTCGGTATGCCCGGGGAATAGTGCCGACTGATTATGAATGCTATGTACGTTTTGAGGACGGGTTGCGTGATGAATTACGGGTACTGATAGCCCTATAGAAGGAGAGGAATTTTGCTACTCTTGTGGAAAAAGCTAAAATAGCTGAGGAGGTTAAACACTCGGAGCGGCAAAATCGAGACAAGGATAGGGGCAGGAACAAGAGAGACTCTGGGTACTCGGGTTCTGCTAGAGGTTTTCAGAAAAAGGCCAGGAATGAGAAGCCAGCTCGAGCGAGAGTACAAGCTGCTACTAATCAGTTACAGTCATGTGTGGATTGTGGAAAACTTCACTTGGGTGAATGCTGGAAGAGAACCGGTGGTTGTTTTAGATTTGGTTCCAAAGATCATCGGTTTAAGGATTGTCCTCGACAGCCTGCTCATACTCAGGGGGTTCGTAACAATTTTGTGCAGCCAGCTAGAGGCGCTCAACAGCTGCCGAGAGGCCGTGGGCCAGGTTGAGGTGGTAATGGCGTAGGACGAGGTCAGGGTGCACCGGGTAGAGGTACCAGTAATAGGGGTAACGCGGAGGCGAGACAGCCAGGGTTGGTTTATGCGGTCAGACGTTGAGAGGATGGCGATGCACCTGATGTCATAACCGGTACATTTTTTATAGCTGATGTACCTGTTACTACTTTGATAGATATTGGATCCAACCATTCGTATGTTGCTTGTGATGTGTCTGGAACCTTGAATATTAGATCTGAGATTACTGCTAGAGAAACAACTGTGATTAGCCCATTAGGACAGTCAGTGGTAGTAAATAAGTTATTTAGGGATGTGCCTTTAGAAGTTCAGAGGGAAATATTTCTGGCAGATTTGATGGAACTGCCATTCGGCGAGTTCGACCTTATTTTAGGCATGGACTGGTTGGTGAAACACCGTGCGAACTTGGATTGTGCTGTAAAGCAGATGGTGCTAAGAACTTCGGAGGGTAAGGAAGTGATGATGATAGGTGAAAGAAGAAACTATCTGTCTAATGTGGTATCTACTTTAAAGGCAGAAAAGTTGGTGCGGAAAGGGTGTGGAGCATTCCTAGCCTTTATCAATGCTTTGGATGCCAAAGCATTGTCGGTAGAAAGTGTTAGAACGGTGAAAGAGTTTTCAGATGTGTTTCCCGATGAGCTTCCAGGATTGCCTCCGGATCGGGAGGTAGAGTTTGGCATTGAGCTGTTGCCAGGAACGGCTCCAGTGTCCATTGCTCCTTATAGAATGACGCCGAAGGAGCTAGCAGAACTTAAAGCTCAAATTCAGGAATTGTTAGATCGTGGATTTATTCGACCAAGTGTATCACTGTGGGGAGCGCCGGTCTTGTTCGTTAAGAAAAAGGATGGGTCGATGCGTATGTGCATCGATTATAGACAGTTGAATAAGTTGACGATCAAGAATAAGTATCCATTACCGAGGATCGATGATCTGTTCGATCAGCTACGAGGAGCTTCAGTTTTCTCAAAGATAGATTTGAGATTGGGGTATCATCAGTTAAAAGTCAAGGAGGGGGATATTCATAAGACTGCGTTTCGAACTCGATATGGGAATTACGAGTTTTTGGTGATGCCGTTTGGGTTGACTAATGCACCAGCTGCATTTATGGACATGATGAACCGGGTCTTCCAACCCTATCTAGACCGGTTTGTGGTGGTGTTCATAGATGACATCTTGGTGTACTCAAAGACTGAAGAAGAGCATGATTCGCATCTACGAGTGGTATTGCAGATACTAAGGGAGAAGCAACTGTATGCCAAATTCAGTAAGTGTGGGGTAAAGGGGGGAAGCCGAATTTCTTTAGGCATTTTGGCAAATTTTGGTGCTTGAGAGGTTGTTTTCTTCTTAGCATTTTGGTGTCTTTTTCTTTTTTTCCAATTTTTCCCTCTTTGCCGAAACTTCAAAACCAAAAGTGAGCATCTTTTTCCTTTGTCTTGTCGAAACTCTAAGGCCAATATTGTGCACCATTTTCCTTCGTTTTAGCCGAAACACCCTAATACCCTTTTGTCCATCATCTCTTTTCTTTTTACCCTTTCTTCAATCTTTCTCCTTATCTCTTATATCGACATTTCTTTGTGGCCGAAACTCCTTGGTCCCTTTCTCTCCACTAGCCGAATCTTGATCATCTTCTCTTCTTCATCTTGCAAGTTGGACATTTCTTCCTTGATTAGATCGGGTAAATGACTTTATTCTAATCTTTTCATTCTCTTCTCTCTCTAGCCGAATGAGTGTTCCTCATCATTTGGTTATTTCATATTGATTCTAAACTGAAATGGAGTTTTCCATACTCCCTCATATCTTAATCGTTATTTTTGTAGTGTAATAGTGGGAAAGTCGAATCTATTACCTTTGACTCATCCGTAGCCATAAAGTACAATTGGTGGGAATCGGTTTTATAATCATTAAGGTAAGGGGTTCTTTCTTGGATTTCTCATTATATCTCTACTCGACTATGTTACAATCGGATCGAAGTTTCGACTAATCGATTATGTTTTTAGGGACGAAATCACTTGATTTTCTCTTTTAGCTAATTCTTCGGGAATAGTGGTAAGCCTACTCCTATCACTAAAACAACTACTTTCTCTCATAGTAGTGTTCTAACCGAGATTTTTCCTATGGAGACAAGTGGAACCGATTTTAAAGGAAAAGCGATTGGAGAACAAAAAAAGAGTGGATTTGCTATTCCTACTCCTAAGTTCAAGCGTAGAGCGGTATCGACGGTTCGAGATTTCCCACCGGGTTGTGGACCATCATCCGGTGAGAATAAACAAATCGTGGTCGTTCACGATATTGAGAGTAAGTATTTTAGATCGTTGATTTAGATTTTGATTAAGAAAAACCTCTTATGTGAGTTAATCGAGTAATATGTTGTCATAGGTGCCAACGATCAAGAGGGTTTAATACTTACCGTAATCAGGTGTGTAATCTCACACCGAAATCCCGTAGATTTATGATTCGATATCACGTTTGAAATAAGATCATTATTATTTATATGGTTAAAATTGTAATATGGCATAAACCGGGAAATTTGCTTAAATTACATTATTTCTATAGATTTGTCAAAATCGGTATTAAAATTGTTAGAATTACGAAAATGCCCCTATGGGCCGAATTACGAAAATGCCCCTATGGGCCGAATTGCTATAATGCTTTAGTGGATCGAATTACAAAGGTCTATAGTTGGCCGATTTACCGTAATAAATTATTGGATTAATGATTGTTGTACATATATATGGATATTATGTTTAATTATGTATGATGCATGTTACATATTGCATGGGTTGAGAAAAAATGATGAAGAGAAGTGTAGCCTGGTGGCATTGCCACAAAAATGTTTATTATTATGTTTCATTATGATTTCGGTGGCATGGCCACAAATAAAATATTATAAATGGCAACTTGCCTGCGAATTGGTGTGAACGGCGGGGTGGGTTGACTTGATCCCCACAGGTGTGATTGGCTGGTCGGGGGTGTGATGGATGGGTTGGGTTGCATACATTGCATATATATATTCTGTTATGTAAATAGGCTTAGGCAAGATGATGCTAAATGGGTTCGAGCCTAGTGGACAACGGTAAGGGGATTATACACTCGAGTTCTAATAACTCACCCTTTTTCCTTAACCCTCACGTGTAATGCTCGATGATGTGGATTTGGGCCATGGATGACTCGGTGGAGGCCATACTGAGAAATGGTGTTTTTTTTTTTGAACTTTAGATTTCTATTTCCGTTTACTTTATTACTTTTACTATTTTGGGTTTTTATGTTGTAATAAGGCCTCTGGAATATTTTTTTTATTTTTGCTTTATGTTTTGACGTACTTATTATATTGCTTGAATTGTATTAAATGGGGATTTTTTTTCTAAAAATTTAAATAAAGGTTTTCCAAAATAGATTAACAAATGGTTTTCATAACAAACTTTTACAAATATTTTAACTCGGAAATTTTCTTACAAATTATCAACGATATTTTCAAAAGTCACGGTTTTATAAGATTACTAGTTCAAATTATCGATTTATCAATCAACCTTCGAGGTTAGTAGTATTTTATCAAATATTTCAAGTCAGACTTGTTTTCTTGTTTATAACAAAATAATACCTATTTTAGTACGAATCAAAAGGATTTTACACGTTTTCTCATGTGACATGTCAGATCCGGTCATAACGCATGGGCCGGGTTTGGGGCGTTACAGAATAAATCATTTAATTCATATTCATAATAATAGATGAAGTCTAGGTGGATTCTTTCCTAGATATTGTCTCTATCATTGGTTATTATTCGGTTATTTTCTTGATTTATTTTCTGTTCAATTGTAAGTTAGATTAATTTAGTAAATTTAGTTTAAAACCCATCACTCTAAATTGTCAGCTAAATAATAGAAAAACGGTAATTACTAATACTTTTAGTTCTCGTGGATACGATATCTCTACTCACCATAGCTATACTATTTATTGATAGGTGCACTTGCCTTCGTCATATTTTTAGTTAGTCACATGAGACACATCAATAAGCGAATTGGGTCCCCTAAAGTTACATTTTACTGGTAATGGTTCTCTTGTTGAATCTATTTGCATATGTGATGTGGTTAATTCGGCTGGAGAATGGAATCTCACTTGGCTCCTAACTATTCTCCCAAGAGGTGTTGTAGATTATATATGGGCTTGTAATCCTCCTACACAAGAACTGGGGACAGACCATTTATCTTTGAAATTGATGTCTGCTGGGAATTTTTCTATGCGCAAGTCTTATAACCATCTTTGTTGTACAAATTATTCTTCTTTGTACAGGAGTGCTAAAGTCATTTGGAAGTTGAGGTCTCCACAACGAGTCCAGACCTTTTTATGGCTGCTCATTCAAAATAAGCTTTTGACAAATGCGAAACGTATGCGAAGAGGTATGTCTTCCTATCATTTTCTAGAGCAATGTGGTAATTCGTGTGAATCAGCCATACATGTTGTGTGGGATTGAGGAGTTGCCCGAACAGTCTGGAAGTCTTTGTTACCTAGGCATGTTTGGAATGTCTTTTTTAGTTTATAGTTGGAGGATTGGGTACACTGGAATGTTCGGAATATAGGGAGGCTACATGTTGATAGTGGGGAGTGGTCGACTTTTTTTCTCTATAGTGGTTTCTTTGGAAACATCATAGTGCCTTTATTTTCAAAAGTTCCAATAGTAGTAGCCATGAGATCATTGCCTAGCTCTTGCTTGGAAAAAAACTTGTAGATGTAGGGACAGGATGAGTTCTTTGGCCTGTGTTTGTCAAACTAAAAAATTTTGGCAACATCCTGATCCAGGTTGGTTAAGCTTAATGTTGATGGTTCTGTTTCAAAAGTTAATAATAAGGCAGGAATTGGAGGAGTTGTAAGGGATGCTGATGGGAGGTGGTTGATGGGGTTTGCTATGGCAACAAGAATGGCTGAAATATTGTAGGTGGAAGCACGAGCTATAGTAGAAGGTATGAAATTGGCTTGGATGAAAGCATATAAACAGGTTGAGATTAATTGTGATAATGCGTTGCTTATAAATACTATTTGTAATAGTTTTGCATCTATTAGTAACATTGAAAAAGTTCGGTCAATTTATGAATGGTGTAATAAGGAGTGGTAGATTAAATTCAAACATGTACTGCGAGAAAGTAACAAAATTGTTGATTGTTTGGCGAAGGCAATATTTGGGAGCTTAAACTGTTTGGATCTACTTGATGATCCACCGCAATATATTTTACGACTACTTGAGGAAGATGCACATGTTTCAATGACTGAAGGGGTCACTGATGCTATTCATTCCTAATCGGTAGGAGTTTTTATTTTTTTATTACCAAAAAAAAACTTATTTTAAGGAATTAAAATTCAAGTTGTTATATTCAATTATGCTATAACAAGATTCGAAAATAATTTTGACAAGGAAAAAACTTTTACCATACAAATCATTTTTAAACATGAAACATACATAAACATTACACCAATTCAAATCCATCAATTTTGCACAGGAAGACACAATCGAACACCATCAAAGACTTTAGCTTTCCCTTTGTTTCGAGAATATCCTACATCATATTTAACTACAAAATTATATCCGAATACAAAAACTTATTAATCACACAATTTAAACATAAATCAACACAATATAAACATGAATACATTTTATTCATTTTAATCCCTATAAGCTCTAATATTCGAAATGATCGTAACTTTCTGTTTTCTTTATCGAATATAAAATCGATTTCATATTTCTTTATTAGGGATTTCTAACTTTCAATCTATGATATAATTTTCTAACAGCTTTCATTTTATTAAATTGATCCCTAATGCCATGATATTGACTATAGCACTTAGTTGAATTTCTAATAATATCCAATACTTTTCTCTAATTTTCAAGTTAGTCTTAACATAATCTAAACTCATTATTCATAATTTATCTCTACCAAACTTAAACTCAACAATATCCATTAATGATAACTTGATTAAAACTTAATAATTAAGGAATCAAATTTACCTAGTCAATTTTAGACCGAATGGCCAAATGAAGTAAAATAAATCTTCTTCCTTCTTAGTTGTTGGACGGCAAGACTAAGGAAGAAGATAAGCTTTAACATTCTCTCTCTCACCTTGAAAAACATACGTATACTTAGATTAATGATAAGATTAAACTTAATTAATCTTAATTAGCTAATAAATATAAGACAACTTAATGATATAAATCATGTTAATAATGATGGACGGGTCTATTCATTCCATTCCACTAACTTAACCTTTATTTGGGTTAATTATTTCATAGTGGTTTAATTTCTAACTAGGTCTTTTTTTCATTTACTAAATTAAAACTTAATAATGATCATATGTTTACAATTTAGTCTATATATCATAATTATTGATTTATAATTTAATTCTATTTAATAAATCAACCCTACATTTCTATACTCGGTACATAATCATTCAATTCTAAATTATGGTTATCTCGATTTTAAAAAAATCATTCTTAAAATTAAATTTTTTGATGTTGTTAAAATTCTAGTTGTTTAAAAAATTCTTATTATAAGTTTATTAATGTTAATAATAAATATGAATTGTCATTTACTTCCTATACCACGATTAAAAGAAGCAATTTTTTGAATCCACAAAAGTATTTTGTTTATATAAAAAATATGTATAATTTTATTATTAACTAAAATACATTATTATTTTCACTTGGTATTAAATTTTTTTTTATATACTTGACATTTTTTTTGGTCTTTTTCCTGAATATTAATTATATATTATTTTGTAAACTATTATGGTAAATTTATTGACTAATGAAATAAAAAATAAATAGTGAAAAGTGAAAAGTTTAATTTACAATATTCATTTTGTTATGGCTTGTACAAATGCTTTAGTAATATGAACTTTTTATTAAATTTATATTTGGATTATCAAAATAATTAATATATTTAATAACATATATTAGTTATTATTTTAAATAATTTTATTTTACATTAATTATATAAAGTAAAACTATATAGTACATTAAAAATTATACAAATGTTTTAATTATGATTTAATTTTTTTAATATTATTAAAATATTATTGATTTATAAAATATCAATCTTTTAATACGATATATAAAAGTTTCTTCTTATTATATTTGAATTATTAATTAAGATATATTTAACAATTTGAATAATAAATTATAATTATAATTATAATAATTAAAAATACATTATTTATTAAATAATTAAAAAAATAAACACAAAATCACATGTAACTGACATTAAAAATTAATAATTTTAAAAATAAATAATAAAATAGCTTGTTATTTCTTCAATCAAATAAGATATATGTTTTAAATCAAATAAAAAATTGAAAAAACACTTGTCACACTCCTTTGGGTGTTTTCTTTTTTTCGGGGGCAGTGTTAACCTTTGAGATGTTATCAATTTTCACAAGTGTACAGGTTGGATAGCACATAAATTGAAATGAAACAACTTGTTTTTATGCTTTAAAAAAATATGATAGTCAATCAGAATAAAAGCTTTAAATATCATTTGACAAATTGATTTATGATCCACCAACTCCATCCTAAATAAGAGGTATAATTTTGTAACATCCAAAAATTAGAAGGTTAGAATTTGAATATTTACATAAATTAAATCTTAGTATTAATATTAAGAGTTTTTTTAATAAAATCTCTAGAGAACCAAGGTTCAAATCCCACATTTTTCACTTTTTCCCTTTTATTTTTTGCGCTTAAGGTATCAAGGTTAAAGTAGCTTATGTTTCATTTGTGGTAAAGTATGACCATAGGATGGGTATTAGCCTAATGGCTAAGCTTTATCCTTTCCATTCCCTTGGCCTTAGGTTTAACTTCTATTGGTTTCACTTCCTTTTCTTTAAATTTTTCCTTAATTTCGGCCAAAAAGGGTAATTTCCAAATAACCTTTATTCTTTCCAAAGTCCAACTAATAAACCACTTCCTAGCACAATTAGGATTTCCTATTTGATTCTAACCCAAATTGAAACCCCCATTATCTCTATTTATTCTCAATTTTTTGTACAAACCCTCTTTTGCAAAATCCTCTCGAAGTTCTTGCTGGAAATTTAGTTCTTGAATCTCAACTTTGCAATCAAGTCTAAATCGAATCATCTATCCTCAACCGTTGAATTTCGTGCCATCAATTTCTAAATTTTTATAAAGGTCAGTAAGTTGTTCTCGTTTCCCAATAGCTAGATCTTATCAATTCTAGAAAATTATAGTTTTCTTTAGATATTTCGTCTGTTACAAATCTTTTACGATCTTGTCGAGAAACTCCCTAAATCTTGAAATTCATCATTAATTCTTACGTTTTGTCAATAGAAAGACCCATGTAGGTAATCCGTATCATACATAGACGTAAGGACCATCGTACGAGACCCCGGAAGTCAGGTGTGTGCTCTTTTACGAAAAATAAAGTTAAAATTCGAAACTGCCCAGTCGCACACAGCCTACCACACGGGCGTGTGGCCAGCCCATGTGGATCACACGACCATGTCCCCCTATGATCCCTTGCATATTCACTTCGCACTCAACCTGGGGCTTCGCACACGGTCCAGTCACACGACTGTGTAGCCCCTGAAACTCAAAAATTACATTTTCATCTTAACTTTTACTATTCTATTCAAATCAGTCCCTGATTAGGTTTTTATGACATTTAGAGAACTAGATTATGCAATTCAGTCCTGGATTAGGAATAGAACACCGAGATATATAGATGATTGAATTTATATATGTAGTTAGTATTGATTGATTGATTGATTGATTGAACCGTGAATGAATTTATGTATTATTTGTATAAATACCAGATTAAATTGATCCGTGAATGCTATTGATTTTCAAAGAGATAGAATACTGAATATTACAATGTTTGAATGCTTTTGAATTAATTGTAATGCATTTGCATGGGTCGGGTTGATATGATTGGAGGAAGAACCGACAGTATGTCTGCATTTAATTGTTCGTTGTGTACTCATAGTTATAGCAAATTCCAACTGCGACGGTCTCGCTATGTACCACAAATATAGCAGATATTAACTGCGACATTTTCACTATGCTTGCACTGTAACGACCCGAATTTGGGCCTAGAAGAATTGGGCTCAATGGGCCTTGGGGAGTAGGAGTGTTTAAAATTTTTGAGAACAAGAGAACGGCATTATTTCAAGTTGGACTTATTAGGAAAGTGATTTTGGAAAGTTACGAGGTTTCTAGGAAGTTCCGGGTTCAAGTTAGGCTATAGGTAAATTTTGTGTTTAAGCACTTAAAGGAGAGAAGGCAAGTGGCATCAAGACTTAAGGAAATAAGTGTGCATTTTGCTAGCACAAGGAGTCTATTGGTAAAAGTGGAAAGTGGCGTATGGGGTGTACTAATGGTCTGAGGGTTCGAATCCCATCTATTGCATTTTGATTAATTTTTGTGCTTCATTTTCAATGTGTCGGTCATGGCTTTAATATGGTAAGAAAGACTTTTTAATTTTGGAAAGATGACTAAGGAATATGGTAAGGAGGAAGATAAGGGAAAAAGAAGGTAGGAAATCAAAGAAAGGGATAAGGGAGGGGGACATGTTGGCCAAATAATAGGAGTTGCCTAGGATAGAATTTTGGTGAACACTCATCTTTTTGGTAAAGATGAATACACGGTTTTGTTAGGGAGAGAGGGGAGCCGAATTTTCCATACCTTTTTGCAAGTTTTTTGCATGAGAGGTATTTTTCTCTTTTGATCATTTTATGTCTCTTTTCCAATTTCTTTACTCTTGTTTTGGCCGAAACTTTGACACTCTCTTGTCCATCTCTTCTTTTCCTTCCTCACTATTTCTCCAACCTCTCTCTCATTTCTTTAATCGATTTTACTTAATGGCCGAAACATCCTTGTTCTTTTTCTCCAATAGCCGAACCTAGATTTCGTTATCTTGCTGCTAGTGCCGAACCTTGTTATCCCTTTCGGCTCATCCCTGTTATTAAGGGCCGGATCAAGCCATCCTTTGTTGCTACTTATCATTCTCTTAGCCTTGGTTTCGGAAGTTGATTGGTAAGTGGGTGATTAGGCCGAATATTGGTGGTAAGATGTTACTCTTTATTTCGATGTTTCGCGCCGCTCATGTGATTATATTTTATGGTGATGATTTCAACTTCCTGCTCTTGTGGAAGGGCCGAATATTGGATGAAGGCTAACCCCTTTGGTACATCACTTATTTACTTTAGGAACTCGTTGCAATAGCCAAGGTGCAAGGCCGGATTTTAGAACTAGTAGGGAAGGATCACGATTGTGGGAGCAACAAAGAGTGGTTCTTTAGGAAATCCAAATCAGGTGTGTAATCTCGTACCCTTCCGAATACATGTTTGAAATGGTGTGTAATCTCATACCTCTCTGAAGGTTTGCATGAAATTTTCTATGATTCGGTCGAAATATCGAAGAAAATCGGAAGCCGGCATCCGTGACCACTCGGGCGTGCGTATGCTCGTAGTGGTAACCATATTTCGCAATGAAACAGTTTGGTCAACAGTAGTGACTTGATTTTGAAAAATCACGAAAAATAGGAGAAAGGGAATTAGAAAGTGAATAAGATATAGAAATAAATCTTACTGTGTCTATTTTTATATGAAAGAAACAGAGGAGGAAGACGAATTCTATATTCTGTGATATTTTAATTTTAGTGAGACTGGTTCTGATTGACTTCGTGGTTCCCTATTTTGTCTTGGAAAAATCGTTTAAAATTGTACAAAGTGAATTATGAGTTATAATTTATATGTGTAGATTCCTTAGTGAGCTTATTTTCAATAGAAACAAGTGGGAGAAACATATGAAAATCGTACAGTTAGATATTTGAATTTCGGGTAAGAGAGGTCAGAACCATTGGTCAGTGAAACAAGGGAAACTTTAATGAATAAACTGTACTAAATGGCTAATCCAAAAATTCTAGAAAAATTTCAATAAGAAGACATATGAGTCTAGTTTTAAGAAAATTTACGGATCTAAATTTCGAGTTTCCTAGTTCGATTTATAGTCAGTTTAGTCAATATCACGCAGATGGACAGTTTCAATTTTTATGCCCCTAAGTTTCGAATTACGAAAATGCCCCTATGGGCCGATTTGATAGATTGCCCTAATGGGCCGAACTATAAAGTGTGATAATGGGCCGATTTACTGTAATAAATCTCTAAATCAATGATTGTTGTTTATATTTGTGGATATTATGCTTTATTATGTATGCTTTATTATGTATGTTGCATTTACATAATTTGCATGGGATGGGAAAAATGTTGAAGAGAAGTGTAGCCCGGTGGCATTGCCACAAAAATGTTTGATATTATGTTTCATTTTGATTCTGGTGGCTCTGCCACAAATTCTGATAATGGCTATGTGCCAACCTAAATATGGCTTTGTGCCATCGTGATTATGGCTTTGTGCTAAATGTATTTACCCGGGGCTATGTGCCTAACATATGAATTAACGACTCTGTGTCGATCATTTTTTTTACCAAGGCTGTGTGCCGAGTATATTATCGAATATGATATTCTGGTGGCTCTGCCACAATCTGTATAGTGGCTATGCCACGCATAATTATGACTCTGGTGGCTCAGCCACAAATATTATTAAATGGCATCTTGCCTGTGAATTAAATGACATCTTGCCTGCGAATTAAATGGCATCTTGCCTACGAATTAAATGGCAACTTGCCTGCGATTGGTGTGTTTGGCGGGGCGGGTTGACTTGATCCCCACAGGTGTGATGGGATGGTACGGGTGGTGTGTAGCGGATGGATCTCTGGGATGGGTTGGGTTGCATACATTCATACATTTGCTTCATTTTAAGATTGTTAGATTGTTATGTAAAAGGGCTTAGGCCCATGATATTGCTATATGGGTTCAGGCCCAGTGGATGACGGTAAGGGGATTTCATACTGAGTTCTTGTAACTCACTCCCCCTTTTTTCTTAACCCTTGTAGGTAATGCTCAGTGATGTGAATTTGGGCCATGGATGACTTGGTGGAGGCCATACTTCAGTAATGGTGTTATTGAACTTTAGATTTCTATTTCCGCTTATTTTACTATTCTTACTATTTTGGGTTTTTATGTTGTAATAAGGCCTTTGGAATATTTTTATTTTTGCTTTATGTTTGTCGTACTTACTATTTTGCTTGAATGATTTTAAATGAGAATTTTTCTAAAATTTAAATAAAGGTTTTCCCAAAGTAGATTAACAAATGGATTTCATAACAAATTTTTAGAAATATTTTAACTTGAAAAGTTTTTCTCGAACTATCAACGATATTTTCAAAAGTCACGATTTATAAAGATTTCTAGTTCAAATTATTGATTTATCAAACAACCTTCGAGGTTAGTAGTACTTAATCAAATATTTCAAATCAACTCGTTTTCTCAAAAGGATTTAACATGGTTTTCTCATGTGACATGCCAGATCCGGTCTTAACGCATGGGCTGGGTTTGAGGTGTTACATTTTATGGTATCAGAGTCCGATTGCAAAACTCGGCTGTGGTTTGGGTTCAAAAGCATTTTCCAAAGCTGTATAAAATTTTAATTTATAAATGCATGTTCTAAGGGAAGTATGGCATCACGGGCATCCGGCAACAAGTCAAGTAAGTTTATGTTTTCATTTATGAATATTGTGGTGTGACTGTAGAAATACTCTAGAACTTTTAGTTTTAGGAGCTGAAACTATAGAGATTGAGACTATAGGATACGTACTACGAAAACAACTTTACTTACTATACTCCATAAAATATTGTTTAATAAACACTGAAATAGCATATTGATTCATAAGACTATTAATCAAATTAAATCGACTTAACAAACATGAGCGCTAGAGAACATGGATGTGGTAGACGCGACCGTGATAGAGGCCGAGGTGCTAGGGCTGGATCTTCGGCACCGGGGCATGTGCCCGAAAGGGAGGCGCTGGCATCACCAGTGGCTGAGACAGGATCTCATGATCGAGCTAGGGTTGTTGAGCTGACTCAGATAGTTAAGGAGGTATTGGACGAGGTTAAAGGAATCAGTGAAGCACTTCGAGTTGAGTGTGTGGACTGTAAGAAGAAAAGAGATCGCGGTTCTTTTGGGTCGCAGTCTCATTCCGTAAAGCGTGTTAAGGCACGCCCAAATTTTTTGGCTTGCGAATATTGCAGAAGGCGTCATCCGTGAGAATGCTGGAGGAGGTCAGGAGTATGTTTGAAATGCGGGTCTAAGGAGCATAAGGCTCGGGATTGTTTCATCACCATCAAGCCAGGTATGTTTTGGTTGGGCGTGATGATTGAATGTAGAAAATTTTAGGTATAAGTGGTAGATAATCGCTTGTTTATGCGTGGTTAGATGTTTGGTTGTTTGAAAGAGGATTCAAGATTATGTTAAAAGTACATTAGTGTTATTAAGACTAGAGTGCGCAGCGAAAGCATAGTGGTGTGATTTGAGCGGTGCGTTTAGTAGTTGGTTGGAAATTTTGAGGACGAAATTTCTTTAAGGAGGGTAGAATTGTAACGACCCGAATTTGGGCCTAGTAGAATTGGGCTCAATGGGCCATGGGGAGTAGGAGTGTTTAAAATTTTTGAGAACAAGAGAACGGCATTATTTCAAGTTGGACTTATTAGGAAAGTGATTTTGGAAAGTTACGAGGTTTCTAGGAAGTTCCGGGTTCAAGTTAGGCTATAGGTAAATTTTGTGTTTAAGCACTTAAAGGAGAGAAGGTAAGTGGCATGAAGACTTAAGGAAATAAGTGTGCATTTTGCTAGCACAAGGAGTCTATTGGTAAAAGTGGAAAGTGGCGTGTGGGGTGTACTAATGGTCTGAGGGTTCGAATCCCATCTATTGCATTTTGATTAATTTTTGTGCTTCATTTTCAATGTGTCGGTCATGGCTTTAATATGGTAAGGAAGACTTTTTAATTTTGGAAAGATGACTAAGGAATATGGTAAGGAGGAAGATAAGGGAAAAAGAAGGTAGGAAATCAAAGAAAGGGATAAGGGAGGGGGACATGTTGGCCAAATATTAGGAGTTGCCTAGGATAGAATTTTGGTGAACACTCATCTTTTTGGTAAAGATGAGTACACGGTTTTGTTAGGGAGAGAGGGGAGCCGAATTTTCCATACCTTTTTGCAAGTTTTTTGCATGAGAGGTATTTTTCTCTTTTGATCATTTTATGTCTCTTTTCCAATTTCTTTTCTCTTATTTTGGCCGAAACTTTGACACTCTCTTGTCCATCTCTTCTTTTCCTTCCTCACTATTTCTCCAACCTCTCTCTCATTTCTTTAATCGATTTTACTTAGTGGCCGAAACATCCTTGTTCTTTTTCTCCAATAGCCGAACCTAGATTTCGTTATCTTGCTGCTAGTGTCGAACCTTGTTATCCCTTTCGGCTCATCCCTGTTATTAAGGGCCGAATCAAGCCATCCTTTGCTGCTACTTATCATTCTCTTAGCCTTAGTTTCGGAAGTTGATTGGTAAGTGGGTGATTAGGCCGAATATTGGTGGTAAGATTTTACTCTTTATTTCGATGTTTCGCGCCGCTCATGTGATTCTATTTTGTGGTGATGATTTCAACTTCCTGCTCTTGTGGAAGGGCCGAATATTGGATGAAGGCTAACCCCTTTGGTACATCACTTATTTACTTTAGGAACTCGTTGCAATAGCCAAGGTGCAAGCCCGGATTTTAGAATCTAGTAGGGAAGGATCACGATTGTGGGGGCAACGAAGAGTGGTTCTTTAGGAAATCCAAATCAGGTGTGTAATCCCGTACCCTTCCGAATACATGTTTGACATGGTGTGTAATCTCATACCTCTCTGAAGGTTTGCATGAAATGTTCTGTGATTCAGTCGAAATATCGAAGAAAACCGGAAACCGGCATCCGTGACCACTCGTGTAACACCTCAAACCCGGCCTAGAAGTTAGGCCTGAATCTGGCGTGTCACATGGAAGTAAAAACCATCTTTGCGATTATTAAAAACTTGCTTGAGAAATACAGCCTCTTTGTTAAAACCCAAAACACTTAAGCAATTGTTAACTACTTGAAAACGTAATTATTTTTTTAAAACCTTTTTGGTGGCGAAAGCATATTTGGAATAAACAATTTACAAAAATGTGATGTTTAGAAAAAGAGCTACAGAAGTATTTTGAAATCGTTGCGGAAACGTAGATAAAATACAATTATTTTTGAGAGATCGTTTGATGAGTTGAAAATCGAGGTAGTGAGCTTTAAAACCGTGGCTTTTGAAAATATTGTTGATAATTTGAGAGAAAATTTCCGAGTTAAAATATTTGTAAAAGTTTGTTATAAAATCCATTTATTAATCAATTTTGGAAAACCATTATTTATGATTTTAGAAAATCCCCGTTAAAACAATTCAAGCAATATTATAAGTACGATTAAACATAAAGCAATATAAAACATATCCCAGAGGCCTTATTACATCTTAAACCAAAATAGCAAAATAATAAAATAAACCGAAATAGAAATTTAAAGTTCAATAACACCATTTCTGAAGTATGGCCTCCACCGAGTCATCCATGGGCCCAAGTCCTCGTCACTGAGCATTACCTACAAGGGTTAAGAAAAAGGGGGGTGAGTTACAAGAACTCAGTGTGAAATCCCCTTACCGTCATCCACTGGGCCTGAACCCATATAGCAATCATCTTGGGCCTAAGCCCTTTTGCATAACAATCTTAAAATGAAGCAAATGTATGAATGTATGCAAACCCAAACCATCCTAATAATCCATCCGCTACACACCACTCGTACCATCCATCACACCTGTGGGGATCTTTTGTCAACCCACCCCGCCAACACACCAATCGCAGGCATTTAGCCATTTATATCAAATTCGAATTGTGGGAAAACCACCAGAATAACAGAATATACGTGGGTTAGCCACCAGACAAAATGTGACAGAGTCACCAGAATATGTGGCAGAGCCACCAAATTTCACTTCCCCGATCATCAATATCCCAATCCCATGCAACTTATGTAAATGCAACATACATCGTAAATCATAATATTTACAATATAACCACGATAATTAATAACTCATAGATTTATTACAAACAATTTGGCCCATTAACACTTTACAAAATCGGCCCATTAGGGCATTATATCAAATCGGCCCATTAAGCCATACATCATATCGGCCCATTTAGCAATATATCAGGTCATCCCATTAAGCAATATATATCAAATCGGCCCATTAAGCAGTATATCAATTCGGCCCATTAAGGCAATCAATCAATTCGGCCCATTAAGGCAATATATCAAATTGGTCCATTAAGCAATATAACAAATTGGCCCATTAAGCAATATATCAAATCGGCCCATTAGGGCATTTTCGTAATTCGATAATCTTACCCACTAAGGGTAATTCGATAATCTTGCATCCCAGGGGTATTTCGATAATTTACCTTCCAAAGGTAATTTGGTAAATTCGCAACCCAGACTTAATTACTAATTTGGAGCAAAAAGATTGAAACTATCCATCGGCGTCATACTGACTAAACTGACTATAACTCGAGTTAGAAACCTCGAAATTTAGATCCGTAAGTTTTCCTTGAAACTAGACTCATATATATTCTTATGATAATTTTTCCATAATTTTTGACTTAACCATTTATTACAGTTTATTCCTTAAAGTTTCCCTTGTTTCACTGTCCAACGATTCTGACCTCTCTTATCTTAATTTCAAATATCTTACTGTACAGTTTTCATATGCTGCTCCCAGTTATTTCTATTGAAAACAGGTTCACTAAGGAATCCATACATATTAATTATAACTCTTAATTCACTTTTTACAATTTTATACGATTTTTCTAAGACAGATCAGGGAACCACGAAGTCATTCAGAACCAGTCTCACTAAAATTAAAATATCACAGAATTTAAAATTCCTTTTCCTTCTCCGCTTCTTCCATATAAAAATAGACACAGTAAGCTTTAATTCGATATCTTATTCACTTATTAATCCCTTTTCTCTTATTTTCTGTGATTTTTCAAAATCACATCACTGTTGCTGACCAAAAACTATTTCATTACAAAAATATGGTTACCACTATGAACCTACGCACGCCCGAGTGATCACGGAAGCCGATTTCCGGTTTTATTTGGTATTACGACCAAATCACAGAACATTTCATGCAAACAATCAGAGATATGTGAGAACACACACCATTTCAAACATGTATTCGGAAGGGTACGGGATTACACACCTTATTTTGATTTCCTAAAGAACCACTCTCCGTTGATCCTAGAACAATACCAACCAAAAGTTAGCCTCGGATTTCCAAAAGATTTCATACCCAACGTATTACTTACACTTGCATCACTTACCACTATATCCAAAGGATTAGCGAATAGAATATATCGAGTGATTTCGTCCCTAAAACATCATCAATTAGTCGAACTTCAATCCGATTTGCAACATAGCCAAATAAAGATATAACGAAAAATCCAAAAATGAACCCCTTACCTTAATCATGATAGATCTGACTTCAATCGATTGACTTAAGACTAAAGAGGGATCGGCAAGAATGTGCTTTACGACCACACACTAGAACACGATTCGATTAAAGAAGATGTGTTCAACTCGCAAGATGGAGAAGAGAAGATGATTGAAATTCTGCTATCAAGAGAAATGACCAAGAATGCATTGAAGATTTCGACCAAAACAAAAAGAGAAAAAATGGACAAATGGACTAGGAGATTTCGGCCAAAGCAAAAAGGGAAAAAAGTTTGGAAAAGAGACACAAATTGCTCAAAGAGAAAAATACCTCTCATGCACTAAAACTTAGCAAAATGACTAAAGAGAAAAGAGAAAATTCTGCTCTCCTTTTTCCCTAACAAACCGTGTGGCATCTTTTGTCCAAAGGATAGATGTTGACCCAATTATCTTTCCAAAACATCACCCACAATATTAGCCAACATGTTCCCTTCTCTTGCCATTTTCTTTTAGTTCTTTCCTTCACTTCTCCTAATTTACCTCCCTACCATATTTCCTTAGCCACCTTCCTATAATTAAAAAGTCTTCCATTGCCTTAAATATCATGACCGACACTTGGAAAGAAAGCACAAAAAAATAAATCCAAAATTGCAATAGATGGGATTCGAACCCTTTCCCTTCATGCTCCTTCAAGTGACACCACATCCTCTTTACCAAATGCTTATTTATGCTAGCAAAATGCTCACGTATTTCCTTAAGTCATAATGCCACTTGCCTTCTCTCCTTGAAGGGCCTAAATATAAAAATTTACTTATAGCCTATCTTGAACCCGGAACTTCCTAGAAACCTCGTAACCTTCCAAATTCACTTAACTAATAAGTCCAACTTGAAATAATGCCGTTCTCAAATTCCCATGAATTTTAAAACGCTTCTACGCTCAAGGTCCAATGGGCCCAATAGGTCCAATTCTACTAGGCCCAATTTTGGGGTGTTACAACTCGGGCGTGCGTATGTTCGTAGTGGTAACCATATTTTGCAATGAAACAGTTTGGTCAGCAGCAGTAACGTGATTTTGAAAAATCACGAAAAATAGGAGAAAGGGAATTAGAAAGTGAACAAGATATAGAAATAAAGCTTACTGTGTCTTTTTTTATATGAAAGAAACAGAGGAGGAAGACAAATTCTATATTCTGTGATATTTTAATTTTAGTGAGACTGATTCTGATTGGCTTTGTGGTTCCCTGTTCTGTCTTAGAAAAATCGTTTAAAATTGTACAAAGTGAATTATGAGTTATAATTTATATGTGTAGATTCCTTAGTGAGCCTATTTTCAATAGAAACAAGTGGGAGCAACATATGAAAACCGTACAGTGAGATATTTGAATTTCGGGTAAGAGAGGTCAGAACCATTGGTCAGTGAAACAAGGGAAACTTTACTGAATAAACTGTACTAAATGGCTAATCCAAAAATTCTAGAAAAATTTTAGTAAGAAGATATATGAGTCTAGTTTCAAGGAAAATTTACGGATCTAAATTTTAAGTTTTCTAGCTCGATTTATAGTCAGTTTAGTCAATATCACGCAGATGGACAGTTTCAATTTTTATGCCCCTAAGTTCCGAATTACGAAAATGCCCTATGGGCCGATTTGATAGATTGCCCTAATGGGCCGAACTATAAAGTGTGATAATGGGCCGATTTACTGTAATAAATCTCTAAATCAATGATTTTTGTTTATATTTGTGGATATTATGCTTTATTATGTATGCTTTATTATGTATGTTGCATTTACATAATTTGCATGGGATGGGAAAAATGTTGAAGAGAAGTGTAGCCCGGTGGCATTGCCATAAAAATGTTTGATATTATGTTTCATTCTGATTCTGGTGGCTCTGCCACAAATTCTGATAATGGCTATGTGCCAACCTAAATATGGCTTTGTGCCATCGTGATTATGGCTTTGTGCTAAACGGCTATGTGCCTAACATATGAATTAACGACTTTGTGTCGATCATTTTTTTTACCAAGGCTGTGTGCCGAGTATATTACCGAATATGATATTCTGGTGGCTCTGCCACAATCTTTATAGTGGCTATGCCACGCATAATTATGACTCTGGTGGCTCAGCCACAAATATTATTAAATGACATCTTGCCTGCGAATTAAATGGCATCTTGCCTGCGAATTAAATGGCGACTTGCCTACGATTGGTGTGTTTGGCGGGGTGGGTTGACTTGATCCCCACAGGTGTGATGGGATGGTATGGGTGGTGTGTAGCGGATGGATATCTAGGATGGGTTGGGTTGCATACATTCATACATTTGCTTCATTTTAAGATTGTTATGTAAAAGGGCTTAGGCCCATGATATTGCTATATGGGTTTGGCCCAGGTGGATGACTGTGAAGGGGATTTCACATCGAGTTCTTGTAACTCACTCCCCCTTTTTTCTTAACCCTTGTAGTTAATGCTCAGTGATGTGGATTTGGGCCATGAATGACTCGGTGGAGGCCATACTTCAGTAATGGTGTTATTGAACTTTAGATTTCTATTTCCGCTTATTTTACTACTCTTACTATTTTGGGTTTTTATGTTGTAATAAGGCCTCTGGAATATTTTATTTTTTCTTTATGTTTGTCGTACTTACTATTTTGCTTGAATTATTTTAAATGGGATTTTTT
Source organism: Gossypium sturtianum (assembly GCA_025698515.1). Lineage (NCBI taxonomy): Eukaryota > Viridiplantae > Streptophyta > Magnoliopsida > Malvales > Malvaceae > Gossypium > Gossypium sturtianum. The sequence goes on along the minus strand of CM046953.1, from coordinate 124,364,300 downwards.
CTAAAACTTAAATAAAGGTTTTCCCAAAATAGATTAACAAATAGATTTCATAACAAATTTTTACAAATATTTTAACTCGGAAAGTTTTTCTCGAACTATCAACGATATTTTCAAAAGTCACGATTTATAAAGATTTCTAGTTCAAATTATTGATTTATCAAACAACCTTCGAGGTTAGTAGTACTTTATCAAATATTTCAAATCAACTCGTTTTCTCAAAAGGATTTAACATGGTTTTCTCATGTGACATGTCAGATCCAGTCTTAACGTATGGGCCGGGTTTGGGGTGTTACATGCATGGTCCCTCTGACAGCGCTTATCTGTGAGATGATCGCTTTTCCGCAGTTACCGACAACTTTTATCTGCAATTACCCGAATCTGAATGTGGTATTAAGTCCACGAATTTGAGTGATGGTGGAGGGAGTTCTGGGGAACGCGCTTGTGGTTGGGAGTAGGACAACCGATTTTTAAACCAATTTTTGTATGACATATTTGACAATTTATGCATACATGACTGAATTTACTTGATGAAACGATTGAATTGATTTATGTGCATATAACTTTCGTGAACGCTGTGAATAACTTTGAATTTTATTCAGTTGATTGTCTATATTTGAGAATATTTTGTATTGCTTGACTAAAGTAGCAGCACCGAATTATGGTATTTGAAATTGACAGATATTCATAACCAATTGTTATTCTTGAGAATGATGTATTATGTGTATTTAATGTTTAAAAGTAGAGCTATATGATTTGGTTTATTGTAAAGGGACTCACATTGAGCTTCCATAGCTCACTCCCTCTAATTTCTATCTTTACAGATAATTTTTCAAGCTAGGATGCAAACACGACACTCAGAGGGTCTCGACTTTTGTTTCTTCTTTAATTCCTTAAGAGGAAGAGTTATTTTATATTTTCTTTTATTATGAATCATGGTTTGGGATTTAGTTTTAATTTAATTGTTAGATGCATCTCATTCAGTATAGGTTATAAAATTAAGGTTATTATTTGTAAATATTTGATTAAATCGAATTGTTTATTAAAAAGACTTACGTTTTAATTTTGCTACTAATGCTAATAAGTTAAACTAAAGTATAAATTGTAAATCACCTAAATAAACTTGAATTCTAAAGGAAAAATTGATTTTGATAAAGACCAAGCCACTTCAGTGGTTAGTGTAATCACTCGAATCCAGGTCTACTGTCTATGTCGGGTTGGGGAGGTTACAAATTTTCACTAAACAGTGGGTAAAATATTTTGTAATGACTTAAATACACGACGTGTCACACCCCATAATATAGGGGGTTAGTTGTAAAAAATAAGCAAGAGTGTAACACCCCAAACCCGGCCCAAACACTACGACCGAATTTGGTGTGCTACAGAGAAAGTATTTTTAAAAATCCCTTTAAGCCGAATTAACTTTTTGATAAAATATTTTGCGATTAAATTTTAGAAAACATGTGTACTTAATTTAATGTTAAGAAATAGTTTAAACAAATTAATCCAAAACATAGAATAATAAAAAAATATCTAGGAGGCCTTATTACAACTTAATTAAAATAAACCAACATTAAATAAAGTAAAACAAAGTCCAAGTTCATCTAATTAAAATTTCCACTGCATGGCCACCTCGAGTCCATCCAGCTCCATCTCCGCGATCTACTCATCTGCAAAATGTTAAGGGAAGGGGTGAGTCACCAAGACTCAGTGTGTAAATCCCCCACCCGGAAAATATATCTCATACACAATTCATTAATAAACATGCTCATGCAACCCATCTAGCCATCCATACTCCTTTTCTACCCCGTGTGGTCAAAACCACTGGTGGTCAAAACCACTGATGACTTAGAGTCACAAATCAGATGATGGGGCCAACCCATCGTGTGGTCAAAACCACTGATGACCATAGGTCACAATATATCAAATGTGGTCAAAACCACTGGTGGTACCAAACCACTGGGACTTAGTCGCAAATAATCAATCGTTGTGGTCAAAACCACTGATGACCATAGGTCACAATAATCTGATGGGGCCAACCCATCTTGTGGTCAAAACCACTGGCGACAGTCCATAGTTCATCCCCCTCCTCTCATCAATCCCACCATCACATGCTTACACATCAAATTTCATATATCATGTCATAGTATTAAACATCATGTGATGGCATGCAAACATATAAAAATTACAAGTTAGGGGACTTACCCGATATCCATGATTATGCCACAAGCTAACCACAAACAAAAGATGTAAGGCAAATAATAACAGCATGTAAATTAATAAAGTGTGTAGAGAGATCTTACACACCTGTTACTATCGTAATTCCTAGATCTCGAGAAGCCGATATACGATGCTAGATCTTGACCCTACATTCGGCCAATCACAAATGGAGGGCTGGAATTTCTTCTCTAAAAGAGGGGAGGTTCGGCTAACAAGAAGCAGGAGAAGAAGAGAACTTTTGGAAGAATTTTGGCAAGGGAGGCTAGGAGAATTCGGCACTAAGAAAATTAAAGAAGAAAAAGAATATCAAAGATGATTACTCCCCTTATAAAGAATTCACTACTAGCTTCCCCTTATCAAATTCCAAAGTTTTCTCCCATTTAATCTTTTAATCACTTTAATAACTACATAAAATAATCCAATACATTATCTCTTATCACTCTCCTACTTTATCTTAACAAATAACATAAAATAATCCTTCACATTATCTCCTATCAAACTCCTATTTTAACTCTTTATCCCTTTAACAAATAAAATAAATTAATCCCACTATCCTTTATCAAATTCCTATAATAATCTCCTATTATCACTTCATTTAACAACAATTATCCTTCACCAAGTTCCTATTTTATCTCCTAATCACTTGTTAAAAATAAAATAAAACACTAATTTATCACCTCATTTATCTCTTATCTACCTATCTAAAATAAATAAAATAACATTTATCCTACCTTAGCCGAAAATCAATAGGAGAATTAAGCCAAATCCTTATCCAATTGAAATTCCATGTGCCGTCCAATTTCTTCTCACCTTTCTTCCTTGACGCCAAAGCAAAAAAATAAAAACACTTCCCTTGCTTCCAATAGGACTCGAACATGAGACCTGGAGCCCTTTTGACGCAAGCTGCAGGCAACGCCCAAGCCACTTTGCCAAGGCGCTGTTTGTGATATAAACTCCCCAGAATTTCTTTTAAACCCTCATTCGCCAGGCGCCTTCTTAACGCAAAAATAAAAGCTCCTTCCTGCTTCCTTCGCAACTCGAACCTGGGCTCTCTACCCATTGCTTGAGGCGTCACTTGCCCAAGCCTTAAGTAGCGCTCTGCCACCACTTTACCAGGCCAACCCTTGTGTCACAATTCCTCACGAATTTCCCTTAAGGCCTCCTTAGCCTAGTCCTCTTGTCTTAGCGCCAAAAGAAAAATAAAATTACTTACTTGCTGCCGACGTGATTCGAACCAAGGCCCTTGTCATCGCACTGGCGCTCCTTCGCCACTTTACCACATGATTTCTTATGGCATTAATTCCCTAAAAATTCATTTAAAGCCTCCTTAGCCCAGTTCCTTTTGGCGCAAAAATAAAAGTCTATTTGCTTCCCAAGTTGCTCGAACCTCTTCCTCTCCTGCACTCCCTTTGACGCAAGCCTCCAAGCCCCTAAAGTAGCGTCCCAAGCCACTTTACTAAGCCCAAGTTCATGTCCATAACCTCCTACAATTTTCCTTTAAGGCCTCCTTCGCCTAGTTTCTTATTTTAGACTTAAAATCCAACATTTTCCCAAAGCTTTCCCTTTCATCCTTGGGTTCTAAAAACCCTTAAAACACCTCCAAACATACTTAAAACCTACTAACACTTGAGTTATGCTCCAAACGCATAACCCCTAATCTAGGATGTTACAAAGAGAGAAGCCTTAGGCTTGATGGTTAAATAGCTTGTACATTTCTTAAAGGACCTAGGTTCAAACCACATCTCTCTCATTCTTTCTTTTTAATTTTTAGTAACCTAGAATGAAAATTACATTAGAAATAAATAATATTTAGAGTGAAAACATAATAAGTATAGGCAGTAGCCCAAATGGTAAAGTCTTTACACTTTTCCCTTGCAAACCAGGTTCAAGTCACTTTCGCTAAACTCAACATTTCCATTTTAATTTCAGCCAACACTACACCAAAACAGACTTTTAGCGGTGTATTTTTTTTTTGCTTTTAGCGGCGTTTATAAGCGCCACTAATAGTATTTGCGGCGTTTTGAAAAGCGCCGCAAAAAGCGCAGCTAAAAAATGCCACAAACACCGCTAATTTGCACAGATTTGCAATGGTCAGTTTCTCCAATATCCTACCCTTCCTGCATTAAAACCAACCAAAAAAACAAAGAATAGCTTGCATATAATTTCAACCCAAAAAAACAAATGTAACATTTAAATCTCACCAAAAGCATTAAATCTAAATGATACTTCAAATTTAATAATAGATATATGATGTAAATTAATAAATGAAGTATAATTGAAACTATTCTTACAATAATGTTAAATGTAACAATGTTAAAAATAATATTACAAAGAGAAACTAAGGGACTAAGATGGCGGCTTCGCGATCATGAAACATCTGCATCATCCTGAAGGCGTCAAGTTGAAGCTCATCGTATTTTTCGCTCTGCTCTCGCGCCATCGCTGCCCACGCATTGCCTCCTCATTTCTTTGCATCCGCTCAAGTTCTTCATATTTTCTTTCAACCTCAGCAATTTGCTGAACCGTGCTCGCTTGCATTTGAAATATTTGGTATTTTAACCTCTGAACTTCAGCTTGATACTTTCATTTGTTTCCTAGTATCGGCAAGCACATGGCAATAACATGACATTAGAATAGCATTAAAAGCATCACACACTATTTAACAAGCACATTAGTGAGGAAAAGATAAACAAAGTTAATCAGAAGTCATAATACCAGAGATGATATATAATTTGATTAATGCCTGACGCTATAACCTATCTTTAACTACAGACATAGAGAGAAAACAACGATGGGTTAAACCCTAACAATTTACCAAATCAAAACATGTAACATCCTGAAAAGGGCCTATGCATTTTCGGTTTAATTGTACGAAATGACATGTCTTATGTGTTATGAATGAATTTTTGAAACCTGGAAATGTATAGAAATGTTAAGTTTAAAGTGGACATTTTTGGAAACTAGGAAATGTAAGGAAATGTAAGGAAATGATTTAGAAATGATTCAAAAGAGGAAAGCGAACATTTTTGGAAACTTGGAAATGTAAGGAAATGTTAGGTTAAAGGAGGGAAACGAACGTTTTTGGAAACTTGGAAATATAAGGAAATGACTTAGAAAATGTTGAGTTTTCAAGTCTAAAAGAGGAAACTAAGGCAAGGTGGCCTTAAGAGAAACTGTATGTGAAATATGACACACAAATGGGCTTGGAAAAGTGGCCTGAAGATGCCACTTAGGGCCCCTGGAAATGGCGCCACATACAGGAGTATTGGGCCAAGGTTCGAGCTGCAGGGGAAGCAAAATAAAAGAGTTTTATTTTGCTGCAAGGAGCAAGGGAGTTGGACGGCAACAAGGCTTTTAAAAGAGGAGTTTTATTCTCTTTAAATTTCGGCTAAGGGTGGATAAATAATGGATTTATTTTAGATTATTTTTAAGAGAGATAAATGAGGGTTTATTCTTTAATTTTTAAAAATTAAAGAGATAAAGCTATCAAAATAAGGGAGAGTGGTGGCCAAGTAAGGGACTCTAGCTAGTAATTTCGGCTACTAGAGGAAAAGAGGCCATTCATTCATTCACTCTTCCTTTGCCGAATTTCCTAAGCAAATTCTCTCTCTCTCATGAAATTCCCTAGAGCCTTGTTCTTCTTCTTTTTTGTTAGCCAAAGCCGAAAATTCAAGATACCACCATAGCCGATTTCTTTTCTTTCCAATCCATCAAAAGCCGAAACCTCAAAGACAACCCCCCTAGCCGATTGTCCATCAACCTCAAAAGCCGAAACCTTTTTGATCACTATCTAGTCTCCATAGTCGAATCTTTGTGGAGCTTCAAGCAAGAGTGGGTCGACTTCTGTAGTAAGGGTAAGGATCTATCCTTATATTTCTTTTCTTCAAGCCCAAGATTAAGATTCTAATGCCATTTGTATCTCTTGGCCGAAACTACAACAGATCTTTCGGGATTTTGTATAGTGTCGACTACCAGGAAGAAGAGACTACTTTTCGGGATTTAAAGATTCAAGGTAAGATATGTGAATATTGGCCAAAGGCCATTTATTATGTTTAAGGATGAAATCGAATCTAATATAAGCCTATAGGTATTTCGACAACTCCCTAAGCAAGTGATTCTTTTCGGGATTTGATTTTTAATCCAATCGGCACAAGGAACTTAAGATCTAAAAGTAGATCGGTTTTGGATTTCAAGGAATTCGTTAAGCATATCGGTGACGATCGAATGGACCGATCTGGCGAAGCTTAGGGATGGCCATGCTCAGCAAGGAATTTATTTTATTTCATTTAAGTACTTTAAATTATTTGGGTTTGTTTTGATGTAATAAGGTCGTTAATATGAATTGTTTTATGCATGCTTTTTATTGAAGTTTATTACTATACGATTAAGTTTAAATCAAGGTTAAATGGTTTTTCTTAAAAAAAGATATATACAAGGTTTTCAATTGAACCCAACACAAGCAAATCCATCTTCAAACCACACGAATTTTTCCTAAGTAACAAACGGACTTCCAAATGTTTACTCGAGGAACATACCAGATCCGGTCAGGACTCGTGGGCCGGGTTTGGGGTGTTTCAAAACACTTCCTTGAACAGATAATTATCTATATAGCAGCTATGAAACGAGAATTAAGAAAGATCCTATCTTTTGTGCAATTACTAGTATTAGTATTTGAAGACAATAAGTAGACAAAATAACCCATTTAAGATATCCTTAAATGCAGCAGAACATAGCAAAAACAACGGCCGAATTGGGAAAAGATAAACAATTTGTTAATAGAAAAAAATGACTGGGAAGCATTTGAAATGGAAAATACCCGAAAAACAGATGAACACAACAATGTTAAAAAACATCAAATAAGCCCAATATTATTGCAAAAAGAAAAAGAAAGAAAGACCAACTCTCTTAGTCTCTGAAAACGAAGTAGCATGCAACAGAAGAAGATTATTACCAAAAAGAGAGGGAAGGGAAAAAAAACCCCAGAAAGAAGCTACTGAAATACGACGAGCCTCGGTCTTTCCAGTCGTCAAACCTTTACATCGAACAAAAATAAAAAAGTTAAACAAAATAATAAACAAAATTATATAAATAAACAAAAATCCCTAAATCAATAAAATTTCTATTTTCAAATTCCATACCGTCGTTGTTTGTTGAATGTTGGGATTTCGGAGAAAACACTTAGGGATTTCGGAGAAAAGTTTTAGGAGAAAACACTTAGGAACTTAGGGGATGGAGGGGGATAAAACCGAGCACAACAAAACGATGACGTTTTGCTCAAACACAATTTATGTTTTGCGGCGTTTCTAAAAAAGCGCCACCAATTGTTGATAAAACGACGTCGTCCACCTTACTGCACATTATATTGTTGATAAAACGACGACGTGAAGCTCAATGTCCATACATATTTGCGGCGTTTTCAGGAAAACGCCACTAAATATAGACTTTTAGCGGCGTTTTTGAACTAGCGCCACTAACAAAAAGCTTTAAACGACGACGTCTTGCATTGTATTGATATATTTTTGTGGCGTTTTACTCAAAAACGCCACTAATTCATACAAAAAAGTTTCAAACGACGCCGTCTTAAAATATATTGATGGCTTTTGTGGCGTTTTGTATAAAATGCCGGTAATTTTTAATGCCATTCTATATATTTTTATACTATTATTAATTAATCCAATTACTTAATATTATTAACACTAATTAATCTAAACCATCAACCTTAAACCATTAAAACTTAAAACTTTAAAATTATTTTAAATATATATAAATTTCAAATATATCAGTCATATACCCATAAATCTTTAAAATTATTTTAAATAATAGTATTTTAATTTTTCCATTTTTTAACATATATTTTTCTATGTATAATTTGTTTCAAATTTTTCCTATGTGTTATTAATTTTTTCTAAATAATTTAAATATTAAATAAATAATTTTTGAAAATTTGAGTAATATTTAAAAGAATTAGATACATGACATAATTTTTATATAAATTTTTCTGTAAGAAAACAAAAACAGAAAATTCCAAAATATGAAATTAAAAAGGTTTAAAAAACTATAATGATAATTTTTATATAAAAATTTCATAATATCTCTTTTACGATTATATAATAAATTATTTAATATATAAATTAAAAAACTTAACCCCAAACCCCAGTACATAACCCCAACTCCAAACTTCAAACCCTGATCTCTAGCACATAACCCCAAACCCCAAACTATATAATTATAATTTTAATATTAAAAATCTTATTATCTATTTTACAATTATATAATAAATTATTTAATATATAAAATTAAGGATAAAAATTTGAACCTCTTTTAAAGAAATAAACATTAGGGTAATGGATACATATACCATTCGGGGTTATGGGAAGACAGTTTCACAATAAAAGGAAGGATCGGTAAACGATGGTTGGTTCCAACAGCTTCGGGCCGGGTTATAGGATTCTAGGGATTTTGGGGGTTTGAATTAGGGGAAACTGATTTGAGGGATTTTGGTTTCGGGATTTTGGGTCATATACTCTAAACCTTAAACCGTAAACCCTAAACCCTAAAATCTAAACCTTAACCCCTAACCCCTAACCCACAAGCACTTAACCCTTAACCCCTAAACCCCTGAGCCCTTAACCTTAACCTTAACCCCTAACAACTACCACGTAAATTAACCTTAATATCGTTAAACACTAAGATCTTAAACCCTAAACAATAAACCCCAAATAACAAACTTTAAAACACTAAACCCATATCCTAAAATAATAAACCCTAAACCATAAAATTAACATACTAAACATTAAACCATAAATCAATTTTAATAGCTTAATTTGTAACTTAAATGAAAACTTCTAAATTGTTTAGTTAGAAATTTGTAATTTTTCATAATTAAGTAACTAAAATGAAACTTTCTCATTGCTTATAAGCGAATGTATCAAAATAAAATATAATTCAAAGCAAGAATAGGAAAAAAATATGAAAATTAAATCGGATCAAATCGAAACGAGTCCCTACACAAAAATGGCTACTCAACTTTTTGCGACGTATTGCTCAAATTATTAGCGGCATCTATACAAAAACGCCGCTATTTCTCAGGTTTTTAGCGGCGTTTGTATAAAAACGCCGCTATTGCTCAGATTATTAGCGGCGTTTGTTCAAAAACGCCACTATTTCTTAGATTATTAGCGGCGTTTGTATAAAAACGCCGCTATTGCTCAGATTATTAGCAGCGTTTGTTCAAAAATGCCGCTATTTCTCATATTATTAGTGGCATTTGTATAAAAACGCCGCTATTACTCATATTATTAGCGGCGTTGCCGCTATTGCTTAATTTTTAGCGGCGTTTGACCCTAAAACGCCGTTATTGCTCAGCTTTTAGCGGCTTTTTTATGCAAACGCCGCTAATGTATAATATTTGTGGCGTTTTTTGTCCAAACGCCACTAAAAACGCCGCTAAACCCCTGTTTTGCTGTAGTGCAAAATTAGATAATTTCCCATGCAACCCTTTAAAATTTGAAAACCCTAAGTATTTAGTCCTCTTTTTCCTAATTCCCTTTTAAATTCTTCTTTTCTTTTCTCATCCTTTTTCTTTTCATCAAATTGGTCGTTCCATTGCTGAAATTATTTTTGTTCTCAAATATCAAATCAATCCCTGATAAATCAATTGTCTACTGGTTGTTGAATTCATCGTTTATAGCCTCCGTAATTCCATCAAGTTCAAACTCGTTACATGAGCATCAGACTAGACTTGAACGTGAGGGACATCACTTGGAATCTCGGTGCAAGGTGCGTGTTATTTTTCAAGCAAATTGGGGCAAAATATGCCTCGAAATAGGGCCACACAGGTGTTTGGGCCACATGTGTGGACCATACAGCCATGTCCCCTTTAAAACCCTAGGTTTTTCATTTCTCACATGGCCTAGGACTCCCCTACGAGCTACCATCCGTCGTGCCCCCTGTAGGTTAATTGTAACATCCCTTAACTGTATTCGACGCCGGAACCGGGTACGAGGCATTACCGTACTTAACTTACTTATTCATATAAGATTGGGCAATAAACTTTCTTTTCAACTTAACTTTTCATTTGAATCCTTAATGTTCTTAGTATGGGCCTACGGGACCCAAAACATACACATGGACTGAACTGGAATCTTACGAACACTTAGAAAATTTTGACTCAAAATTGGGCCACACACCCGTGTGGAGAGGAACACGCCCCTGTGGGCAGGCCGTGTGGTCACACACGCCCATGTTCCTAGTCCGTGTGGATTTTATTTTTCATTTCGAACCTACAGGAGTTTTCACACGGCCGGACACACGCCCGTTTCCTTCACGTAGCCACGACACGCCCGTGTCCTCACCCGTGTGTGAAAACCTTGGTATTCTGTTTATGATGTCAGCAAACACTTAGAGGCACACGGCCTACCAACACACCCATAGGGCTGACAACACACTTAGAGGCATACTTAGAGTCACACGTCAGCAAACAAATTTGTTGCAGGGGACACACGGCCTACCAACACACCCATGGGGCTGACTGTGTGTCACACACGGCCTAGACACATGATAAACCGTAATATATACATATTTTAATCCCACATTTAGCATACTTTTTGGATGATTTATCCTTTTAATTGTGGAATTTGATGCTCATAATCCTTTAATTTCATGTTTATTACTTAGGGAAGCATCGGAGGATGAAAGGAACAAGAAACGGGCCAAAAACGGGGCAAGTGGGCTTACCTTAGAGACTCACACGGCCTGGACTATCACCCACGGCCGTGCGTTTTGAGTAACAACCGAGACACAGCCTAGAACATCAAGACACGGCCAGATCACACGGCCATGTGTGGCAAATAGGATCGACCACGGCCAAGGGAGTCGACCACGAGTGTGTCACACGGGCGTGTCCCTGTTTTAACCAAGATGAGTTTCATTCGAAATGGGATACTTGTGGGCCAAGAAAAATATTCCAAAGCCTATATAAATGCCCTAAGTATAACCTAAAAAGAGGTCTTTGATCAGGGGCGAAGCCAGAGAGGGTTGAACTCAGGGAATTACTCCAAGAAAGCTAGTTGATCCATCTCAAAAGCTGAAATCACATTCAAGACGGAAGATCTTCCCTTCAATTTCCTTCAAGGGGTTTTAGCGTTTTTCTTATGTTTTGTTATTTATCTTCTTCTGATATGTATTCTTTTATAATTATGAACTAAACCCCTCAAATACCTGAGGGGGATGAAACCTAAGACGGATCTTGTTATTGTTTTCTGAACTATATGATAAATAATTGATTTATTCTTAATTATGTGTTCTTAATTCTTGTTTTAATATTTCAGGATATTGATTCAAGTATTGATGTGCTTAAGCAGTGGAGCAAAAGTCCCTGTTTAAGAGTAGATCTAGCATAATTAAGCAGAGTTGATCGCAACCCTAGAGATAGGATGACGAAAATCTGCCGAATTAGGGTCAAACCTAATATGAGAGTCCATAGATCGAGTTAATGCAACACTAGGGGTTTTAATTAGAAAGAGATTTCAATTAATCAACCTAGGGTTAGACGTTAGTAGCCTCGAAAGAGGTATTAATATAAATTAGGGAATCCTACGAATCAAGTCAAGTGAATAAATAAATGCAGTTGAGTTAAATAACAAGTGAAGTCTAGGTGGATTCTTCCTCGGGTATTGTCTTAATCAACTGGTTTTTCCCAAAAGTATTTTTCCCAATTCACTCTCTGTGTCTTAGCAACCTTAGCTTAGTAATTAGTTAGATAAATATCAACCCCCTTTATTTTAGGCTAAATAATAAAAAGAAAGTCAGTACTAGTAATTCTGGTTCCTTTGGGTTCGACATTTCGGTCTTGCCACTAAGCTATACTACTGTTCGATAGGTGTGCTTGCCTCAATCGTGGTGATAGTTAGTTTCTAGGCTCGATCATTCATTATATAAATATTAAAACTCTCAGACACGATCAAGTTTTTGGCACCGTTGCCGGGGAACTAAGATATTAGGAACACTTGATTTTTATTACTTTAGCCATTTTTATTTTTGCAATTAACTTTTTATTTTTATTTCTACTTTGCTAATTTTTCTTTTTCCTTGCTTCTGGCAAGAATTCTAGTTTATGACTAGAAGAAAATCGACAGGACCTCTACTTTACGATAGTGATATAGAAGGAACCGTTCGCAAAAATCGAAGAGAAATTAGGCGAAGCCTACAATACACACAAGAAGAGCAAGAGGACGATACTAATAACACGAAAGAGATGGCTGACCCCCAGAATAATCCACTACCTCCTGTGGTTGCCGAAAATCCTCCTCCTCAAACTATGTATGATTATGCTAAACCTAATTTAACAGGAATTGAATCAAGTATTGTTAGACCTGCTGTCGCTGCAAAAATTTTTGAACTGAAACCTAACACTATACAGATGATTCAACAATTTGTTCAGTTTGATGGTTTGCAGGATGAGGACCCTGACACACACTTAGCGAACTTTTTGTAGTTATGTGATACGTTTAAGATTAATGACGTTTCTGATGATGCCATTCGTATTCGATTATTTCCCTTTTCTTTAAGAAATAAAGCCAAACAGTGATTGAATTCTCTTCCACGAGGATCAATCACTACATGGGAACAAATGACCGAAAATTTTTTGTTAAAATACTTTTCGCCGGCTAAAACGGCTAAGTTGAGGAATGATATCTCTTCTTTTGTACAGATGGATTTAGAGACACTTTACGATGCATGGGAGAGATACAAGGATTTATTGAGAAGGTGCCCTCATCATGGGTTACCATTATGGCTACAGGTTCAAACCTTCTATAACAGCGTGAACCCCTCAACTAGACAGCTTATTGATGCAGCCACCGGTGGAACCCTAAATAACAAAACACCTGAGGCTGCTTATGAATTCATTAAAGAAATGTCACTGAATAATTATCAGTAGCAAGTTATGAGAACAAAACCAACGAAAGCTGCCAGTGTTTTCAACCTCGACGTAGTGACAATGCTATCAAACCAAGTAGAGCTTCTAAGTAAAAAAATTGATGGTTTATGTGGTTCTTCGCAGGTACATCCAATAATGCGGTGCGATACAAATGGAGGAGGGACGAATAATACAGAATACCCACCCTACAACCCTGGCGTAGAAAGCGAGCAGATGAACTATATAGGTAATACTTTTAAATCTCAAAATAACCCCTATAGTAACAATTATAATCCAGGTTGGAGGAACCACCCAAACTTCTCATGGGGAGGTCAAGGAAATCAAGGAAATTAGAGACAACAATCCCCTCCAGGCTTTCAACAACAGCCCTACCCACGGGAAAAGAAACTGAACCTTGAGGAGATGCTGGAAAAGTTCATCTCGACATCAAAAACTCATTTCCAGAATACCGAAACGATGTTGAAAACTCAACAAGAATCACTTCAAAGGATTGAGAATAAATTTGGACAGCTAATCAAGTTAGTTTCCGAAAAGCAACCAGGTAATTCACCTAATTCAAAAGAGCATGTGAAAGCAGTTACACTAAGGAGTGGAAAGGAGTTGGTTGAAACTGAAAGAAAGATGCCAAAAGAAATTGCTAAAGAAAAAGAAAAGGAAGTTAACGAGAATGTAACGCCGGCATTTAAAGAACCACCAATTCCATATCCAGCACAGTTGAAGAAAGACTGCATGGACGCACAATTTGGTAAGTTTCTCGAACTCTTTAAACAATTACATATTAACTTACCTTTTGTTGAGGCTATTTCGCAGATGCCTACATACGCAAAATTTCTAAAGGAGCTCTTAACGAATAAAAGGAAGCTTGAAGAACTGTCAACCATGGAGCTTAACGAGGAATGCTCAGCTATTCTCCAGAATAAGTTGCCAACCAAATTAAAAGATCTAGGAAGTTTTACTATTCCTTGTTTAATTGGTAGCTTAAATACTGAGAAGGCATTAGCTGACTTAGGTGCCAGTATTAATTTAATGCCTTATAAAATGTTCAAGCACCTCGGTCTTGGGGAACCGAAACCCACTAGGATGAGTATCCAACTAGCCGATAGATCTATTAAATACCCTAGGGGAATTATTGAAGACGTTCTAGTTAAAGCTGATAAATTCATATTCCCTATTGACTTTGTTGTGCTCGACATGGATGAGGATGTTGAAGTACCTTTAATTTTAGGACGGCCATTTTTAGCCACGGCTAGGGCTAATATTGATGTAGGTAATGGTAAGCTTGCACTCAGGGTAGGTGATGAGGAGGTTATCTTTAAAATTTATGATGCTATGCGATACTCTAAAGAGCAAGATGATTCCTGTTATTTTATTGACTCTATTGATCATTTTATTCAGGATTCTTTTCAGGAAATAATACATAAAGACACGTTGGAGCTGTGTCTTGTTCAAGGCAAGGAGGTAGATGATGATGCCAATGAGATGGGGGAGACAAAAATCGAAATAAATCCTAATAGGCCCCCTAAGACAAAAAGAGTATGAGGGCATTGAAATAAACGATGAATCTAAACAAAGGCCCTCTATTGAAGAACCCACCAAATTGGAATTGAAACAGTTACCAACACACTTAGAGTACGCATTCCTTGGGAGCAATTCTACACTACCGGTAATTATTTCTTCAGACCTAGAACCCAATGAGAAGGAAGAGTTACTACATGTAACAGCCCGATTTAGGGGCTAGTCGAAACAGTGATCTCGAAATCACTAATTTGAGGTTAGATAAAATTATTTTCATGATATGTTATGTGTTATAACATGTTTATAAGGATGCAAGAAATTTTTGGTGCCTTAATTTTAGCGATTTCTAGCTAAATTGTGAAAAAGGACTAAATCGCATAAAGTGCGAAAGTTCTATTTTAATTGCTAGAGGTACCAAAAAGCTATGGTTTGTAAATTAGAGGTCTTTAAAGTGAAAATAGGCCATTTTTGAGTGTGATGGCCGGCCATGTGGTATGGGAGACAAGAGCATTTAATGCTTAGTCAAAATTTGGTGAGAAAAGATGAATAAAATATGACAAAAAGAAAAGCTATCATCTTTTTTTATTTCTTCTCTTCCTCCACCGAAAATAGCAGCCATGGGAGGGGTTTTTGAAGCTTAAAATTTCAGCAAGCAATTCTCCACTCAGGTAAGTGATTTTGATGGTATTTCTTGAAGAAAATTGTACTTTTGGAGTCCCCAAAGCTTAAGCTTTCTAAAGAGAGGACTAGTTTGCAATATGGTTGAAAGTATAGGGACTTGTCATGATAGATTTCATGTTGTTTTATGAGTTTTAATGGAAAAAAATGAATGATAGGATGATGAGAAACAACTTTTGTGAAAGGTGTTGTCATGAAAACACCTATATGGGACTAAAATGCAAAAGTTGTAATTTGTTCTTTTAAGCAAGAAATTGATGGAATTGAAAATAGTTGTAAGAGGATTAAATGTTCAGCTAGGCTTGTTTAACAAGAAAATGTGATGAAAATTTATTTACGAGCCTAGGGGTAAAATAGTAATTTTGCTAAAGTGTAGGGGCAAAAAAGTCATTTTTGCCTAAAGTTTAGATTATGGTATATCATGATTCATAAGTGATTAAATCAGTAAATTTCATTGTTCTAGATCAAAGAAAATGAGTTTCGGACCTAGAACGGATGAAAAGAGAAATATGGGCAAAAAGTCATTTTCGGCTCTTTCGACATCGAGGTAAGTTCATGTGCGAATGTTGCATTTACGTATGAGCTAATTTAGTATTCCAATGTTGTATGGAATGTATATTACTATATGAATGTATGAAATGTCTCTTGATGAGATGTCAATGGAATTAAATTTAGAGAAATGGGAAAGGTGTATAGCACGATAGGACAATGGTTAAAGTCTCGAATAAGACCATATTGGAATATGGCCTCGGTGTAAGAATTTGTATAAGACCATGTCAGGGACGTGGCATCGATATGTTAGTGTATGTAAGACCCCATTTGGGGTATGATGATAATGAGAACTATGTGCATGAGACTCAAGAGAGTCATTTAACAATTTGAATGATTCAATGTACATGTTGAATGTATGTGGTTGTACCATGAGTAGCACAAGTATGTGTAGAACTGAATTGAGATGAATTCAATATATGATGAACCCCTAGTGGGGTATGTGTAGTTGATGCACCTTAGTTGCATGAGACAGATTTATTGATGTACTGTGTAAATGATAACGAGTACCGTAGAAAGTTAAGTAAGAATAGAAGCATGTGAGGATGTTCTCGAATGAACATTTGAAATAGAGATATACTTGTGGATTATTATCCATGAATGTAAATAACGGTGAGCTATGTGTGATATCACCTTATTAATGGTTAGTGATGGGCTGTGTGCGATACCATCGCTTATAAATGATTGGTGGGCTGTGTGCGTTACCACCTAATTGATTAGTAATCGATGGGCTGTGTGCGATACCATCGCTTATAAATGATTGGTGGGCTGTGTGCGTTACCACCTGATTGATTAGTAATCGATGGGCTGTGTGCAATACCATCGCTTATAAATGATTGGTGAGCTAAGTGCGAAATCACCATAGGTATAAATGATTGGTGGGCTGTGTGCAATACCACCCTATAAGAGATTCAATGGTGGGCTAAGTGCGTAACCACTGAGAGATTTGTAGTATGAGCGACTTATTGAAAATGCTTGATGTGTTGTTTTATATGATCTTGTGATGATCAGTGCAGGAATGTATGCTAATTAAACGAGCGAATTGGCTTGTGGCATGGTAGAAATGTGGTAAGAGATAGAATGAGTAAGATTTAAGAATGATTGAGTAAGTAACCATGAATTGATGAGAAAAACTCGGCATATTGCCTTGGGGTTATGTATATTCAGTGAATATTAATATTTTTCAGATTATGCAGATGAACTTACTAAGCATTATTGCTTACTCCTTTACTTTTCTCATCTCTTATAGGTTTCATTACTTAGATCGGGTTGGAGACCGCCGGAGATGTTTTCACACTATCGAGTAGACACACTGTATGAGGTATCAAGTTCTTAAGAGTCATGGCATGTATAGGGATTCGTTTAAATTTGATGAAGTCTAATTGTTGTAGCCAAATGTTGTTGGCCTTAGAGAATTTATAGAATGGTTGTGTATAGCCAGTGATGATGGCTTAAGTTGTTGTAAATGTTGTGGGAACAATTCTCCCCAGTGTATGAGAGGAAAACTTTATTTTCATGAACAAAATGTGTTAATTTATGAGTTTCAATTGATGATTTGAGAATGTTTTGAAGAAGTATATGAATGTATGCAAACAAGAGTAGTAAAAGGTTTGTATAATAGCCTCTAAATGCCCACACGGATAGACACACGGGGGTGTGTCTAGGCCGTGTGTTTCCTGCACCTTAGTATCTCAAGTCAGATTAGACCACGGGCTGGTCACATGGCCGTTTGTTCAGGCCGTGTGATACACACGGTTGGCACATGGGCGTGTGCCAAGGCCGTGTGAAGTCTGCACTTGACACTTAGAAATTCAATTATCACATGGTTGCCGCACACGGGCGTGTGTACAGACCGTGTGGATAAGTCAGAATGCCAAGGTTGGCACACGGGCCAGGGCCACGGGCGTGTCTAGGCCGTGTGGATTTTGCCAGTATCCTCCAGGGTTGAAAGACACGGGCATGTTTTAGGGGTGCACGGGCGTGTCCCAAGTCACACGGACGTGTGACCCCTGTTTCAAGAGAAAGTTTCCAAATAAGTTTCAAAAGTTTCGGGAGAAAAGTCTGAGGCCTCGTAGGCCCATGAAATGTTTGATTTGACTAAGAAGGAGAAGTTTTTAATTCGGAATGAAATTTTATAGCCCGTAAGTACATGTTTAAGAAAGTTCAAGCATAGTAATGTCTCGTATCTGGTCTTAGCCTCAGACTCGGGTATGGGATGTTACATTTAGTGGTATCAGAGCATGGTTTAGTCGGTTCTCAGACTAACCTAGCACGAGTAAGAGTCTAGCTATACATGCCATATGTGGACAGTGATAGTGTGATGTCTCCCGGCTCTAACGAAATTGCTTTGTTAAGACAGAGATGATTCCCAACCGAGCTAATTTCAGTAAGTTTGAAAGATTTTTAAGCTTCATGGATATTTTCATTGAATTGCTTGCTATGTTGTTAAATGCATATTATTTCCATGAAAATGTTTAATGATTTATTAAACAAAGAAGTTACTAAGAGCATGTATATGAAAGTCCCGATTGAAAATGAATTACTTAGGATACTCAATCTGCCACATGAGACTAGTAAGTACCATGATGTATGTGAGAAGCAGTAAGAGCAAATAAGCATTTGAGATTTGTGATGCCATTGTTTATGATAAATATGTCCACATGGTTAAATCTCACATGTGACTGTTAAAGTAGAGAATGCATGATGTTTTGTTTTATGACTCTGTTATGAAGCCACACATATTATGGTGTGGAAGTTAAAACTGAAAAGTTTGACTAAGTAGAATGCAGGAGATGAGTACAGTCGTTCAATGATAAAACGATGAATAAGACCATGGTTGGATCATGGTGGTACATGTGATCCCATATAAGACCATGTCTGGGGCATGGCATTGGCATCTATACAAGACCATATCTAGGATATGGCATCGCCATCGACATGAGTTTCCACGTAAGACCGTATCTAGGATATGGCATTGGTATTGATATGAGATTTCATGTAAGACCATAGCGAGGCTATGGCATCGTGACGACATGTAAAGCAATAGCTGGGCTATGATGTTGTGATACGAGTAAGACCATAGTTGGACTATGGCAATCAAGTAAACGACGTACTCAAAACCCGTAAGACATTCTCTAGATTAATAAGGAATAGTAAGAGAAAATAGAGTTAAATGTTGAGTACTCAAGTAGACCTTAATGTGAAACTTGAGTAAGTGAAGTCACAGTTCAAAAGTATAAGTGATAGAAACAATTGTAGCGTGATAAATATGAAAACTCCCTTGAGGCGAGTTGTGTGACTATGATGATATTTCATTGTCAATGAGTAGTAAATCATATGTATGTAGTCACGAGAGTTAGGTTAAGGGACTTTGCAACCTCACTCCCTTACCACTGTTGAATTTTGATGAGACGTTATGAGAGTTAAGTCGAGTAAGTTTGCATCGGATTAATGCAATAATTATGCTAGCATGATTAAGAATGCCTTGTATCACATCGATGCATAATACTCTACTAAATAGAGTAACTGTTGTTTAACATGAGGATGAAGTCCTAGAGGACTAAAATGATGAGGCTATCATCGAGGTATGAGATAGACAAGGTCCCGTATAAGACCATGACCGGGACATGGCCTCGGCACCGAGTTGAGATTTTGTATAAGACCATATCCAGAATATGGCATCGATATTTGATGAGGAAGTCCACATAAGACCTTATCAGGGATATGGCATTAGCATTTAGAGGTGACTCCATAAAAGACCCCCTCGGGAATGTGGCATTGGTTTCGTACCTACATGAAGGACGATGAACATACGTATTTGATTATCCCTAGTGATTAATGGGACAGATAGATGAGTCTAGAGGTAGAAATGAGAATGGTACTAAAGTCATGTGAAAGAGTGAAAACATGTACTCGTGAATGAATCACGAAGAGACGATTACGATATATGACACGGAACGTGTTATATAAGTGCAAGTATGAGTAAGTTGGCTAGAAGCCTATGGTTTGCGCATGGTTAGTTAATGCCATGGATGGGATTATAATGATCTCCTTTAGTATTATGTACTAATACATGTTTCCCTTCAGGGACGATGTAGTTGTTCTTTTCATAAATTGTGATTGTTTGAGAATGTTAGCTGATAGTAAAAATCAGACAAAACGGTTGTCGATTTAGTTAATTGAAATCGACATTTTCTTTATCTCCTCGTAACCTTAATTGGGTACCTTGAGGAGGAAATTGGTGATGATTCGTGTATAAAAGGTGAAATCACAAGTTTCACATTGTGTGATGGGTTTTCGGGTAAGCCGAATAGAGTTAACGAATTCGATCGAGATGTCCCTGCTATCGTAAGATATGACGATCGTAAAGGTTTTAGATTGGCATAGCAAGAGAAACTCGGATGAGAGTGTGCTTAAAATATGTTCTCAGTATGGAGAAAAGAGTAGATTAATGTATTGAAATATGATTCAAGTTACGTGTATATTCACGCATGAATCAAAAGAGAGAGAATAAAATTACGTGTGTATGCGTGAGTAGGGAGCATAATATAAAGATATGCTCATCGAAATGTTCAAACCATGATAGTTGAGTTGAAAGCTATTGAAAGAACCATTTATTTGAAAGTTCTAGCATCGAGATCGATGCTGAATCGAGAGAAAGAGTTGACAGTTGGTGATCCGAGACAATCACTTTTTTGTGTGCGTGTTGTGAGTTAGATATTATGTATTGATCCATGGGAAGATCGATGTGTATTTTCGAATTTTTATAAGTGAGGGTATCTTATGCTACTGTAAGATTTTGAAGATGAAATAGTGGAAAACAGCTTGAGCTATTACAATGGCGGGTATAGTTATTGTGATACTACTCGGATAGTAGACATAGTATGATATGTCTGAATGAAAGATCCATGTTTAGTAATGTGAGTTAGTTACTCGGTTGACTCTAGTTGGTAATATCCTAGTTTCAGTGAGGTTAATGACTATAGTGAGTCTTCCTTTCAGAACAGAAGAGTTTAGAAGTGTTATAATAAATTGTATATTAAGTAAGTTATCCATGTTGGATAAGATTTCTGTTGTTGATGCTTCCTCGAGATAGAAAGTGAATGATGTTGAATCCAGAACTTATACAAGAGTTTTGGTATGAGATTTAGTAGTAGCATATCTACTAATGCACAAGTAAGGAAATGCAGTTATGTGCATAAATGTTTTGACAATAGGGTACATCTCACTATATGATCGAGTTATAGTTAGAAGTAGTTGATCACTAAAAGCTGAATTTTCAAAGCGTACAAGTCAAGACTATTATAGTTAGTAAACGCTTGAATGAGAAAATGAGATACAACCTTATAGATTTAAAATTTGATTTGAAAAATTCCCAAGAAGGGGAAAGTCATTCAAACTGTAGTGAATCAACCAGTAAAGATTTGAACGATCATTTGGACATGTGCAGAGTTCCAAATTGGTAGATTACCGAGTATATGCCCCAGAGGAAGAATAACCTAGGTCTCAAGTTACATTTCGACCTTATGTATCATAGTTTAAGAGGTGTTTGCAAGAGAAATTTGAGGATAGTGGACTCGTGATTTTGAAGAGTAGATGGAAACGTTTTAAGAATGTTGGTAACAACTCCTCCTGATTAGATTTTTGGGGACGAAAATCCCTAAGGGGGGAGAATTGTAACAGCCCGATTTAGGGGCTAGTCGGAACAGTGATCTCGGAATCACTAATTCGAGGTTAGAGAAAATTATTTTCATGATATGTTAGGTGTTATAACATGTTTATAAGGATGCATGAAAATTTTGGTGCCTTAATTTTAGCGATTTCTAGCTAAATTGTGAAAAAGGACTAAATCGCATAAAGTGCGAAAGTTCTATTTTAATTGCTAGAGGTACCAAAAAGCTATGGTTTGTAAATTAGAGGTCTTTAAAGTGCAAATAGGCCATTTTGGAGTGTGATGGCCGGCCATGTGGTATGGGAGACAAGAGCATTTAATGCTTAGTCAAAATTTGGTGAGAAAAGATGAATAAAATATGACAAAAAGAAAAGCTATCATCTTTTTTTATTTCTTCTCTTCCTCCACCGAAAATAGAAGCCATGGGAGGGGTTTTGAAGCTTAAAATTTCAGCAAGCAATTCTCCACTCAAATAAGTGATTTTGATGATATTTCTTGAAGAAAAATATACTTTTGGAGTCCCTAAAGCTTAAGCTTTCTAAAGAGGGGACTAGTTTGCAATATGGTTGAAAGTCTAGGGACTTGTCATTATAGAGTTCATGTTGTTTGATGAGTTTTAATGGAAGAAAATGAATGATAGGATGATGAGAAACAACTTTTGTGAAAGGTGTTGTCATGAAAACACCTATTTGGGACTAAAATGCAAAAGTTGTAATTTGTTCTTTTAAGCATGAAATTGATGGAATTGAAAATAGTTGTAAGAGGATTAAATGTTCAGGTAGGCTTGTTTAACAAGAAAATGTAATGAAAATTTATTTACGAGCCTAGGGGCAAAATAGTAATTTTTCTAAAGTGTAGGGGCAAAATAGTCATTTTTGCCTAAAGTTTAGATTATGGTATATCATGATTTATAAGTGATTAAATCAGTAAATTTCATTGTTCTAGATCAAAGAAAATGAGTTTCGGACCTAGAACGGATGAAAAGAGAAATATGGGCAAAAAGTCCTTTTCGGCTCTTTCGACATCGAGGTAAGTTCATGTGCGAATGTTGCAATTACGTATGAGCTGATTTAGTATTCCAATGTTGTATGGAATGTATATTACTATATGAATGTATGAAATGTCTCTTGATGAGATGTCAATGGAATTAAATTTAGAGAAATGGGAAAAGTGTATAGCACGATAGGACAATGGTTAAAGTCTCGAATAAGACCATATTGGAATATGGCCTCGGTGTAAGAATTCTTATAAGACCATGTCAGGGACGTGGCATCGATATGTTAGTGTATGTAAGACCCCATTTGGGGTATGATGATAATGAGAACTATGTGCATGAGACTCAAGAGAGTCATTTAACAATTCGAATGATTCAATGTACATGTTGAATGTATGTGGTTGTACCATGAGTAGCACAAGTATTTGTAGAACTAAATTGAGATGAATTCAATATATGATGAACCCTTAGTGGGGTATGTGTAGTTGATGCACCTTAGTTGCATGAGACAGATTTTTTGATGTACTGTGTAAATGATAACGAGTACCGTAGAAAGTTAAGTAAGAATAGAAGCATGTGAGGATGTTCTCGAATGAACATTTGAAATAGAGATATACTTGTGGATTATTATCCATGAATGTAAATAACGGTGAGCTATGTGCGATATCACCTTATTAATGGTTTGTGATGGGCTGTGTTCGATACCATCGCTTATAAATGATTGGTGGGCTGTGTGCGTTACCACCTGATTGATTAGTAATCGATGGGTTGTATGCGATACCATCGCTTATAAATGATTGGTGGGCTGTGTGCGTTACCACACCGATTGATTAATGTCGATGGGTGTGTGTGTGATACCATCGCTTATAAATGATTGGTGGGCTGTGTGCGTTACCACCTGATTGATTAGTAATCGATGGGCTGTGTGCGATACCATCACTTATAAATGATTGGTGGGCTGTGTGCGTTACCACCTGATTGATTAGTAATCGATGGGCTGTGTGCGATACCATCACTTATAAAAGGTTGGTGAGCTAAGTGCGAAATCACCATAGGTATAAATGATTTGTGGGCTGTGTGCAATACCACCCTATAAGAGATTCAATGGTGGGCTAAGTGCGTAACCACCGAGAGATTTGTAGTATGAGCGACTTATTGAAAATGCTTGATGTGTTTTTTTATATGATCTTGTGATGATCAGTGCGGAATGTATGCTAATTAAACGAGCGAATTGGCTTGTGGCATGGTAGAAATGTGGTAAGAGATAGAAGGAGTAAGATTTAATAATGATTGAGTAAGTAACCATGAATTGATGAGAAAAACTCGGCATATTGCCTTGGGGTTATGTATATTCAGTGAATATTAATATTTTTCAGATTATGCAGATGAACTTACTAAGCATTATTGCTTACTCCTTTACTTTTCTCATCTCTTATAGGTTTCATTACTTAGATCGGGTTGGAGACCGCCGAAGATGTTTTCACACTATCGAGCAGACACACGGTATGAGGTATCAAGTCCTTAAGAGTCATTGCATGTATAGGGATTCGTTTAAAGTTGATGAAGTCTAATTGTTGTAGCCAAATGTTGTTGGCCTAAGAGAATTTATAGAATGGTTGTGTATAGCCAGTGATGATGGCTTAAGTTGTTGTAAATGTTGTGGGAACAATTCTCCCCAGTGTATGAGAGGAAAACTTTATTTTTATGAACAAAATGTGTTAATTTATTAGTTTCAATTGATGATTTGAGAATGTTTTGAAGAAGTATATGAATGTATGCAAACAAGAGTAGTAAAAGGTTTGTAGGATAGCCTCTAAGTGCCCACACGGATAGACACACGGGCGTGTGTCTAGGCCGTGTGTTTCCTGGACCTTAGTATCTCAAGTCAGATTAGACCATGGGCTGGTCACACGGCCGTTTGTTCAGGCCGTGTGATACACACGGTTGGCACATGGGCGTGTGCCAAGGCCGTGTGAAGCCATCACTTGACACTTAGAAATTCAATTGTCACACGACTGCCGCACGCGGGCGTGTGTACAGACCGTGTGGATAAGTCAGAATGCCAAGGTTTGGCACATGGGCCAGGGCCACGGGCATGTCCAGGCCGTGTGGATTTTACCCGTATCCTCCACGGGTGAAAGACACGGGCATGTTTTAGGGGTGCACGGGCGTGTCCCAAGTCACACGGACGTGTGACCCCTGTTTCGAGAGATAGTTTCCAAATGAGTTTCAAAAGTTTTGGGACGAAAGTTTGAGGCCTCGTAGGCCTATGAAATGTCTGATTTGACTAAGAAAGAGAAGTTTTTAATTCGAAATGAAATTTTATAGCCCGTCAGTACATGTTTAAGAAAGGTCAAGCATAGTAATGTCTCGTATCCGGTCTTAGCCTCGGACTCGGGTATGGAATGTTACACTACATGTGTTAAAGGAGCATAAAAAAGCCATAGTCTGGAAAATCTCTGACTTAAAAGGGATAAGCCCATCATTTTGCACCCACAAAATCTTAATGGAAGAAGAATATAAACCATGTGCGAAACCTCAAAGACGATTAAATCCCAATATGAAGGAAGTTTTCAAAACCGAGGTAATTAAGCTTCTAGATCTTTGGAATTATTTATCCTATTTATGATAGTTCTTGGGTAAGTCACGTGCGGAGTTGTTCCAAAGAAAGGAGGCATGACTGTCATAGCTAATGAAAAGAATCAATTAATTCCAGCAAGAACAATCACAGGTTGGAGAGTTTGCATCGACTATCGGAAACTGAACGATGCCACAAGAAAATACCACTTTCCTTTACCCTTCATTGATCAAATGCTAGAAAGATTATCTGGACATATGTACTACTGCTTCCTAGACGGGCTCTCTGGCTACTTCCAAATCTCTATAGCTCCTGAAGATCAAGAAAAGACAACATTCACTTGTCCATACGGTACATCTGCTTATCGAAGAATGCCTTTTGGATTATGTAACGCTCCTGCCACTTTTCAGCGCTGCGTGCTAGCCATCTTTGATGAACTTGTGGAAGATATCATGGAGGTATTTATGGACAACTTTTCAGTATTCGGTAATTTGTTCCACCTTTGCCTTAAAAATTTAAAACGAGTCTTAATGAGATGTGAGGAAACGAACCTTGTGCTTAATTGGGAAAAGTGTCACTTCATGGTTCGAGAAGGGATTGAGTTAGGTCATAAAATTTCTAGTAAAGGGATTGAGGTTGATAAAGCAAAAATTGAAACCATAGAAAAATTACCTCCTCCCTGTTCAGTTAAGGCTATTAGAAGTTTTTTAGGACATGTCGGTTTCTATAGAAGATTTATTAAGGATTTTTCTACAATAGCTAAGCCTTTGACGAAATTACTAGAAAAAGATGTACCTTTCAATTTTGATCAGGAATGTTTAGATGCATTTAATACTCTAAAGACTAAATTAACAAATGCCCCAATTATTATTGCACCTGATTGGAATTTACCCTTTTAACTAATGTTTGATGCGAGTGATTTTGCAGTAGGTGCAGTTTTAGGTCAGCGAAGAGACAAGCATTTCCAACCAATCTATTACGCTAGCAAGACACTGACAGCCGCGCAAGAGAATTACACCACCACAGAAAAAGAATTGGTAGCTGTGGTCTTTGCATTTGATAAATTTAGACAATATTTAATATTATCTAAAGTCATCGTTTACACTGACCATTCAGCCCTTCGTTATCTTTTAACTAAATCTGATGCAAAACCTAGACTCATAAGACGGATTCTACTTTTACAAGAATTTGACCTGGAGATTCAGGATAAGAAAGGAGCTGAAAACCTGGCAGCAGACCATCTTTCTAGATTTGAAGATCCACATCTTAAAGAACTTGATGAGAGTGAGATTAATGACTCGTTTCCTGAAGAACAACTATTGGCTATATCCGACGCCGAGGTACCTTGGTTTGCAGATATCGCAAATTATTTAGTTGCTAACGTATTACCAAAAGGGTTGACACATCAGCAAAAGAAGCGATTCTTTACTGATGTGAAAAATTATTTTTGGGAGGACCCTTTTCTTTTTCGTATATGTGCAGATCAAGTAATTCGAAGATGTGTCACAAAGGAAGAAGCAAGCAAAATCCTAGAACATTTCCATTCAGGACCCACAGGAGGACATTACAGTGGGACGAAAACAGCACCAAAAACACTCGAATCAGGTTTTTATTGGCCCACTCTGTTCAAGGATGCCAACAGGTATGTTAATTCATGTGATAAATGTCAGAGAATAGGTAATATCTCTAAACGCGATGAAATGCCTCAAATATATATGCTATCATGTGAAATATTTTATGTATGGGGTATCGATTTTATGGGTCCATTCCCTAGCTCATTTGGGAATAAATACATCCTCATGTGATTGATTACATGTCAAAATGGGTGGAAGCTCAAGCTTTACCCACCAATGATGCAAGAGTGGCAGTGCGATTTCTTAAGAAACTTTTCTCTCGATTTGGAACACCTAGAGCAATTATTAGTGATAGGGGTACCCATTTTTGTAACACCCAATTCGAGAAAATCTTAAAGAAATATGGAGTACACCACAGAACAGCTACACCTTATCACCCTCAAACCGGTGGACAAGTCGAAGTATCCAATAGAGAACTTAAACGTATCCTAGAAAAAGCGTAGAATCAAACAGGGAAAGATTGGGCAAAGAAAAGTAGACGACGCTTTATGGGCTTATAGAAGCGCCTTTAAAACTCCCATAGGAACATCCCCATACAAACTTGTTTACGGGAAGAGCTGTCATTGAACTCGAACATAAAGCATTTTAGGCTATAAAATTTCTAAACTACGATCTTAAACTTGCAGGCGAGAAAAGATTGATGCAGTTGAACGAGCTTGGTGAGTGGCGAGCAAAAGCCTACGAGAGCTCACGATTATACAAAGAAGCAACAAAGCGACGCCATGATGCTCGTCTAAAGCGACCTAAACAATTTGAAGTTGGAGATATCGTGTTACTTTATAATTCAAGACTCAAATTATTCCCTGGAAAGCTAAAATCAAGATGGTTAGGTCCATTCGTAATCAAAACTATTTTCCACTACGGAACAATCGAGGTAACTAATCCGACTTATGGCACTTTCAAGGTAAACGGTCAGCGACTGAAAATTTATAATGATGAAGATTTTAGGGATATAAGAGAGGAGCTT
Source organism: Gossypium sturtianum (assembly GCA_025698515.1). NCBI lineage: Eukaryota > Viridiplantae > Streptophyta > Magnoliopsida > Malvales > Malvaceae > Gossypium > Gossypium sturtianum. Next base: position 124,336,558 of record CM046953.1, on the reverse strand, counting down.
CAGCTCTGTGAACCTTCATATAAAAATGAAAATAGGGTAAGTCTAGCTTAAGACATTAAACGAGCGCTTCTCGGGAGGCAACCCGAGCACTAACCTCATCAACATTCATATTTCTGTTTTTAGAATCTAACCAAGAACTAACTAATTTCATAAGCGCAGGATTTCCTTCCCACACGGCCTAGAACACGGGCGTGGCCATGGCCGTGTGGACACCACGAGGAATCATATGGGCGTAGCGGAGACCGTATGGGCCAAGGAAGAGAAAAATTTTCCCAACACGGGCTACGATAAAACACCACGGCCGTGCAATGAGGCCATGGCTGAAACTGAGTAAATGACACAGGCTGTAATTAAAGAGGCCACGACTGTACGATACAGCCGTGGTCGATACTGAGTAAACGACACGGGCGTGAGACACACCTGTGCCTATAGGGCGTGGTCGACACTGACTAAATCAACACGGGCGTGCTACCGGTTACACGGGCGTGGGAGAAGCGAACAATATAGCGCACGATCGTGTGATAAGCCGTGTAAGCCAACACGCCCAGGTAACACGGGCATGGGACACAACTCAGATGCGCGTAAACTCAAAATTCTCGAAACACACGGGCTAAAAACGATCCACACGGGTGTGTGACACACCCGTGTGCCCTTATTTCTATATAAACCCCTCACTATTCATCATTTTTTTCCCAAATTAGTTTCCCCAAACCCTATCCGTTTTCCTTTCTCCCCCTACTAAGTCCGGCCATCACCATCAACAGCCCCCCTCATCCTGTCTCCTCTCCCTTTTTCCTCATTCCCTTCTCTATTTTCCCTTCCTCCTCTCCACATAAACCAGACCACGCCCGTGTGAGTACAACACGCCTGCGCACCACCACCACGCTCGTGCTCCAACCACCGCCTTAACCGCGCCACTTCCCTCAACAATCTCCGTCGGTTCACCCTTCTCCACTATCGTTTGCTTTTTTCTCTAACATTTTCATTATTTGTCAGTTTATTATTTGTTTCATTGTTCTTATTTCATGATTTAGATTTTTATGAGTTTCTTAGTATTTGCTCTACTTAGTAATAGTTTTAACATTCCTTGATGATTTACTTAAGAAACTATTTAGAACTATTAGGAATTGCATTCTTGGCTGGCAATAACACTTGAATCATTGAGTACTCTTCATTCTACAGAAACATAATGTCGTCTTCCTGAGGTAAGAAAATCGCAGTCCCTGTTTCGAAAAAACGAAAGGGACCCAGTTCATCATCGACACTCGCATCTGCCGAAGTACGACACCCATTCTTACAGTTTCCTCTGGGATCCCAAGAGGACCTTTTTCAGATACTTCGCGCGCGACCCCTCGGCATAGGGAGGCGCATTGATTGGACTGCCTTGGAGCAGGTCCAACTAGTCGACGACATCCGGGCCCTCCTGACTACTGACCTATGGGGGAAATTCTTCGAGATCATTGAACCCACATACCTAGAGCTCACTTTGGAGCTCTGTTCCACATTCCACCTCCAAACGGCGATGGCAAACCATGATGACCCTGGCACAGTCTAATTCCGTCTCGGAGGCATTGTACGTGAACTGAGTGTCCCACAGTTCGGGGTCGCCTTGGGGCTCTACACTGATGAATTCATGGCGGGCAATGATCTCGAGACACTCCGTCGCCACATCCATAACTCCCCTTCTAGATGTTGGAATAACATAGCCCCAGCTTCGGCCTCCTATGACCCTAGGCGACAGCTCTCGCCCTATCCCTGAGGTACTTACACGCCATCTTAGCTCATACATTGACAGGTATGCGAGAGAGCACCTGCGTCGTCAACATTCACGACGCCTACTTCCTATGGTGCATGGCAAACGGGCACGTCTTCAACTTAGCCTACTTTATAGCTCGCGCCATTCAACATCAGACGGAGCAGCATAGGAGAGGGGTCATCTCCATGGGTCCTTACATCACACGTCTGGCTCGGTATTTTGGGCTCCTCAACACTGCCGCTCAATCCTCCTCACTCACACTGATAGGACAGATGCCCCCATAGAGCATCCAGACGATGATCCACATGAGAATGATTGAGCGCCGCCGTGGGTTTGATCCTCCCCAGTATCGACTAGTGCGAGCCACTGAGCAGGATGATCTAGAGGACATTACTGATGATGTCCCACCACAGCATGAGGAGCCATCTTCGGCACCACACCCCCCTCGCCGACCAGTTCATGCGGCCGCTTCAATATTTGACATCTCTGAGCGCCTCACTCGGTTCGAGAAGTACTGTACTCAGCAATTCACCGACACCGATCGAAGATTTGACGGCATTGAAGCGACTCTTCAGCAGATTTATCATCACTTTCACATATCCCTGCCTCCACCACCTCGTGACCCAGCAGATGACGAGGACCTTTGAGTCCTTTTATTTTCTTTATTATTTTTTTATTGTTATTTTTATTGTTATTTTTATTTTTCTTTTCTTTTCTTTTCTTTTCTTTTATAATTGAACTTTTTACCTTTCTTATTTTAAAACTTTCATTAGTAAAATTGAATTTCCTTTATCATTTGTTTGTCTAACTAACTCGACAACATTCATTAACTAGTACTCCTAAAATTTCACTAATGACTTCGCAGTTTAGAAAGGTTCATTTGCCACTCAAGTAACGAACACACCACCTTCACCTATACCTAGTCATCATGTTCATCATTGATCATCCTCCAAGGATTTCATCCATAATTCAGGAAGTTTCACCTCTCTCCCTCTCTTATGACTTTCTTACTAATCATTATCTATCTTTGTACATTGAGGACAACGTACGTCTTAAGTGTGGGGGGTCAACTATAGTAGAATCCCTGAATTATGTCTTGTTCTTAAGTAAATTTCCTCATATTACTATTAGAATTAAATTTCTTTTGATTTATGATTTTTGTTGATATGTTTTGGATTAAGTCATAGTTAATTATGCAGTGATGATTTAAACTTTAGGAGAATAGAGAATCAAGCATGATGAGTTTATTTTCAAAATTAAAAAAAAAATTGTTCGGTTGTCTACCTGAATCTAATTATTACCTTGAAGTTTTAAATTTACAAAGTTGACATCAAAAGCCCATAATTTTTGTGAGATCTTGAGCCTTTTAGAGCATACATTCTTTTCTTGCTCACTTTATTGATTATGAGTATGTCAGCCTTGATTTGTTATTCTAGAACTTGCTTCGATTATACATGTCGAGACCACACCTATGATTTGATATACTGGGATGATAAAGACACCTAGGTTTTAACCCACTTACTCCATAAAAAGCTTACCTTCATAATTAACCCCTAGTGAACCCCTTTTGAGACTAACAACCCAATTCTTGACTCACCCATTAATATTAACCCAAAACCCACTTTGTATTTGTTATCGCCATTTCTCTTGACTACCCTTATATCGAGATTTGATTTGATCGGTTACTTAACTATTTCCTTTATTTCAGTTATCAAAATTCTATATTATTGTACTTGATTTGTTCTTAAAAAATTATTTATTAGGAATCTATTCATTATTACTTCTTTGTTATTGGAGCTTAAGCAGTTAATTTCATAATTTGAGAAGAAGCTCATGTTATTAGTATTAAGTTTTCAATTGATGTAATTACTCAGTATTAGTCCAACTTTCTAGTTAGGTAATTTTTCAATTCAGTCTCGATACTAACCCTCTAATTCAAGCCTTTATCCACACCTTTAACCCAAGCCCCGTTACAACCCATAAAAGACCTTTTGATTTGTGTAACATATCATTTTACAGTGGTGGAGATTTGATTTCCTTGCAAGCCTATGGGATTAACTTTTCATGTTCGACTTCTGAGTGCTTATTTTTGAACCTTAAACACTTTGAGTGATTTGAGTGAACCTTTAGTGAGGATGTCAATGTTTGTCAATTTTAAATTAAAGGTGATTATTTAGGTAAGGGGAAACACCTATTTTTCGTACTATAAAAACTATGACTTTGATTGTTTGAATCTTTAGGAACCTTCTGGTTAAATTATGAATGTATGAATTACCCATGAATTATGATGAAACATTATTGATGAAGGTTATGAATTGAGGAAATTCTATTTTAATTGTGAGTTGGAAATTTTGCTTGAGGACAAGCAAATGCTTAAGTGTGGGGGTATTTGATAAACCGTAATATATACATATTTTAATCCCACATTTAGCATACTTTTTGGACGATTTATCCTTTGAATTGTGAAATTTGATGCTCCTAATCCTTTAATTTTATGTTTTATACTTAGGGAAGCATCGGAGGATGAAAGGAACGAGAAATGGGCCAAAAATGGGGCAAATGGGCTTACCTTAGAGACTCACACAGCCTGGACTATCACCCATGGCCGTGCGTTTTGAGTAACAACTGAGACACGGCCTAGAACATCGAGACATGGACAGATCACACGGCCATGTGTGGAAAACAGGATTGACCACGGCCAAGGGAGTCGACCACGGGTGTGTCACACGGGCATGTCCCTGTTTTAACCAAGATGAGTTTCATTCAGAATGGGATACTTGTAGGCCAAGAAAGACATTCTGAAGCCTATATAAATGCCCTAAGTATAACCTAAAAAGAGGTCTTTGATCAGGGGCGAAGACAGAGAGGGCTGAACTCAGGGAATTACTCCAAGAAAGCCAGTTGATCCATCTCAAAAGCCGGAATCACATTCAAGACGGAAGATCTTCCCTTCAATTTTCTTCAGGGGATTTTAGGGTTTTTCTTATGTTTTGTTATTTATCTTCTTCTGATATGTATTCTTTTATAATTATGAACTAAACCCCTCAAATACCTTAGGGGGATGAAACCTAAGACGGATCTTGTTATTGTTTTCTGAACTATATGATAAATACTTGATTTGTTCTTAATTATGTGTTCTTAATTCTTGTTTTAATATTTCAGGATATTGATTCAAGTATTGATGTGCTTAGGCAGTGGAGAAAAAGTCCCTGTTTAAGAGTAGATCTAGCATAATTAAGCGGAGTTGATCGCAACCCTAGAGATAGGATGACGAAAATCTGCCGGATTAGGGTCAAACCTAATATAGGAGTCCATAGATCGAGTTAATGCAACACTAGGGGTTTTAATTAGAAAGAGATTTCAATTAATCAACCTAGGGTTAGATGTTAGTAGCCTCGAAAGAGGTATTAATATAAATTAGGGAATCCTACGGATCAAGTCAAGTGAATAAATAAATGCAGTTTAGAGTTAAATAACAAGTGAAGTCTAGGTGGATTCTTCCTCGGGTATTGTCTTAATCCACTGGTTTTTCCCAAAAGTATTTTTCCCAATTCACTCTCTGTGTCTTAGCAACCTTAGCTTAGTAATTAGTTAGATAAATATCAACCCCCTTTATTTTAGGCTAAATAATAAAAAGAAAGTTAGTACTAGTAATTTTGGTTCCTTTGGGTTCGACATTCTGGTCTTGCCACTAAGCTATACTACTGTTCAATAGGTGCGCTTGCCTCAATCTTGGTGATAGTTAGTTTCTAGGCTCGATCATTCATTATATAAATATTAAAACTCTCAGACACGATCAACACACGCTCGTGTGTCTACCTGTGTGGACAACTAGAAGGCTATTTACCAAGCCAATTGCCACTCTGAAAAACAACCACACTTATACCATTTTGATGCAACATACATCATGATCATACAGCACTTCTAATACCCAAAATCAAGACATACAAACATAGGTTTATACCACATTCATCATGTGTATACTTTACTCAATACTCATCCAATCACACAGGCATGCATTTCATGAACTTCATCATCATTGAATATATAAAAATTAACAAGTATTGGCCAATTCACAAGGCCGTTTACAAAATGAATGAGTAGTATTAATAGCCAACATTTCGGTCGACAAATATGACATATCACAAAATGACCAAGTTCCTATACATGTCATACCCAAAAATTAATCAACTTTACTATACCAAAAGAATAGTTGATAGTGTGATCTGAGCTCCGACGTCCTATGAACCCCGAGTTAGCTTGGCGATACTACAAGGAAAAGGAAAATGAGATGGATAAGCAATAAGCTTAGTAAGTTTGCATGAAATAAATAGCAACAATAATACTTATAATAGCATTTATTCATCTTATTGAATAATACACAAATTCTCAAACTCATCAACATAACTTACTCATGCATACTCTTACCAAATTACATATCACATTTTGCATTCATTTCTCGTAAGTTACTCATGGGTACCTGTATCACTTCATCACACAACTTTAGCACTTTTAATCTCTTAAACATAGACTTAGCTCTTTGTCATTTGTACATAAACTTAGCTCTTTGCCCGTTGAACTACTCGAAATGTGGAAGTGATGTGTCTCTAACTAACTACGATCACAATAAAGGCAAGCGCACCTATCGAACAGTAGTATAGTTATGGTAAGACCGGAAATAACGTATCCACAAGGACTAAGAGTACTAGTAATTACTTTCTTTCTATTATCTAGCCTAAGAATTTGAGTGATTTCTTTTTAAACTAAAATTAATTAATTAAAACACGAAAAAGAATGAATTAGGAAAATAATTTTAGACAACTTATGTGATGGAGGCAATACCTAAGGAAGAATCCACCTAGACTTCACTTATTACTTTTGATTCATATGATTTATTCACTTGACTTAATCCGTAGAAATCCCTGATTTATGTTAATATCTCTCTCGAGACTAGGTTGATTAATTGAAATCTCTTTCAAATTAAAACCCCTATTATCGCATTAACAATATCTATGGATTCCCTTATTAGATTTGACTCTAATCCGGCAAATTTTCGTCGCCCTATTTTTAGGGTTGCAATCAACTCCGCTTAATTGTGTTGATCTACTCTTAAGCAGGGACTTTTGCTCCACTGAATAAGCACATTCGACTTGAATTAATAACCTGAATTATCAAAACAAGAATAAGAACTCATAATTAAGAATAAGAACAAGTATTTATCTTATAAATCAAATAATAATAAGATCCTTCATAGGTTTCATACCCTTAGGTATTTAAGGGATTTAGTTCATACTGATAGAAGGACACATCTCAAAATAAGGAAAACAACAAAACATAGGAAAACCCAAAAACTTCTAAAGAACTTGATGGGAGATCTTCAGTCTTGATGGAGATCCTTCTTCCGAGCTACTCTCGATGGCTGTCTTTGAGTATTTTCTACGTTCTATTCTGCGTCCCCTTTTAGGTCACCCCTTAGGGTGTTTATATAGGCTTTGGGACGTCTTTCTTTGCCCACAAGTAACCTTTTCCGGATAGAATTAATCTTTGATACGGTAAGGACACGCCCGTGTACGATATTCTTGGGCCGTGCTCACTTCTACTCGCCACACACGGCCGTGTTTGATAACCCAGGCCGTGTTGGTTTCTAAGGTAGGCCCATTTTGTCCCATTTTGGCCTGTTTCTCGTTGTTTTGGACTCCCTAAGCTCTCCTGTATGTAAAACATGAAATTAAGAGATTAGGAGCATCGAATTCATCAAATCTAATGAGAATTCATCCAAAAATAAGCCAAGCATGGGGTTAAAATATGTGTAAATTATGGTTTATCAAATATCCCCACACTTAAGCGTTTGCTTGTCCTCAAGAAAAATCCTCAACTCACAATAAGAGTTAACTTTCTCGACTCATAATTCTCAACAATAATGTCTCATCATAATTCACAGATAATTCATACATTGATAATTTAACTAGAAGAGTCCTAGAGATTCAAACAATCTAAGTCATAGATTTTTATAGCATGAAAACATAGGTGTTTCCCCTTACCTAAATAATTACCTTTGATTCAAAATCGACAATATATGACATCCTCACTAAAGATTCACTCAAATCACTCAAAGTGTTTAAGGTTCAAAAATTAAGCACTCAAAAGTCAAACATGAAAAGTTATTACCATAGGCTTGTATGAAAATCAAATCTCCACCACTATAAAATGAGATGATACACAAATCAAAAGGTCTTTAAAGGGTTGTAATGGGGTTTGGGTTAAAGGTGTGGATAAAGGCTGAAAAGGAGGGTTAAAATCGAGATGGAATTGACAATTCACCTAACTAGGAAAATGGACTAACACTAAATAATTACAACAATTGAAAACTTAATACTAATAACACGAGCTTCTTCTCAAAATTTATAATTAACTGCTTAAGCTCAAATAAAAAATAACTAATAATGAATAAATTTCCAATTTTTTTTTTTAAGAATAAGAACAAGTACATGATATAAGATAAATTTAACCACTGAAATAAAGAATGTAGTTAGGCAACTGATCAAATCAAATCTCGATAAAAGGAGAGTCAAGAAAATAGGGATAACAAATCAAATAACTGGGTTTCGGGTTAATATTAGTGGTATATTAAATGGTTGACTAGACTTCAAAGGGATTCACTAGGGGTTAATTATGAAGGTAGGCTTTTTATGGAGTAAATGGGTTAAATCCTAGGTGCCTTTATCATCTCAGTATATCAAATCAAAAGTGTGGTCTCGACATGTATATCGAAGCAAGTTCTTGAATAACAATTCAATGTTGACACACTCATAATCAATAAAGTGAGCACGAAAAGAATATGCTCTAAAAGGCTCAAAATCTCACAAAAATTATGGTTTTTGATGTCAACCTTGCAAATTTCAAACTTCAAAGTAATATTTAAATTTAGGGAAACAACCTATTAATATTTAATTTTGAAAATAGACTTATCATGCTTGATTCTCTAATGTCTTAAAGTTTAAACCATCAATGCACAATTACCTATGACTTAATCCAAAACATATCAATGAAAATCATAAATCAATAGAAGTTTCATTCTAATTAGTAATATGAGAAAATTACTTAAGACAAGATATCATTCAGGGATTTTCTGATAATCAATTAAATAACCTCCCCACACTTAAGATGTACATTGTCCTCAAGTACCAAAATAGATAATGACAATATAATGAGAATACCATAAGAGAGGGAGAGAAGTGGAACTTCTTGAATCTTGGATGAAATCCATGGAATAGTTGACGCGGAATTTTAGATATAACAAAGTGAAGTGCATAATTCTGAGTACCTATTAAGAATATAAATACAACTGTGGAAGAAGGTTAAGGGATTACTCGATTAGGAATAATTATAAAAACTAAAATAAAGTTCAGAATATAAAAGAAAGTCTTTTGGAATTATAATACAAAACATAAAGGGGAATAGATTAGAAATAAAAATAAAAGGAAAATAAAAATAAAAATAAAGGTAAAAATAAAATAAATGGACTCAACGGTCCTCATCGTCAGATGCGTCGCGAGGTGGGGGTGGCGGGGATATGTGAAAATGCTGACAAATCTGTTGCAGCATCACCACGATGCCGTCGAATCGTCGAGCGTTATCATTAAATTGCTGAGTACAGTATTGCTCGAACTGAGTGAGGCATTCAGAGATGTCAGAAAGTGAAGTAGCCGCATGAACTGGTCGGCGAGGGGGGTGTGGCGCCGAAGATGGCTCCTCATGATGTGGGGGGACATCATCAGTAATGTCCTCTGGGTCGACCTGCTCTGTGGCTTATGAAAGACGGTACTGAGGAGGATCAAACCCACGGCAGCGCTCAATCATCCTCATGTGAAGCATCGTCTGGATGCCCTGTGGGGACATCTGTTCTATAAGTGTGAGTGAGGAGGACTGAGCGACGGTGTTGAGGAGCCCAAAATATCGAGCCAGGCGCGTGATGTAGGGACCCATGGAGATGACTCCTCTCCTATGCTGCTCCGTCTGATGTTGAATGGCGCGGGCGATGAAGTAAGCTAAGTCGAAGACGTGGCCGTTCGTCATGCACCATAAAAAGTAGGCGTCGTGAGTGTTGACGACGCCGGTGTTCTCTCACCTACCCGTCAAAGTATGAGCTAGGATGGTGTGTAAGTACCTCAATGGTGGGGCGAGAGCTGTCGCCTTGGAGTGACTGGGGTCGTACGTGGCCGATGAGGGAGCTAAGTCACTCTAGTAAGATGAAGGAGAGTAGTGGATGTGGCAGTGGAGGTCCTCGAAATCATCATCCTCCATGAACTCTTCGGTGTAGAGTCCCAAAACGGCCCCGAACTGTGGGACACTCAGCTCACGTACGAGGCCTTCGAGACGGAATTGGACTGTGCTGGGGTTGTCACTATTGGTCATCACCGTCTGAAGGTGGAAGGTAGAACAGAACTCCAGAGTGAGCTCTATATATGTCGGCTTGACAATATCGAAGAAGTGCCCCTATGGGTCGGTAGTCAAGAGGGCCTGGACGGCGTCGACTAGTTGGACCTGCTCCAAAGCGGCCCAATCAATGTACCTCCCCACACCGAGGGTGTAACATCCCCAAACCCGGCCCATTCACTGAAACCGAATCTGGTTATGTCACTGGGAAAAGACGGTTGAAAATCTTAAAATAAAACATCGTAGTTTGCTGAATTTTGGAAAACATATCTTTGGAATAAAACTTTGCTATAAAACTCATTCATTTTTAAAACTTTAGTTTATAATATCCAATTTGAATAAATAGGTTGCAAACCATAAATCATTTTCACGTAGCAATTTAATTTAAATAAACCATAGTTAAAGTAATACCAAAAACATAAAATGGCCTTTATTACAACCCAACAATTCAAATAAAGTACTTATATCAAAATTAAGCATGGAATAATTGAACATCATCCTCGGCATGGGCCACCTTGTCCTCTCCGATCCCGGTCGACTTTATGCACTACGAAATGGTTAAAGAAAGAGTGAGTCCACCGACTCGGTGCATAACCACAACACATATTTCCATCCGTATGGGCTTGGCCCATACCCACACAACCATCGAAACAAATCATGCAAGAATGCATCTCGGCCCAACCTACTATCCAACCGTGACACCAACCTTAGCGGACTCCCCGCCTAAGGCGTGGCTAATCCACCGTCTCACAACCGAGTGATCCACATATGTTACCTCGCGGACTGCTTTGCACAAGGCCGTGGGGTGAGCCACCGATCACATCGTGATCCATAAATCTTACCTCGGCATTCTCGCTTGCTCGAGGCCGTGGTTTGAGCCACCGATCAACCAAAGTGATCCAAATATCGTAATCTGTCTACGGTGATGCACATAGCAATCAACCGCCGAGATGGGCACCTAGCCAACACCTCCCTTGAGGTAGCACAAAGCTAACCCTCAAGCGCTAATGTAGTAACTGAGCTAACATTAGACCACGTACATCCTGTGTACACTTCTTCCTCCATTGAGTCAAGCCCAAATCCCATGTATGCATGCATAAGTTCAACATGTCGATTAACAAAAGAGTAAGCATCACATGTGGATTATCATATCATGTATATATCATAAATAACTCACTATTCAAGCCACTATAATCGGCCATCATTCATATCACGCATATGTAAACACATTTAACAAACCAAAGATCGAAGAAATAGTGCGTTGATTACGCACCTAAATGATACCAAAACCCAAACGCGCTATACGCTTCGCACATGCAGACTAACGGACTTACAAAAGGTTCCCCGCGATAGGCTCTTCTCCCCTACAATCGGCCAAAACTAAACAACATAATCATGCTAATCAACCTCTAAGGGTATAATCGTAATTTTACCTACTAAGGGTATTTTCGTAATTTACCCACCAAGGGTATATCGGTAATTTCGTACCTGGAATGGCCTTTCCAAAGGCCCAGTGTCGCCCCGAGCGACCCAACTACCATTTCTGGTCGAAATGGACTATTGGGCCTAAAGCCCAATTTCGGCCCATTCGGGCCCACACGCTCGTGTGGCCCACCTAACACAAATCTAGCCACGTTTATGAGATTCACCTAGTCTAGTTCACTATATACTACACAATCGCACAATTTACTCATAAGGGCCCACGGGCCCATTGGGCCCACTTCGGCCCATTACGGCCCAAGCGACCCCAACCCACAAGAATACTACTTATGGCCTCAACTATCGCGTCGAAGCCCCACACGCACGCGCGCTCGTGTGGCTACTATTGCCGTGGATGGCACCCGGCATTTGCCGCTCTACAACTAGAGTAGAGAGTTACACACGATAGGACTCGGTGCTAATCCGCGCTCGACCACTCCCGTGCCCAAACGCCTTCCAAGGTGTGTTTACTCTCCTCCTAGGATGCTCCTTATATAGCTAGCTCTTCACCTTCATTCTTTGTGTCTTTCCGATGTGGGATCCTTCGTCAAGAGAGTTTAAATTCAACTAAAACTCTTCCCGTCAGCATCGCAAAATAAATACTCCATTGCTTGTCATGAGATTCGAACCTGGCTCCCTTGCAACATAATCCACGCTGCTAGCCACTTGGCCACAAGCTCCTCTTGTGTCCTAAACCATGCGCAACTAAATATAAACTATAGCCAAATTCCGAGGTCCAAGTAAAAAGAAAACCAAAATGCAAAAGCCAAGACTTGAACCTTGGACCTCCTTCCTTCCCTTGTGGCGTCACCCCCTTGTCTCTTATGTGGCGTCACTTTGCCACTACACCACACACTCTACTTGTGTCATTTTTCCCCACATTTTATTCTTAAGGCCTACCGCCAACTTCGGGTTTTTTTTCACCTAAAACCAAAATTTCCCCAAAGCTAATATTTGATCCGGGACTTCATAGAAGCCCTCTAACCTTCCAAAATCACTTATCCAATAGGTCCAACTTGCATTTAAGCCGGTCTCTTGTTCTCCAAAAATTTAAACGCTACTACGCCTAAGGCCCATTGGGCTCAATTCTCCTAGGCCCAATTCCTTTTCACCCTAAAAATCTAAATTTTCCAAAGCCTTCCCTTCTCATCCCAACATTCTTAGAGCCTCTAAAACTCAACCAAGCACTCCCAAAAACCTACTAACACTTGATTTATACCCCATATGCACAACCCCTAAACCAGGGTGTTACAGAGGGGTCACGCGCAAAGTATCTAAAAGAGGTCCTCCTGGGGTCCTAAAGGAAACTGTAGGAACGGATGGCACACTTCGGTAGAGGCACGCGAGGAAGTCGCACCGGGTCCCTTCCGCTTTTTCGAAGCGGGGACGGTGGTCTTTTTCCCACGTGGCGGAGTCATTACGTACCTTAAAAACAAAGAGTTTCCATAAATCAAATATTATTGCCAGCCAAACAATTGTTCGTTCCTAGTATCCTAAATAATGTATTCCTATAGTAGTATATTTGTCAAGTAATGCTAAAAATCATTAAGAAATAGCAATGACTAAATTTGGTAATAGACTCAGACTAAATAAACTAGACTATAAACTAAGAATTTGAAAATAGATATCATGATAAGAATGAAAATAATAAAAATAATAGATAATAAAATCAAATAAAATCAAATAAAATTGAATGAAATAAGCAGCAATGGTGAGGAAAGGTGAACCGATGGGGGTGTTGGAGCGGTGACACGGTCGTGGCGGTGGTGCACGGTCGTGGTGTTCTTATACGAGCGTGGACTACATGCTGCGCGTGTGGGGAAGAAAGGGAAAGAGGAAAAATAAGGGGAAGAGGAGGAAAAGGAAGTGAAGGGTGAGGGTGAAGGGTTACCGGTGGCCAGAATGGGAAAGAGAGATAGGTTGTTTGGGGAAAAACGGCTAGGGTTTTTGGGGGAAATTTTGGGGAAGATGAGCCGTGGGATGCTTTAAATAGGAAGTAGGGAACACGGTCAGGGGCCACGCCTGTGTGCCCTTTAGTTAGCCCCTGTGTTTTGATAATTTTGAATTAGGGCACGTTTGAGTCTTAGACCACGCCCGTGTTCCCTGGGCGTGTTATGTCACACGGCCAAATCGCACGGCCATGTGATGCATCATTCGTTTATCCCACGCCCGTGTTTAGGGTCACACGCCTGTTGTAATTAGTCAGTATCGACCATGACCTAAAGGCATGAGCGTGTCCCACCCCCGTGTGATTCTTTCAATTTCAACCACGGCTTCTGGGCACGGGCGTGTCGCACGCCCGTGTCATTTACTCAGTATCGACCACGACTGCATCGCACGGTCGTGGAACTTTTATCGCAGCCCATGTTTTCGAGTCCGTTTTGACGGCCTCATCGCACAGCCGTGGTGTTTAATCGTAGCTCTTGTTAGGGGAAAGTTTTTCTTCCTTGGCCCACACGATCTCTGCCACACCGATGTCTCTTCCCGCGGTGTCTACACAGCTACGGCCACGCCCGTGTGCTAGGCCGTGTGTGTAGGAAATCCTGCACCTATTAAATTGGTTAGTTCTTAGTTAGATGCTAAAAATCAAAATTATGGATGTTAGTAAGGTTAGTGCTCGGGTTTCCTCTCGAGAAGCACTCGTTTAAAGTCTTAAGCTAGACTTACCTTGTTTTCATTTCTATATGAAGGTTCACGGAGTTGAGGCTCCTCTCTCATATCCCTAAAATCTTCACCATTATATATTTTAAGTCGTTGACCATTTACCTTGAATGTGCCATAAGTCGGATGAGTTACCTCAATTATGCTATAGGAAAAATGGTTTTGACTATGAATGGACCTGACCATCTTGATTTCAGCTTTCCAGGAAACAATTTGAGCTTTGAATTATATAGTAGAACAAGATCTCCCACTTCGATTTGCTTCAGTTGCTTCAAACGAGCATCATGGCGTCGCTTTGTTGCCTCCTTATATAAACGTGAGTTCTCGTAGGCATTAGCTCGCCACTCATCTAGCTCGTTCAACTGCATCATTCCTTTCTCACCTGTAAGTTTAAGATCGTAATTTAAGAATTTTATAGCCCAAAATGCTTTGTGCTCTAATTCAAATGGTAGATGACAACTCTTTCCATAGACAAGTCTGTATGGGGATGTTCCTATGGGAGTTTTAAAAGCGGTTCTATAGGCCCATAAAGCATCGTCTACTTTTAATGCCCAATCTTTCTGTTTGATTCTCTGTTTTTCTCTAGAATACGCTTAAGCTCTCGATTTGCTACTTCCACTTGTCCACTGGTTTGAGGGTGATAAGGGGTAGCTGTTCTGTGGTGTACTCCATATTTCTTTAAGACTTTATCAAATTGAGTATTACAAAAATGGACATGTAAATGTTGTCTTTTATTGATCCTCAGGAGCTATTGGGATTTGGAAGTAGCCAGAGAGTCCGTCCAAGAAGCAATAGTACATATGCCCAGATAATCTTTCTAACATCTGATCAATGAATGGTAAGGGAAAGTGATCTTTTCTCGTGGCATCGTTTAATTTCCTATAATCAATTCAAACTCTCCAACCTGTGACTGTCCTTGTTGGAATCAATTAATTCTTCTAGTTGGCTATAACAGTCATGCCTCCCTTCTTTGGAACAACCTGCACAGGGCTTACCCAAGTACTGTCAAAAATAGGATAAATAATTCCAGTATCTAGAAGTTTAATTACCTCAGCTTTAACAACTTCCTTCATGTTAGGATTTAATCGTCTTTGAGGTTGCACACATGGTTTATATTCATCTTCCATTAAAATTTTGTGGGTGCAAAACGATGGGCTTATCCCTTTAATGTCAGAAATTTTCCAAGCTATGGCTCTTTTATGCTCCTTTAGTACCTGTATTAACTCGTCTTTCTCATTGGGTTCCAATTCTGAAGAAATAATTACCGGTAGTGTAGAATTATCTCCGAGGAATGCATACTCTAAGTGATTTGGTAACTGTTTCAATTCCAATTTGGGGGGCTCTTCAATAGAGGGTTTTTATTTTAGTTCGTTGTTTATTTCAATGCCCTTATACTTCTTTTGTCTTGGGGAATAAATTTTTACCTCCCCCATCTCATTGGTATCGTCATCGGCCTCCTCTCCTTGGGCAAGACACGGTTCCAACGTGTCTTTATGTATGATTTCCTGAAAAGAATCTTGACTAAAATGATCAATAGCATCAATAAAATAACAGGAATCATCTTGCTCTCTAGAGTATCCATAGCATCATAAATTTTAAAAATAATTTCCTCATCACCTATCCTGAGCACAAGTTTACCATCACCTATATCAATAACAGCCCTAGCAGTGGCTAAAAATGGGCGTCCTAAAATTAAAGGTACCTCAACATCTTCATCCATGTCAAGCACAACAAAATCAACAAGGAATATGAATTTATCAACTTTTACCAAAACATCTTCAATAATTCCCCTTGGATATTTAATAGATCTGTCAGCTAATTGAATACTCATCCTAGTGGGCTTTGGTTCCCCAAGACTAAGCTGCTTGAACATTTTATAAGGCATTAAATTAATACTGGCACCTAAATCAGCTAGTGCTTTCTAAATATTTAAAATACCAATTAAACAGGGAATAGTGAAACTTCCTGAATCTTTCAATTTGGTTGGTAGCTTATTTTGGAGAATAGCTGAACATTCCTCGTTAAGTTCCACGGTCGATAGCTCTTCAAACTTCCTTTTATTTGTTAGAAGCTCTTTTAGGAATTTTGCGTATGTCGGCATCTGCGAAATAGCTTCAACAAAAGGTAAGTTAATATGTAATTGTTTAAAAAGTTCAATAAATTTACCATATTGTGCGTCTATGCGGTCTTTCTTCAACTTTGCCGTATATGGAATCGGTGGTTTATACTCTTTAAGTACCGGTGTTACATTCTCGTTTACTTCCTCACCCTTTTCCTTATCAGTTTCTTGTGGCATCTTCTTTTTAGCTTCAACCAATACCTTCCCATTCCTTAGTGTTACTGCCTTCACATGCTCTTTTGGTTTAGGCTCGGCATTACTAGGTAAATTACCTGGTTGCCTTTCGGAAACTAACTTTGTCAACTGTCCAATTTGATTCTTAAGCCCTTGAATTAATGTTTGCTGATTTTACAACTCCGTTTCGGTATTCTGAAAATGAGTCTCTGACACCGAAATAAACTTTGCTAGCATATCTTTAAGGTTCGGCTTCTTCTCTTATTGATAAGGTGGTTGGAAAACTGGAGGGATTTGCGGTCTTTGATTCCCTTCATTACCCCATGAGAAATTTAGGTGGTTCTTCCATCCTAGATTATATGTATTGTTGTAAGGATTATTTGGAGGTTTAGAGTTATTACCCATATAATTTAGCTGCTCATTCCCCATGCCAAAATTGTAGGATGGATATTCTGTATTGCTCATTCCTCCTCCATCCGTGTCGCATTGCATTGCTGGATGTACTGCGTCGAGGTTGAAAACACTGGCGGCTTTTGTTGGCTTTGTCCTCATAACTTGCCACTGATAGTTATCCAGTGCCATCTCCTCTATAAACTCATAAGTCGCTTCAGGGGTTTTACTATTTAGGGTTCCACCGGCAGCTGAATCAATCAACTGCCTAGTTGATGGGTTCACACCATTGTAAAAGGTTTGAACCTGTAGCCACAAAGGTAACCCATGGTGTGGGAACCTTCTCAACAAATCTTTGTATCTCTCCCATGCGTCGTAAAGCGTTTCTAAATCTATCTACACAAAAGAAGAGATATCATTCCTTAATTTAGCCGCTTTAGCCGGCGGAAAGTATTTTAATAAAAAAATTTCGGTCATCTGTTCCCATGTAGTGATTGATCCTCGTGGTAACGAGTTCAACCACTGTTTAGCTTCGTTCCTCAATGAGAAAGGAAACAACTGAAGGCAAATGGCATCATCAGAAACGCCATTAATTTTGAAAGTGTCGCAGAATTCCAAAAAATTTGCTAAGTGATTGTTTGGATCCTCATCCTGCAAACCATCAAACTGAACAAACTGCTGAATCATCTGAATAGTGTTAGGTTTCAGTTCAAAATTATTTGCAGTAATAGTAGGTCTAACAATACTTGATTCAGTTCCTATTAAATTAGGTTTAGCATAATCATACATAGTACGAGGAGTAGGGTTTTGATTCATCGGGTTTGCGGCAACCACAGGAGGTAGCGGATTATTATCAGCCATCTCTTCTGTAGTATAAGTTTCGTCTTCTTGCTCTTCTTCTATGTATTGTAGACTTCACCTTATTTCTCTTGATTTCATGAAATTTGTACTTTCAATCTCTCATCACAAAAGTAATGGTCCTGACGGGTTCCTTCTAGTCATAAACTAAAAGTTCCTGCCAAAAGAAGAAAAAAAAAATTAGTGAATAGAAATAAAAAATAAATTGCAAATAAAAGTAAATAAAATGGCTAAAGTAATAAAAATTTAGCGTTCCTAATATCTTAGTCCCCGGCAATGGCGCCAAAAACATGATGTGTCTCTAACTAACTACGATCACAATAAACGCAAGCGCACCTATCGAACAGTAGTATAGTTATGGTAAGACCAGAAATATCGTATCCTCAAGGACCAAGAGTACTAGTAATTACTTTCTTTCTATTACCTAGCCTAAGAATTGGAGTGATTTCTTTTTAAACTAAAATTAATTAATTAAAACACGACAAAGAATGAATTAGGAAAATACTTTTAGACAACTTATGTGATGGAGGCAATACCTAAGGAAGAATCCACCTAGACTTCACTTATTACTTTTGATTCATATGATTTATTCACTTGACTTAATCCGTAGAAATCCTTGATTTATGTTAATATCTCTCTCGAGACTAAAAACAACTGACTCTAGGTTGATTAATTGAAATCTCTTTCTAATTAAAACCCCTATTATCGCATTAACTCGATCTACGGATTCCCTTATTAGATTTGACTCTAATCCGACAGATTTTTGTCGCCCTATTTCTAGGGTTGCAATCAACTCCGCTTAATTGTGTTGATCTACTCTTAAGCAGGGACTTTTGCTCCACTGAATAAGCACATTTGACTTGAATTAATAACATGAATTATCAAAACAAGAATAAGAACTCACAATTAAGAATAAGAACAAGTATTTATCTTATAAATCAAATAATAATAAGATCCGTCATAGGTTTCATCCCCTTAGGTATTTAAGGGATTTAGTTCATACTGATAGAAGGACACATCTCAAAATAAGGAAAACAAAAAAACATAGGAAAACCCAAAAAATTCTAAAGAACCTGATGGGAGATCTTCAGTCTTGATGGAGATCTTTCTTCTGAGCTGCTCCCGATGGCTGTCTTCGAGTATTTTCTGCGTTCTATTCTGCGTCCCCCTTTAGGTCACCCCCTAGGGTGTTTATATAGGCTTTGGAACGTCTTTCTTTGCCCACAAGTAACCTTTTATGGATAAAATTAATCTTTGATACGGCAGGGACACGCCCGTGTGACACGCCCGTGTACGATAGTCTTGGGTCGTGCTCGCTTCTGCTCGCCACACACGGCCGTTTTTGATAACTCAGGCCGTGTTGGTTTCTAAGGTAGGCCCATTTTGTCCCTTTTTGGCCCGTTTCTCGTTCTTTTCGACTCCCTAAGCTCTCCTGTATGTAAAACATGAAATTAAGAGATTAGGAGCATCGAATTCATCAAACCTAATGAGAATTCATCCAAAAATAAGCCAAGCATGGGGTTAAAATATGTGTAAATTATGGTTTATCAGGAAGGTTACTCAATCTCATCATACATGTATCATGATGCCAATGCCATATCCCAGATATGGTCTTACGTGGGATTACATCTTGATGCCGATGCCATATCCCAGATATGGTCTTACACGGGATCTCATATCTCAATGTCGATGCCATATCCCAGATATGGTCTTATACGAGATAGTATATAGATGTCGATGCCATGTCCTAGACATGGTCTTACACGAGATCTTTCTTTGGTTTCGATGCCATGTCCCAGACATGGTCTTATACGGAACCTTCCTTTATTTGGTGCCGATGCCATGTCCTAGACATGGTCTTATACGGGACCTTCCTTTATTTGATGCCGATGCCATGTCCCAGACATGGTCTTATACGGGACCTTCCTTTATTTGGTGCCGATGCCATGTCCCAAACATGGTCTTATACGGGACCTTCCTTTATTTGGTGCCGATGCCATGTCCCAGACATGGTCTTATACGGGACCTTCTTTTATTTGGTGGTGATACCATGTCCCAGACATGGTCTTATACGGGACCTTTCTTATCTCATGTTGTGACACTGGTATCCTTACTATTTTGAATGTTCAACCGGGGCTTCAACTTAACATAATTTCATCATACTCTCATTGAGACATCATTAATCGATTTCATAGATACAATATTCATTTCTCAGGATATTAAGTAATTAAAAACATAATAACATTATGTAGCTTTAATTTCACACAAACTTACCTCGGTACTCAAAATGTGTATAGGTATTCGATTTAGTCCACAACTTTGTTCTTGCCTCAGTTTCGGTCCGAGCTTCGTGTTTCTTGATCTATAATAACAATTTCACTTGTTTAATACTCACATTGACTAAATTAACCCATGAATCATATTTTGGTAAAATTACGATTTTGCCCTTAAACTTTCACATAATTACACTTTTGCCCCTAGGCTCATAAAATGATTTTCATTCAATTTCTTTGCATTTTAAGTCTAACCGAATCATTTTCATAACTACAAAGCCCTCAATTTCCACTAATTCACTCATGTATGAACATTTTCATGACTTTCACCATTTAGTCCTTTTTATGAATTTCACATGAAAATCACTTAGAAAAAGATGATTATCATACATCAAACTTTCATATCCCTCCATTAATCAATAGAATACATGCATGTCATACATGGGTAAATTTTTGGACACAAACCCTAGCTCTAAATATAGCTAGAAATAGCTAAATCGAGCTACGAGGATCTCAAAAATATGAAGAACATTGAAAATGGGGCTAGGAGATACTTACAATCAAGCTTGAAAGTTGAAGAAACCCTAGCTATGGAGAGCTTAAAATTTTCGGCACTTAGGAAGAAGATGGACATGAAATTTGACTTCTTTTTCCCTTTTTAATTCTTTTATTAACCAAATGACAAAAAAGCCCTTAAGGCCTTTTTTGAGATTTTTCCTTCCATGCCCATTTTTGTCCATCTTGACATATAATGGTATAATTGCTAAATAAAGACATCTAGTAATTCTTCTAATGTTATTTCATACTTGAATCTTCTAGAATCTCATATTTTTCAATCATTGCAATTTAGTCCTACTAAATTCTTTCATTTTCAATCATTTTCAAGCTATTTCCAAACGTATAGCACCAATTACACATACCATTCTTTCATTTCATATAACATTATAATCAAAACGGGTTAAACCATTATCAAACATAACTAAATTCAAACTTTGAAATTAAGCCATTTTCGCATGGCTCAAATTATACATATCCAAGATCAAACAAAATACATATTAGCCTATACATGCCATAAGTTCAAAAATAGACTTTTAAAAGTACCGAAGGTTGACGATAGTGTGGATGAATTCTCTGACGATCCTTGAGCTCGTAACTTACAACAAAATCTATAAAATAGAGTAACAAAGACGCACACAGAGTAAGCTAACTTAGCTTAATAAGTCATAAGCAATTTAACATTCAAAATAATAATCAAAACATTAAAGACAAACCAAATTATAACATTAATGTTGTACATTATCTCGATTATATCATCTCATTTATTTATTCATAACTTATACTTTTACACAAAAGGGTTACCTTGGCCGAATGCCAATAATTCACATTTAGCATAATATCATTCAAATATATATATACTCATGAATCAAACTCAACTTTATAAGCCAACATCACTCATTTGGTCAATTATAGAAAATCAAATATAATATCACAAATGTGCATATCTATATGGTCGAATATGTAAGATCAAAATTTAACATCACCTATGTACTTACTTATATTGTCGAATATACAAATTCAGTTATAATATCACATTTGTGCATACCTTCATGGCTGAATATTCAAGATCCAAAATAACATCACATATGTACATACCTATGTGGCCGAATATATATACAAGATCATTTAGCTCAATTTTACTTGCTCAATTTCCACATCAACTTGAAATCTTATAAGCATAGGCTTGAAAATAAATCACTGGTATAAAACCTGCTAGGCATAAGCCTGAATCACACACCGGCACAAGGCCTGCTAGACATAAGATCTGATATTATTCACCGGGATTAAGCCTGCTAGGCATAAAGCCCAATTACATTCACCAGCATAAAGCTTGGTAGGCTCAAAGCCCGAATATCACTATTATAATGATGTCTCGTACACAATTCATATAACAAAAACTCCATATATTCCATATAGATCATACAAACTTTTAAATGATATAACTCTGTCGAATTAAACTCAAATACAGTATTTCTATGCTCAACCACATTCGACTAGCTCTTTTATGAATCAATAGATTCCAAACAGCATATTAAACTAAGTTATATCAAAAATAAATGATGTTTAATTGCTTAAAGACTAACCTCAGACGATGAAAAACTGGTACGGATCGGCTAGTCGACAACTTTACTTTTCCCCCAATCTAAATCCGATTTTCTCTTTTCTTGATCTAAATTAATATAAATTAAACTTGTCAAATCAAATATTCAACCAAATTCATCCAAAAACACACAAATGCACAAATTTCAATTTTACCCCTGATATTTCACATTTTTCACAATTTAGTCCCTATTGCATAAAACACAAAATATGCAAAATCTCACTACAACATAGTTAGGTCGAATATTCCTTATTCTCATACTAGTCCATTTATTTCATTTATTTCACATTTTAGTCCCTCAAGTTATTATTTTCACAATTTAGTCCTAATTACTCAAAATCATTAAAAACTCCAATACCAAACATGTTAATCTAAAACACATTTTTAATATTTCATCATCAAACATCACAAAACACAAATATTCATCAATGGCATAACTCAAAACATTCATCAAAATAAAAAATTTTAGCATGGGTCTTGTAGATAACTTAGCAACGATCTCAAAAACGTAAAAATTATCAAAAACCGAGCTAATTACATACCTTGATTGAGCTTAATAAGTTGCCGAACTCTTAAAGCTTTCTTTTCTATCTTATTTTCTTTAGTTTCGGAAATAACAAAGAACATGCATGGTTGTTTTTAATTTATGTTATAATATATACATATTATTACTTATATTATAACTTTAATTATTATATTATTATTTCCACCCACAAACTAGTGACCGAATGTGTCCATACCAATTTCAATGGTATAATTGCATTATAAGTATTCCACATTAAAAGAACAAAGGAATTAGGCACTTTAACAATTAGCATGCAAATTTTACATTTTATGTGATTAAGCCCTTTTATTAAATCGGGCACTCAAACAACAAAATTAAAACACAAAAATTTCACAGATATAAATTCACACATAATAAACACAGAAAATAATTTTAAAATATTTTTCTGACTCGGATTCATGGTCCCGAAACCACCGTTCCGATTAGGGTCTAAATTGGGCTGTTACAACACTCCCCCCTTAGGGATTTTCGTCCCCGAAAATCTTACCGGTGAATAGGTTTGGATAACGCTCTTTCATTGTATCCTCTGACTCCCAAGTTACTTCCTCAACACCGTGCTTTTTCCACAATACTTTAACTAACGAAATTTTTTTATTTCTCAATTCTTTAATTTCACGAGCTAGAATTCGAATCGGTTCTTCTTCATATGTCATGTCAGACTGAATCTCAACCTCTGTCAGACTAATCACATGTGAAGGATCGGATCGGTATCTACGGAGCACCAAAATATGGAATACATTCTAGATCTTTTCTAGCTCAGGTGGCAACCGCAATCTATAAGCAACCGGCCCTATACGCTCTATAATCTCATACGGCCCAATAAATCTCGGACTCAACTTGCCTTTACGACCGAATTTGAGTATTTTCTTCCACGGTGAGACTTTCAAGAAGACTTTATCTCCAATCTGAAACTCTATATCTTTCGTTTCAAATCTGCATATGATTTCTGACGATCTGATGCTGCTTTCAGACTTTCACGAATCACTTTCACTTTCTGTTCAATTTCTCTGATCAAATCGACCCCGTGTATCTTATTTTCACTGAGCTCAGTCCAGTACAATGGTGTACGACATTTACGACTGTACAAAGCATCATTAGGTGCCATTTTGATACTCGATTGAAAACTATTATTATACGCAAATTCAATCAAAGGTAGGTATCGTTCCCACGTACCTTCAAACTCGAGAATGTAACATCTCAATATATCCTCAAGTATCTGAATGATTCGCTCAGACTGACCATCTGTCTGGGGATGAAAAGCAGTGCTAAAATGCAGTTTAGTACCTAGTGTATCTTGCAGTTTCTTCCAAAATCGCGATGTAAACCTCGGATCTCTATCCGATACAATAGAAATAGGTACTCCGTGTAGTCTCACAATCTAAGAAACATATAACTCAGTAAGTTTATCGATTGAATAATCTGTACGAACCGAAACAAAGTGAGCCAATTTAGTCAATCTATCCACAATAACCCAGATTGCATCTTTCTTGCTCGGTGTCATCGGTAACCCAGATACAAAATCCATCGTAACTCTGTCCCATTTCCATTCAGGTATCATGATTGGCTGTAGCAATCCAGAAGGTGCCTGATGCTCAGCTTTTACTTGCTGACAAACTAAACATTTCGATACAAAGTTAGAAATGTCTCGTTTCATACCTTGCCACCAATAGTGTTGTTTCAGATCATTATACATCTTTGTACTACCCGGATGAACAGATAGCCGACTGTTATGAACTTCATTCAAAATCATCTGAATCAAATCTGTATTTCTTGGAACGCATATTCGGTTTCTGAACCGTAAACATCCCTCAGCATCCACTTGAAATTCTGAATCAACATTCGAATTATATTGAGCCCGCTTTACTATCAAATCATTATCGACCTTCTAAGCTTCACAATTCTGCTGAATAAATAACGGTCTTGCTTTTAACTCGGTTATTATCGCACCATAATCTGACATAACCTTATGTGCATTCATTTCACGCAAAGCAAATACGGATTTTCGACTTAGAGCATCAGCAACAACATTAGCCTTTCCTGGATGATAGTCAATCACAAGTTCATAATCTTTTAGCAACTCTAGCCATTGACGCTATCTCAAATTCAGATCTTTCTGAGTCATCAAATACTTCAAACTTTTGTGATCGGAATAAACATGACATTTTTCACCAAACAGATAGTGGAGCCAAATTTTCAATGCAAATACAATAGCTGCCAATTCTAGATCGTGCGTCAGATAGTACTTTTCATGTGGCTTTAACTGTCTTGAGGCATAAGCTATAACTTTGCCTTCCTGCATCAGAACACAGCCCAAACCATTTAAAGATGCATCACTATATATAACAAATTCTTTACCCGATTCTGGCTGAACTAACACTAGAGCTTCGGTCAAAAAAGCTTTCAACTAATCAAAACTTTTTTGACACTTTTCTGACCACTCAAACTTAACATCTTTCTGTAACAGCTTCGTCATCGGTGTCGCGACCACAGAGAAACCTTTCACAAACCGTCTGTAAGAACCAGCAAGTCCCAGAAAGCTTCGAACTTCAGAGACATTCCTCGGAGGTTTCCAATCAAGTATAGCTGAAATTTTACTCGGATCAACCCGAATACCCGATTATGATACAACATGGCCCAAAAAACTGACTTCGCGTAACCAGAACTCACATTTACTGAACTTTTCATACAACTGTTTATCTCGTAAAGTCTGTAACACAAGTCTCAGATGTTCAGCATGCTCGGTTTCATCACGGGAGTAGATTAGAATATCATCTATGAACACTACCACAAACCGGTCCAGATACTGTCTGAAGATCCGATTCATCAAATCCATAAAAATAGCAGGTGCATTAGTAAGTCCGAACGGCATAACTAGATACTCGTAATGTCCGTACCTCGTTCAGAAAGTAGTCTTTGGCACATCAGAGTCTTTAACTTGCAACTGATAGTAGCCTGATCTCAAATCTATCTTTGAAAATACTGTAGCCCCTTTCAACTGATTGAACAGATTGTCAATCTGTGGCAACGGATACTTATTCTTTATAGTCACTTTATTGAGCTGTCTGTAGTCGATACACATTCTCATAGTTCCATCTTTCTTTTTCACAAATAAAACTGGTACGCCCCAGGGAGAGAAACTCGGTCGCACAAAACCTCTATTTGTCAACTCTTGCAACTGAGTTTTCAATTCTTTTAATTCCGTAGGTGCAATTCTGTATGGACCTATCGAAATCGGAGTCGTCCCCGGCACTAACTCAATACCAAACTCTACCTCTCGGATCGGTGGCAAACCCGGTAATTCTTCAGGAAACACATCTGGATACTCACACACAACAGGTACTAATTCGATCTTCTTTTCGGTCACTTTAGAGTCGAGAACATAAGCAAAGTAAGCTTCACAACCCTTTCTCACATATTTCTGAGCTAACATCGAAGATATTATTGCTGGTAAACCACTCAGATCATTAGATTTAATCCGAATAATCTTATTGTTCTGACATCTTAAATCAATGGTCTTTCTTTTACAATTAACAACAGCATCGTGCAAGGTCAAACAATCCATACCCAAAATTATATCGAACTCATCGAAAGGTAACAACATCAAATCAGCTGAAAAGCATGAATCTCGAATCATCAACGGGCAATTTTTACACACTTTATCAACCAGAACACACCGTCCTAGGGGGTTTGATACTCGAATCACAAACTCAGTAGACTCAACAAGTAAAGTCTTACTGGATACTAATGTTTCACACACATAAGAATGAGTCGAACCAGGATCAATCAATGCAATAACACTACTATCATAAAGAGTGAAAGTACTGGTAATAACATCTGGAGAAGAAGCGTCCTCACGAGCGCGTATAGCATATGCTCTGGCAGGTACACGAGCCTCAGATAGAACTGCTGAATCTTTCGTCCCTCTCTGGCTACCCCCTACATTACCCGAATGCCTGGGTGGTTTGCCTCATACTGACATGTTGCTCGGTCTTGCGTTCTGATCAGTGTTTTGCTCAGCTAACATCGGGCAATCTCGGATAAAATAATCCTTTGACCAACATTTAAAACAAGACCCATCATGTAATCTGCAATCTCCAGAATGCCATTTACCACAATGCTTGCACTCGGCTCTATTCTGTCGAACATTTCCAACACTAGCTATCGAAGTGGCTCGTGAACTTACAGGAGGTCGGTCTTGATCTCGTCTAGAAAAGTCTGAAGTAGCTTTAGATCGAATAGAATCATCTCTGAACTTCTTCGATGCTGAGTGAAAAGTCTTACCCAATGATCTTTTACGGAAATCTCTAACTTCAAAACCAGCTTTTCTTTTCTCTTTCTCGAGTTCTTCGGCTTTGCAAGCTCGTTCAACAAGTACCACGAACTCTTTGATTTCAAGTATACCAACCAAAAATTTAATGTCTTCATTCAAACCGTCTTCAAATCTTTTACACATGATAGCTTCGGTTGAAACACATTCACGAGCATATCGACTTAGTCTCACAAATTTCCGTTCATACTCAGTCACGGTCATACGACCCTGTCTCGTAATAAAGATATGGCACACTTTAAACATTCATCTGAAGTAAAAGATATCTCATCGAACACACGAATAGTATTATCAAGCCACAACTCAGCCCGCTCAGCATCATCATCATCATTAGCTTTAAACTCTTCAGCCCTGTGTTTTCTGATTTTATCTACAGAAGGCTTATTAAATCTCATTGGATCAATCATCGGAGGTACCACAAGTATCGGAGATGGATTATTCGGGGGTGGAGGTTGTTGTGCAGCCGGATTAGTCCAGATATATTGAGTAAACCAATCGTTCATATTTGGTAGAAGGCTTGTTTAGCCTCCCCCTCATGGCTACTCGAGATAGGTCGAGATTCGATTGGCGCTGTCCCATGTACGGGAGTAGGCGCCACACTCTCGACATTATCAGCTACAGCTCTATCGGGATCCATTTACTATACGAAAATATATTTTCAAATGTCAGAAGTCATTACACTATCGCAGTAAATATTATGGCATGTATAGCTAGACTCACACACGCTACGTTAGTCCTAGAACCGACTAAACTGTAGCTCTGATACCAATAAAATGTAACACCCCTAACCCGTATCCGTCGCCGAACTAGGGTCACAACGCATTATTGAACATAAGTACTGTTCCGAACATTCTCAAGCTAACACAGGTCATATTCATATTTACATGTAAAGCATATAATTAATTAAATATTAAACATACATTATATAAAAACATATTGTATATACGAATTATAGATTCATCACTTTATTGATAAGCAATTACAAAAAAAAATAAAAGTCAAACTTTATTTTCTTAATTCTAAACGTGAGCATATTTATCCAAATAAATAGTATCACAAGACATTTTTTTTTAACATATATGGTATTATCTACTACCTATTATGCCAATTACATAAGCCTCACATATGCATATTCACTTACATTAAAAACCGAATCATAATGTCAAGCATCATTCGATTACGCACAAATACATATATGCATATCAATACATACAATCAACGCCATGCTCCTTTGTTAAGCCAACTTACAAGTCCTTTACAAACCTAAAATATCATAATAATTTCTTACTATATATATTCGAACATAATATATATATTTATGTCATCAAATGCTCATTTACATATTAACATCTATATTAAACATAAAAATCAATTTCATGTATATATACTTTATCTATACCCAACCAAAACCGAATCATCTAAACATACTTGTGATAATATATACTCAACATGACCGACTCATCAACCACAATAAAGTCCACCAATCATTTTCAAGCTATTTCCAAACGTATAGCACCAATTACACATACCATTCTTTCATTTCATATAACATTATAATCAAAACGGGTTAAACCATTATCAAACATAACTAAATTCAAACTTTGAAATTAAGCCATTTTCGCATGGCTCAAATTATACATATCCAAGATCAAACAAAATACATATTAGCCTATACATTCCATAAGTTCGAAAATAGACTTTTAAAAGTACCGAAGGTTGACGATAGTGTGGATGACTTCTCTGACGATCCCTGAGCTCGTAACTTACAGCAAAATCTATAAAACAGAGTAACAAAGACGCACACAGAGTAAGCTAACTTAGCTTAATAAGTCATAAGTAATTTAACATTCAAAATAATAATCAAAACATTAAAGACAAACCAAATTATAACATTAATGTTGTACATTATCTCGATCATATCATCTCATTTATTTATTCATAACTTATACTTTTACACAAAAGGGTTACCTTGGCCGAATGCCAATAATTCACATTTAGCATAATATCATTCAAATATATATATATACTCATGAATCAAACTCAACTTTATAAGCCAACATCACTCATTTGGTCGATTATAGAAAATCAAATATAATATCACAAATGTGCATATCTAAATCCAATTTTCTCTTTTCTTGATCTAAATTA
Organism: Gossypium sturtianum; assembly: GCA_025698515.1. Lineage (NCBI taxonomy): Eukaryota > Viridiplantae > Streptophyta > Magnoliopsida > Malvales > Malvaceae > Gossypium > Gossypium sturtianum. Next base: position 124,307,214 of record CM046953.1, on the reverse strand, counting down.
ATATAAATTAAACTTATCAAACCAAATATTCAACCAAATTCATCCAAAAACACACAAATGGGCAAATTTCAATTTTACCCCTGATATTTCACATTTTTCACAATTTAGTCCCTATTGCATAAAACACAAAATATGCAAAATCTCACTTCAACATAGTTAGGCCGAATATTCCTTATTCTCATACTAGTCCATTTATTTCATTTATTTCACATTTTAGTCCCTCAATTTATTATTTTCACAATTTAGTCCTAATTATTCAAAATCATTAAAAACTCCAATACCAAACATGTTAATCTAAAACACATTTTTAATATTTCATCATCAAACATCACAAAATACAAATATTCATCAATGGCATAACTCAAAACATTCATCAAAATAAGAAATTTTAGCATGGGTCTTGTAGATAACTTAGCAATGATCTCAAAAACGTAAAAATTATCAAAAACTGAGCTAATTACATACCTTGATTGAGCTTAATAAGTTGCCGAACTCTTAAAGCTTTCTTTTCTTTCTTATTTTCTTTAGTTTCGGAAATAACAAAGAACATGCATGGTTGTTTTTAATTTATGTTATAATATATACATATTATTACTTATATTATAACTTTAATTATTATATTATTATTTCCACCCACAAACTAGTGACCGAATGTGTCCATACCAATTTCAATGGTATAATTGCATTATAAGTATTCCACATTAAAAGAACAAAGGAATTAGGCACTTTAACAATTAGCATGCAAATTTTACATTTTATGCGATTAAGCCCTTTTATTAAATCGGGCACTCAAACAACAAAATTAAAACACAAAAATTTAACAGATATAAATTCACACATAATAAACACAGAAAATAATTTTAAAATATTTTTCTAACTCAGATTCATGGTCTCAAAACCACCGTTCCGATTAGGGTCTAAATTGGGCTGTTACATCCACAACCCATAGGCAACTTTTACTTGTATATATGTTGTGCATCTATCGGCCAGTGGCAAATTTTTTCTACAATATTTTAATGTGCATCCATAGCCCAATGGCTGGTTTCATCTTTGAATTTTTGTTTTTATTAATAGCCCAATGGTAGATTTTATCTGCAAAACTAGTGGTGGTTAAACAACAATCCAGTGTGTAAGTGGTTGGAGTTCAAGGGAACTCTCATTGTGGTGTGTAACAGTGGGGTAGGAACTTTTCGGTTAAATCAAAATTGTATGACATCCATAAAGCATGTGCATACAAACTGGATTTACGATGATAATAGATATATTTATATATATACATTGTGGAAGTGGTCTGAAATATCAAAATTTTGAAATTGCTATTATGTATTGTTCTATGTGTTGTGTTTCTGTATACTTAAGTGTTTGTATTGGTTTACTTGTGATGGAACTCACACTAAGCTTCATAGCTCACTCTCTTTTCATTTCCATCTCTACAGATAACCTACCAGGGTAAGACACGGACGTGGCATACGGAGGGCTCGAAAACGTTTTATTTTTATTAAAGTACAATTAGGCTTAATTTTAATAATTTATCTTATTTTGAAACTGTACCATTTTAATTATTTGTGGCATGGGACTCATATTTAAGGTTTATTTAGCATGCATAACATTTAACTTAATTTTAAAATATGGTTTTTTATTTAATTAAGGCATGAAATATAATTTTATTAAAACCAAGTAAAAATCACTTTTCCGCTGCTAGATTGTAGATGAATTTTGAGTAAGGAATAAACTAGAAATTAACTAAGTTTTCAACGGTAATCACCTTCTGCAAGAAAAATATTAAATTAATCATATCTTACAACTCTTGAGTTTTTCTAAAAATTAGGCTAATTTTTCTTCAAAGATAAACAAATGTTTTAAAATAATTTTTTTCAAAACTCTGTTAGTTCTCTAGGTCACTTTCGTGACTAATGTAATCTTTCGAATTCGGGTCTAACGTCTAGGTTGGATTAGGGAGGTTACACGATGAGATATTGTAAATGGTAAAGTGACCTTGCTACCATGATCCACTAAGATTCAGCCCTTTTCATAACCTAGCCTTGGTGTTAACAAGTTGGGAACTTATGCAATCCCCACGTCCACTCTACCAAGTTTAAAACTTGTGATGGAACTTTGTAAGCAGAAAACTATTCAAAGTGTCCTCCCCTACAAACTAGGTTATAATGAGGTGACATATGCACCTTTTTTTCAAATTTGGTTACATTGGAAATTCAAGCACTTTCTTTTGAGCTCCTCAACCAAGACTAGATAATCTTGTGGTCGATTGGTGTGGGACCCTCAATAAACATCTACACGGGTTTTGTTCGTGGAGGAGTCTCATACACCATTAGCACCAGGGGGTCCCTAGTCATGCAGGAGTCGCACATCAACAAATGGTTTTAGGAAAATTTTCAATTTCCTATCGTTCCAATGCCAATTTTATGGATTGTAAATTCATAATATTGTCCTGGGATACTTCACGCTAAGTTTCGTGGCCATCTAACTTGTATCCTAATTTTAAGGATTTTTTAATATTTCTTGATTCATGAAATTTCTAATTTTTTTTCTTGGGAATTTGAGCCCCAAATTTAATATGCATGCTACTTGTATTTTTTTCCTCTAAAAAAATTCATCTCAAGATTCAAAGTGGAATCTACAAAAAAGTGTCCTCATTTCGGACAATGGAATGTCTACGTCTTGGAAAAAGGTAAAACACGACTAGTCCATGATCTATTTTAGCCCAAATACTTGCATAAAACACAGTGGTTTGATAGCTATGGTTTTTCAAATAAGGTTGTTAAGCCTTCTAGAAGTCTATCTTGGGCTTTCACTTTTGATTAGGAGAAAAAAATACATGGCTTTTCAAGGTGTGCTTGGCAGAGTCAATAAGTGGATCCATAGTTGGTCCAAAAGGCTTCTATTGTATGGTGGTGATGAGGTGTTCATCAAGTATATTATTCAATCCTTGTCAACATATTCTATGTTTGTGTTATTGATGCTGAGATCAATTTTAGATGGGATCCCGAATGCTATTTGTCAACTATGGTGGCTGGGTGGTAATGAGAGAATAGGGTGTGCAATGTTGGTGATAAACCGAAATAGTAACATATTTTAATCCCACATTTAGTATGCTTTTGGATGAATTATCCCTTGATTTATGTAAAATGGTGCTCTTAATCCTTTCTTTTCATGTCTTATACTCAGGAAAGCACCCAAGGATAAAAAAAACGAGAAACGGGCTCAAAACGGACCAAAACGGGCCAAAGAGGAAATCGACACGGCCTGGACTTGGACCCACACGGCCGTGCCAAGTCAATAATCTAGAACACGGTCTAACCCCGACTCACACGGTCGTGTCTCATTAAAGAAATCCGAACACGGCCTGGCCACGATTCACACGGGCGTGCGCCATGGTCGTGCCTCTGCCGTGGAGAAGAGCAATTTCATTCGGGAAAGGATACTTAGGGAGAAAGAAATGTATTTCAAAAGCCTATAAATACACCCTAAGTATGACCTAAGAGGGGGGCCCAAAGCCATCATCTAGGGGCGTCGTGCTAGGCCAGAGAAGGCAGATTTGTGGGGATTCACTCAGGGATAAGCCAGTTGATCCATCTCAAGAAGCCAGAATTATACTCAGGACGGAGGATCTCTCCTTCAATTCCTTTAGGGGGTTTTAGGGATTTCTTATGTTTGGTTTTATCTTTTCTCTTGAGATGTTTTCCTTTATTGTTATGAACTAAACCCTTCGGATACGCGAAGGGGATGAAACCTATGATGAATCTTGTTATTGTTTTCTGAATTATATCATAAATACTTAGTTTGTTCTTAATTATGTGAGCTTAATCCAAATTTAATGTGCTTAGGTGGAGGAGGAATAGACCCTACCTAAGAGTAGATCCAACATAATTAAGCGGAGTTGATCGCACGCCTAGAGATAGGGTGACGAGATTTTGCCGAATTAGGGTGAAACCTAATATGGGAAACCATAGATCGATTTACTGCTATTCTAGGGGGTTATTATAAGAGAATGAGAGTTCCACTAATTAACCTAGGGTTAGAAGTTATTCTCCTCAAGAGAGGGTTTAATATACGTTAGGGAGTCTTATGGATCAAACTAAGTGAATAAATCGTATGGTTCAGTGTTAGATAACAAGTGAAGTCTAGGTGGATTCTTCCTAGGGTATCATCTAAATCAACTGAGTTTTTTCCCAAGTTATTTTCCAAATTCATTCTTCTTTGTCTTAGAGTCTTTAGTTTAGTAGTTAATTAATTTAGATTAGATAAACAATCTCTCTTTATTTTTAGGCTAGATAATAAAAAGAAAGTTAGTATTAGTACTTTTAGTTCCTTTGGGTTCGATAATCCGGTCTTGCCTAAGCTATACTCTTTGTTCGATAGGTGCACTTACCTCAATCGTTGTCGAGTTAGTTTCGTGTTCGATCATTCTTTTTATAAATTTAAAGCTCGATTCACAATGATCAAGTTTTTGGCGCTGCATTGTGAGAGAACTAAAATATTAAGAAAGCTCTATTTTTATTACTTTAGCCATTATTTTTTATTTTTCGCAATTTATTTTTATTTTTATTGTTTTTTAATTTTGCTAAATTTTCTTTCTTTCTTTTCCTAGCAGGTACCTCTAGTTTATGACTAGAAGGAACCCGAGAGGATCTTTAGTATACGACAGTGATATTGACGCTACCGTTCGCAGGAATTGCAGAGAAATTAGGCGAGCCCTAAATTACACGGAAGAAGAGCGAGAAGACAGATCCAATCCTACTGAAGGGATGGACGAAAATAACCCACCACCACAAGATGTGGGAGAAAATAATGCTCCTCGTACTATGTTTGATTATGCTAAACCTCATTTAACAGGAGCGGAATCAAGTATTGTTAGGCCTGCTATAGCTGCTAATAATTTTGAATTAAAGCCTAACACTATACAAATAATTCAACAGTTTGTTCAATTTGATGGTTTGCAGGACGAAGATCCAAATACTCATATAGCTAACTTTTTAGAGTTCTGTGATACCTTCAAAATAAATGGTGTTTCTGATGATGCCATACGACTTCGGTTATTTCACTTTTCATTAATAAATAAAGCTAAACAGTGGTTAAACTCGCTACCACGAGGGTCAATCACTACATGGGATCAAATGACCGAAAAATTTTTATTAAAATATTTCCCACCGGCCAAAATGGCCAAATTACGGAATGATATCTCTTCTTTTGTGCAGATGGATTTAGAGACATTATACGATGCATGGGAGAGATATAAGGATCTCTTGAGAAGGTGTCCGCACCATGGTTTACCCTTGTGGCTCCAAGTCCAAACTTTCTATAACGGTGTAAACCCCTCAACGAGGCAACTAATCGACTCACCCATGGTGGAACTCTGAATAATAAAACTCTGGCGACCTACAAATTTATAGAAGAGATGTCATTTGAATAACTATCGGTGGCAAGTTACAAGAACAAGGCCAACAAAAGCAAATGGAGTTTACAACCTCGACGCAGATAACCATGCTATCAAATCGGTAGAGTTGATGAATAAGAAGCTTGATAGTTTGTGTTCTTCGCAGGTACATCCAGTCATGCAGTGCGACGCAAGTGGAACTGTGGCGAATCCTGAGTACCCACCTTACCAACGGGGCACAGAGAGCGAACAGATGAACTATATAGGTAACAATTTCAAATCTAATAATAACCCATATAGTAATAATTATAATCCAGGTTGGAGGAACCACCCAAATTTTTCGTGGGGAGGACAAGGAAATCAAAGACAACAACCTCTTCAAAATTTCCAAAATCAGCCCTATCCACAGGAAAAGAAGTCGAATCTTGAAGAGACGCTGAACAAATTCATAGCATCCACAGAAGCCCGTCTCCAAAAAACTGAGGTAACACTCGACACCCAACAAACATCGATCAAAACGATCGGGAACCAAGTTGGAGGACTTACAAAGGCAATCGGGGAAATTACCCAATCAGTCGGACAAATTACGAAGCTATTATCCGAATGACCACAAGGGCGTCTACCGAGTAATACTGAAATTAATCCAAAGGAGCAAATCCAAGCCATAACAGCTCAAGAAAGCGAAGAAGTAGATGAACCCAGTCCAACACAAGGAAACAAGGTAGAAAAAGGTAAAGTTGAGGTAACACAAGACAAGCCAAAACTGGTAATCAAGGAGTACCAACCTCGCATACCATATCCCGAAGCGTTAACAAGAGACGATATAGAGGAACAGTTCGGTAAGTTTCTTAAACTTTTAAAGAAATTACATATTAACTTACCGCTACTTGAAGCTCTTTCACAGATACCAGATTCAAGGAAATTTTTAAAACATCTCTTGACGAATAAGCGCAAATTAGACAAAGATCCACATGTGGAATTAAACGCAGATGTGCTCAAAGAATGTTACGTAATAGACTACCACAAAAGCTAAAAGATCCAGGAGTTTTACAATTCCATGTTTAATTGGTAGACTAACTGTTGATAATGCATTAGCTGATTTAGGGGCAAGCATTAATGTCATGCCTTATAAATTATTTAAACAACTAGGTCTAGGGAAACCCAAGCAAACTAGGATAAGCATTCAATTAAATGATAAAACTGTTAGAATTGTAAGGGTATTATCGAAGATGTTCTTGTAAAAATTGATGATTCGTTTTCCCAAAGAGATTTTGTTGTCTTAGACATGGATGAGGATAATTCGATTCCCTAATTTTAGGAAGACCCTTTTAGCGATCGCCAGACTAAAATTGATGTTGATGCATGAGAACTCATACTTTGTGTAGGTAATGAGACGGTCGCCCTCAAGGCTCTCGACTCGGCTAGAACATCGAGTAATCAAGATGAGAACATAAATTCTACTGATAACCATTCGGTTAACCCTTATTTTCAGGAAGCACCACAAAAGAATACAACTGAACCCGATCCTAAACCCCATACCGATAAAGAAGTAACTCATGAGGAATGAGAGATTCAGATCGATGATCTAGACGAGTGGAAGACACACTTCAAAGAGAAATTAGGGATACACGATGAAGAACCGGAACCACAAAAGATAAAACTGAAGGAGCCCCCAAAAGAGCTAATAGGAACAAGAAACCACTTCAAAATAGGGGACTGTGCATTGTTAGATCAAAGAGATCTCGAATATCTCCTCGGACCCTAACACAAACAAAGAAATACCTTTTAGGGTAACCAAGTGTTTTCCCATACTGAACAATCGAGGTAAGTAATCCTATTTTTGGTACTTTTACTATAAACACATCTCGACTTAAATCTTTTCACGAGGATACAAATGATGGCATGAGGAAGGACTTCCAACTCCTCAAACCACCCTGACAATGCAAATGAGAGGAGAGTCTAGCTTAAGACTATAAACTAGCACTTCTCGGGAGGCAACCCGAGCACTAACACAATTTATTTTTACATTTTGCTTTAAATTTATTTTTCTTTTTCTTATTTTCTTTACACCTAGTTATAAACTAACCAGAAGTGCAGATTTCTAAGTCACACGGCCTTGCACACGGCCGTGGCCGTGGCCGTGTGGACCATAAGAATCCCCATACTGACATAGCAGAGGCCGTGCGAATTAGTTCCAACTACTTTTCGACGTCACGAATCCAACCACTACACCACGGGCACCGACAAAGGGGCACGGCTGTGCCCCATGACCGTGTGAAGCTACTGACTTTCCAACCATGGGCAGAACATGCTCGTGCCTAAAAACCGTGCCAACATACTGACTTGTCAAACACAGGCTAGACACGAGCGTGGGGAACCAACACGCCCTAGAACACGGTCGTGTGAGGCGGCCGTGTGAATCGACACACCCTCAACCCACGGGCGTGGGAAACTGCCAGACTTGAAATTTTATTTAAACACCATACCCCTCTCCTTTCTCTTCTTAACCCACTTTCCTTCTTTCTTCTCTCCTCTTTCCTTCTTTCTTTCTTTCTTTTCTCCCTCTTTCTTTTTCCTTTTCCTAATAAATCCTAAGACTCTTGAGCTACAACAAAATCATATCCATGGCAAAGAAGCGTAAAAGGCCAATCTCCTTAAGGGAGACCGACTCACATGAGTTCATGCCGGCAGCTTCATTCAAACAACAAGCCAAGGGTCTTTGAGACCACGTAATTTCTATTTTTCTTTTCTCTTTCCTTTCATTCTCCTTCCCTTTGACTATCTTATGCTTTATCTAGTTCATTTTGTTTTAGTTTCTTGTTTTTAGGTTCTTAAGGCTGCTTGGGAATCACGCCACTTCCACCATCACCAACACCTCCGTCACCTTCAAAGTCACACCCACCTCTCGAACCACCTACCAATAAGGATTCTCAAGCCCCTTTATCTTTTAAACTTAGTTTATTTTCCTTCTTAGTCTCCTTCTCTTTATCTTTCTTGTCTTTAATTATATTATTAGTATATTATTAAGGTTTCTTTAGATTTCTTGGCTAATTCTCGCATGAGCTACCCAATTTCTTCATCTAGCGCAGTTCGTCACCCCGAAATCCACCCTCCAACATATCGCTCATCCAACTCAAGGAATTCATCCATAATTCAGGGAGTTTCACTTATCCCCATATCTTCTGATCTGAACATTACATTTATATTATCTATCTTTGTACATTGAAGGCAATGTACATCTTAAGTGTGGGGGGTGAATCTTAGACGTAGTACCAAACTTTTTTTTTCATAATTCTCAAAATCCCTGAATTTAGTCTTGTTTTTAAGTAATTTACTCATATTACTAATTAGGATGAAATTTCTGATGATTTATGATTTTTATTGATATGTTTTAGATTAAGTCATTGATAATTGTGCATTGATAATTAAATTCTAAGAATACTAGAGAATCAAGCATAATAAGTCTGTTTTTCTGAATTAAAAATTTTCTTGGTCGTCTACCTGAATTTAAATATTACCTTGAAATTTGATATTTACAAGGTTGATGTCAAAAATACCCATAATTTTTGTGAGTTTTTGAGCCTTATAGAGCATAAATTCTTTTTCTTGCTCACTTTATTGATTATGAGTATGTCAACACTGATTTGTTATTCTAAAACTTGCATCGATTATACATGTCGAGACCACACTTTTGATTTGATATACAGAGATGATAAAGGCACCTAGGTTTTAACCCACTAACTCCATTAAAAGCCTACCTTCACAAATTAACCCCTAGTGAACCCCTTTTAATCCTAACAACCCTATTTATTGACTCACCCACTAATATTAACCCAAAACCCTTTGTAATTGTTATCACCATTCTTTCTAACTACCCCCTATATCGAGATTTGATCTGATTAGTTGCCTAATTATTAATTTTAGTAATTTACCCTCTATTATGTATGTACTTAAAAAAATGACGAAGTATATTCATTATTAGTTATGTGATTAAACGAGCTTATACATTTATTTAAATTCCAAATATCGAAGAAGAAGCACGTATTATTAGTATTATTAGTTTTCAATTGATGTAATTATTATTAGTTCATTAGTTCTTAGTTAGGTAATTTATCAATTCAATCTCGATTCTAACCCTCTAATTCAGCCTTATTCCACACCATAACCCTAGCCCCGTTACAACCCTAACAAAGACCTTTTGATTTGTGTTTCATCTCTTATTTCAGTGGTGGAGATTTGATTTTCACGCAAGCCTATGGGATTAACTCTTCATGTTTGACTTTTGAGTGCCTAAATTTTAAACCTTAAACACTTTGAGTGATTTGAGTGAATCTTTAGTGAGGATGTCAATCCTTGACAATTTCGAATCAGAGGTAATTATTTAGATGAAGGGAAACACCTATGTTTTGTGCTACAAAATATAAGGCTTATAATGTTTGAATTTTTAGGACACTTTAAGTTGAATTATCCATGTATAAATTATCCCTGAATTACGATGAGACACTATCAATGACTATTATGAATTATAGAAAGTCCATTTTAATTGTAAAGTGAGAATTTTACTTGAGGACAAGCAAAAGCTTAAGTGTGGGGGTATTTGATAAACCGAAATAGTAACATATTTTAATCCCACATTTAGTATGCTTTTGGATGAATTATCCCTTGATTTATGTAAAAAGGTGCTCTTAATCCTTTCTTTTCATGCCTTATACTCAGGAAAGCACCCAAGGATAAAAAGAACGAGAAATGGGCTCAAAACGGGCCAAAACGGGCCAAAGAGGAAATCGACACGGCCTGGACTTCGACCCACACGGCTGTGCCAAGTCAATCATCTAGAACACAGTCTAACCCCGACTCACACGGCCGTGTCTCATTAAAGAAATCCGAACACGGCCTGGCCACGATTCACATGGGCGTCCGCCATGGCCGTGCCTCTACCGTGGAGAAGAGCAATTTCATTCGGGAAAGGATACTTAGGGAGAAAGAAACGTATTTCAAAAGCCTATAAATACACCCTAAGTATGACCTAAGAGGGGGCCCAAAGCCATCATCTAGGGGCATCGTGCTAGGCCGTAGAAGAAGGCGATTTGTGGGGATTCACTCGAGGATAAGCCGCTTGATCCATCTCAAGAAGCCGAATTATACTCGTGGACTGAGGATCTCTCCTTCAATTCCTTCAGGGGGTTTTAGGGATTTCTTATGTTTTGTTTTATCTTTTCGCTTGAGATGTTTTCCTTTATTGTTATGAACTAAACCCTTCGGATACGCGAAGGGGATGAAACCTATGATGAATCTTGTTATTGTTTTCTGAATTATATGATAAATACTTAGTTTGTTCTTAATTATGTGAGCTTAATCCAAATTTAATGTGCTTAGGTGAAGGAGGAATAGACCCTGCCTAAGAGTAGATCCAACATAATTAAGCGGAGTTGATCGCACGCCTAGAGATATGGTGACGAGATTTTGCCGGATTAGGGTGAAACCTAATATGGGAATCCATAGATCGATTTACTGCTATTCTAGGGGGTATTATAAGAGAACGAGAGTTCCACTAATTAACCAAGGGTTAGACGTTATTCGCCTCGAGTGAGGGTTTAATATACGTTAGGGAGTCTTACGGATCAAACTAAGTGAATAAATCGTATGGTTCAGTGTTAGATAATAAATGAAGTCTAGGTGGATTCTTCCTAGGGTATCATCTAAATCAACTGAGTTTTTTCCCAAGTTATTTTCCAAATTGATTCTTCTTTGTCTTAGAGTCTTTAGTTTAGTAGTTAATTAATTTAGATTAGATAAACAATCTCTCTTTATTTTTAGGCTAGATAATAAAAAGAAAGTTAGTATTAGTACTTTTAGTTCCTTTGGGTTCGATAATCCGGTCTTGCCTAAGCTATACTACTGTTCAATAGGTGAACTTGCCTCAATCGTTGTCAGAGTTAGTTTCCAGGTTCGATCATTCTTTTTATAAATTTTAAAGCTCTGATTCACAACGATCAGTTGGTGTGGGAGCATCTATGTAGGCCTGAAAGAGGTGGGCTTGATCTTTCACAATATGTAGTTGTTTAATATTGCTTTTCTGGACACGAGTTTTGTAACACCCCTCACTCGTCTCTATCGCCAGATTAGGGTTACAAGATGCTACCACACATAATAGAACATAATCATGATATAGCGATGTAAAATTTATCTAAACAATCCTTAGTCATCAAACATAAAATCAAAAACATGTTATTCTTATTTTATCAGGGTTAAATTGAGCTTATGGAATCCCTAAAAAAATTTAAAACAAAGTAGGGACTCAATTGAAACATTTCAGAAAAAGAAGGAAAAAATACAAAATAGTGGTCACATGACCGTCTGCCCAGGCCATGTGATAAATTGAGGTCGCGTGGAGTAGAACCATAAAGTCGTGTCTCCAAGCCTGCTACAAACTAATACAGTGTAATCTAGGGTCACACGGTCGTGTAGCTATCTGTGGTTGTGTATGCCAATTGACACCTAAATCACACAGACCACATGGTCATGCCATATGTTCGTATATAGAACACGACCATGTGTCAGGTCGTGTATCAACCAGTGTGCACTTAAAAGTCTCTTTTTCAACAAGTTACCTATTCCTAGTTCACTTAAGTTACAAGCTATTTCATACCATCATTCAAACCTGTTCAAAAATCATTAAAACATACACTCAAAACAACACTTAGTTCATTCATCCTATGTGTCAAACCAATTGGCCAAAATTGGCACCTCAATTCAAAGTATTGCAATTCAACATTCATCACCATTTTAGCATCATTTCACATACCATACACAATTGCACAAATTCAACTTCACATACCAAAACAAATCTTAGGCAAGTTAACCAAATGACCTAATCATATTGTCATTTAATCTCAAAACATATCATTAACAAGAACTTATCATTACATACCATTTCAACCTCAACTTATACTTACACACTTATAATCAAAATACCTATTTACATGCCACTTATAACCTATCACAAAATTATCAAAAATCTATCAAGTCATTCAACGGATAGTGTGAGCTCTGACTTGAATTCCAATCAACTGTAAAAATTATGTTGATCTTCAAGAAATCAAATAATAAACGTAACACAATGCTTAGTAAGTTCGTACATAAACTTAACATAACTTCCTTGAGTTTAATATACATATGCATTGAACATAAAATTTATACATTTAAGAAACATGGTGATCATCGATGGCCTATTCAAACCACAAACCAACAAGGTTAGTTCCTTCACATAACAAGCACAAAACATTGCCATGCTTATGGACTATATACAAATGAACATACTTGGTACATAAATCACCATTCACTTGTAGCAAATTATACAATCATCTCCAATTCAAATAACCATTTTCCATTTCGTATAACCATTTTTCATTTCATACATCTATTTTCCATTTCATACATCCATTTTCCATACAATGAACCATAGTGAAATAACATTGGATATACGGGATAACAATGCTCACATGAGCTGTGAAATGGGCCTACTCACACGAGCTATGGGTCAGGATGATAATGCTACACGATGCTGCTCACACGAGCTGTGAAGAATCTGCAACAAATGCAACATCTTAGCCATCGGTAAGACATCCAAGACTACCACCCGAAACGATAACCCTAATGACTTGTCATTTGTATCCTAGTCATTCATTAAGTTCATACAGGCCTCGATTCGTAACCGTACCATTTAATTATTTAAACATTATCACCTTCACATGCATTCAACCATATAATTTCTACTTTCAATCGCATACCTCAATTATGATATCATTACTTATTGATTCATTCAATGATTAAAATTATTATACAAGGTAATTCAATCACAAACATACTCAAACATATTAAATCACAAAGACAACAATTAAACTAGTTTATACACTATACAGACTTACCTAAACCGAATCAGCAGCAAATACGACATCCAGGACTACTCAGCAATTTTTCCTTTATTGTGTTTGTCTATCAGTTGATCTATTTCTTGATCTATATGATAATTTAATTCAACTAGCCATTCAAATACATTAAAACATTTAAAATCATGCATATGACCCCTTATTAATATTTTACAATTTTACCCTAAACCTTAACTTTTATTCAATTTAGCCCCTAAAATCGAAACTCACATATTTTCATAATTAAACCAATAACCTTAGTGTCAAATTCAATATAGTACCTTAACAACACTAAGTAACTATATTTCATGATAATTCCTTGTAAATTCAATAGTTAATCAATTTAGTCCCTAAGCTCAAAACTAAGTAAAATTACTTAACAAACTGATCCTATTTTAACACCAAGCTTATAATCTATCAACCAACCTCAAGAACACTTAAAAATCATTAATATAAAGTCTCAAAACCTTTAATAGTTTTACAAAATAGTCCCTAGGTTAACTAGATTAAGCTACAATGATCTCAAAAATGTAAATTTTACTAAAAAAGGAAGCAAAATTCACTTACATGCAAGATGAATGCTTGGTCGAAACTAACAAGGTCTTCCAATGGTGGTTTTGGTTGAGAAAATACAAATGGAGAAGATAATAGCTTGTTTTCCTATTTTGATTATAATTTTATTTACTTATTTACCATTTTACCCTTGTAATTTAATTAAAATTTCAATAAAAAATTGCATGAAACGTCCACCTACATCCAAAATATAGCTAATTTCCATTTAAATCCATCCTATCATGCTTCTATAGCCATTTATCACCTTTAGATTAATAGTAATTAACTTTTTCAACTTTTACGGTTTAGTCCTTTTTACTAATTTAACCAACCAAACATCAAACTCACCAAACCAAATTTTAAAAAGACACTCTAGTAGACTTGAAAATATTAGATAAATAATATTTACCGATTCACTGATTAAAATTGTAGTCTCGAAACCACCATTTTCGACACCACTGAAAAATGGTTTGTTACAAGTTTGGTGCTTGGTGCACAATAAAGATATCATGTGCTTTCGATTTTTGAGTGCCAAGTACTTTATGTCTTCCAATTGAAGTATGTAGAAAAGCCATCCTATGCATGGGAAAGTATATTGCCAACATTGTGTAAGCTTGTGGGTAAGGTTTTTTGGTAGAAGGGGATGGTGCATCAAATAGGGTATAGGATGTAAGGTGGGGTAAGATAGCTCTTAATGGTGTGGATTTTAAATTTAATGGTGTTTTTCCAAGGCAAACGATGGTGAGAGACCTAATGTTCCATTGTAATGGGGAATGGGATAGGAAAAAGGTGGAGGCCATTATTTCCATCCTGTTAATATGCCCCAGCCCACCTGACATATTGGTTTGTGGGCATTCCCCTAATGGGTGTTATTTGACCAAGATAGACTACTCTTGGCTATTGTTGAAATCTATCAATTTTGGGCTTTTTCGATTCTTTTGGAAGTCTCCATAAAATATTAAGACTCTCCTAAAGATAAACATTTTTGCATGGTGCATTGGCCATAAGTTATTACCAACAGTTGCCAAGATTGCCCCAACGCCTTTGTCTAATGATGATCAGTATAAGAGGTGTGGTGCGTTAGTGGAGGCTATCTTACTTGTCCTGCAAGATTGTCAAGTATCACGTGAAACCCTTATGCTAGCTGGTATTAATGATGGTTTGCTTAACATAGATTTGGTTAGTTGCATTGATTGGCTAGAAATTAGACCGAGTGTGCTAGAAAAATAGGCCTTCACGAACCTGCTAGTATTGCTATGGCATCTATGGAATTGCATAATAACTCTATCTTGAAGGGTAAGCTCATGTAGCCCCATTTGGTGCTAAACTTTGCACGCGAGCTTCACCCCGATTTCAGAGTGCAATATTTATTACATCGGCCTATGATTCCTATAAGACCACACCAAGTTGGCTGGTAGCCACCACAAGGATAAAACTTTAAGTTAAATGTTGATGTGGCCTTAGACAACGCGCATAGACAGGTGAGGCTTAGAGCAATGGTGCACAACACAAACAAGCTAGTGCATGGTGGATTTCCGCAACATTTAGATGGATTAGATGACCCCACTTGGGCGACAGCCCATACGACCATTCATGGCTTGCAATTTGCCCACTTTATAAGTCTTAGATATGTTATTGTTAAAAGTGACTCTGTTTTAATTATTTCTAAACTTAATTTGCATGGTTTGGATTTTTCACTTTTGGGCCATACATTGAATGAGGCCAAGAAATTTATGTTTTTATTTGATTCATTATGTTTTTCTTATGTAGCTCGTTCGGGAAATAGGACTACTAATTATCTAAGTCGTGTTGGTCTAGAGAGTGAGCATCTAAGAGCGCTTAGATTTGTAGACTTATCACAAAAGAATAAGAAATCTCCGGTAACACTTTTAAAATTAAGATTTGTTTTTGATAAATTCTCAAAGAAAAGGTTTGTTTTTTATAAGTGATGCGTAATTAATTAAATTTGAAATTTAGAAAAGTGAGGCTTTTTTAAATTAAAATTTTGGTGAATTTCCCTAACACTAACCTTTTGTTTTCTCTCTCTTGTAGAGAGCTCCGATTGACATACAACTATTTTTGCAAACAAAGTTAGAAAATGTACCAAGTTTAATTTTTTTTTTTAATTTAGTCTTGATAATCACAACTCTTATAGATATATATTTTTCAATCTTTAAATACATAAGAAATACTATATCTCTACTTGTTTGGTTTAATCTAAGGTTTATGATCATTTCTAATTTCCTTATGTTGTTTCCTTGTAGGTTTCATTCCTTGTTATATAGAAAATTTACCTAATGTTTTAATTACAAATTCAACTTGATAAAAGCAAAACCTTGTTAAATAGATAGAATGCACATCTTAATGCGGCTAAATTATGGTTCTTTATTTGAAAAGGTTATTGGTAATTATTTAAAATGGCAATATTTTCATGTTTCAATGATATTGGTAGATTTAGAAGTTTTTTTTCGTCACATATATATATGGAAGTATATATTGCATTTCGATTAAATAGTATGTGATTTCGCAACGAAGATGTAACAGACCGAATTTGACCCTAATCGGAATGGTGGTTTCGGAACCACGAATCCGAGTCTGAGAAATATTTTAATATTTTATTTTGTGTTTATTATATGTGAATTAATGTGTGTGAAGTTTCAGAGAAAAATTTAATCGCTTGTGTGTTCAATTTAACAAAAAGGACTAAATCGCGTAAAAGTGTAAAAGTTGCATATTATAGTGTAAAGTGCTATAATGATGATGGATTTTTAATATGAGGTATTAAATGGATAAATAACCCATTTCTAAGTTAGTGGGTGGTATATGACAAGATTAACCTTAAGTTTTATATTATATAATTTTATGATATAAGGTTAAATAAGTAAATAAATTAAAGCCATATTATATGTTAATTAAAACATAAAAAATAAACATGTTTACTCATCTTCTCTTGGCCGAATATTGAGGAAAGAAAGGGGAGCTAGGTTCTTTGAAATTTGGCTACATTCAAGCCAAATTCAAGGTAAATTCTTGGTCGCTTTTTGTAAATTTTTACGTTTTGAGATCGTTGTTTCAACGAAGAGTGACCCATGTTAAAATTTTTAAATCTAAGCATGCTTGATGTTCGGCTATTGACATGTTCATGTGGTTTTTGATGTTTGATGATTTTAAATGAAAGATATATGTTAGATTAATATGTTTTGTCTTTGGATTTTGGTAAATTTGAGTATTTGGGCTAAATTGCAAAAATGAATTTTTGAGGGGAACAAAATGCAAAATAAATGAAAGAAATGGACTTGTATAGTCCCTATGAAAATTTGGCCCTAAGGAATTATAGTGAAATTTTGTGTATTTTGTGTTTTGTGCAAATAGGATTAAATTGTAAAAATGTGAAACATTAGGGGTAATATGGTAATTTGCCCATTTATGTGTTTTGGGACTAAATTGAGATGAAATGTGCTTGAATGAGCTAAATTTTAATGTGTTTAGATCAAGAACAAAGAAAAACGGATTTGGAACAGGAAAGGCGAATGTTATCGAATATAGCTACCACGTTGTCCGTCGACAATGAGGTAAGTCTTTAAGCAAAGTAATTTTCGTAAGAATTGATTATAACATAGAATACATATTGAATCATGAAATTGTGGAATTAATTATGTTAAAACCGAATGTGAGAAAGAAATTTAGCCATGTATATAATCGAATTCATTGAGTTAATTATGTGATAGTGATGTGAATTATATGTGATATTTGTGATAATCGTTAATGTGTAGTGTGAATGAGTTGGTTTGGAAATAAATGTTTCGGGCTTATTGCCCAGCGTGCCTGGTGCCGGTGAAATATTCGGGCTTATTGCCCAGCGTGCCTTGTGCCGAGTGAAATGTTTCGGGCTTATTGCCTAGCAGTGGTGAATAATGGTGATTAAATTTCGACTTTCGGTCTAGTTGTGCTTAATGCTGGTGTACATTTCAAAGCTTTGATGCCTAGCGTGCTTATTGCCGGTGATGTGTTATAATGGAGAAATTATGAATCATACAAAGTGAAGCATATTTAATGCAATGAGCTAAAAGCTCTGTAAGTATAAGCCTTTTCTTTTATAATTATAAAGAGTAAGGTAAGTTGGCATAGTATTATTTGAATTAAGTATGATATGGTATGGTTGATGATTTGATAAGAATTATGATATATTTTATTGAGATTATTATTGATGTGTATGAACATTATATAATAGAATTTGAGTTTAAATGTGCTATTTTGGGGAATCGGTTATAAGTGAAAGTGTTAAGGATGAAAGAATTTGAATGTTTGCATATGTGCATAAATAAGTTTATAAGGTTGATATTAATGTTGTACTCATATGACTTGGAGTATGCGAATACATATGGTATATTTCTTTGGTTTCGATGAATTATATGTTTATGGAAATAATGTGCAAACATTTAGGTTAATGAATTAATAGAATTCGGCCATGTTTAAATTCACATATGGAAATGTTATTATTCAATTCCATAAGCTTAAATATTAAAGGTTTAAGTGTTTAATTGTTATATTATCCTTTGTTTGAGACTTACTAAGCTAGTGTTTACTCTGTGTGTGTTCAATGTTCTCATTTTATAGATTTTGATCAAGCTACGAGCTCAGAGGATCATCCGTGAAGTCATCCACACTATCGACTTGTTTTGGTATTTTTGAAATTTAGATTTTGAACTTAAGGCATGTATAGGCTAACTCTATGTCCGAATATCGTTTTGATGATGTATTATAGCCATGCGAAAATGGCTTAAATTTTCATATTAAGTTCGGTTCTATTTACCCTTGACTATGTGATTAATATATTTGGTTCAACTATTCGGCTAGGGTCGTTTCTTTTATTTCTAGCTTACATATTATGCGTACTATATGATTGCTTGTTTGTAATGTCAATGTTTGTGTTAAATTAGTCAAGTGGGTCGACATTTAAGTTAATATTCGCAGTATAATTCAAGGTAGGTATGTGTAGTTGAGCATCATTCGAATTTATGTATGCATGTGAACTTTATGTCGAGTTACGAGATATGAATTATATTGGGTAATGCATATATGTGTATCCGGCCAAACCTAGGTGATAGTTGCAAATGTAGTCAACATGTTTAAATAAGTAATTGCTTAGGCTCATAGTCAAATATGGAAAATATGTATAACCATGATGTATTCATTATATATATATATATTTGGCTTGTGAGATTGCTTAACTTAATTGAGTGCATGAAACTACCAAACTCGATTTGTGCTAGGTAACGAACATGAAATGTTATGAATGAGACCTTGTACATTCGGCCTAATATTTAAGCACATAGGTGATGTGTAATATGTTGCATGTATTCGATTATGTGAGAATAGGTTTTATGCCATGTGAAATTGGTCTTAATAGAAAGCATTATGCATTGACATTTATAGTATGGTCATTTTGTGTTCATCGATGATTATATCGTATATGACTTGGATTAATATATCAAGTATGTGTTACACATGTGTGATTTGTCTATTTATGATAATTTTTTTGATAAAGATGATTAACAGAGATTCAATCGATTGAACTGAAGTTTTAACTTACATGGTAATACCCGTAACCCTAATCCGGCGACGGACACGGGTTAGGGGTGTTACATTTTATTGGTATCAGAGCTACGGTTTAGTCGATTCTAGGACTATCGTAGCGCGTGTGAGTCTAACTATACATGCCTTTATCATATATTGATAGTGTGGTGACTTCGACATTACGAATCGTGTTTTATATAGTAAATGGACACCGATCCCGAAAGAGCCGTAGCGGATGATGTAGAGAGTGTAGTGCTCGACCGTGCACACGGATCGATCTTGCCGATAGACTCTCGACGATTCTGGGTAGCCACGAGGGGAGGCTAAACAAGCCTTCTATCGGTGATGAACGAGTGGTTTACCCGCTTTATTCAGACTAACCCGGCTGTACACCAACCTCCACCCCGAATAATTCAACTCCGATACCTTCAAAGACTTCGATGATAGATCCGATGAGATCTAGTAGGCCTCCGATTGATAAAATCAGAAATTTAGGGGTCAAGAATTGGGCCAACGATGATGATGACGCAGAGAGCGAAGTGAAATGTGGCTTGATAACACTACTCGGGTACTTGATGAGCTATCTTGTACTCGGATGAATCTTTGAAGTGTGCTATATCTTTACCGAGGACACCGTGATATCTTTGGTGGAATACACTAGTATCGATGAGTTCAGAAAGAAAAAGTGACGTGGGATTTTTTCAGCATGAATTCGCAAGAAATATATCAGTCAAAGATTCGTTGATCAAAAACGAAAAGAATTTCTCGAACTAAAACAGGGGCAAATGACCGTGACTGAATATGAGAGAAAATTTGTCAGATTGAGCCGATATGCTCGGGAATGTGTATCAACTGAAGCCATTATGTGCAAAAGGTTCGAAGACGGTTTGAATGAAGATTTAAAGTTGCTTGTTGGCATTCTTGAAATCAAAGAGTTTGTGATACTAGTCGAGCGAGCTTGCAAAGCTGAAGAACTCGGGAAGGAGAAAAGAAAGGCTGAGACAGAAGCTAGAGACACTCGTAAGAGATCGTCGGGTAGGAGTTTCCATTCCACATCTAAGAAGTTCAGAGATGACTTCAGCCGACATAAAGCTACTTCAGATTTACCTAGACGTGATCGACCTCCAGTGGGCTCCCGAGCTACCTCGATGGCCAGTGTTGGTAACGTTCCACAGAATCGAGTTGAATGCAAGCACTGTGGGAAATGGCATTCCGGGAGTTGTAGATTCCATGATCGGTCTTGCTTTAAATGCGGATCGTCAGATCATTTTATTAGAGAATGTCCGATGTTAGTTGAGCAGAATACAGTTCAAAACATTAAGTCGAGCAACACATCAGCGCGAGGCAGGCCACCCAGACATTCAAGCAATGTAGGTGGTAGTCAGAGAGGAACGAAGAACACTGTAGTTCGATCGAGGCTAGAGCCCAGCTAGAGCTTATGCCACACGAGCCGAGAGGATGCTTCTTCCCCGATGTCATTACCGGCACTTTCACCCTTTATGATATTACCGTGATTGCATTGATTGATCCTGGTTCGACTCATTCATATGTGTGTGAAACTCTAGTATTCGGTAAGACTCGCCATTGAGTCTCACGAGTTTGTGATTCGTGTGTCCAACCCTTTGGGTAGATGTGTGCTTGTTAATAAAGTGTGTAAAGGTTGCCCGTTGATGATTCGGGATTCTTGCTTTCCAGCCGATTTAATGTTGTTGCCCTTCGATGAGTTCGATATAATTTTTGGAATGGACTGGTTAACTTCACATGATGCAGTGGTGAATTGCAAAAGAAAGCTAATTGATTTGAGATGTCAGAACGGAGAGATTATCAGAATTGAATCCAGTGATTTAAGTGGGTTTCCTACAATAATATCTTCGATGTTAGCCCGGAAATATGTGAGAAAAGGATGTGAAGCTTATTTGGCGTATGTACTGGATAATAAAGTGTCGAAAAGCATATTGAATCAGCATCAGGTTGTGTGTGAATACCCGCATGTGTTTCTGAAGAACTACAAGGCTTACCACCAGTACGAGAGATTGAGTTCGGCATTGAATTAGTACCGGGAACGACTCCGATTTCGATAGCTCCGTATCGGATGGCACCTATAGAGTTAAAAGAATTGAAAGCGCAGTTGCAAGAATTGACAGATAGGGGCTTTGCACGACCGAGCTTATCTCCTTGGGGTGCACCGGTTTTATTTGTGAAAAAGAAAGATGGGACCATGCGAATGTGTATCGACTATCGGCAACTAAATAAGGTAACTATAAAGAATAAATACCCGTTACCTCGGATTGATGACTTGTTTGATCACCTAAAAGGGCTTGATATTTTCGAAGATAGATTTGAGATCAGGCTATTATCGGCCAGAGTCGAGATACAGATGTGCAAAGGCGCATTCCGGACAAGGTACGGACATTTTGAGTTTCTCGTTATGCCTTTTGGACTCACTAATGCACTGCTGTTTTTATGGATCTAATGAATCGAGTTTTTTGACGCTTTTGGATCGGTTTGTAGTAGTGTTTATTGATGATATCTCGATCTATTCCAAAAATGAAACCGAGCATGCCGAGCATTTGAGATTAGTGCTACAAACTTTGAGAGATCAACAGTTGCCAGGCGAAGTTTAGTAAGTGTGAGTTACGGATGAAAAAGGTCACTTTTTGGGACATGTTGTTTCAAAGATCGTGTATTCAAATCGATCCAACAAAATTTCGGCTTATACTTGATTGGAAGCCACCGAAGAATGTTTTTGAGATTCAAGCTTTCGGGACTTGCGGGCTACTATAGACGGTTTGTGAAAGTTTTTTTGTAATAGCTACACCTTTGACAAAGCTACTACAGAAAGATGTAAAGTTCAAGTGGTCGGAAAATTGTCAGAAGAGTTTCGATCAGTTGAAAGCCCTTTTGACGGAAGCCCCAGTGTTAGCTCAGCCTGAGTCGGGTAAGGAATTTGTTGTGTATTCTGATGCTTCCTTAAATGGTTTGGGCTGCGTATTGATGCAGGAAGGCAGAGTAGTAGCCTACGCATCAAGACAATTGAAGCCGCATGAAAGAAATTACCCGACGCATGATTTGGAGCTTGCAGCCATTGTGTTCGCACTGAAGATTTGGCGTCATTACTTATTCGGCGAGAAATGCCATGTTTACTCGAATCATAAAAGTCCAAGTATTTGATGACTCAAAAGACCTGAATTTAAGACAACGCAGGTGGTTGGAATTGTTAAAAGACTATGAATTGGTGATTGACTACCATCCGGGAAAAGCTAACGTTGTTGCAGATGCGTTAAGTCGAAAATCATTGTTTGCTCTTCGTGCAATGAACGCGCAGATAGCTATGTCTGGTGATGGTTCGATCATAGCCGAGTTACAAGCAAGACCGATGTTTATTCAGCAAATTTGTGATGCACAGAAAGTTGACAAAGATTTGATTACTAGTCGAATTCAGTGTGAAAAGGTGCGAATCGATTTTTGATTGATGCAAATGATCGTTTGAATTTTAAAATTTGAATGTGTGTTCAAGAACTCAGATTTGATACGATGATTTCGAGTGAGGCCCATAGTGGTCGACTATCGATACATCCGGTAGCACAAAAATGTATAACGATTTGAAACAATTCTATTGGTGGCACGGCATGAAACGGGATATATCGAATTTGTTTTGAAATGCTTAGTTTGTCAGCAAGTAAAAGCTGAGCATCAAGTACCATCCGGACTACTTCAACAAATCATGATACCTGAATGGAAATGGGATAGAATTACAATGGATTTTGTATCCAGTCTCCCTATGACACCGAGTAAGAAAGATGCCGTTTGGGTTATAGTTGATAGATCGACCAAATCAAGCTCATTTTGTACCGGTTCATGCGTGGACTATTCACTCGATAAACTTGCCGAATTGTATGTATCACAAATTGTGAGATTGCATGGTGTACCGAGTTCCATTGTTTCAGACAGAGACCCGAGATTCACATCGCGGTTTTGGAAGAAGTTGCAAGATGCTTTAGGCACTAAACTTCATTTTAGTCTGACCTTTCATCCGCAGACAGACGGTCAGTCCGAGCGAACTATTCAGATACTTGAGGACATGTTGAGATGTTGCGTTCTCGAGTTTGAAGGTACGTGGGAACGATACCTACCTTTGATTGAATTTGCTTACAATAATAGCTTTCAATCTAGTATCAAAATGGCACCTTATGAAGCCTTGTACGGCGAAAATGTCAAACACCATTATCTTTGGGTGAGCTCGTGAGAATAAGATACACGGGGTTGATTTGATTAAAGAAACCGAACAAAAAGTCATTGTGATCGAAATACTTTGAAAGTCGCCTCGGCCCGACAAAAGTCTTATCTTCGACTTAAAGCGTAAAGATATTGAATTTCAAATCGGAGATCGAGTATTCTTGAAAGTTTCTCCGTGGAAAAAGGTATTCGATTTGGTCGGAAAAGGCAAACTTAGTCCGAGATTCATCGGACCTTATGAAATCACCGAACGTATTGGGCCTGTTGCTTATAGGTTGAAGTTGCCCTCTCGAGTTAGAAAAGATACATGACGATTTCATGTTTCGATGCTTCGTAAGTACAGATCGATCCGTCTCATGTGATCACACCGACAAAGATTGAAATCCAATCTGATTTGAAATATGATGAAGAACCGATCCGTATCTTAGCTCGGGAAATAAAAGAGTTGAGAAATAAAAGAATTCCATTAGTGAAGGTACTATGGAATCGCCACGGAGTTGAAGAGGCTACGTGGGAGCCCGAGGATTCAATGAGGCAACAATATCCGACCTTGTTTAACGATAAGATTTTCTGGGACGAAAATCCTAAAGGGGAGAGTTGTAATGCATCGAATTTGACCCTAATCGAACGGTGGTTTCAAACCATGAATCCGAGTCCGAGAAATATTTTAATATTATATTTTGTGTTTATTATATGTGAATTAATGTGTGTGAAAGTTTCAGTAGAAAAATTTAATCGTTTGTGTGTTCAATTTAACAAAAAGGACTAAATCGCGTAAAGTGTAAAAGTTGCATATTATAGTGTAAAGTGCTAGAATGATGATGGCTTTTAATATGAGGTATTAAATGGATAAATAACCCATTTCTAAGTTAGTGGGTGGTATATGACAAGATTAACCTTAAGTTTTATATTATATAATTTTATGATATAAGGTTAAATAAGTAAATAAATTAAAGCCATATTATATGTTAATTAAAACATAAAAAATAAACATGTTTACTCATCTTCTCTTGGCCGAATATTGAGGAAAGAAAGGAGCTAGGTTCTTTGAAATTTCGGCTACATTCAAGCCAAATTCAAGGTAAATTCTTGGTCGGTTTTTGTAAATTTTTACGTTTTTGAGATCGTTGTTTGAATAAAGAGTCGACCCATGTTAAAATTTTTAAATCTAAGCATGCTTGATGTTCGGCTATTGACATGTTCATGTGGTTTTGATGTTTGATGATTTTAAATGAAAGATATATGTTAGATTAATATGTTTTGTCTTTGGATTTTTGGTAAATTTGAGTATTTGGGCTAAATTGCAAAAATGAATTTTTGAGGGGAACAAAATGCAAAATAAATGAAAGAAATGGACTTGTATAGTCCCTATGAAAATTCGGCCCTAAGGAATTATAGTGAAATTTTGTGTATTTTGTGTTTTGTGCAAATAGGATTAAATTGTAAAAATGTGAAACATTAGGGGTAATATGGTAATTTGCCCATTTATGTGTTTTGGGACTAAATTGAGATGAAATGTGCTTGAATGATCTAAATTTTAATGTGTTTAGATCAAGAACAAAGAAAAACGGATTTGGAACGGGGAAAGGCGAAGGTTACCGAATAGCCAGTCTACGTTGTCCGTCGACAGTCGAGGTAAGTCTTTAAGCAAAGTAATTTTCGTAAGAATTGATTATAACATAGAATACATATTGAATCATGAAATTGTGGAATTAATTATGTTAAAACCGAATGTGAGAAAGAAATTTAGCCATGTATATAATCGAATTCATTGAGTTAATTATGTGATAGTGATGTGAATTATATGTGATATTTGTGATACTGTTAATGTGTAGTGTGAATGAGTTGGTTTGGAAATAAATGTTTCGGGCTTAATGCCTAGCAGGCCTGGTGCCGGTGAAATATTTCGGGCTTATTGCCTAGCAGGCCTTGTGCCGGTGAAATGTTTCGGCTTATTGCCTAGCAGTGAATGCCGTGATTAAATTTCAGACTTACGGTCTAGCGGAGCTTAATGTCGGTGTACATTTGAAGCTTTGATGCCTAGCGGGCTTATTGCCGATGATGTGTTATAATGGAGAAATTATGAATCATACAAAGTGAAGCATATTTAATGCAATGAGCTAAAAGCTCAGGTAAGTATAAGCCTTTTCTTTTATAATTATAAAGAGTAAGGTAAGTTGGCATAGTATTATTTGAATTAAGTATGATATGGTATGGTTGATGATTTGATAAGAATTATGATATATTTTATTGAGATTATTATTGATGTGTATGAACATTATATAATAGAATTTGAGTTTAAATGTGCTATTTTGGGGAATCGGTTATAAGTGAAAGTGTTAAGGATGAAAGAATTTGAATGTTTGCATATGTGCATAAATAAGTTTATAAGGTTGATATTAATGTTGTACTCATATGACTTGGAGTATGCGAATACATATGGTATATTTCTTTGGTTTCGATGAATTATATGTTTATGGAAATAATGTGCAAACATTTAGGTTAATGAATTAATAGAATTCGGCCATGTTTAAATTCACATATGGAAATGTTATTATTCAATTCCATAAGCTTAAATATTAAAGGTTTAAGTGTTTAATTGTTATATTATCCTTTGTTTGAGACTTACTAAGCTAGTAAGCTTACTCGTGTGTGTTCAATGTTCTGTTTTATAGATTTTGATCAAGCTACGAGCTCGAGAGGATCATCTGTGAAGTCATCCACACTATCGACTTGTTTTGGTATTTTGAAATTTAGATTTTGAACTTAAGGCATGTATAGGCTAACTCTATGTCCGAATATCGTTTTGATGATGTATTATAGCCATGCGAAAATGGCTTAAATTTTCATATTAAGTTCGGTTCTATTTACCCTTGACTATGTGATTAATATATTTGGTTCAACTATTCGGCTAGGGGCTGTTCTTTTATTTCTAGCTTACATATTATGCGTACTATATGATTGCTTGTTTGTAATGTCAATGTTTGTGTTAAATTAGTCAAGTGGGTCGACATTTAAGTTAATATTCGCAGGTATAATTCAAGGTAGGTATGTGTAGTTGAGCATCATTCGGAATTTATGTATGCATGTGAACTTTATGTCGAGTTACGAGATATGAATTATATTGGGTAATGCATATATGTGTATCCGGCCAAACCTAGGTGATAGTTGCAAATGTAGTCAACATGTTTAAATAAGTAATTGCTTAGGCTCATAGTCAAATATGGAAAATATGTATAACCATGATGTATTCATTATATATATATATTTGGCTTGTGAGATTGCTTAACTTAATTGAGTGCATGAAACTACCAAACTCGATTTGTGCTAGGTAACGAACATGAAATGTTATGAATGAGACCTTGTACATTCGGCCTAATATTTAAGCACATAGGTGATGTGTAATATGTTGCATGTATTCGATTATGTGAGAATAGGTTTTATGCCATGTGAAATTGGTCTTAATAGAAAGCATTATGCATTGACATTTATAGTATGGTCATTTTGTGTTCATCGATGATTATATCGTATATGACTTGGATTAATATATCAAGTATGTGTTACACATGTGTGATTTGTCTATTTATGATAAATTTTTTGATAAAGATGATTAACAAAGATTCAATTGATTGAACTGAAGTTTTAACTTACATGGTAATACCCGTAACCCTAATCGGGCGACGGACACGGGTTAGGGGTGTTCCGGAAGAGAAGCTCTTCGTCTCAGCTAGTAGTCAACGTCACTATGAGAGGAAAGTTGATCGCTGTGAATCAGAGCTTTAAAATTTATAAAAAGAATGATCGAACCTAGAAACTAACTCTGACAACGATTAAAGGCAAGTGCACCTATCGAACAGTAGTATAGTTTAGGCAAGACCGAATTATCGAACCCAAATGAACTAAAAGTACTAATACTAACTTTCTTTTTATTATTTAGCCTAAAATAAGTGAAGTTGTTTATTAATCTAAATTAATTAACTACTAAACTAAAGACTCTAAAACAAAGAATAATGAATTTGGAAAATAACTTGGGAAAAACTCAGTTGATTTAGGAGATACCCTAGGAAGAATCTACCTAGACTTCACTTGTTATCTAACACTGAACCATACGATTTATTCACTTAGTTTGATCCGTAAGACTCCCTAACGTATATTAAACCCTCTCTCGAGGCGAATAACGTCTAACCCTAGGTTAATTAGTGGAACTCTCGTTCTCTTATAATAACCCTCTAGAATAGCAGTAAATCGATCTATGGATTCCCATATTAGGTTTCACCCTAATCCAGCAAAATCTCATCACCCTATCTCTAGGCGTGTGATCAACTCCGCTTAATTATGTTGGATCTACTCTTAGGCAGGGTCTATTTCTCCTCCACCTAAGCACATTAAATTTAGATTAAGTTCACATAATTAAGAACAAACTAAGTATTTATCATATAATTCAGAAAACAATAACAAGATTCATCATAGGTTTCATCTCTCTTGTATCCGAAGGGTTTAGTTCATAACAATAAAGGAAAACATCTCAAGAGAAAAGATAAAACAAAACATAAGAAATCACTAAAACCCCCTGAAGGAATTGAAGATGAGATCCTCCGTCTTGAGTATAATTTCGGCTTATTGAGATGGATCAACTGGCTATCCCTGAGTGAATCCCCACAAATCTGCCTTCTCTGGCCTAGCACGACGCCCCTAGACGATAGCCCTGGCAGAGGCTTCTGCCGAACTCCCCGATTAAGTTGTCCCCTAGGGTGTTTATATAGGCTTTGAGATGTGTTAATTGGCCTCCAAGTATCCTGATTTGAGTGCAATTCCTAATTGGGGGTTTAATTAGACTTTAGATTGTGTTTCTTTGCCTCCAAGCATCCAAATCCGAGTAACAATCCTCTTGGCCGCGGCAGGGACACGGCCATGGCACACGCCTGTGTGAATCGTGGCCAGGCCGTGTGGACTTCGTTGATGAGGCACGGCAGTGTAAATCGTGGTCCGGCCGTGTTCAAGATCTTTAAGGAGGCACGGCGGTAGTGTGATCTTTGGTCCAGGCGCGTGTCGATTTCATGCTTTGGCCCATTTGTCCCGTTTTAAGCCCGCTTTTGCGTTCTTTTCATCCCCGGTGCTTCCACGAGTATATATCATGAAAAGAAAGGATTAAGAGCACCAAATTACATAAAATAAGGGATAATTCATCCAAAAGCATCCTAAATGTGGGATTAAAATATGTTACTTTTATGGTTTATCAAATACCCCCACACTTAAGCACTTAAAACAAAATTTTTGGCCATGACCCAGGCCTTACCCAAGGTCATGCCTAGACCCCAAAACATCTCAAGCAAACACAGCAGACATACCATCATATGCAAACACATGCAAAATGCAGAGACCCCGATTTAAGGATGTTACAGTTCTACCCCCTTAAAAATAATTTCGACCTCGAAATTACCTGATCAGAAGAGTTGAGGGTATTGCTGCCGCATCACATCCTCGGGTTCCCACGTGGCCTCCTCCGTACCATGGTTCCGCCATAATACTTTTTACCAAGGGTACCGACTTCCTCACGAGAACCTTGACATCCCGATCCACGATCCGCATCGCTCCTCCTCGAAAGACAAATCGGGGCTCACCTCTATCTCCAAGAATCGGCACAACATGTGACGGATCTCGATCGATAAGCGCCTAAGCATTGAAACATGAAAGACATCGTGAATCTGGCTTAACTCTGCTGGTAACTCGAGCTGATAAGCTACCGATCCCACTCGCTTTAACACCGAATACGGCCCAATAAACCTAGGGCTTAGCTTGCCTTTTCGCCCAAATCTCAACACTTTCTTCCATGGCGATACCTTCGTAAAGACCTTATCACCCATCGCATACTCTATATCCTGCGCTTAAGATCGGTGTAAGACTTCTGCCTGTCTGACGCTTCCTTAAGACGAGCCCGAATCACCTTAACCTTATCCTCTATTTCTGCCACTAACTCTGGACCCAACATCTGCCATTCACCCAGTTCTGTCCAACATGTAGGAGTACGACATTTCCGACCATATAGTGCCTCATATGGTGCCATATGAATACTCGCTTGATAACTATTGTTATAAGCGAACTCTGCCAAAGGTAGATACTCCTCCCAACTACCGCTGAAATCCAGAACGCAACCTCTTAACATGTCCTCTAGAATCTGGATTACCCTTTCGCATCGCCCATCGATTTGCGGATGAAAAGTCGTGCTGAAATCCAACCTCGTACCCAAAGCCTGATGTAAAGCTTTCCAGAACCTCGACGTGAACTTGGGACCCCTATCCGAAATGATTGACACTGGCACTCCATGCAGCCTTACTATCTCTGCCACATACAACTTGGCTAACTGGAGCGAATAATCAACCCTTACGGTATGAAATGAGTGACTTAGTCAAACGGTCCACAATCACCTGCATCGAGTCCTTCTTACTAGGCATAAGGGGAAGCCCACTAACGAAGTCCATCGTAATCCTTTCCCACTTCCACTGCGGAATCTTTACCGGCTGCAACAACCCTGACGACAAGCGATGCTCGCTTTAACTCGCTTGGCATGTCAAACACTTGCCCACAAACTCTGTTACTTCCCGCTTAAGACGGCCACGTAATCGTTTCCTCAAATCACGATACATCTTACTACCTCCAGGATGCATAGCGTATGGGCTGCTATGAGCTTCCTGAAGAATCCGCTGTCTCAACTCGACGTCCTCATGCATACATACCTTCCCTTGAAAACACAGACTCCATCACTACCCAAGTCAGAACCCTCAGATTCACCATTCTCGCACTTGCAACCTCCGAGCATCAAAACCTCCATCGGTCGATGTGTTTCTCCTTAACCTGATTAATCCAATTCGGCTTTACTTGCAATTCTGCCAAAAGACTCCCGTCGTCATAAAGACTAAGGTGAGCAAACATTACTCGCAAGTCCGCTACCACCTTACGGCTCAACGCATCAGCTACTAAGTTAGCCTTACCCGGATGGTACTCAATCGAGCAGTCGTAGTCCTTTAACAACTTGCTCCACCTTCGCTGCCTCAAATTTAGATCTTTTTGAGTCAAGAGATACTTCCGACTCTTGTGATCCGTGTAAACTATCCACTTTTCCCCATACAAGTAATGCCTGTAAATCTTCAAAGCAAAAACCACTGCAGCCAATTCCAAATCATGTGTCGGATAGTTACCCTCATGAGGCCTCAACTGTCGAGATGCATACGCTACAACTTTTCCATCTTGCATCATCACACACCCTAAGCCAGTATGCGATGCATCACAATAGACCGTGAATTCCTTCCCTGCCTCCGGCTGAATCAAAACTAGAGCCTCAGTCAAAATCTTCTTCAACTTGTCAAAGCTTTCTTGCTGTTTCTCAGACCATACAAACGAAACCCCTTTTCTCAACAGCTTAGTCAGCAGCGCTGTAATCAAAGAGAAACCTTCCACGAACCTCCTGTAGTATCCTGCCAAACCTAGAAAACTCCGAATCTCTGCAACCGACTTCGGTGGTTTCCAATCCAACACCGCTTCGATCTTGCGAGGATCCACCCTAATCCCATCAGTTGATACTACATGACCCAAGAAAGTTACCTCCTTAAGCCAAAACTCGCACTTACTAAACTTGGCGAACAACTGCTTCTCTCTCAGAACCTGTAGAACCACTCGAAGATGCGCGTCATGTTCTTCCTCAGATTTCGAGTACACCAAGATGTCGTCTATGAACACTACGACCAATCGATCCAAATACTGCTGGAACACCCGATTCATCATGTCCATGAATGCTGTCGGCGCATTAGTCAACCCAAATGACATCACTAGAAACTCGTAATGCCCATACCGAGTACGAAATGTTGTCTTATGAATATCAGCCTCCTTCACCTTGAGTTGATGATACCCTGATCTAAGATCGATCTTAGAGAAAACCGATGCACCCTTAAGTTGATCAAACAAGTCGTCAATCCTGGGCAACGGATACTTGTTCTTTATCGTCAACTTGTTCAGCTGGCGATAGTCTATGCACATCCGCATTGTACCGTCTTTCTTCTTAACAAAGAGCACAGGTGCTCCCCAAGGAGATATACTCGGCCGGATGAAACCCCTGTCCAACAATTCCTGAATTTGTGCCTTTAACTCCACCAATTCCTTTGGCGCCATCCTATATGGAGCAATAGACACTGGCGCAGTTCCTGGCAGCAGATCTATACCAAACTCAACTTCACGGTCCGGAGGCACACCCGAAAGGTCCTTTGGAAATACATCAGCAAATTCCCTCACGGTTCGGACACTCTCCACAGCTGAATTCTTAGCTCCCAAAGCACAGACATGTACCATGAATGCCTCACAACCTTTCCTAACCATTTTCTCCGCCTTCAGTGCAGAGACCACATTGGATAGGTAATCTCTCCTATTACCTATCATCACCACCTTTTCGCCTTCCACTGTCTTCAACACCATGCGCTTAGCTGTGCAATCCAAACTAGCTTGATACTTTACCAACCAATCCATCCCAAGAATCAGATCGAACTCCCCAAACGGCAGTTCCATCAAGTCAGCCAAAAACACGACCCCTTGAAGTTCTAGGGGTACATCCCTATACAATTTATTTACTTCTACAGAGTGACCTAGAGGGCTTATCACTGTCATCTTCCTAGAAGCAGTCTCAGAGTCTAAGTTCATGGTTTCCACTATGCTACTGGCTACATACGAATGCGTCGATCCCACATCTATCAAAGCATTATAAGGTAGTCCAAAGATTAAGAACGCATCAGGTTATGACGTGCAGTCGTGCGCCGCCTCCTCTCGATGCCTCGCTGCAGACCAATCCAGCCGTCTCACCTCTGTACCGCACTTGCACCTCGCCCGGTGCTCTCACGGCCTCTACGGATCCATTACCTCCCCGGCCGCACCACGGCCCCTCCGAGGTCGGCCGACCATCCCTCCCGACCGAGCACGATTCTCCGATCCCCACATCAGAACCTAGATGATGACCTCGGACAATCCCTCACTCAATGCCCCATCGATCCACACTCAAAGCATCCCCTGCTCTCAGATCCAAAGATTCCCCGTGTGAGACTTTCCACACCGAGCACACCGTGGCGCCATCGAGTACTAGTAGCAAGAGGCCCAGCAGCTTGATTTGGCCCACTAAATCTACCCCGTTTTTGCTAATTCTCGGTAGACCCAGATGATCCAGAATTCCTTTTGTTCCAACCCTTATCCTGAATCCGTCTTACCGACTGTTTCAATTCCTCAGCAACCTTGGCCTTTTCCACTAAGACCGCAAACTCTTTTCTGCTGTGGGGCAATTACCATCCGCACTGCCTCTCAGCCCATCCTCAAATCGACCTGGTAGCCATGCTCCGTGCCCACAATACCACGCGCATAGCGACTCACCAAGAAATTCCGCCTCATATTCGACACGTCTTATTACCTTGGACCAAGTTCAGAACGCCTTGCGCTGCGCATCAATATAGCTAGCCCCTATGTATTTCCTCCGATAAGTCGCTCTAAAGAATTCCCAAGTAAGATCATTCGCCATTGCTCCGCCCCTAATCGTGAGCCACCATCGATATGACTCATCTCGCAGCAGAGATACTACCCTTAAGCTTCTCCTCACCGAGAAGTCTAGATCATCCATAATACGCTCGCCGCCTCCAACCAATATTTCACTGTGCTAGGAGCCACACCGAGATACCTCTCGAACACCTCGGCACCATTAGCCCGAGTCGCTCGGGCACGCATTTTCAACCCCGCTCCGGACGCCGCACTAGCAACCCTCTCTAACACCCGCAAAGACGCTCGCGACATGACGCTGCGTCATCACCCGTCTGGTCCTCGATGTTCCGTGCCCACACCGGGCGCGGTGGTACCTCATTTTCCGATCCATGACCAGACCCTACGGGCCCGAGATCATCATCCTACCCCTACCTCGCCCACGAGTGTTATGCCCACGCATCCACGTGTACTCATGTCTACCAATACGATACGGTGATTAAAAGTTTTATGCATTAGATTTTAATTCCACTTTGTCTATTAAGGCACGTTTTATGAGAAGTTTAATCAGAGATTGTTTCGTAAGTACATCCATTCTATAGTTCAAATCTCTAGAGTAGTTCCTACTACTATTAGTCACTACTATTTAGTCATGCCAATATCACCATAATCACATCATCAAAAGCAACAGTTTGGGGGTACTTACCTAGGCGGATTGGTGCTGGGAGACTCGGTGCCATGCTTTCACCACTCGCATTTTTTTCCCATAAAAGCCTTTCATAAACCATTTTAAAACATTTATGGGCCTCAGCCCATAGCCGAGCTCATTGAAACTGGCTCGATACCAAAATTGTAACACCCCAAACTCGGTCAACACACCACGACCGAACCGCATGTTACGGAGTGAAAACATTTGAATAAAATAAGTTACCGATTAAATTTTATTGAAAAACTCTTTAACATTTTAGTGTTTGAAAAACCTTGTATAAAGTGATGCTGAAATCATTTTGATGCTGCTTTAAACCCATAAAACTTTATGGTTGAAAAATTCGTTGATCGATACTAGCTTTTGGATATCATGTGATTCTTTAAATTCGAGTAAGTTGTGTATAGTCAAAGTTAAAACCATTCGCTTTGAAGTTGTTTGAAACTTAAACCGAAATCATTTAGGTTACCTTTGCAATCATATTGT
The DNA here is from genome assembly GCA_025698515.1 of Gossypium sturtianum. Taxonomy (NCBI): domain Eukaryota; kingdom Viridiplantae; phylum Streptophyta; class Magnoliopsida; order Malvales; family Malvaceae; genus Gossypium; species Gossypium sturtianum. Next base: position 124,272,833 of record CM046953.1, on the reverse strand, counting down.
AAATGTTGTTACCCGATAGTGAGGTTTGAAAACTCGAATGAGGTATAATTTTGAAAACATTGCTTTTTACCGGTTATTTAAGCAATCAATTCGTTAAGCGCATGCATAATATCATCAAAAAGTAAAGCAAGTAATTTAAAACCCAAAATAATACTTAGCGGCCTTATTACAAAACCAAACCAAATTTAAAGTAAATAGATAAAACTAGAGTAGTAATTTAAAATCAAAACCGAAAATAAGTTTACATGGCCACCTCGAGTCCTCCCCGGCCCTATCCGCGATCTATGCCTCATCCGCAAAATATAAGGAAAGGGTGAGTCACCGAGACTCGGTGTATAAATCCCCAACCTGATAGAATAGCACTTACACAATACATTAATAGAACATGCAAATCATGCAACCCCATTATCTAACCATCCGATCTCCTTTATCTACCCCGTGTGGTCAAAACCATCGATGGTCAAAACCATGTAAACCAAGTCACAAATATATATATCGTTGTGGTCAAAACCACCGTGACCGTAGTCACAAATCAAGTGATGGGGCCAACCCATCGTGTGGTCAAAACCACCGATGACAATCCCATATCAATCATGTGGGGCCAACCCATCGTGGTACCAAACCACCGGGACGAGTCACAATATCCATATATGGTCAAAACCACTGGTGACCGTAGTCACAAATATCATCAATGTGGTCAAAACCACTGGTGGTCAAAACCACTCGGGACTTAGTCACAAATAATAATATCAAAGACGGGGCCAACCTGGCCATGTGGTCAAAACCATCGGTGACAGTCCAAATAGATCCTCCCCTCCTCTCATCAAACTCATCATCATGTCCAAATCATAAGTATCATAATATCATGAAATCATGCAATTAACGCATAGCATAGCATTTAACGGTAACATGACGATGTATATCAAAAATCACATAGTAGGGACGACGAGTCCACGCTCATGCCCACAAGGCAAAATCACCGATTTCAATGACTAATCGGTTTATAACAGCTTAACACAATAACATGTAATACTAATGAAGTGTGTAAGGTTACACACGACTACTTGTAGATCTAAGCGAAACCCGAAACTACGCGAAACTACCGAAATCCCAAACGCGTTGCTTTCCCCCTTCCTACAATCGGCCAATACTTGTTAGTAACCAAAAGCCCATTCGGCTAAACTAGGAATCCCGAAGGATATGTCGCATGAAAATAACCCTTACCTTAGTGCCGATTTGGTTTCCAACCGAATCCCGAAGCTACGTGATGATCTCCCTTGCAATCGACCAACCACTATCACATAGAAATAATTAGCCTTCGGCTTTAAAAGAATATGAAACAGATCCCAAAATGTTAAAGCACTTACCTAAGTCGACGACCAAATTCCGAAGATCTAGAAGATCTAGATCCAAGCCACAATCCAAACGAAACTCGAGAACCTACACGTTGGCGTCACCCCTTCCTTAACGCAAAAGATCCTTCCAGCTTTCACAAAGATTCGGCCCTAGCATCCCAAGATAAAGGAATCGACAACCAAAAGAGAGGGTGAGGCTACTTAGAAGATTCGGCCATACACCACAAGAAATAAAAAGGGAAAAGAAATGAAGTAACGAAACTTACCACACCCAAGTTTGAGGTTCTGCTATGAGAACCAAAGAAGAGATGAGTTTCGGAACTTGAGATGATGAAGAGATAACGCAAAAAGAGAGGGGTTTATGAGCAAGATATTCGGCTTTCCAAGAAGTGGGAAGATGAAGAAGAAAAATAGAATGGAAAAGAAGAGATTCAGCAAAGGAAGAGTGGAAGAAATTTTGGCACAAGAGGATTGGAAAAAGAAAAAGAAGAAGGAGATGTGAGGGTCAAGTTTCGGCTTGAGCAAAATAGGAAGAAGAAAAAGGTGAACAAAGGTGGTTTCGGCAATATAGGCTACCCAAAGAGAACCGAAAAGAAAAGGGAGAGAATAGCTACCAAGTTCGGCTCTTCAAAAATAATGCACAAGTGTTTCGGCTATGACACTAAAACGAAAAAAGAAAGACCCTCTCCTCACTAGCCGAAATACTCCCTTAAACCACCATAGACATTCGGCCACTCCCCAATAAACCCAAAACCGATTACACCTCCTCCCCCAAAGTCCAAAATTCGGCCAACTCCTTCAAATGAGTTTGAAATAATTCAAACTCCTAAATTTCCTCCTTCCATCAGTTCAAATTCGTTTGACCCTTCCATCCTTATCTTCCAGAGTCCATCCCGAGCACTCCACTTCCTCTGTTTCGGTGTGAAAAGAATAAGGTGAAGTGCAATTCCTGCTACTCGAACCCAAGCACTCCTTCCCTGAATGTGGCGTCACCTTCCTGACACCTTAGTGGCGCCTTCTTTTCCACTTTGCCACTTGGTTCTTTGTGTCACAACCTCCCAATAAATTCTTTTAACCCCTACTCCCTTAGCTTTCTCCCACTAAACACTTAAAACAAAATTTTTGTCCATGACCCAGGCCTTACCCAAGGTCATGCCTAGACCCCAAAACATCTCAAGCAAATACAGCAGACATACCATCATATGCAAACACATGCAAAATGCAGAGACCCCGATTTAAGGATGTTACATAAATCCTAAGTGCCTTTATCATTTCTGTATATCAAATCAAAGATGTGGTCTCGACATGTATAATCGATGCAAGTTCTAGAATAACAAATCAATGTTGACACACTCATAATCAATAAAGTGAGCACGAAAAAGAATTTATGCTCTATAAGGCTCAAAATCTCACAAAAATTATAGGTGTTTTGATGTCAACCTCGTAAATTTAAAACTTCAAAGTAATATTTAATTTCAGGTAGACATCCTAAAAAAATTTTAATTCTTGAAAAATAGACTTATCATGCCTGATTCTCTAGTATTCTTTAGAATTTAATTATCAATGCACAATTATCAATGACTTAATCTAAAACATATCAATAAAAATCATAAATCATCAGAAGTTTCATTCTAATCATAATATGAGAAACTTACTTTAAGACAAGGCATAATTCAGGGATTTTCAAATAATACTATAGTTAACCCCCCACACTTAAGATGTACATTGTCCTCAATGTACAAAGGTAGATAATATCAAAATAATCATAAAATCGTAAGATGGGGAGAGAAGGGAAACTTCTTGAATTTTGGATGAAGCCAATGAAAAGAAACCGGATAGGATTAGAGGTGAGCGTGGGGAAGCGTCTCGAACTGGTTGAGTCCTCGAAGCAGCCATCCTAATTTCTTTTGTATCCTAAGCTAAATCTAAATGGAATGAATAACAAGAAGAAAATAATAAAGAAAATAAAAGAAAGGAAATAAAAATGAAAATGAAAATGAAAATAAAAATAAAAATAAAAATAAAAATAGAAATAGAAATAGAAATAAATATTTAAATAGTGATACGGTCCACGCCCTTGTTCGAGTTTAACCAGTCCGTGTTTTTCGTGATTTTGAATTTTGGTCGCGTTTAGGTGTTTGACCACGGCCGTGGGTCTCGTAGCACGCCCGTGTATTCTTCACACGGTCCTTTAGAATGGGCGTGTTTAACCCGTGCTCATCAAGTCAGTAACCTCACACGGTTGTAGGGCACAATCGTGTCTCGCCTGCGTGCTCAATAAGTCAAGAACCTCACACGGAAGTCGCACGCGGCGTGGCTTTTATCGCAGCCCGTGTTGGGAAAAGAAATCATTCTTTGTCATGCACGGTTACTAGTACGTCTGTGGTTTGTCCTTCTGGCTTCTACACGGCCACGGCCACGGCCGTGTGCAAGGCCGTGTGAGCATGGAAATCTGTACTTTGGTTAGTTTATGGTTAGGTGCTAAAATGAAAAATAAAAGTAAAATAAAAAATGTAAAAATTAATAGGGTTAGTGCTCGGGTTGCCTCCCGAGAAGCGCTGGTTTATAGTCTTAAGCTAGACTTTACTTCTCATTCGTATGGTCAAGGTGGTTTGAGGAGGTGAAAATCCTTCCTCATGCGATCAACTCGATTTTTGATATAAAATTTAAGTCGAGTAGTGTTTACCTCAAAAGTCACTGAATTTAGGATTGCTTACCTCGACTGGCCCGTATAGGAAGACATCAAGTACCTCAAAAGTGATTTCTTCGCTTGTCTTGAGGTCCGAATTGGCGATTCGAGGTCTTCCTTATTCAACAATACCGATCCCCTATTTTAAAGTGATTTGTTGTTCCTATCAGCTCGTCTCTGGGTTTCCTTCTGGTTTCACTTCGTGTATTCCTAGTTTCTCTTTAAAGTGTGTTTTCCACTCGTCTAGTTCGTCGACCTGAAGCCTTAGTTCTTCATGAATTATTTCTTTATGGGTACGAGGTCTAAGATCTAGCTCAGCTAGGTGATTTCATGATGCTTCCTGTAAAGAAGGTTGAACCAAATGGTTATCAATAAAATTAACGTTCGTACCTTTATTACTCGATGTCCTAGCTGAGTCAAGTGCTTGAAGAGTGATTGTTTCGTCGTCTACACGAAGTGTGAGTTCACCGACTTCTTCCTCTGTGTGGTCTTTCTTTGTTGCATCGAGATATGGCACACGAGGTTGGTACTCTGTAATTGCCGGTTTTGGTATATCATGGCACACTTCAACCTTACCTTCACTTACCACAGGTTCTTCCCTTGAGTTTGGTTCGTCTAACCCTTCACTATCGTAAATGGCTTGATTTTGCTCACTCGAGTTAGTTTCAGTATTGCTTGGAAAGCTTCCTTGTGGTAGTTCTGAGATCAGCTTAGCAAGTTGTATAACTGACTTAGTAAGTTCCCCAACTGACTTAGTAAGTTCCCCAACTTGGCTCTCGATCCCTTTGATCGATGCTTGTTGGTCATTAAGTGTTGTCTCATTTTTTTGGAGACGGTTATCTATAGCTGCCATGAATTTTGTCAGCATCTCTTCAAGGTTTGACTCCTCTTCCTGTTGGTGAGGTGGTTGTTGAAAGTTTGGAGGAAGTTCCGGCGTTTGGCTACTTTGATCATCCCACGAGAAATTGGAATGGTACCTCCAACCTGCATTATAAGTGTTATCATAAAAATTATTTTGAGGTCTAGAATAGTTACCCATATAGTGGACTTGTTCGTTCTCCATGCCATATCCGTAAGGTGGGTACTCAGGATTCGCCACGCCTCCTAGATTTGAGTCATATTGTATTTTTGGGTGTACCACGTCGAGGTTGAAGATACTGGCTGCTTTAGTAGGAATTGCCCTCATTGCTTGCCACTAATAATTATTCAGTGCCATCTCCTCTATAAACTAAAATTATCTGCCAAAATAAAAAAAATTAGCAAAATAATAATAATAATAATAATTAATAAATAAATTGCAATAATAATAATAATAATAATAATGGCTAAAGTAATAAAAATAGAGCTTTCTTAATATTTTAGTTCCTGCAAGAACGCGCCAAAAACTTGATCATTTGTGAATCAGAGCTTTAAAATTTATAAAAAGAATGATCGAACCTGGAAACTAACTCTGACAACGATTAAAGGCAAGTGCACCTATCGAACAGTAGTATAGTTTAGGCAAGACCGGATTATCGAACCTAAAGGAACTAAAAGTACTAATACTAACTTTCTTTTTATTATTTAGCCTAAAATAAGTGAAGTTGTTTATTAATCTAAATTAATTAACTACTAAACTAAAGACTCTAAGACAAAGAAGATTGAATTTGGAAAATAACTTGGGAAAAACTCAGTTGATTTAGGAGATACCCTAGGAAGAATCTACCTAGACTTCACTTGTTATCTAACACTTAACCATACGATTTATTCACTTAGTTTGATCCATAAGACTCCCTAACGTATATTAAACCCTCTCTCGAGGCGAATAACGTCTAACCCTAGGTTAATTAGTGGAACTCTCGTTCTCTTATAATAACCCCCTAGAATAGTAGTAAATCGATCTATGGATTCCCATATTAGGTTTCACCCTAATCCGGCAAAATCTCGTCACCCTATCTCTAGGCGTGAGATCAACTCCGCTTAATTATGTTGGATCTACTCTTAGGCAGGGTCTATTTGTAACACCCCAAACCCGGCCCATGCATTATGAGCGGATTTGGTATGTCACACGAGCAAAACATGTTAAACCCTTTTTGTTCGTACTAAATTATTGCTTTGTTAAAAATCAAGAAAACAAGTTCGATTTGATAAAATACTACTAACCTCAAAGATTTGATTGATAAATCGATAATTGAAACTAATGATCTTACAAAACCGTGACTTTTGAAAACAACGTTGAAAATTCGAAAGAGAATCCAAGTCTTTTGAAAATATCGTTAATAGTTCGAGAGAAAATATCCGTGTTAAAAATATCTGTAAAAGTTTATTTTGAAATCCATTTGTTAATCGATTTTGGAAACCATTGTTTAAGTTTTTAGAAAATTCCCCTTTTTAAACAATTTAAGAAAAATAATAAAAACATCCCAACCAAAAAGCAAAAATAAAAATAGTCCAGAGGCCTTATTACATCATTTAACCCAAAATAGTAAAGTAATAAAATAAACGAGAAAGAAGTCTAAAATCCAAATAAACCATTTCCGAAGTATGGCCTCCCTCGAGTCATCCATAGCCCAAGTCCATATCATCAAGCATTACCTACAAGGGTTAAGAGAAAGGGGGGTGAGTTACAAGAACTCAGTTTGAAATCCCCTTACCGTTATTCATTGGGCTGGAACCCAATTAGCAATATTTTGGGCCTAAGCCCATTTACAACAACAATAATGTATCAAATATAATATGCATATGATATGCAATTCCCAAACCAAACCTAGTTTTCCATCCGCTACACACCACCCGTACCAACCAGCACACCTGTGGGGAGCTTTAGTCACCCACCCCGCCAACACACCAAACGAGGCATTAAGCCGATTATATCAAATTTGTGGACAAGCCACCAGATTAACAGAATTTACATGGCATCGCCATTTTTCATATTTGTGGCAGAGCCACGAACTATGTAGCAGAGCTACGTAACTTCTCTTCATCATTATCCCATCCCATGCAAATCATGTATATAATGCATAGCCATTCACAACAATTTATTCAGATATTTATCACAAAATTATGGCCCATTACAACAATTAATCAAAAGGCCCATTAAGCAAAATATCGATTTGGCCCATTTAGCAAAATATCGATTGGCCCATATAGCAAAATATCGAGTTAGCCCATATAGCAAAATATCGATTGGCCCATATAGCAAAATATCATATCGGCCCATTTATCAAAATATCGATTGGCCAATTTATCAAAATATCGATTGGCCCATTTATCAAAATATCAGATTGGCCCATATAGCAAAATATCAGATCGGCCCATTTATCAAAATATCATATTGGCCCATTTATCAAAATATCAGATTGGCCCATATAACAATTTCGTAATTCGGCCCTCTAGGGGCATTTTCGTAATTTCGATAATTTACCCAGTAAGGGTAATTCGGTAATCTCGCAACCTAAGGGTATTTTGGAAATTTCGCAACCTAGACTTAACTACTAATGTGGAGCATAAAAATCGAAACTGTCCATCTGCGTCGTACTAACTCAATTGACTGTAACTTGAGTTAGGAATCTCGAAAACTAACTCCATAAATTTTCCTTAAGACTAGACTCATATATCTTCTTACTATAATTTTTCCATAATTTTTGACTTAGCCATTTAGTACAGTTTATTCCTTAAAAATTCCCTTGTTTCACTGACCAACGATTCTGACCTCTCTTACCCAAAATTCAAATATCTCACTGTACAGTTTTTATATGTTGCTCCCACTTGTTTCTATTGAAAATAGACTTACTAAGTAATCTGTACATATAAACTATAACTTATAATTTACTTTTTACAATTTTATACTATTTTTCCAAGACAGATCAGGGAACCACGAAGTCATTCAGAACCAGTCTCACTCAAATTAACATATCTCAGAATATAAAAATCCTTTTCCTTCTCCGTTTCTTCCATATTAAAATAGACACAGTAAGCTTTAATCTGATATCTTATTCACTTTGTAATTCCTTTTCTCCTATTTTTCGTGATTTTTCAAATACACATCACTGTTTCTGACTAAAGCTGTTTTATTACGAAATACGATTACCACTACGATCATACGCATGCCCGAGTGATCACGGATGCCGATTTTCGGTTTTCTTCGGTATTTCGACCGATTCACAGAATATTTCATACAAAATTTTAGAGAAGTGTGAGGTTACACACCAGTTCAGATATGTATACGAAAGATACGGGATTACACACCTGATTTTGATTTCCTAACGAACCACTCGTCGATGACCTAGAACAATACCAACCAAAAGTTAGCCTCGGATTTCCAAAAGATTTCGTACCACTTACACTTGAATCATTTACCACTATATCTGAAGGTAGAAATATAACGAGTGATTTCGTCCCTAAAACATAATCGATTAGTCACAACCACTATTATCCTTTAAACGAATAAAGAATGATTTCCAATAATCCATGAAGAACTCCTTACCTTATCGATATTGGATCCAATTTCCACCATTTGACTTAGGGCTAGAATGATACATGGTCTCCCACTTAAAGCACTACGAAAAGAGAGTGATTAAGACATGAAGAAGTGGAGGATAACACCATTTTCGGTTACGATCACGATTTACAACCGAATAGTGATAAATACTTATTCGGCTAAAGAGAAAAGAATATGATCATAGAAAAGAATTCACTTACCGATTTAATCGAAGAAAGAATGTCAACCCACTTGAGAAAATGATAAAGAAGAGGTGAAAGAATGTCAACCCACTTGAGAAAATGATAAAGAAGAGGTGAATGAACAAATTTTGGTCTCAATGGTTTGGGTACATTCGGCAACAAGAAGAAAGAAAAGAAGAGAATATGTTCTTTAGTGGCTTGTAATTTCGGCACAAGGTAGAAAGAAATTTGGAGAATACCAAATAGTGCAAAGAGAAAGGTTTTGGCCTAACAAGCACAAAAAATTCAATCAAAAGGCAAAGGAGAATTCGGCTATCAAGGAAGGTGGAAAGAAAATGAGTATGTGACCAAACAAAAGAGAGAAACAATGCACTATTGTGCTAATATGTTTCGACAAGGAAGGTTGCAAATTGGAAGAAATGACACAAAGTTGCCAAAGGGAATTTTTGCCAAAACACTACTAAGTCTTTACCAAAAGTCAACTAAAAATTCAGCTACCTATTCTCCCCAAAACCGTCCACATGCATCCCCCCTAGGATAAGAGTTTGGCCACCCGAGCTTTCCAAAACATCACCCACGAAATAAGCCTCATGTCCCCCTTTCTTTCCTATTTCCCTTGATTCCTTTCCCCAACTTCAACCTTGCCTTTTTCTTTTAGCCACCTTACCAAAATAATGAAGTCAACCTTGCCATGAATGCCTCTTGGCCGACACTTAAGGAAAGGGTGCAAAAATATAAGTCAAAATTTGCACACAAAGTGATTCGAACCTCTTCCCTCAAGGTACTACATGTGGCGCCATAACCCTTTTACCAATTGCTTATTTATGCTAGCAATTTGCTCTTTTATTTCCCTAAGCCTTGATGCCACTTACTATCTCTCCTTAATAGGCTTAAACACAAAATTTTACTAAGGCCCAACTTGAACCCGAAACTTCATAGAAACCTCGTAACTTTCCAAAATTACCTTCTTAATAAGTCCAACTTGAAATAATGTCGTTCTCTTGTTCTCAAAATTTTAAAATGATTCTACGCTCAAGGCCCAATGGGCCCAATCCTACTAGGCCCAATTTCGAGATGTTACACTATTCCTCCTCCACCTAAGCACATTAAATTTGGATTAAGCTCACATAATTAAGAACAAACTAATTATTTATCATATAATTCAGAAAACAATAACAAGATTCATCATAGGTTTCATCCCCTTCGGGTATCCGAAGGGTTTAGTTCATAACAATAAAGGAAAACATCTCAAGAAAAAGATAAAACAAAACATAAGAAATCCCTAAAACCCCCTGAAGGAATTGAAGAGGAGATCCTCCGTCTTGAGTATAATTCCGGCTTATTGAGATGGATCAACTGGCTATCCCTGAGTGAATCCCCACAAATCTGCCTTCTCTGGCCTAGCACGACACGCCTAGACGATAGCCCTAGCAGAGGCTTCTGTCGAACTCCCTGATTAAGTTGCCCCCTAGGGTGTTTATATAGGCTTTGAGATGTGTTACTTGGCCTCCAACTATCCTAATTTGAGTGCAATTCCTAATTGGGGGTTTAATTAGACTTTGGAGTGTGTTTCTTTTCCTCCAAGCATCCAAATCCGAGTAAAACTCCTCTTGGCCGCGGCAAGGACACGGCCATGGCACACGCCCGTGTGAATCGTGGCCAAGCCGTGTGGACTTCGTTGATGAGGCACGGCCATGTAAATCGTGGTCCAGGCCGTGTTCGAGATCTTTAAGGAGGCACGGCCATGTGATCTTTGGTCTAGGCCGTGTCGATTTCATGCTTTAGCCCATTTGTCCCGTTTTAAGCCCGTTTTGCGTTTGTAATAACCAATTTTGCCCGGGCTAGAATAAACCAAAAAAATAAGACCATTGTTTATTTCTAAATAGTCCAGTTACAATATTAAGCCCAAAACCAAAAATACTAAACTTGTAGCCCACTTACACCCTCACTTAAACTACCTACCTAGACCCAATACCCCAAACAGATGACCCATTACCCGTTGCACCCAGACCCAGCAGACCCAAACCTATACGGCCCAAAGGGGCCCAAAACCTTAACCGAATCAGCAGTGGCCTAGGGTTTCTGAAACCCTAAGCGCAGCCTTACACCCGCTCCTTTTCGCGGCTGCGATGAGCTGGAGCTCAATGATCCACGCCACTCACCCCACGCCTCTCCGGCCCATTCTTGCGCTGAAATCAGCGCAGATATCGCCTATGATGCACGATCTCCGCTTCGACTGCAAAAGAAGAAAGAAATCGCAGCAAAAGATAGAAATAACATGTATTTCCTTTTTTTTTATTTTCATTTCGGGGCTATAAAAACCTCCAAGACCTGTAAACTAGGGGGATACACGGTTACACACGAGAACACAGAGAAACAATTGCACAAAATACCCACAAATACGAAAGAAATATACAGAGAGATTTACGAGCAATCGAAAATAGAAAGGTGGTTCTTATTTCATTAAGTTTTTTTTTTATTTTTGGTTTATGCGCGTTTTATATATATATAAAATAGACTCAAAAAAAAGGAGAACGAGGTTACCTTTTGAAGGCGAGCATTTCTCGACGAAAAGCCGTTATGAATGGCAGCGCGTGAAGCGCGTAACGGAGTGGCCGGAGATCGGAGGATTTGGGATGGCAGAGCTTTTCTCTGAAAGCTCTTTTGTTTTTTTTTTTTAAAACCTAACTAAAATGTTTTTTTTTCAACTTTTAACTTATATAAGCAGAGGAGAACGGCGTCGTTTTAACTAAAAGGATCCGCGCGCGCAGTTGACCCAACCCGAAGGATCCGCGTGTTTTTGAGAAATGGGTTATTTGCGCACCAGGCCCTTCCGCATTATTTCAGTTTTATAATTAAGTCCTGTTGCATTTTAAGTTTTTTTTAAAAGTGCCTAAAATTATTTCTTATTTTCCAATTTAGTCCCTCGGACTCTCTAATGGCTAAGAACAAAACGTCGTAGTTTTTAAAATTCGGTTTAATTTCCATTTCAAGTCCCTGGGATTTAATGCGCGTTTTAATTTAATATCCTTTTGATCTGTTTTAATTATTATTTGACCCCTGATTTCTTTGTTCTATTTTATTTTTATCCTTTTATTTTATTTTTATTATTATATAGTGTATTAAACTATTTTATTATATTATATATATTCCATATTATTTTCCTGTATTTATTTATATTATATATATTTTATATGTATTATTTTATTATATATTTAATTATTACTATATATATATATATTATTTTACTTGTTTAATAATCTATATAGTATTATATTTTGTATATTATATATTATTATGCTATATTTATATATTATTTTTAAAACTTTATTTTTATAAAATTTATTCATATTACCTAATCTATTTTATTTATATTATTTATATTACGTATGTAAATTTATGTTTAGTGTATTATATATTTTTTTTCATCATTTTATTTTGTTTAATATTATTTTAATTATATATTATTTTCATAAATTAGTTATTATATTATTTTATACATTGTATAGTATTATATTATATCATATTTTATGTAAAATATATTTATGTTTCATTTATATTATTTTTATTTTATTTTATTTATTCAAAATCATTATATACTATTCTTTTTATTTATACATTGTTTGCATTATTTATATCATATATGTATGTAATATTTTTTTTATTTATTAATCTTACATGAAATATGTTCATATTTGTTTTATTATTTATTGTATTTTTTTATACTCCGTCATCTATTTACAATTGCTTTAGTGTAGGAATTATTATTTGTCATATTTTGTATTATTTCTTTGTTGCCTATCTTAAACATTAGTATATTATAATTGCTTTTAATATTTATGTGCGATAATTTATAAATGCAATATTGTCACATGGATTATTATGAAAATACATTTTTTGCAAAATTATTATATTTCATCCAAAGGTTTTTAAAAATAAGGCAATGTTTTGGTATTTAGAAATTCGGGAAATAGTGCCGTAACGTACTGGGTTACGATTTTCCGTTTGGCTAAATAACTAAATACCCTTTTTCAAGTTTTGTAAATCATGAGATGATTTTGATTACGAAGGTTCTTAAATATCGTGTCCTAACGTACTGGATGTGATGTTTATATTCCCTCGAAACAAAGAAATCTCAAAGTTTTAACTTAAATGGCTCAAAGTTTTAAATACTTTTAAACTTCAAACATTTGGACATGATTTTATCGATTAGGTACCAATTTTTGGGCGTTATGAGGGTGTTAACCCTTCCTCATACGTAACCGACTCCCGAACCCGTTTTCTAGTTTTTGTGGACCAAAATTAAATGTTTTAAAATAAACGTTTTACAAGGTGATCCAATCACACCTAAGTAAAAAGGGATTAGTGGCGACTCCCATCTTTGTTTTTTAAAAAGTCGATCCCCATTTTTAAAACCTAATTTTAAAATGGTTTTGACAGCTTGGCGACTTCACTGGGGACCAATAAGAGAGTCAAGTCGTAAAGTCGATAAATTCATGTCCTATTGTTGCAAATTTGAAATTCTGATTTGAAAAATCATCCTTTTTATTGCATGTGTTTTTTCTATAAAATATCTTTGCATTGCATTCGCATGACCGTTGTGGTCGCACCTTTAAGTGGGAGCGAGAAGCTACTCCTTGTGAGGTTTTCACCTCCGTGCAGAATAGTGAATCGCTTTCGGGATACATCCGTACCTATGTCTTCGTGAGATTTTCATCTCCGTGCAGCCATAGGGAAATGTATTCCCTTGAACTAAACTCGGTCCATATGAGCCTATAATGGGTGAGGATCGAGGAATCTGCTAGTTTGGGTACCTTAACTTAGAACTAAACCGCATATAGTGAACCCTAAGAGTTTACCTTAGATAGAACTATGTCAAACCTTAGTGGTCACCTTGATAGGTGTTCTATGTTATTTATTTCTCCTGTGCTAACGTGTTCTCTTTTGTTTTGATTGCATTGCATTCACATCATAGAAAAGAGGTGTTGATCTCAAATTTAATTGCTAAATAGGAAAGTTGGTCATAAGAAAATGGATTTTTTTATAAAGTGGATTATAATACGGTCGTCCGAATATAGTCCAAGTGAATACAACGAGAGAAGACTGATAGTCCGTGAAGGAATACAAGACATTATCACCCAAGGATTCAAGTTGACGAAGACTATTCGAGAATTACCACATCTCGGCTTTCTTGAAGAGGCTAACAAGTGAATAGGAGTCGCGGTCCAAATCAAGCAAAAGGAGCTAGAGGAGGCATCTATTAGAAGTTTGCAAGATTTGACTTTTGCGAAGAAGGGGATTGATGTTCTCACTTGGACTATGAAGACAAGGCCGTGTATGCAATCCGTTTTGTGTAAAGAAATTATTTTCTAGTAAAGTTTTTCTAATGTAACTGAATTCAGAGTCAACACCTCTCTTTCTTTGCATTCATGCATTTGCATTACATTGCATCATTTGCATTAGACTTTTACAAAAGGACCCTAATTAGGTAAAATGTTTCAGTTAACCTGGAAAACATGGAACAAAGATTGGAAAGAATAGAGCAAATGCAAATACAGATGCAGGGGCAATTGACTAAAATTCAACAAGAAATACGGGAATCTCAAAGGAATATCATAGGCCATCTAACCCAGTTACTAGCCGAAGGACTTGGAAAAATGAGAGGCCCAGTAATCAACAACGTGGATGATGAGGAAGACATTGTCTATTCCCCGATTGGTGTCCCCACTCAACTAGACACCCATTCGCATGGGGTACCCATCATGTTAAGCTGATACTTCGGCCTTGTTGAAGTTCCCAATAGGTTCAGGTTTTAACCCGAATGATGATCAAGCCAAACCGGTTGTTCTGGTAGAAACAAGGGAAAGAGGAGAATGGACCTCAAAGGCCCTGAGGAAGAAGGAAAAGAGAGTAAATAATACCGGTAGGTATAACAAGAGCCATTTGGAGCCAATTACAATAAACCAGCCAAGGACAGTAACTACCAACGATCAGGTCTCTCCAAGGCAAAACTCTGAAAAGCTCCAATTTACGCTAATCCCGATGACGTATAAGGAGCTATATCAAAGTTTATTTGACGCGCATATTGTGTCTCCATTTTATCTAAAACCGTTACAACCCCCATATCCTAAATGGTATGACTCAAACGCTAAATGTGATTACCATGCGGGAATATCGGGGTATTCCATAGAAAACTGCACTGGCTTCAAAAAGGTAGTTGAGAGGCTCATCAAAATGGGAATTGTGAAAGTCAACGATTCATCAAAACCTGATCACTTTGACGAGGCAGTAAATGTGATAATTGAAGAAGGAGACAAAAAAGTTGCGATCCCTTGGAGAAATAAAAAATGAAGAGGGAATCAGAGGACAATGTTTCCAAATCCTTGTGTACTTGGGAGTGCTTTGAATAATGGGACCATGGAAGAGATCCCTGTATTTTTAGAGATGATCTATAGTAATGTGCAAAACATGTTTGTTGCCTTAAGCCTAGAGGCAATAAGAATTCTTTTGTGAAATAGGCTTGTGTCCGAAACTTTATTTCAATAAAATGCATCTTTTTGAATACATATTCTTTTATTCTTTACATTTCATACTATATATTCTTTTTTTTTTTACCATATTCTTTCATTCTTTATTCATGACCATACCAATAATCATCCCTAGGATCATTTATTCTTTGGATTTCTTGCCTTCATACCTAGGTACCCAGATATCAACGACATGAGCGACGTTGTTACTGACTCCCTTTTTGAACGAGATATGGGTTTAGGGGATCTCAGGACTTTGAAGATGATAGAGATTGTGACATGTCTTCTGACTTGTTAAGAATGGTTTAACAAAATGAAAAATTGACCTTACTCTACAAAGGGTCATTGGATATTATGAGCCTAGGGAAAAGGTGAAGACCGAAGCCTAGCTCACCATAAAAATAAGGTAAGACATCATTGAATTGTTTTCGCACAATTATATCAGGACATGCCTTGGCTAAATAAAGAGGATCGGGCACTGTTGATTCACCATAGAAGGGGACAGCATCAGTCATACCGCAAATATGGAATTAAAGAAGACAAGATTCATATGCCTACTCCAGTTCTTCACAAATTTTCCATATGTGGGGCATGGATGTGATGGGGCCAATCTCGTCAAAAGCTTTTAATCAATATCAACTCATTGGCATAGTTATCGTTTACTTCACTAAGAGAGTGGAAGTAGCTTCATATGCCAATATTACTGTGGTCGAAGTCATCAAATTCATCAAAAAATAAAAAAATGAAGGAAAAGATCAAAAGATTGCGTTTAAATAATCTGTACAAAGTCAAAGTTTACTGATTTGTCCAAAGATCAGCAAAGATATCACAAAGGCAATAAAAGTTGCCAAAAAAAAAAAGGTGGCTAAGACTTGTAAAATTGGCATAAGAAGCTATCACTACTCTTTATGATTTTGAACGTCGCCCGAACTTTTTATTTGAGGCAACATCTTACCCATTATGGAATTGAAGTGTTTTTGCCAATTGAACCTAATCGAAGAAAAGGTTAAAAGCTATCTATCACGGTTGGATGATACGAGCTTAAGACAAAGAGGTTCATCCTAGAGAATTCCACAAGGGGAACCTGATGTTGAAACAGATTTTTCCTCTACAAAACGATTTTAGAGGAAATCATATGCCAAACTGGGAAGGACTTATGTAGGGCTTGGCAAAGACTTGCCCGATCCGTTGAATTCAGGTTTAGTCAAGAGATATTAGGACTTATGTAGGGCCTGGCAAAGACTTGCCCGATCCGTTGAATTCAAGTTTAGTCAAGAGATATTTTACCTGAAATAGGAAAGACCAAGGTGAAAACCCGCAAAGGGCACCTTGAGTTCAAATGCAGAAAAAAAAAAGGAAAAGAGGAGAGGCTAAGGCGAAAACCTGCAAAGGGCGCTTTGAGACCAAAGGGGATTTGAGTTGAAAACCCGAAAAGGGTGGCTCGAATTTTGACTAAAAATGGGGCATACAGTAGTCTTGCTACATCCGAATTAGCAATGAGGAAGTATATTACGTCTTGGGGCATCGACAAAGTACTCCGGATCCCCTAAACACATATTGAGCTTAAAATGGTCCTCAAAAAGTTGAAACAAAGAAGCTCAGGCTGCGATATCTGGGGCATCTAGCTTCATTCTTACCCAGTTTTGAAATTCGTTATCTTTGATTGCTTTATTCTTTTTTGAGATACGCCTAAATCAATTTTCTTTTATTGCCTAGGTTATCTTTGATTAAATTATTTCTCAGAGCTATGCTCCTGACTAATTTCTTTCTCGTCCATTTTTGTGACCTTTTTTTCAAGCATTTTATATTGAAATAACAATTTATGGACTAATAACACTTTCATAAAAGGAGTTTCGCATATTACTCTAGAAGCTCCTAAATAATATGAGGAATTTGAAGCATGACTATTGTTCAGAATTCACCAAGCCTAAGGGCTGGAAACATTGAAGAAAGATTATCTCTTCAGATTTTTATTAAATAAGATAATTTCGTTGGTGATACCACATCGACAAATGACGAACAAGGTCAATCCAAGTGTAAAGAGGATCATTGACGAGATACCCTGCATTCATACATCTGGTCATTACACCCAGGGAATGGTGTAATAGATTGAAAGTAGTACAAGTTCTGTACCTCTGAATGGTAACAGAAAGATGGAAGAAATTAAAAGTTATTCCCCTGAAGTTGCAGTGGGAGATACCAATTCATGTCCCAAGGTTCAAGTAGAGAGGACTCAGAATTACCATGGGGCAAATTATTTGAGCAGAACATGATTGAAAAACAAATGAGTAATAACACCTAGGATAGGAATCATACTCATAACATTTTTGTAAATTTCATTAGAAGCATTTAATTCATTTCGGTCATTGCATCCTAATCCTTGAAATAGGAATCATCTTCATAACATTTTCATAACATGTCTAAATAGGAGCATCTGATACATTTCGATCAAAGCATCCTAAATATTGGTCATAAACATATACCCATTCTACAGGTTATGTAGCAAGGTAGAAGACATTAGTCTGGTATCCCTGAGTTTGCAAGGAGCAGATTAAAATTGCAGATCTGACAATCCTAAGGTTGCAGGAGCAGATCGGAGACATCAGTCCTATCTCCCTGACTAGCAGTGGAATAGGTCAAAGATTGTAGATCTTGTCACCCTAAGCAGTAGGGAATCAAGATCGAACGGCAAGTCTTATCTCCCTAAGCAGTAGTGGAACAGATTTAAGCCACAGCCCCTATCTCCCGACCAAGAAAGTGGAATAGGTCAAAGATTGTAGATCTTGTCGCCCTAAGCAGTAGAGGACCAAGATCGAACGGCAAATCTTGTCTCCCTAAGTAGTAGTGGAACAGATTTAAGCCATCGGTCCTATCTCCCTGACTAGCAGTGGAATAGGTCAAAGATTGTAGATCTTGTCGCCCTAAGCAGTAGAGGACCAAGATCGAACGGCAAATCTTGTCTCCCTAAGCAGTAGTGGAACAGATTTAAGCCATCAGTCCTATCTCCCTAACTAGCAGTGGAATAGGTCAAAGATTGTAGATATTGTCACTCTAAGTAGTAGGGAACCAAGATCGAACGGCAAGTCTTGTCTCCCTAAGCAGTAGTGGAATGGATTTAAGCCACCAGCCCTATCTCCCTGACCAGCAGTGGAATAGGTCAAAGATTGTAGATCTTGTCACCCTAAGCAGTAGGGAACCAAGATCGAATGGCAAGTCTTGTCTCCCTAAGCAGTAGTGGAACGGATTTAAGCCACCAGCCCTATCTCCCTGACCAGCAGTGGAATAGGTCAAAGATTGTAGATCTTGTCACCCTAAGCAGTAGGGAACCAAGATCGAACGTCAAGTCTTGTCTCCCTAAGCAGTAGTGGAACGGATTTAAGCCACTAGCCCTATCTCCCTGACCAGCAGTGGAATAGGTCAAAGATTGTAGATCTTGTCACCCTAAGCAGTAGGGAACCAAGATTGAACGGCAAATCTTGTCTCCCTAAGCAGTAGTGGAACAGATTTAAGCCACCAGCCCTATCTCCCTGACCAGCAGTGGAATAGGTCAAAGATTGTAGATCTTGTCGCCCTAGCAGTAGAGGACCAAGATCGAACGACAAATCTTGTCTCCCTAAGCAATAGTGGAACAGATGTAAGCCACCAGCCCTATCTCCCTGACCAGCATTGGAATAGGTTAAAGATTGTAGATCTTGTCTCCTTAAGCAGTAGTGGACCAAGATCGAACGAAAAATCTTGTCTCCCTAAGCATTAGTGGAACAGATTTAACCACCAGTCTGGCATCCCTGAGTTTGCAGTGGAGCAGACCAAAGATAGCAGATCTGGCATTCCTGAAGTTGCAGAAACAGATTGAAGACATCAGATCTTGCCTTCCTGAGCTTTGCAGGAAGCAGATCGAAGATAGCCAATCTGGCATTCCTGAGCTTTGCAGGAAGCAGATTGAAGATAGCAGATCTGGCATTCTTGAAGTTGCAAGAAGCAGGTCGAAGATACCAATTTGGCATTCCTGAGCTTTGCAGGAAGCAGATTGAAAATGACAGATCTAGTCTCCCTGAGTTTGCAGTGGAGCAGATCAAAAGATAGTGGATACTGCCTTCATAAAGTTGAAGCTATCAAACTCACTGAAATTAAGATGAAGCTCCAATGCCGTTGAAGTTGCAGTTCAGATTGGAAGTCATTTGAGGAAAGCGAGGATCAAGAAGTCGGGGCTCGGCCAAAACCGGGCAAAATTGGTCCTTCTATTGTCTTTGCTCTATTCTCGTTTCACGACAATGAGCAAATAGGGGCAGCTGTAATAACCAATTTTGCCCGGGCTGGAATAAACCAAAAAAATAAGACCATTGTTTATTTCTAAATAGTCCAGTTACAATATTAAGCCCAAAACCAAAAATACTAAACTTGTAGCCCACTTACACCCTCACCTAAACTACCTACCTAGACCCAATACCCCAAACAGATGACCCATTACCCGTTACACCCAGACCCAGCAGACCCAAACCTATACGGCCCAAAGGGGCCCAAAACCTTAACCGAATCAGCAGTGGCCTAAGGTTTCTGAAACCCTAGGCGTGACCTCACACCCTGCCTTCCTTTCGCGCGCAAAGAGGCTGGAGCTCAACGATCCACGCCACTCACCCCGCAGCCTCTCCAGCCCCTTCTTGCGCCGAAATCAGCGTGCATATCGCCCCACAGCCACGATCTCCGCTTCTGACCTGCAAAAGAAGAAAGAAATCGCAGCAAAAGATAGAAATAACATGTATTTCCTTTTTTTATTTTCATTTCGGGGCTATAAAAACCTCCAAGATCTCAGTAAACTAGGGGGATACACGGTTACACACGAGAACACAGAGAAACAATTGCACAAAATACCCACAAATACGAAAGAAATATACAGAGAGATTTACGAGCAATCGAAAACAGAAAGGTGGTTCTTATTTCATTAAGTTTTTTTTCTTTTTGGTTTATGCGCGTTTTATATATATATAAAATAGTCTCAAAAAAAATAGGAGAACGAGGTTACCTTTTGAAGGCGAGCATTTCTTGACGAAAAGCCGTTCATGAATGGCGCGCGTGAAGCGCAGAAGTGAGTGGAGGCCGGAGATCGGAGGATTTGGGATGGCGAGCTTTTCTCCGAAAGCTTTTTTTTTTTTTTAAACCTAACTAAAATGTTTTTTTTTTCAACTTTTAACTTATATAAGCAGAGGAGAACGGCGTCGTTTTGACTAAAAGGATCCGCGCGCGTAGTTGACCCGACCCAAAGGATCCGCATGTTTTTGAGAAATGGGTTATTTGCGCACCAGGCCCTTCCGCGTTATTTCAGTTTTATAATTAAGTCCTGTTGCATTTTAAGTTTTTTTTAAAAGCGCCTAAAATTATTTCTTATTTTCCAATTTAGTCCCTCGGACTCTCTAATGGCTAAGAACAAAACGTCGTAGTTTTTAAAATTCGGTTTAATTTCCATTTCAAGTCCTTAGGATTTAATGCGCGTTTTAATTTAATATCCTTTTGATCTGTTTTAATTATTATTTGACCCCTGATTTCTTTGTTTTGTTTTATTTTTATCCTTTTATTTATTTTTATTATTATATAGTGTATTAAACTATTTTATTGTATTATATATATTCCATATTATTTTCTGTATTTATTTATATTATATATATTTTATATGTATTATTTTATTTTATATTTAATTATTACTATATATATATATTATTTTACTTGTTTAATAATCTATATAATATTATATTTTGTATATTATATATTATTATGTTATATTTATATATTATTTTTAAAACTTTATTTTTATAAAATTTATTCATATTACCTAATCTATTTTATTTATATTATTTATATTATGTATGTAAATTTATGTTTAGTGTATTATATATATATATATATATATATTTCATCATTTTATTTTGTTTAATATTATTTTAATTATATATTATTTTCATAAATTAATTATTATATTATTTTATACATTGTATAGTATTATATTATATCATATTTTATGTAAAATATATTTATGTTTCATTTATATTATTTATATTTTATTATATTTATTCAAAATCATTATATACTATTCTTTTATTTATACATTGTTTGCATTATTTATATCATATATGTATGTAATATTTTTTTTATTTATTAATCTTACATGAAATATGTTCATATTTGTTTTATTATTTATTGTATTTGTTTATACTTCGTCATGTATTTACAATTGCTTTAGTGTAGGAATTATTATTTGTCATATTTTTTATTATTTCTTTGTTGCCTATCTTAAACATTAGTATATTATAATTGCTTTTAATATTTATTGGCGATAATTTATAAATGCAATATTGTCACATGGATTATTATGAAAATACATTTTTTGTAAAATTATTATATTTCATCCAAAGGTTTTTAAAAATAAGGCAATGTTTTGGTATTTAGAAATTCGGGAAATAGTGCCGTAACGTACTGGGTTGCTATTTTCCGTTTGGCTAAATAACTAAATACCATTTTTCAAGTTTTGTAAATCATGAGATGATTTTGAGTACGAAGGTTCTTAAATATCGTGTCCTAACGTACTGGATGTGATGTTTATATTCCCTCGGAACAAAGAAATTTCAAAGTTTTAACTTAAATGGCTCAAAGTTTTAAATACTTTTAAACTTCAAACATTTGGACATGATTTTATCGATTAGGTACCAATTTTTGGGCGTTATGAGGGTGTTAACCCTTCCTCATACGTAACCGACTCCCGAACCCGTTTTCTAGTTTTTGTGGACCAAAATTAAATGTTTTAAAATAAACGTTTTACAAGGTGATCCAATCACACCTAAGTAAAAAGGGATTGGTGGCGACTCCCATCTTCGTTTTTTAAAAAGTCTATCCCCGTTTTTAAAACCCGATTTTAAAATGGTTTCGACAGCGTTCTTTTCATCCCCTGGTGCTTTTCTGAGTATATATCATGAAAAGAAAGGATTAAGAGCACCAAATTACATAAAATAAGGGATAATTCATCCAAAAGCATCCTAAATATGGGATTAAAATATGTTACTTTTACGGTTTATCAAAAGCCCTCATCCCGACGATGCAATCCTTCTTCGTCCCGACGACCAAACGTCACGTCACGACGTGGCGACGTGCTCCTCAAGTTTCTCGATTTTTTTCTCTTAATTAAACTCTGTTTTTAGTTTCCCACTTGAACTCTGATTAACCTAGGGATATTCTAGTCATATATGCTACAAATTTCAGCCTATAAATAGGTTTTAGTTACTCTAGGTTTTACATAATAGAAATATTTAGATTGAGAAAATTTTGTTCTTCGTTTTGAGGGTTTTTTTTTGGGGTTTCGGGTTTTGTTCTGATTCTCTCCTTCTCTTGTAATCTTTTATTATTATAGTGAAATTTTCTTTTACCCATGGTCTTTTATTCTCTTTTGAGGAGTTTTTTCACAATAAATTTGCATGTTGATTTTTTCAATCTCTTATTATTTTTCTTGTTCATTGCATACACATGTTAATTCCCTACCATATATATATATATATATATATTTTTGATCTCTTGCATTTTCCTTTAGCTTTACAATTCTCTTTGTGGTTATATAAGCCATTTATTTCGACAATAATTGACTATATATTGGTTTGTTGTTTATTTATTTGACATAATTTTATTGGTATATATAATAATTTCATTTTAAAAAACAATAAACAAATATAGACCACAGCATGATGGACTGTAAATTGAAAAAACAACCCAGGAAAATATGAAAAAATGGTGGATGAGTTGGCTTAAAATCTGAAGGAAGCATTTCATTTAGAGGTTTCAAAAGTTATAAAAGAAAGATTATGTCTGCGTAAGGTAATTTGTAATAGTCCAGCCAATAATCCCTCCTATTAATTGCTTCTATTTTATAATCATAAGAGTATTGTAAGTATGCTGAAAGAAGCAGTTGATGAAGATGAAGATGAAGTAATGTTTGGTGTGAAAGATAATGTGAATGCGAAAGAACCTATGCCTTGTATGCGAAAGAAAGGCTCGCGTGTACCTGTATAATCATTTATCTACTGCTTCCTTATTTCATAAAATGAATTATTTTTTATAATTATTACACTTATTCACCCCTCGAGAAATTGCACAACTTGTTTGCAAGTGCTGCAGAACCTGTTGATAGGTCGTTTGCAACTCTTGCAAGGTCACCACCACGGGTAATAAGGATTATAGTGAAACCATGCAATGTAATGCTCTCTTTTATATATAATTTTTTTATATATACAACAGTCAAAATTGCAACATGTATAGGCAGAGGCAAATCTGAAGTGGCAGGTAGGATGCTTGACTCCCAAAAACAATTTTTTCAATTTAATCTCTTATAAATAAAGAAATTATAAATTAATGTATAGTAAATTTACACTTTAACCCCCATAAAAATGAAATAATTTATGTTTAATCTCTTCAAAAATAATGAAAATATAAATTAATACATAATAAACTTATACTTTAATCAATTAAAAATTATGATTAAATTTTGGTACTACTTAAAAAAATTTAGATTTGCCCTATGTACCGAAATTCATTCGAACAGTTCAAAGAGCTGCTGACAGGTCCTCTACTGCGGGCCGTGCGAGACAGTCCATACTTTGAATAAACTTAACCAACTTCGAAAATCTATGTACGTTTGCTTCTATGATCCAATGATAGAAATTTATATTGTTTATTACGAAGCTACCAACCTTACTCTCTTTTTTATATATATATAATAGTATTGTTCTGAAATTTGTGTTTTCTTTTTACAGCATCATGAGCTTCATATTGCATGGTATGGAGAAATTAAGATAACGTTTGGTTGGTAACTTTGTTTTTAATTTTGTTTTTGAACTAAATATTTGTTAAGGTTTTCTTTTATGGACATTTGATCGAAATAGATAATCATTGTCCTATTTTCAAACGTGTGTAGATGACATGGTTGTTGGTATATATTTTAGGGATAGATCACATGATTATTGGCCAGTGCTATCAAATTCTAAATTCATTGGTTTTTAAATTTAGAAAGGAGAAATTGATATTATTCGTGAAATCAAATTGTGGTTTTTGGTGACCTATAATAGTCCCTATCAATTGGTATTTGTTTTGCCGAGCGCATTTAACTTTGAAAGACTTATAGTTACTAAAAACGACAATTCTATTTTATACTTTCAAAATACAAGAAGTTTAACGCAAAGTCTCCATATAGTATAAGTTCATTGGTAGACAAGGGACAAAATCTCCATTTCATAGTCATTTCTCATTGCTAGTCAAAACATTTTTTGATGGAACAAAAAGAAATAAATCACTAGACTAACTACATATCTTTGTCTATATAAACATGAAATTCCTTCCTTTTAAAACACAAAGCGATAAGAATTTCATGTTCCACAAGCTGGTACCAAGCAGGAAAAGAATCCTGGCATCTTCTTCTGCATTCCATAACAAAATAAACATGTAAGAATAGAGCATAACCAGATAGGTCATAGTTAAGAGTTTAAATTTTAATATACGTGACCCTTCTTTATCATTAGAAGAAAAGAATGAATGGCTCAAGGAAACCATGGGTTGGGCAATACAACAAATTAGAAAGAGATGGGCAACCTTTCAGCTACTAAACCTTGGCCCAAGGTTTTAAGGAATTAAAAAAAAAAAAAAAAAACCCACAAATATTTCTTTATGATTAATTAATTTATAGCGGAATTTGAGGGGGGTTTTCAAACTTGGAATGGGATGACAAAGACTTGTGTGTTGACAATAAATCAATGTTCCCCTCATTATATGTCCATGTGATCAGATTCAAGCCGGTGACCTTTGAAGGAATTGGCCTATCATGTGATGTTTTTTTTATAAAATGGAATCTTAAATTTATTTAAACTATCACACAGGCATAGCCTGTAAATCCATCCCATGACTTCAGAGATATAGTAAACATTCTTGACCAATAGATTAAATGTTGGATTCAAAGTGATACATTTAATTTATTTACCTACTTATACTCACATTAAAAAAATAAAGATAAAAGAAGAGATCGGGAAGAGGACATACTCGCTTGGAAGAGTGAAGGAGCTCAGGGGGGATTTTGTAGAGATCTTCATCAACAGGTTTAGGAGGTCGAACAGGTAATCTCTTGGGATTAGGAGGTGGAACGTCATCGTATTTGAGGTGCTTACTATTGCTGCTTGTAGTGTTGTCATTATTAATTGACAAAGACACATGGTGGTGGGGATGTTGGTAGTATTTCCTTGGCGGTTCAGTCACGTCACATACTCTCCCCGCCTTCTTTTGCTCCTTAACATGCGCTCCTCCCTTTTCCCTTACCCTACTCGCCTGCTGCATACCACCGCCCATCTCCATTATTATCAGTGCCACTAAGTCATATTTTCATATTTAATAATAATAATAAATTCTGCAAGACGCAAGGTAGATTTCTGGAAAAGGTTGCAGTGTTGTGTACTAACACTGTTGCCTAGATAAGAAAAGTTCCCAGAAAAAGGCTTGAAGACAGATTAGTGCTTTATTACTTCTCCATGTCCCCACTGTACAAAGTTTCTGTCGAAATTTCAGAAATGATTCATTTGTTTTCTTTTGTTCAAACTTGGGGTTTTCTACATCAACAAACATGACAAATGCTACAACTTTATTAAAATTTAATTAACTGACCTTTCTAGGAGGAGCAAGATTACGAGAATGTTTCCTTGAATCAGCTGTTTCATACAAGTCATGAGCAGCAACATAAGGGTTAGATTCTCCAGATGAAGAGCTGAAACGAATCAAACCCGCTTGTCTAGCGCATTCGAAGTACTGAGTTATAGGCAGCTCATTTGCATTGTCCCAGTCTCCAAATGCTGGTATCTGCCCGCTTCTCTTGCAATATTCCTAAAAACAAACCCAATAAGAGAATTAGTTAAACAATAGATCCATTCAAGATTCAAAGACTTGTTTAAGAAAAAGAAAAGAACAACTTACATCCATTGTTGGGGGTTGTGAGTGACAGTTGGTTAATGACGAAGAGTGAAGCTTGAAAGGGTTGTGTTGTTTAAAAGAGAATGAAGAGAGCAAAAAGGTAAATAAAAGATATAGGGATTCTGAAGAAAGCTACAGCAGATATAAATTCTGCTTCAGAATTACTTACTTAGAAGAAGAGAATCTGCAGATAAAAGATTAGAGTTTCTGAGCCTTTGAAACACATTTATATCATAAAAAGCAGCTAAATAAATCAATAAATAGAAGGAGAGCATAGCTTAAAAAAAATAATAATAAGACCGAGAAATCTATAATTAGGGGCTTTGTTTGTCAACTTTTTCGCATTATAATAATGGGTTTTTTTGTTTGTTTAATAGTTTCACGCGGCAAAGTCAGAAAAATGGGACCCTTAACAATGCAGGCTGAGTGTGTTCACAGTTCACTTGGATATAGGGGAGTTGTTAAACTGTTATAAAAAGTGGGTGAGGTTGCAGATTGCAGTGTCCTGTAAAGCCAATTTTTTTGGGTTATCAAAGATTTGTTTTCTTTTTATATTCATATATATTGGACAAATAAAGATCTGAAAAAGCTTAGATTTTGCATAATGATGGCAACATCTTTGAGATGCATAATAATAGCTGTGACATATAAACATTACAAATATGTTATGTTAATTGTTTTAAACATGTCATGTTATTATTATATTTTCAAACTCATTAAATAATAAAATGTTGTGTGAAAAGGGGAAACACTGTTCTGCTGAGAAGCCGTATGAGATGGTCAAAGTTATATCCAACCTAATTCTGAGACCTTTTTTCTTCTGAACGAATGGTATGGAATTTTATTGGAAACTTTTGGCCAAAGTTTGAATTTGCTGAGACATTAGACCCCCTTTTTTTTCTTTTTTCAATACTACTTGTAAAACTATGTTTCTCTCGTGATAAAGACTGATATCCACTCCATTGAAAGCCCTTCCAGTTTGGTACATTTTTTTGTAGGATTTTTGGATATACTTTTTCATATTAACACGTAACAAACTTAGATGTCAAAATTATATTAGTATGAATGTGATAGTGTCTTGGAGAAGAGTTTCAAAATGAGAGATGTTTATCTTCATTCTAATCATGGAATGGCGAGTTCTTTGAGGCATAGACAAACTAAAGTTTGCAGATTAATTAGGTGGATTCCACCTAAGGATGGATGGCATAAGGTGAACATTGATGGTACTATTAGTAATATGACTGGGAATGCTTCAGCTGGTGGTTTAATCTGTGACTAACATGGCAATTGGATTGCTTGTTTTTTTTTATATATATATCGATCGTTATTCTGTACTCAATGTCGAGATTTGGGGTGCTGTAACACCCCTTATCCGTCTCTGTTATCGGATTACGGTTATAGAATGCTACCATTCAAAACAGAACAGAAACAAGCTATCACAATTCAAATTTTCTTTAAATAAAAATTATTCATTAAACATGTAATCATAAATATGATATTCATACATAATCAGGGTTAAGTTGAGCTTACAAAAGTCCTAAAACAATTCGAAACGAAGCAAGGACTAATTTGAAACATTTAAGACAAATATGGAAAAATGCAAAATAGGGGTCACACGGCCGTGTAGCCAGGCCGTGTGATAGCATGAGGCCATGTGGTGCAAGGTCACACGCCCGTGTCCTCAAACCATGTAACAATTTGATGTCGTGTGATAAAGGGTCACACGGCCATGTCGCTAAGCTGTGTAACAAACTGTGACCGTGTGAACCATCCTGCACCTAAATTGAACAGACGACGCGGTCATGTCCTGCAACCATGTATGGCACACAACCATGTGGAAAATCGTGTCACAGGCTGTGTGTGCCTAATATACCTTCAACAACAAGCCAAATTTGACCAAGATCCCTTAAGTCATAAGCCAATGCATTAGACCCTTGAACAACATGATACAAGACACCAAAACATACCAAATTCAACTTAATTCACTCAACCTAAGTGCCTAAGCAATATGTCACAATTGGCATCACAATTCAATTATGAAATAACAACCATTCATGCCAAGATTTTTCATGTCCAAACATACTCATGCATTCATCATTTCCTTAACTAAGATATCAACAAGCAAAGCTCAGTAAGTGACTGAAAACATGAGTACCTATTTTCACAATTTAAGCATACTTCATTCAACCATGCCTTTAAACATTTTATACCATTCAAGCCAATCATTCCAAACATGAACAATTACCAACATTCATTATCAAGTCATGCTAATACCTAAACATACACATAATGTCATTCAAATCTTGGATAACATCACTAACTTACTAAGTATCAAGTAGCTACCAAGCACTTAATACGTCAAGGTTATTTATAATCTTATTCACAACCAAAGTACCAAAGCATGATCATTAACTTGCATAGTAAACATCCTATATACATGCCACAAGTAACCAACTTTCAAACTTCAAAAGTCTATCGAATCAAGTGATGGTAGGTGTGAGCTTCTCGTTGAACCGATCAACATGTTCCAAACATCCAAAATATACAAGAAAGTAGTAACACGAGTAAGCTTATACATTATAAACATTCACTTATCTCAATTTCTATTCACATATAAATCACTATGAATATAATATACCTATCAAGATTCAAACCATAATAGTAATATACAAAGCTTTGAGTTCAATCACATGAATAACCATAATCATCTCCATTTCCAATTAAGCCAATTTAGATATCAAGAGCAAAACACAACTAGTCACATAGCCAATCTCAAATGGCATATCCCTCATGCTTCAATCACAAATTTACCTGATGAAACCTCGTAAAAGATCTCAGTATATAGTTGGAAATAATAGTGTCTAGTTACCTATTAAGGTTAAACCTGCACGATAATTAGCCTGGTCAGAGCTTAATATTCATGTATTCTCAAGTCCGCAACATATGCAGTAGCTCAGAACCTGGGCAAACTCACTAGCTTGCATACGAGAATTTACTAATTTCATCGGGACTTATCTCATGTTATAACACGGTTCCAATCCACCAACATTCAATATTAACAATCCTAATATAACATATAAGTATAAAAAATTTAAATTATACTACATGAACTTACTTGTCGAAATGGTAACAATTTAACCATCAGGGACGAGTCGACAATTTTTTTCTTTTGCCTCGTACGTCCTCTGGTCGTTGAGATTCTTGATCTAAAGTATAATTTCATTTAATTAACAAATTCAAATAACATATAACAACATATAAAAACCATACCCTAATTCAATTTCATCTATACTAAAATTCCTCAACTTTTGCATTTATCATGATTTAGTCCCTAAAATCGAAACTATTATAATTCTCACATTTGAGCTTCGATTTCGAAATAATCTCATTTTCATCCTCCAACAATCCATTAAAACACATAAATTCAGAATTTTCTTACAAATTTTGGACTTATTACATTTTAGTCCCCCAGTTCAAAACTAACAACTTTTACTTTACAAACTAGTCCATTAATATATCTAAGCTTCAAAACTAACCAAATAACCACAAAAGCTTCAAGAAAACATCAATGACAACCATAACAAACTTTAAGAATTTCACAAAATAGTCCCTGGGTTAGCTAAATCAAGCTCCCGGGATTCCAAAAACATAAAAATTACAAGAAAAGGACTTGAAAAACTCACAGTTGGAGACTTTAAGCTCAAACCCTAGTGACAGATTCTTCTTCTAGCTAAAATGATGTTTTCGAATGGAGAAGGAAATGGAAAATGCATTTTCTCTTTCTTTCCATAAATTTATCATCTTTTCTTATGTTAATGTTTAATTTAAACATAAAAAAATTAATTTCTTAAGCTTAATTATCTTAATGACGTCCACTAAATATCAAGGTGGTCTAATTTCCATTTAAGGCCTTGTTTTCAATTTAATTAATCATTTTAGCAACTAAAAATCAATAGAGATAGACTTTTACGACTTTTACAATTTAGTCTTTTTTTCTTAATTAACTATTCAAACAACAAAATTATTGGGTCAAACCTTAATACAACACTTATGTAACTTCATAAATATGAAATAAATAATATTTATGGACTCACACGTCAGAATTTTGGTCCCGAAACTATTGTTTTCGACACCACGAAAAAACGGGTTGTTATAAGTACTCTTGAAGGACTGCAAGTAGCTTGGAATTTAGGGCTAAAAAAGGTGGTCCTTGAGATAGATAGGACTGCAGCTATTCATTTGATTCAAACATCTTCAGCAGAACAGCATCACTCAGTTGTGTTACAAGTTATTAAAGATTTACTCAAACTATCTTGGATGGTTCGGGTTACACATGTATATAGAGAGGGTAATCGGGTAGCCGATGGTTTGGCATCATACGACGTCCTCAAGGACTCTGGGTAGAGGTATATCTATATGCAACTGCCTGATGAAGTTCTTCAACTGCTACACGATGATTGCTCTGGAATAGCTTGACCTCGCCTAACCTAATTATGGTTTTTATCCTTCTTCTTGTACCTAAAGAAAAATTAGATTAGCAAATTCAAAGCAGATTATATCTTTAAAAATTAAAATAATTTTGGATTTTTCTTTTAATGTAATGATAAAACCTATTGTATCTATAAAAGAAAATTTAACTTAAAACTAACATGAATAATATATCTTGATTTCACTAAATATATATTCATATTAAATATATATTTAACTCTCTATCTTTTTTGAATAATCTCAAAATAAGTTCTGATCATATCTGTTCTTTTTGACACAATGTCTAGAACTGCTCATAGTCCCTCTCCAATCCAAAAATAGGAGGATAATGCGTTTCAACGCACTCGAACCCACGTCCTCCTGCATTGACAATAATATCCATGCCAATTGATAATGTTTAATTCTCATTTAACTCATATATTTAACAATTTCAAGTATTTTAAACATATTTTTCTTGGATATAAACTCAAATAATATTCTAATAAAAAAATAAAAACTAATTTAAATTTTAATCAAATATTTTTAAAATACATAAAAATTTTCATTAGAAATAATAAAATGCGCACTCCATTTAAGGTCTCTCCCTTCTGATTTTGGCATCCAATGAGGCAACAACTCATTCCAATATTTGACTACCATCATTTGAGGCAAAAGGCTTAAAAAGATAAAAAGCAACGTTTAGGTTTTGAATTTGCTAATTTTCTCATGTTGATTTTTATTTTTATTCCACGATAATTTTTGAATTTGGTAATTATTTCTCATTCGATTCAAGAATTTATATTTTATTAAGGTGTGGTAATATGATACTCTAAAATATACCACGTCATTATACTTTATCGAAATTCAAGTTTATAGATCAAATTAAAAAAAATAAAAATACTAAAGGCTAGTTCTTCATTGTTATTATGGTTGAAAAGTGCTTTAAAAGATTCTTTTAGAAAAAAATACTTTTGAAAAGTGTATTTATTAGTTTTTATTGTTCTCCATTGCTAAAAAATATTGCGATTGAAAGTTAAAATATTTTTTTTAGACATGATAGTAGAAACTAAAAAAATAATTAAGTTATATGATATTTAAATAATTTAATGTAATGGTACATTAAATATAAAATTTAAATACCTTTTAAGTAATTAATATAAATTATTTGTGAAATTTATATATAATTTTTTAATATTTTGAATATAATAATAAAATTTAAATAATTTAATATTATAATATATAAAATATAAATTAATTTATTTCTATATACCTTTTAAATAATTATTATAAATAAAGATATTTTTAATAATTTTTACTTCCAAATATAAAAACTAAAAACATCTAAATCTCTAACTTTTGAGTTTAGATAAAAAAAAATACCTTTTCACCTCAAATTTGACTCCAAAAACTAACCACGTGTTAGTGCAAAAGCACTTTTGCACAGCATAAACATTAAAGAACAAGCTGCGTTTTCAAAGAGCTTTTGGATTTTACTTTTGGCTTTTGGTTAATCAAATTACCAAAACACCCCCTTAACTGTAATATTTTCCTTTTTAAATTTACTTTTAAGTATAAAATATTTAAAATTGTAAGAGAATATTACCACCAAAATTAATTGATAGATTTCGGACTTACATTTAGTTTTGCAATAATAAAAAATAATTGGATCATTCATTGTATATAAATTTATTAAATTTAATTAGTAAATTATTTTAATTTAAAATTTCACAAGTAATTTGTATTTAATTTAAAATTTAACAAACAATTTAATTATTTAAAAGTTATTTAAATTTTTTTATTTTTTATTTTTCAAGATTATGTCTAAAATAGATATTTTAACTTCTCACTACAATTTATGACACCAATAAAGAACACTACATATTAACAAACCACATTTTTTGTTCACGGTATTTTTCTACTAACACTTTTCAATTTTCAAAAGCATTTTTGAAAATGACTTTTCAACCGCAGCATGTATGAAGAACTAGCCCTAAGTATTTTTCGTTACTTTTGCGGTGGAAAGTGCTTTTTCATCACGATGAAGAACGTACTGTACCTGGTGGAGTGTGTCTCACATTTTCGAACCCTTTCAGACACTTACCATTACCCGTATCGCGACATAAGGATGTCAGAATCGCAACACCTCCAATAGGCGACGATGTCACGATGAGAAGTTTCCCGACGTCATGATGACGGATGACGTCATGATGAGGTGATTCGGGACGTTGCAACGTGGTGATGTGTTCCCACATAAATTGGATTTTTTTTCTTAGTTAAACTATGCTATTTTCCCCATTAAATTCTAATTATTCTAGAGATATTTTAGTCATATATTTACACGAATTTTAGCCTATAAAAGGGTCTTTGCACCCTAGAATTGATATCATCATCACGTTAAGATTAAGAGAAGATTAAGAGAGTTTTGAGAAAGCTTTAAATGAATTTCGTGTTTTTAATCAGAGAGTCTTGTTTCTGGAGTTTAGGGTTTGTTTGCTTTTGAGTTATCTCCATCTTCTATTCTTTCAGATTATTTGTCGTTTTAATGAAATTTTATTTGCACGTGATTTTTATCCTTCTCGAAGAGTTTCCCACATAAAAAGGCCAAAATAAAAAATATTAAACTTAAGGATTAAATGTTATTCTATCTCAGAAATAAAAAGGTACTTCCACTTGTTCGTAAATGCAGCTTGTACGAAAGGACAATCAAATTTTCCATCATGCCAAAACCCACTTAAACCCAACTGATCAAATCATGCCAAAACAAAATTCACTTTCTATCTTCCTTACCTATTGCAACCCCCTTCTCAAAAGTTTATCTAACATTTGATACTTTAATGGTCAAAGTGTTTAATTTTATAAGTGATATTAAAAATCTATCACACTTTTTAAATTATTTATAAAATAAATTTAAAAGCTATGTTTTAATTAATCCGATTTATAAATTCTAAAGTTTTGTTATAAAGCAATAATCATAATATAGGACATTTGGAAAGGTAAATAATTGCTTAAATTTATTGGGTGAGCAGAGATAAGATGATTGTACAAAATTTGCATTTAAAACCATCCGAAAAGATGAACCAAAAGTGAAAAGCAGCACTGCACAACACTGGGACCTTTCACTTATAAGTCTTACTTACTTTTGAGCTCCTTTTAGTGTATCCACTACACAATGTCTTAGAATATGCCAATGCCTAAAGCAACTGCCCAGAAAAAAAAACCCATGAAATCGGAAACCAATCCGAATCAAGGTATTTAGACGATTTATAACATGTAAATTCAAAAATTATGGTTACTTGAAATTGAATCATATTCTATTTTTTGTTTAATATATAATTAATTTTAATCTTGTATGATATGAAAATAAATATTTTATATTTAAAATGGTGAAATAATTTAAAAGTTCTTAAAAACTATTATTTTGTAGAAATATTTATGAGAAATACTTGAAATTTTGTCAAATAATATTTAAAAATCAAAAAGTAAAATTCATTTTATCAAAATAAGTCTAAAAAATTAAGAATCGAACCGAACCGAATTATAATAGACTGTTCAAAAAATTTAAAAAATCTAACCGAAGTGAACCAATATCACTCCAAACTATTACAACGTCAGTGAAGTTTTAGAAAAGTTTTTCATTCCGCCAAAAAAAAAAATTTAATATATGAAAATGGAGATGGTAGGAAGTGTTTAGGGATGGAATTAAAAACTTGATGTAAACTAAAACTTTGTTTAATGTCATTAGATCATGTGCTTGTTTTATCAACTTACCAAAGTTCAAGACCCGAAGAAAAAGGAAATTTTCTTGTAAATGAGAATTTCAATTCCCTCACTTTTTTTTATTTTCTCATATTAGGACTTCATTTTCCCATGGAAAAATGGGAAAACAAGGAAAAAAGCAAAAGTCTTTTTTATTGGCTCAAGCTGCACTAGTAGCCTAACCTCGTGGAGTGATATAAGGTTTACTATTTTCCAAGTGCTTAATTAAAGAAAAGGAAAAAAAATCCCACCCTAGGGGCTTGAGCTCGAGCAAGGACCAAATGCCACCTACAACAAAGGGTCAAAAATGCCACCCGTCTTGGCTTGACTTTGGAGGTGAAAATCTCCCCAATAACAACAAATTACAGAAGGCTAAGTTTGACAAGGAAGTTTAGTAAGTCAAAGTAGTGAGGGGAAATATATATATTATATATTATATATAAATAAAATAGGGCGTAAAATCAGATGTATAGTGATAGCTGAGCTGACCATCCCTTGTTGTTTGGCTTGAAAGAAAATGACGACGATGGGGGGACCGACACTGGGAAGGGAACATGGGATTAATGGTGGAAAATCAAAATTTGTTCACGTGATCTTCCAAAGAAATTAAGTTGTAGGACAGATAATATAAGAGGACCAAATTAATTTCTTCAATTTCTTCATTACATGGTACTCGTATTTTATTTATTTATGATATATAAATAGATATGCATATAGGGAATGTTTATTGATAAGTGGTGAATTTTATTTATATAAGATCAGTAATTTGAGATGAATTTAAAAGAAGAAGAAGATTTTAATGGATACAGATTGAGGCGTCCGTCCTAGGCTAATTAATGTTGCCCTTTCTGGTATCTGGATTGATCAAAGTCGGTCGGCTTGCGTGATTTATTTATTTATTTTTGGCTGCAAACAGGCGTGATTGTTTGTGCCTTTGTCTATACTGAAATCGCTTTTAAACTTCAACAATAAGACGTGCTTTTCTTTTTGTCTATATTTCTTTTCTTTTTCTTATTAATTTTCTTTACTAAATTGATTTTAACTTTATAAAAAAAAAAAAAAACCCAAGTCAAGCACCTGCGGATCTCAAATATTAATTATCTAAACAATATTCTCAACCAATCTCTAAGTTTTTTGTTTACCTAGAAATGTTAGGTAATTACACTTCCAGAAACAAAATGTAAGTTGGGATTTTGGGATGATATTATTAAAAAATCTCGAAACCATAATCTTTCTCTACACTACTTATATCTTCTGTCGTAACCATTTTTTTGAGTTTTGGCAAAAAAACGGGGTCGACGTGGGTTTTGAAAACGAACATGAAAAAAACGGGAGTCGCCACCAATCCTTTTTGATGAGGTGTGATCGGGTCACCTTAAAAGTGTTTGTTTTTTAATAATCAGATTGATTTATCAAAACACAATTTTGGTACGAAAATCGAAAATGGATTCGAGTCGGTTACGCATTTGAGGAAGGGTTAGCATCCTCGATCGCCCAAAATTGGTACCTAATTGATTATCTAATGTCTTAATGTCGAAAGCTGAAAACTTTAAGAATTCAAAATACGATCCCTCTTGTTGTTGAAAAATAAATTTGGATAAATTGGAAGTGTATGCCAAGGGCCGTCTCGTTTTAAGGTGAAGTGTTACATCCAATACTTTAGGACGCCACATTTCGACCTTTAAAGTTGAACTTGCCTTTGTTTTAGAAAATATTATCTCGGAATAACAAAACATCACATCCAATGCATTAGGACACGACATCTCGAGTTCTCGAGAATAAGCTTTTGGTTTAAGAATGTATTTGTTTTAAAAGGATATTCGGTTATTTAGATTAAACGAGAAAAATCGAAACCCAATACTTTAGGGCACGATCTCTCGAATTTCTAAACACGGAATATTGCCTTTGTGAAAGATCTCGATTTTGTAAAAGTTAATATAATCATAAAATATAAAGACAAATTACAATGTTAATGGATTCATTGAGAATAATAGTAGGTGCACTAATATGGACGACAAAAATGCGATAATAGCAAACCAAAGAATAATAACAATGACACAATTTATAATAATAATGATAGGAGAAATAATAACATAAATAGAAATAATAGTAATAATAATAGCAATCATAATAAAGTAATAGTAGAAATAAAATAATAAAATGAGGAGTAATAATAACAAAATAATAACGATGGTATTATAAAGGAACATAAAATAATAATAATGGTAATGATAATAATAGTGGTAATAAATAAATAATAATATAGATGATAATGATACTAGTAGTATATTAGTAATAATAATAAAAATAAAATAATGATGAAAGTAAATATAATAAACAATAAATATAATAATAACGTATTGAAAAAACGAATACAATGCGATAATGATATTTGAAATAAATAATAATATTGAATGAAATAATAATAATAAAATAAATACGATAAATAATAGATTAGCAAAGATAATATTAAGAATAGCATTTAAAATAATTATCAAATACAATAATAATCATTAAAATAATAATACAAATTAATATTAACATCAAAAATAATAAATATAATAGTAATATAAAAAAAATAATACATATAATAATAATAATTTTAAAAGTAATTAATTTAATAGTAAAATAATCAAAATAATCAAAAAAAGGGACCAAAATCGAACTAAAAACGGATTATTGGGGTAAATCTGAAATAAAATAAAAGGGGAGGACCTATTTGAAGCGCGCGGATAACATGGGGGACTAAAAAGGGCAATTACCCTTTCCTCCCAAAACGCACAGCATAGGCAGGGGCTCGATTGAAAACCGAATGGACTTTCGGGGCCAAATTAGAAAACAAAAACTTGATTGCAAAATTCCGAAAAAGCGGAGGGGACTGCGCGCATAAATTCCCATTTTTTTCGGCAAACGCGCGCGGATCTGGGCCGGAGAGGTCGGACCGGGTCGGGTTAAGGGCGAAACGACGTCGTTTGGGGCTTATGGGCCCGCCAAAAGCGGCGTCGTTTTGGTCCCCTTATAAATGCAAGTTTTTCCCTTTTCTTTTCATTTCTGCTGCTTGCTTAAAAAAAAAAACTCTTACTCTCCTTTTTTTTTGCAGTCCAGAGGTTGGGCGATTTCCGGCCGTGGGTTCCGTCATGGCGTTGCGTCGCTCAAGCACACCGCGTCTTGATGCGGAAAAAGTAAAAATTTTTAGTTTTTTTTTATTTTTTTTTTAAATAAAAGGTAATAATATATGTGTGTGTATGTTGAAAAGAAAAAAGGAAGAGAAGATAAAAAGGGCTTCGAATGTAAGAGAAAGAGAAAAAAATCACCTTCTTCGGCCTCTGCTTCCCTGTTTTTTTTATTCTTAATAGATTTTAGGTACTTTACTCTCTGCTCTTTCTTATGCTTTAATCTAAATGTTTGTATTGAGGATTCGAAGAAAAAAAAAGGGTCCTTTACAAAGAAATTGAATCAGCTTTTATAGCCTGAAATTTTACACTCTATTGCTTTCTCTCTCTCGCATTTAATCTTTGCAGGTGCGGTGGCGACGTGACAGGGCGGTGGCAGGCCTGGCATGGGCGGTGGAGCAGAGGCAAGTGGGCAGAAGACAGATGCCCTAGGTGCGGCGCACCTAGGGTTTGGGGGTTGCTTTCTGTTACCTTTTGTTTAGTGGGCTAGGGTAATGGTTGGGCTTCATTGGGTTTGGGGCATTGGGCTGCTTGTTTGGATTGGTTTTATGGTTTGGGTATGGTTTGTATTGGGTTATGGGTTTGTATGCTTAATGGGCCCCGGGCAAAAATGGGCTTGTACAGCTGCCCCTCTTTGCTCATTATTGTGTAACGAGAATGGAGCAAAGACTTTCAAAGGACCAATTTTGCCCGGTCTTGTTGAGTCTTGACTTCTTAGGTGCTCTTCCACAGATAGCTTCATTCCTGTTCACCGCTTCTTGTCGCTTCGATCCATTCCATCGCTATTTCGGAGAGATAGGACCTATAGCTTCAATTTGCTCTGCTGCGACTTGAGGATGAGACTTGTTTATTTTAAATCGTTTCCACCGCAACCAGGGGATAGATTTACATCTTCAAACCGCTCCATTGCAACTTGAGGGGGTAAGGTTTGTAATCTTGACTTATTCCCTCTTTGGCCAAGACAATAGGGTGATGGCTTAAATCATGTTCCCTACTTGTTTAGGAGACGAGATTTGCCTTCGATCTTGCCCCACTCTTTGGTTAGAGGCGACAAGATCTACAAATTTGACCTATTTCTTTCTTTGGTCGGTGGCAATAGGACGGTGGCTTGAATCACGACCCCTACTGTTTAGGGAGACGAGATTTGCCTTCGATCTTGCCCCACTACTGGTTAGGGCGACAAGATCTACAAATTTGACCTATTTCCGCTCTTTGGTCGGTGGCAATAGGACGGTGGCTTGAATCACGACCCCTACTTGTTTAGGGAGGCGAGATTTGCCTTCGATCTTGCCCCTCATCGGTTTAGGCGACAAGATCTACAAATTTGACCTATTTCATTCTTGGTCGGTGGCAATAGGGCGGTGGCTTGAATCACGACCCCTCTTGTTTAGGAGACGAGATTTGCCTTCGATCTTGCCCCACTCATCGGTTGGGCGACAAGATCTACAAATTTGACCTATTTCATCGCTTTGGTCGGTGGCAATAGGACGGTGGCTTGAATCACGACCCCTCTTTGTTTGGGAGACGAGATTTGCCTTCGATCTTGCCCCACTACTGGTTAGGGCGACAAGATCTACAAATTTGACCTATTTCACTGCTGGTCAGTGGCAATAGGACGGTGGCTTGAATCACGACCCCTACTGTTTAGGGAGACGAGATTTGCCTCCGATCTTGCCCCACTACTGGTTAGGGCGACAAGATCTACAAATTTGACCTATTCCACTGCTGGTCAGTGGTAATAGGACGGTCTTCAACCTATTCCACTACTGGTTAGTGGCAATAGGAAATCTTTTACCTATTCCACTGCTGGTCAGTGGCAATAGGATAATCTTCAACCCATTCCACCGTTGGTCAATGGCAATAGGACAATCTTCAACTTATTCCACTGCTGGTCAGTGGCAATAGGATGGTCTTCAACCTATTCCACTACTGGTCAGTGGAAATAGGAACGTGTTCAACCTATTCCACTACTGGACAGTAGCAATAGGACAATCTTCAACCTATCCCACTACTGGTTAGTGGCAATAGAACAATCATCAACCTATTCCACTACTGGTTAGTGGTAATAGAACAATCTTCAACCTATTCCACTACTGGTTAGTGGCAATAGAACAATCTTCAACCTATTCCACTACTGGTTAGTGGT
This sequence comes from Gossypium sturtianum, assembly GCA_025698515.1. Classification (NCBI taxonomy): domain Eukaryota; kingdom Viridiplantae; phylum Streptophyta; class Magnoliopsida; order Malvales; family Malvaceae; genus Gossypium; species Gossypium sturtianum. The sequence goes on along the minus strand of CM046953.1, from coordinate 124,233,078 downwards.
AATAGAACAATCTTCAACCTATTCCACTACTGGTTAGTGGTAATAGGGCAATCTTCAACCTATTCCACTACTGGTCAGTGGTAATAGGGCAATCTTCAACCTATTCCACTACTGGTTAGTGGTAATAGGATAATCTTCAACCTATTCCACTACTGGTTAGTGGCAATAGGATGGTGGCTTCACCAATGTTGATACTCCGTCCTCTAGGGGACATATCCTGTAGACTTGGTTTCATATGCTTGTGTTTATGCCAAATGATTAGGATGCTATGATCGGAATGAATCTAATGCTCCTAACTAATGTACTATGGACTACACTTGCACGAATGTAGGTGGTCTTTCTACAATGATTAGGATGCAATGATGAGTCGAATGCTCCTAACTGAATGTGATGATGTATGAATGTAAAGCTAAATGATCCCCTTTTAATGGTTAGGGTTGTCCACCGCTCGTCATTCATCAAGGCCGCAAAGACTGAGCGCAATTTTTGTCTTCTCGTAGTCATGAGCTATGATTTTAGACTCCTCTTTCTCGAGCGTTTCCAACCCCTAGGCGTGTTGGTTCTAAACAAAAGTCCGGTTTGAGTTCTGTCTTTGTTTAGAGACTTCAGAGTAATAGGCAAAACTCCTTTTATGGAAGCATTATGGGTCCATCGACCGTTATTTCAATTGCAAAAACAATTTTTTTAAAAACTTAAATGATGAATATCAATGAAGAATGGAATTGGATTAATCAACCAAAGCAAACATGATTGAAATACAAAAAGATGAGTGAGAAGGAAGAAAGGTAGGTGCCCCAAATATCGCGTGGACTGAGCTTCACTATCCAATCTTTCACGAAGATCATTTTGAGTGAATGGATGTTGGGAGATATATGCAGCTCTGTAGATATCCCGAGGCGTAACATTCCTCCTTTTGCCAGTGCAGGAGAACAAAAATCGTCACACATTTCGTCTTTCGTTTGAATTTGAGCCGCCGCCTTATCGGGTTTTCGACTCAAAGCCCTTTGGTCTCAAAGCGCCCTTTACGGGTTTTCGCCTTGGCCTCTCCGTTTTTTTTTTTTTTTTTTTTTTTTTTTGGAAGAGCGCCCGCTATGGTTTTCGCTTTAGACTTTTCCTTCTTTCACGCGTAATACTTCTTGACCGAATCTGAATTTACGGGATTTGATAAGTTCTTCCCATCCATCTCGGCCAAGATCGAGCTCCTCCAGAGAAAGCCTTTTCACCACATAAGGTCCTTCCCAATTAGGCATCCATTTCCTCTCAAATCCTTTTGTATGGGGAGGATCTTTTCAAAACTAAGTTTCCTTCGTGGAATTCTCTTGGCGCGCACTTTTTGTTGTATGCTCGCGTCATTCGCTTCGTACATCGACCATGACGAATAGCTTTCAACCTTTTTTCTTCAATCAAATTTTAATCGATCATATCGAGCTGGATCCATTCTCGCTTCCGTCCAACTTCGATTCGGACAAGACTCGAAGGGATGGAATTTCAACCGATAGGTAAAGCGCCTCCAACCCGTAGACCGGTGAGAAAGGAGTTGCCCGGTGGAGGTTCGACCGGCGTTCGGTAAGCAAAAGGCAAGCGGTAATTTCTCGTGCCAATCCCTGTAGGTCTCGGTCATTTTCCCCACTATCCTCTTGATGTTCTTATTAGTCGCTCTCTTCGCCCCATTCATCTTTGGGCGATATGGCGATGAATTGTGGTGTCTCGATCTTGAATTGCCCACGGACCTCTGCGATCATGCTATTGTTCAAGTTTAACGCATTATCGGATATGATCTTCTCGGGCATTCCATATCGACATATGATTTCCCTTTTAAGAACTTGCTAATCGCTTGATTTTGTCACATTGGCATATGAGGTGACCTCTACCCACTTAGTGAAGTAATCGATTACCACGAAGATGAACCGATGCCCGTTAGAAGCTTTTGGCGAGATTGGCCCAATGACGCCCATGCCCCACATAGAAAAGGGCCACGGGAAGTCATAACATGTAGAGGTGAAGGTGGTACATGAATTTTGTCCGCATAAATTTGGCACTTATGACACTTTTTAGCATAATCAATGCAATCTCCTTCCATGGTAGGCCAATAATATCCGAATCTCATGATTTGCCTAGCCATCGTGAAACCATTGGCGTGCGTTCCACAAACACCTTCATGGACCTCTTCCGAGATTTGCTTAGCCTCTGCGGCGCCCACACACCTTAATAGCACTTGATCCTTTCTTCTTTTGTATAGGATTTCTCCGTCCAAGACATAGTCACACACGCCGATCTTCTTATCGCCCTTTTGTCATTCTCGATCGCGCTCGCTCGTGGTATTGGCGATTCTTTATGTATTGCAAGATATCATGATACCACGGACGATCCCTTTTCTCCCTTCTTCGACGTTGTAGCGATGGCGGGGCCTCATGAATGCTCATTCGGATAGGTTTCATATCTTACGCTTTGTTTAAATGGACCATGGAAGCCAAAGTGGCTAGAGCATCAGCCATTTGATTCTCGTCTCTCGGCAGATAATTGAAAATGACATCGTCGAACTCTTCGATCAATTCTTGGACCAATCTTTTGTATTCGACCAACTTGGGATCTCTCGTTTCCCATTCTCCTCTAAGTTGATAAATCACCAGTGCAGAGTCTCCGTACACTTTTAGCACTCTAATTTTGCGCTCTATAGCGGCACGGATGCCCATGATACAAGCCTCGTATCCCGCCATATTATTTGTGCAGTCAAAATCCAACCTACAAGTGAAAGGGTAATGATCTCCGTTTGGGGATACCAGAATTGCCCCAATTCCATTGCCCTGACATTTGATGCCCCGTCGAAGTTCGGTGTCCAAGGGCGATCCTGCAGGGTACCCTCTTGATGAGTTGCCACGTACATTAGGTCCTCATTGGGGAAATCAAAGTCCAAGGGCTCGTAATCTGCTAGAGCTCTACTGGCTAGAAAATCCGCTATTGCACTCCCTTTTCACCGCCTTTTGGTTTACATAAACTATGTCAAACTCGTAAAGCAAAATTTGCCATCGGGCCATCCTACCATTCAAGGCGATCGATTCTATCATGTATTTGAGAGGGTCTGCTTCGAGATGAGCCAAGTCGTATGATACTGCATATATCTTGTCTCAATCTCCGAGTTGTCCAGATCAAGGCACAACAAAGTTTCTCAATTGGCGAGTACCTTGTCTCACATTCGGTAAACTTTTACTAAGGTAGTATATTGCCTTTTCTTTCTTTCGACTCATCGTGTTGGCGAGCACACATCCCATTGAGTTATCAAATACCGTCAAATAGAGGATTAATGGCCTATCTCGGGTTAGGCGGCGTCAATCTTTGGAGCATTGGGACAGTATTGCTTCACTTTATCGAAGGTTTCGACATTCCTCGCCCCACACACTGGATTGTGTTTTTAAGGAGACGGAATATGGGGTCACATTTCTCGATTAATTGTGAGATGAACCGAAGCGATGTAGTTTAACCTTCCTAAGAAACCTCGAACTTTTTTGCATGCGAGGTGGAGGCGGTTCTTGTATTGCTTTGACCTTTGTCAGGTCAACCTCAATCCCCCCCTTTCACCGACTATAAATCCTAGCGTTTCACGATCGGGCTCAGAAGGTACATTTCTTTGGATTAAGCTTTATTTGGAATTTCCTTAACCTCAAGAATAGCTTCCTCAAGACTTGGACATGCTCCTTTTCGGTCCGAGATTTGGCGATCATATCGTCTACGTACACTTCAATTTCTTTGTGCATCATGTCGTGAAATAGGGTTACCATGGCTCTCTCGATATGTCGCTCCCGCATTCTTTAGTCCGAACGGCATCACTTTATAGCAAAAGGTCCCCACATGGTTATGAACGTAGTCTTGTCCATGTCCTCGGGAGCATCTTTATCTGGTTGTATCCCGAGAAACCGTCCATGAAGGAGAACAACGAGTAACTGCCGTGTTGTCCACTAGGGTATCGATGTGAGGTAACGGAAATTATCTTTTGGGCTAGCTTTGTTTAGATCTCTGTAGTCTACACACATTCGTACTTTCCCGTCTTTCTTGGGGACGGGGACGATGTTGGCTACCCATTACGAGTACTTAACCACTTGCAAGAAACCCGCATCAAATTGTTTCACGACCTCCTCTTTTACTTTCAACGGGACGTCGGCCTCATCCTTCAAGTTTCGTTGGGTGGCTTGTATTCTTCCTTTATAGGCAACCGGTGTACCGCGATATCGGTGCTTAGCCTGTGCATGTCTTGATACGACCACGCGAAGACATCTTTGAATTCATGAAGTAACTCAATGAGGTCTCGCTTTGTCTCTACGGTAATACTAGCTCCGATCTTCACTTCCTTCTTTTCTTGCCTGTCTCCCTGTGTCCACTATTTCCACTAACTCTTCGCGAGGCGGAGACATTTCTCCTCTTGTTCTACCATCCTTAATTCGGTCAGAGATAGGTCACAACCTTGGTCATCTTGAGAATCACGAAAATCTTCCACACCCGTATCTTGCCCAAAAAGGATATTACGAGTTATTGGTAGTGTTGCTCACGTCGTTGATATTTGGGGACTGTTATGAAGATGAATAAAGGCTCATAGAATAAAGGGATCTAAGCATGTTTATTGGCATTATGAATGAAGAATAGAAATATTTAGGAATATCTACAGAATAATAATGATGAATGAAGAAGAAGATTTGCTCAAAAGGTAATGGAGATGCATTTCATTGAGAATAACGATGCCTCGTACAAAAGTCATGCTTTCACAAAAGGGGCACTTATCGCCTCTAGACAACAAGTGTGTTCCGAGTATTACTCGAATAAGTTCTAAAAGCTACAGAATCTCCTCTGCAGATCCAGCTTGTTTAGAAACATTTGCACTGGCTCGTAAGGGCGGATACCATTCCAGTTTTCTTCCTCTATTTTATCCCCGAATATGGCATTGATGTGCATGTTTGCCCGTATTCCTTTTATGGCTTTCTCATCTTTCGTTCCTCGTCCTTGGTGGATAATCCCTCCTGATATAAAGGTCTCAAGAATATGAGGAATTATCATCGGTTCCCACTTAATCTCATCTCCGCCCAAACGCGCTCTCCTTCTTTCTTGTCTTTTTGCTAATTCTTTCCTTTTTTTCAAGCGTCCGGTTTGAACCCTAAACCGAAGAGGTCCTGTTTTCTTTCAATCTCGGGACCTCGATCTCTCCTTGGAGATACTTCCCAAGTCCTTTCCCAGCGCGCTCCGTTCCGATCATCGATTTGCAAACCCATTTTTGTGGTTTTAGATAATTGAGGTCATTGGGATCTTGTTCCCTTCAATGACGAATGTTGCATTGACAAATTCCAAAGAGCGGAAGGAGCACTCGGTTGCTTCATCATCCGCTTCTAAATATGGGCGCCATTGGTCACAATTGCGATTACGTCCTCTTCAAAGCATTTATTGTCACCGCACGACCCTCTATAACTAGCTTCAATTTTTGGTGCAATGGCGAGGCACCTTTGCCCCGCCGAGTGTATCCAAGGTCTCCCCAGCAAGCAATTATAGGATGGTCTGATATCCATTACTATGAAATCCACCTCATATATACCTGGGCCGATTAATAGAGGTACCTCGATCCTTCCCATAACTTTCCTTTCAGTTCCATCGAATGCCCCGACTACATTGTGGCGAGGTGCCTTCATGTGAGAGTCTGTCAATGGGTAATCGATTCAAAGCATCGGCGAGTGGCAAAACATTTAGTCTTGACCCATTATCGACCCAAGCACTTCGTAACGTGTATCCTTTGCATCGGGTGGTGATGTGGAGAGCCTTGATGGTACCCGTACCTCCCGGAGGGATTTCATCATCATTAAAGAAAATGAAGTTATCGGCGCTTATATTGCTAATCAGGCGATCCAACTTGTTAACGGTGATATCATTAGCAACATAAGTTTCATTTAGTACTTTCATCAGTGCGTTGCGGTGCGCTTCTGAGCTTAATAGTAAGTCAAGCACAGATATACGAGCATATTGCTTATGTAATCGCTTCACGATTAATCGTATTCGCTATGCTTTAAAAACTTTAAGAATTCCTAGCCTCTTCTTCCTTCACTGGCTCATTTATAAACGCCTCCGGTTTGGTCACTTTCCCTTTCTTTGGTTCGCCTACCAGGGTTTTCTCCTTTGTGAGCTCCATTCGTGTATTCACCGTGTCGTAGCGCTTTCCACTGCGTGTATAGGAGCCTACCCCCTGGTTTTCCTTTGCAGCGTTGGACGAGGCTTCCTCTTGAGAACGAAATCACGTTGCGCTTATAGTTCCAGGGAACCTTTTTGTCATCTTCATATGAAAAAGCCACCGGTTTTGAATCACGATCTTTGAGGCCCCGGTTCCCTTTTGCGATCTTTGGACGAGTCCCCTTTTTCAGGAATTGTCATGTTGCAATTATAGCCCCCGGAAACCTTTTTGTTATCTTCAAATGAAAAGACCGCAGGTTTCCAAATCACGATCTTCGGAGTTATTTTTATTTCGGTTCCATCATTCTTTGGTCGCGAGATGATGACCGAAGGGTAGCTGGTCTTCGAAGTTTTTACCCTTGCTTCATCTTCTAACACGCAGATGTTTCTTTCCTCTTGGTCTTCGTTACCTTCGTAGAATTCTAACTCTTTATCGTCCATCAGCCTTTGTACCAGAATCCTAAAATCTATACAGTTTTGGATTTCGTGTCCCTCCATGTTGTGAAATTCACAACCCTTGCTTGTTTTTTCATGCTCTCTTCTTGGGCTTGACACAACCAATCCCCTTTTCATCATTTCCTTCCAGACTCGTCTCATTGGGGTTTTCACTTGGCAATATCCTCTTAACTCTTTTTCCCATGTTCTCGCCTATCATATTGACCCCATGATTAGCGGTGGGTGCCCCGCATTAGAGGTATCGTCTACTTCTACAACACCCATCCGGATGAGTCTTTCCACCGCTTTCTTGAAAGCGAGATGTTGCTTCATTGAATGCCCCACAATTCTCGCATGGTATTTCGTGACTGCATGCTCGTGATCATACCACTTAGGGTATGGGGGTCGCAGGGTTTTAAGTAATGCGGGCAACAATGTGTGCATCGAATAAATTTTGGTACATTTCTTTGTACGTGGGATTGGTGTGAATTGAATTTTCTCCGCATTTTGCTTCGCATTGGATTCTCTGTCAGAGGACTCGATGGTGGGGCGATTCGACCACGGGCTGGTTCACGATTATAGGCTTTGAATAACTTTTGCTTATGTTGTTTACATCGTTCTCTCTTTTCTTGGGATCGTCTTTCTAGCACACCTTCTCCGCCTCTATCTTGCCACATCTCGATTGCGTGCTTCTATCATTTCCCCGACAACACAATATCGAGAAACTTTTGGTGGCGCCAAAGCATGTGGTTAATGAAGGAGCTTTCAATGTATTGACGAACAACATGGTTGTCTCTTTTTCTAGGAGCGGTATTTGAACTTGTGTGGCTACTTCCTCCACCGTTGGGCATATTGCCTAAAGCTTTTGCCGACTTTTTCTCCATATTTTGGAGCGTGATTCGGTCAGAGCTATATCGGCTATGTAGCCAGTAGTGTTTTGGGAAGGCTCGTGCGAGTCCTTCCACGACTTGATCTGAGTGCACGCTAAGCCGATTATACCATTTAGCCGCGGACCGGTTAAACCATCCCGAAACGAAGAATCGAGAATTGATCATTGTTAGCGTGCCCGCCATTCTCGCGGCAGAACATTGTGATGTGCTCTTGGGATGTTTTGGTTCCACTGTACTTTTCAAAATCGAGGGTCTTGAACTTTGGCGGAAGTCACGAGGTCCGGACTAGACTTAAATCCTTAGCGTCTACTCCGTAAATTGGTGGTCGTGATCTCTATTTCTTTAAACTTTTCCTCTAGCCACTTGCAACGATCCTCGAGCTGCTTTGGGAAGTCCATTTTCGCTTTGTCCATTTCGGGCATTTCGTCGAAATCGGGGACCACTGGGTTAGCCGGACCTTCCCGTGATTAGTACTGAACGGTTGGGAGATGCGTTGGTACCGTGGTATCAACTCGATATTGTGGCCTGATAATAATGGTGTTCTTTGGGGATACGATCTGGTGGCTCTTGGGTATTTGGCGGGTAAAACCGGAGGGTAAACAGATCGTCATTGTTGTTTCCCGAACTAGCAAAGCAACGCCCTTTCCTTCTCACGTTCATTGGCCAACAAGTGCGCTAGCTGGTTTATCATGTTATTTTGGGATTCTTCCATCCGCCCTATCATGTCCTGTTGTATCTTGGCCAATCGTTCTTGCATTTGATCCTGCATTTCTTTTGCATTTGCTCTAATCTTTCCATTCTTTGATCCATCACTTTTGTTTTGCCTCTCGCATCAGTAGTGATGTTCCAGGTAACTCTCTGTCATAATTTAGGGTTCCTTTGTGAGATTTGATGTGTATGATGCAATGTAATGCGATGCATGAGATGTGTGCTACAAAAGGCATTGATTCGATTCAATTTCCATTAGCATAACTTTTCTTAGAAAACAAGTCTTTTTCATAAAATGGATTACATATAAGGCCTCGCCCTAATACTTAAAGCCTTGACTTTCTCAAGAAGATCGGCTAATTCTTGTCCTCTCTCTCGATCTTGACTCGTACATTAAACTTAGTAAGTCGGCTTGGACTGCTAATGCTTGTAGATGATCCGCCACCTCTCGCATTACTTGGGCCACAAACTTCCCCATAATATAATCTCGGTCTCGACTTGATTTTGATAGTGATGCGCTTGTTGCTTCCAACGTTCCTCGTTGACTTCAAAAAGCTCTGCTGTAGCTCACAACCATGTAAAGCGATTCTAGTTCTTCGACTCTTGCTTTCATCTCTTCAATCTTGCTCAGACTAGCCTTCAATTCGACCACGAGTTGCGGCTTCGATCTTTGGTACAATGATTTCTCTAATTCGAGATCCGCGTTTTTAATTTTTCTTTCTCATTTTGGCTCTCTACTAGACTTCTTTCAGGGCATCCTCCCGCTCTTGAGTCTCTCGGAGTTTCCTTTCCCATTGACTTGCTCTATGCTTCTCCTCTTTAATTTCTTGACGCCATTGCTCGACGCGTTTTCCCAAGTCCCGCAGATTCTCATCGATCTTCGTAGCTTCTTGTAGTCCGTCTTTAGACTGTCTAAATCTTCTTCACTTTATTTTTCCTTTTCTCGACTTTCGGCTTCTAGCTTACGAATGTCGACATCCAATCCCAATTGTATTTTCTCTTCCTCTAGTTGCTCCATCCTTTTTCCTAACTCGCGGTTCTTCCTTTCAAATCTTGTTTGATGATTTCAAGTTCCGAGAGGACCACTGTAAGTGCTCTTCTAGTGACCGGATGTCTTCTTGGTCGGCGTGGGGATATTATCATTGATCCTTTGACTCCTCCACCGGTCATATTCAGGGGTTGTCATCGGATTGGCGGCAAACCTTTTATTCTGTGAATTCGACCCCAGGCTTTTGATATCTCCCTTACTCTCTTCTTGTAATTTTCTCCTTTGTAGTCAAACTCGCATTGCGTTAACCCTTGTGTCGGTGGCGTAAACTGTCTCGATCTGTATTGTCTTAATACGAGGAGAGGTGTATACCCGACGACTCCCCATATTCCGAGCATAGGAACATAGTCAAAATCCCCGCATCGATATATAATCTCATCGGGGATCGCCCAAGGGCTCTCCATGCTACATCCTCTTCTTGTAATTTTTGCAAGATCATAACCCAATTTTCTTCTCGTAATATCATCTCGTCTTGGCGTGGTTGCCATTTTTTCCAGCTGGGAGTAGTCCTCGGAGAAAATTCGACACGACGTCTTTTCCATCTTCCAAAAATGACCATGAAACCATGCTAATAGGAGTTGGGCGCAACCGATGAATCTTCCTCGCCCGCTCTTGGCATGTGCTTAGGGACCTGAATGTTTGGTTAAAATTGCGAGAGAACAGAGTAATCCTCTTTCTAATTTGTCAAACAAATCGGTGACCGCTTCATCTATATGTCCTAGGGCTTTGGGGAAGATAACTAGCCCATATATGCTCAAGGCTAAAGCGTCAACCCTTTTTCTTTGCTCGGGATGTGCTATGATCAAATCTCTTAGATTTTTCCGGGGATGCATTTACAATCTCCTTCTGCTTTGTTCGAGCCAGAACCCATTGTTCGCTCATTCCGTAATGTTTATTAACTTTTTACGAATGTGGGGACATTAACGGCCCTTACATAAACTTTGTCGTCGAATCTTGAGCAATGGAGCAGAGCGATGTATTCTTCCATAGTAGGTACCAAGTCCACTTTCCCAAAAGTAAAGCAACTATAAGCGGGGTTCAAAACTGGGCCATAGCTCGGAATAAGTCTTTGGTCTATCTTAATGTCAAGCGGTAAGGCGGATCGCAGTAATGACAATAGAAACGGTTGCTTGATACCTTCGTCTCATTGGCTCCATATCTCTTTCATTTCTTGAAGATTGTTCTCGGGTTACGCTGATACGGTGAAGTCCCACAATTCGACACGCACTTTCATACGCAAGGCTATCACCCTTCTCTTCTTTGCACGGTTTGCCGCCCATATTCGGACGGCCGCATTGTCTCCCACTTTGTCAAAAACTCCTTTTCCATGAAAAGCTATCCATTTGGTAATTGAATGTGAATCGATACATTTTTGATGAATATGCCATGCAAAATAAATGAAGCAGGTCAGTATTTCATAAATAGTAAGTAGAGGATAACATACATAATCAGGTAAGCACTAGGGTTTGGCATGGCTCTACCCAGAGTGGTTCTTAAGGCTCGCTATATGAGGTTCGGTTCTAGAGTAGGGGTACCTGAACCAGCAGATTCCTCGATCCTCACCCATTATAGGCTCATATAGACCGAGTTCAGTTCAGGGGAATACATTTCCCTATGGCTGCACGGAGATGAAAATCTCACGAAGGCATAGGTACGGATGTATCCCGGAAGCGATCCACTATCCTGCACGGAGGTGAAAACCTCACGAAGGAATAGTTTCTCACTCCCACTTAAAGGTGCGACCACAACGGTCATGCAATGTACTGTGCACAAGAATATAGAAATCATATGCACAAATGAACGCAACACAAGGATAGTAAAATTTTTTTTTTAAATCAAATTTCCAAACTTTCGACAAAGGACAAAAAGTAATCAATTTACGGCCTGACTCTCTTTTTGGTGTCCCCAGTGGAGTCGCCAAGCTGTCGTAACCATTTTTTTGAGTTTTGGCAAAAAAACGGGGTCGACGTGGGTTTTGAAAACGAACATGAAAAAAACGGGAGTCGCCACCAATCCTTTTTGATGAGGTGTGATCGGGTCACCTTAAAAGTGTTTGTTTTTTAATAATCAGATTGATTTATCAAAACACAATTTTGGTCTACGAAAATCAGAAAATGGATTCGGGAGTCGGTTACGTACGAGGAAGGGTTAGCACCCTCGATACGCCCAAAATTGGTACCTAATTGATTATCTAATGTCTTAATGTCGAAAGCTGAAAACTTTAAGAATTCAAAATACGATCCCTCTTGTTGTTGAAAAATAAATTTGGATAAATTGGAAGTGTATGCCAAGGGCCGTCTCGTTTTAAGGTGAAGTGTTACATCCAATACTTTAGGACGCCACATTTCGACCTTTAAAGTTGAACTTGCCTTTGTTTTAGAAAATATTATCTCGGAATAACAAAACATCACATCCAATGCATTAGGACACGACATCTCGAGTTCTCGAGAATAAGCTTTTGGTTTAAGAATGTATTTGTTTTAAAAGGATATTCGGTTATTTAGATTAAACGAGAAAAATCGAAACCCAATACTTTAGGGCACGATCTCTCGAATTTCTAAACACGGAATATTGCCTTTGTGAAAGATCTCGATTTTGTAAAAGTTAATATAATCATAAAATATAAAGACAAATTACAATGTTAATGGATTCAGCAGAATAATAGTAGGTGCACTAATATGGACGACAAAAATGCGATAATAGCAAACCAAAGAATAATAACAATGACACAATTTATAATAATAATGATAGGAGAAATAATAACATAAATAGAAATAATAGTAATAATAATAGCAATCATAATAAAGTAATAGTAGAAATAAAATAATAAAATGAGGAGTAATAATAACAAAATAATAACGATGGTATTATAAAGGAACATAAAATAATAATAATGGTAATGATAATAATAGTGGTAATAAATAAATAATAATATAGATGATAATGATACTAGTAGTATATTAGTAATAATAATAAAAATAAAATAATGATGAAAGTAAATATAATAAACAATAAATATAATAATAACGTATTGAAAAAACGAATACAATGCAGTAATGATATTTGAAATAAATAATAATATTGAATGAAATAATAATAATAAAATAAATACGATAAATAATAGATTAGCAAAAATAATATTAAGAATAGCATTTAAAATAATTATCAAATACAATAATAATCATTAAAATAATAATACAAATTAATATTAACATCAAAAATAATAAATATAATAGTAATATAAAAAAATAATACATATAATAATAATAATTTTAAAAGTAATTAATTTAATAGTAAAATAATCAAAAAAATAAAAAAAAAGGGACCAAAATCGAACTAAAAACGGATTATTGGGGTAAATCTGAAATAAAATAAAAGGGGAGGACCTATTTGAAGCGCGCGGATAACATGGGGACTAAAAAGGGCAATTACCCTTTCCTCCCAAAACGCACAGCATAGGCAGGGGCTCGATTGAAAACCGAATGGACTTTCGGGGCCAAATTAGAAAACAAAAACTTGATTGCAAAATTCCGAAAAAGCGGAGGGGCTGCGCGCATAAATTCCCCATTTTTTCGGCAAAACGCGCGGATCCTAGCTGGAGCGGGTCGGACCGGGTCGGGTTAAGGGCGAAACGACGTCGTTTTGGGGCTTAAGGACGCCGGCCAAAACGGCGTCGTTTTGGTCCCCTTATAAATGCAAGTTTTTCCCTTTTCTTTTTCATTTCTGCTGCTTGCTTAAAAAAAAAAACTCTTACTCTCCTTTTTTTTTTGCAGGTCCGAGGGCTGGGCGATTTCCGGCCGTGGGTTCCGTCGCCGGCGCCGTCGCTCCGGCCACCGCATGCGGTGGCCGGAAAAGGTAAAAATTTTTAGTTTTTTTTTCTTTTTTTTTTAAATAAAAGGTAATAATATATGTGTGTGTATGTTGAAAAGAAAAAAGGAAGAGAAGATAAAAAGGGCTTCGAATGTAAGAGAAAGAGAAAAAAATCACCTTCTTCGGCCTCTGCTTCCCTGTTTTTTTTATTCTTAATAGATTTTAGGTACTTTACTCTCTGCTCTTTCTTATGCTTTAATCTAAATGTTTGTATTGAGGATTCGAAGAAAAAAAAAGGGTCCTTTACAAAGAAATTGAATCAGCTTTTATAGCCTGAAATTTTACACTCTATTGCTTTCTGTCCTCTCGCATTTAATCTTTGCAGGTGCGGTGGCGACGTGACAGGGCGGTGGCAGGCCTGGCATGGGCGGTGGAGCAGAGGCAAGTGGGCAGAAGACAGATGCCCTAGGTGCGGCGCACCTAGGGTTTGGGGGTTGCTTTCTGTTACCTTTTGTTTAGTGGGCTAGGGTAATGGTTGGGCTTCATTGGGTTTGGGGCATTGGGCTGCTTGTTTGGATTGGTTTTATGGTTTGGGTATGGTTTGTATTGGGTTATGGGTTTGTATGCTTAATGGGCCCCGGGCAAAAATGGGCTTGTACACACTACTTATATCTTCAATTTGAAAAAAGAAACTCAATTAACCTCATATTGTTCTCAAACAAAAATAGGTTTGAATCTAAAATTTACCCCAAAATGAGTTTACAAAATAGAAGGCCCAAACTTAAAATGGCAGTTGGACCCAAGTTTTGAAGCATGGATAAGTAGTTTTTTCGGCTGTTCTTTTCACACTAAGGCTCCGTTTGTTTCATTGAAAATTATTTCTGGAAAATGATTTCTGAAAAATGATTTACTTTTCTGGAAAAGCTAATATTTTCTGGTGTTTGGATGAATCTGTGTAAAATATTTTCTGTTGTTTGGTAAATTTCTTAAAAATATTTCATAAAAGTTGTTTTCAATTAAACAAACATACATTTGAGATTTTTTTTTATTTTTTCATTATTTAATTGAATATATTTTTATCTATAATTTTATATTTTACATTGTTTTTACATATATTAAAAATATTATGTTAAATTCAGATTCATTACAACGTCATTTTTTAATTACATGACTACTAAGTGGGTATTTTTTATTTAAAAATATGACATCAACAAAATTGACAAAAAAAACTTAACGATGTCAACAATTAGACTTGATTTTCAAATTTGAAAAGTAAATGGACTAAATTCTTGAAAATGAAAGTACAAAGACTAAATTACAAATCTGTGAAGTGTACATAGACGTATGACATATTTTAACCTTTATACTACAAAACATTTATTATTAATATATTTATAATTGTAATAAATATTTATTATTAAAATATTAATATTGAATATTTTCAATAATATGTGAATAATATTATTTAAAATTATTATTTTTAAAATTTATTATTAAAATAAAATTGAAATATTAAAATAATAAATTATATTTATTATATTAATAATTTATTATATGACTAAATATAAATAATTAAATATGTATGTTTAATAATATTGAAAAATATAATATTATAAATATTTTTAAAAATAAAAATAAAATCTATTATCAATATAATAATATTAAGATTGATTTAAGTTAATTTTTATATAAAAAAAAATTATCTATAGATGAGCTCTTTTCCGGAAAATGACTAACACTTTTCAAGAGGGTAAGTTATTTTACAGGAAAAAGGGCTTATTTTACCTTGACATGTAAATCATTTTCCGTTGACCAAACTATTTTCTGTGAAACAAACACAGGAAAATGCAGAAAATATTTTTCGTAAAATCTTTTATATGTAAACAAACGGACCATAATATTATTACTTGCAACTTTCAAAATCCGGGAAAATAATGAAGTAAATTACTCGGCAAGTTTATGTTTCTTCTTTTCTTTTTTACCCAATCTTTAAAAGTTTTAAGATGATGATCATTCAACTAATTCTTTTTGTTTTTGTTTTTTTATCTTTATCCATTTCAGTTAAGTGTATTTAATGCGTAAAATCATATTTCAAAAATATAATAATAAAATTAACATTTAACTTTATTCATAATTTTAAAAAATAATAATTCTCAACATCACAAATTATTTCAATTTAATTTTAATTCTAAAAAATAAAAATACATAAATATTTCAAAAAATTATAATAAAATTATATATATGAAATAAAAAATTACATTGTATTTTATATAAGATAATGAGTTAATATGTTGGGGATCGACTCGTATAAACAATAAGATAGTAAAAGTGGAAAAGAACGAACACAAATATTTTACGTGAAACATCTCAAAGAGGGAAAAACCACAGGCAAAGAAGGTATCGACTTTTCACTATATGAGTAAACAAATGTGTCGAAACCATTTTTAAGGTTGATTTAAAAACGGAGATGGAGTCGCCACCAATCCCTTTTTTACATAGGTGTGATTGGATCACCTTGTAAAACGTTTTATTTTAAAACATTGATTTTGGTCCACGAAACTCAAGAAAACGGGTTCGGGAGTCGGTTACGTATGAGGAAGGGTTAGCACCCTCATAGCGCCCAAAAATTGGTACCTAATTGATAAAATCATGTCCTAATGTTGAAAGTTTGAAAACTTTAAAATATGATCATTTTATATAAAAGAAAAAAAACAAGACTTACCTATCTCAAAGAAAATAAAATGCTATACCCAATAAGTTAGGATGTAACATCTCGTGACTTCGAAGCTAGGCTCGCCTTTATTTGAAGAAAATTCTCACCTCGAAACACGAAACATCATATCCAGTAAGTTATGATACAACGTTTTAAATTCCCGAGAATACGTTTTTGATTTGAAGTTTGTAAGTTTCAATTTTAAAAGAGAAGGGATACTTGATACCTTAAGTTCCACGAGAAAAATTAAAACCCAGTAAGTTAGGGTATAATTCCTCTCGAAGTCCCCAAATATCATATATCGCTGTTTAAAAAGTCTTTGAATAAAATGCGTCAATTTAGCAAAATATGTTTTATAAAAGAATAGTTTGAATAAGATATTACCTTAATATATTATAACATACATATCTAATAGCAATTCACCATAACTATAAATTATATTAACAGTTACTACAAATAGATAAATTAAAGAAAGAATAATATGAAACAACAAGTGATACAAATAATAGAATAATTATACTAATGCAAAACATACAAATAATAAATGAATAAAAAAAAACAAATATAGGATATAATGCAGTAAATAACAAAAGATAAATATATATATATATATAAAGCTTTACATGCATGTAAGATAAAATAACAACATAGAATGAATAGATATTGTAAATTAAGAAACATATGGCTTTAAATAAAATGATGTGGAATAATCAAGAATAATATATATATTCAAAAAAATAAGTAAAATATATAGTTAAATAAATAAATAATATATAACTTGAAACAAAATTATATTTATAATATAATAATCTAATACATATATATTTCATATAAACAATATAAATAATATATGTTATATAATATAAATAAATTTTATACAAAATAAGATTTTAGAGGTAATATATAATATAATATAATAATACAAAATTTTAAAAATGTATAAATAACTAATATACAAATTATAAAATAATATATAATATAAATAATATTAAACCAAATAAAGTAACACATAGTAGTAACTTAATATATATATAAAGATAATATGAAAAAAAATACATATGAATTTATACTATTAATAAATTAGTATACAAATGATAAAAATAATATAAAATTCTTTAATATGATAAAATAATTCAATATAGTATTAGAATAATTTAAAAATAAAATAAAATAAAAAGTTTTTTTTTTAAAATAAAGAAATAAGGATTAAATAACAATAGAAATAAATACAAAAGGACTAAATTAAAACGCGTGTCACACTGTAGGGACTCATTAGGCAATTATGCCTTCTTTCCAAAACGACGCCGTTCTGATATTGGCCTTTAAGTAGCCCGAGGACTCAATTGAAACAAAATATAAATTTTAGGGCTAATTTAATAAAAAATAAAAATTTAAATTGGACTGAATTAAAAAAACTAAAATAGCGGAAGGACCAAAGAGGCAATTAGACCTTTTAACAAAAACGCGCGGATCCTCCTCGGGTTTTCGGGTCAACGCGCGGATCACAGTCCTGAACGACGTCGTTTTGTACTTATTAGCTTAAGCAAAAACGACGCCGTTTCCTCATTGCTATATAAGTTAAAAATGGGCCAAAAAAAATCATTTTACACACTGTTTTTTAAAAAAAAAACAGAGAGCTTTGCTCTCTCTCTGGAGATTTCCGGCCAGACTCCGGCGTGGGCTTCGGTGACAGGCCACCGCGCGTGCACCCCACGTTCCACCGCAAGCGCCGCCACACACGGCGGCCGGAGGCCAGAAAATTCGTTTCTTCCGCACGAATCGAAAGGTAATTTTTATTTGTCATTTTTTTTTAACAATAGGTGTATATGTAAAAAAAAAATAGCATAGATCGAAAAGAGAAAAAAAAAATGAAATAACTGAGAAAATCACCTCTGCTATCAACTTTTCGTATTTTTATTTCTCTGTATCTGTGTATTCGTGTATATATGTTTGCATGTCCCTTTACAGATTTTTTTGTTGGGGCTTTTTATAGCCCCGAAAATAAATACAAAAGATTGTCCTGCTATTTCTTGTCGTTTTTGCTGTTGCTCTTCTTTCCTTTTGCAGGTGAACGGTGCGAATCTGGCGATGGAGCATTATTCGCGCTCGGATTGCAGCGCGACTGAAGGGTTGGTGCTGAGGCTGCTTGGCACTTGCGGCGCCTAGGGTTTTCCAGAAACCCTAGGTCTCTGATTTCGCTTAAGCATTGGGCCCTTTTGGGCCGCGTGTGTTTGGGTATTATTGGGTCCGTGTCTTGGGTTTGTAATTTGGGGTATTGGGTATTGAAGGTGTAATTGGGGTATTGGGTATTGAGGGTGTAATTGGGCCATGGGTTTAGGTTTAGTTTTGGGCTAATCGGGTTTGGGGTAGAGTAATGGGTCATTTTTAGTATTTGGGTCATGTTTATTGGGCTGTAAATGGACTGGACACTTTGGTTTAAAACTGTTTTATTTTCTATTTTTGGTTTTGTATGGGCCCGGGCAAATTGGGCCTATTACAGCTGCCCCTCTTTGCTCATTATCATGTAACGAGAATAGAGCAAAGACTATAAAAGGACCAATTTTGCCCGGTCTTGCTGAGTCTTGATTTCTTGGTCCTCGTCTTCTCCAAATGGCTTCCAACCCCACTGCAACTTCAGGTGTATTGGAATATAAGTTTGACGGCTTCAATTTGCTTCACTGCAACTTCAGGAATGCAATATCTACCATCTTTAGTCTGCTCAACTGCAAACTCAAAGAAATGAGACTAGTATCTTCGATCTGCTTCATTGCAATCTCAAGAAGACAAGATCTGCTATCTTCAATCTGCTCCACTGCAAACTTAGGGATGCCAGACTAATGTCTTCGATCTGCTTCACTGCAATCTCAGGAATGCCAAATCTGCTATTTTTAATCTGCTCCACTGCAAACTCAGGGATGCTAGATTAGTATCTCCGATCTGCTTCACTGCAATCTCGAGAACGCCGGATCGCTATTTTTAATCTGCTCCACTTCGCAAACTCGGGGATGCAGATTAGTATATTCGATCCGCTTCATCGCAATCTCGAGAACGCCGGATCTGCTATTTTTAATCTGCTCCACTCGCAAACTCGGGGATGCGGGTTAGTATCTTCGACCGCTTCTTTGCGCAATCTCGAGGAACGCCGAGATCCGCTATTTTTAATATGCTCAACTACAAACTCGGGGATGCCAGATTAGTATCTTCGATATGCTTCACTGCAATCTCAGGAATGCCAAATCTGCTATTTTTAATCGCTCCACTACAAACTCGGGGATGCAGTTAGTATCTTTGATCCGCTTCACTGCAATCTCGAGAACGCCAGATCTCGCTATTTTAAATCGCTCCACTTTGCAAACTCGGGGATGCAGTTAGTATCTTCGATCTGCTTCACTGCAATCTCAGGAATGCCAGATCTGCTATTTTTAATCCGTTCCACTGCAAACTCAAGGATGCCAGATTTGCTATTTTTAATCTGCTCAACTGCAAACTCAGGGATGCCAGATTAGTATCTTCGATCTACCTTACTACACTGTCCTCTTGAGGACATAACCTGTAGAATGGGTACATGCTTATGTCTAATAATTAGGATGCCTTAATCGAAATGAGTCAAATGCTCCTATTTAGACATGCTATGATATATAAATGTGAAAATGTTATGAGAATGATTCCTATTTCAGGTGTCATCACTCATTTATTCGTCAAGGTTTCATCTTCATTCCTCTCGAAGTGTCAATCATATATGCTCAAATAATTTGCCCCATGGTAATTCTGAGTCCATTCCACTTGAACCTTGGGACATAAGGTTTGTACCTCCCACTACAACTTCAGGGGAATAACATTTGGTTTCTTCCACCCATCCTGTTACCACTCAGAGGTATAGAATTTGTATCATCTTTAATCAATTTGATCTGTTACACCATTCCCTGGGTGTAATGACCAGATGTATGAATGCAGGGTATCATTTTTCTTTTCCTGAGAATGATCCCCTCTTATACTTGGGTTGACATTTCTCGTCATTTGTCAAAATGGTATCATCGACGAAATGTCTTATCCAATAAAAGTCCGAAGAGATAATCATCTTTCAATATTTCTAACCCTTAAGCTTGGTGAGTTCTAAACAATAGTCCTGTTTCAGATTCTCATATTATTTAGAAGCTTCCAGAGTAATATGCGAAACTCCTTTTATGAAAGTTTTATTAGTCCATTAATCGTTGTTTCAATATAAAATGCTTGAAAAAGATCACAATAATGGACGAGAAAGAAATTAATCAGGAGCATAGCTGGAAATAAATAAGTTAATCAAAGATAACCAAGGAAATAAAAGAAAATTGATTAGGGTATATATTGAAAAAAAGTAATCAAAGGTAGCAAATTCAAAATGGGAAAGATAGAAGCTAGGTGCCCCAGATATCGCAGCTTGAACTTCTCTGTACAAACTTCTTGAGGACCATTTTGAGCTCAATACGTGTTTAGAGGATCTGAAGTACTTTGTCAATGCCCCAAGACGTAGTATACTTCCTCATTATTAATTCAAGCATAGCAAGATTGACACATGCCCTATCTTGATCAAAATTTGAGCAGCCCTTTTCGGGTTTTCAGCTCAAAACCCGTTGGTCTCAAAGCGCCCTTTGCGGGTTTTCACCTTGGTCTTTCCTCTTTCAGGTAAAATACTTCTTGACTGAACCTGAATTCACTGAATTGGGCAAGTCTTCGCCATTCGTCTCGATCAATATCGATGCTCCTCTAGAACAGGCCTTTTTACTACATAAAGTCCTTCCCAGTTTGGCATCTGCTTTTCTCTGAAATCCTTTTGTAAAGGAAAGATCAGATTTCCCTAGTGGAATTCTCTAGGATAAACATCTTTTTTGTAAGCTTGCATCATCTGACCGTGATGGAACCCTTTCTTCGATTAGGTTCAATTGGCAAAAATGCTCCCATTCCATAAACCAATGAGTAAGATGTTGCTCTGGCAAAAGTCCTGGCCAACATTCGATAATCATAGAAGATAAATTGTAACTTATTTATGCCAATCTTTACAAGTCTCGGTCATCTTTTCTACAATCCTTTTTTTTTTGGCTGCCTTTGTTGCTCTATGATATGGCGTCTGATCTTTGAATAGACTACAAACTTTTGACTTTGTCCTTTTTGGCATTCCTTGTCGACGCCTGATCTCTTTTTTTTTTGTAAGAATTTAATGATTTCGACCTGGTAATATTGGCATATGAAGCTACTTTCACTCTCTTAGTGAAGTAAACGACGACTACGATGATGAATCGATATTGGCTAAAAACTTTTGAAGAGATTGGCCCCATCACATCCATGCCCCACATATGAAAATTTTGTGAAGAATTGGAGAAGGCACATAAATCTTGTCTCCTTAAATACGGTCATAGCTGATACCATCCCCTTCTATGTAGATTAACAGTACCCAAACCTCATGATTAGCTTGACTATTGTATAACCATTAGCATGTTCTCTAAACACCCTTATAGACCTCTTTTAAGATTTTCCCAAGCGTGTCTTGATATGATCGTACAAAAATATCTTTGAATTTTTGAAAATAACTCAATGATGTCTTGCCTTATCTCTGTGGTAAGCTAGGCTACAATCTTCACCTCTCATAATGTCTACTGACCTTTTGTAGAGTAAGGTCTGTTTTTCATCTTGTTCTACCATTATTAACAAATCAGAAGATAAGTTACAATCTTTGTCATCTTTAAAGTCCTGAGACCCTTCTAGACACATATCTTACTCGAAAGGAGACACTGAGTCAGTAGCAGCATTGCTCACATCATTGGTATCTAGAGACCTATTGTAGGTTCGAGAGAAGATTCCAATAAATAATTCAAAGAATAATTATTTGTATGAATAAAGAATGAAAGAATATTTGCTCAAAAAGATGCATTTTATTAAAATAAAAATTCTGGACACAAGCCTATTTCACAAAAGGGTTCTTATTGCCTCTAGGCTTAAAGCAACAAGCGTGTCTTAAATATTACTCTAGATCCACTCTAAAAATACAAGGATCCCTTCCACAGTTCCATTGTTTAAAGTCTTCCCAAGTATGTAAGGGCTTGGAAACTTTTATTCCCAGGTCGGATATGTCATTAGTGTTGGATTCCCAATGTTCCCACCGGGTCTTTTGATCTCTTCAATTTATTATCCATCAGGCCTTGCACTAGGGCCCTGAGCTCGATGCATTCTTAGATCTTATGCCTCTATCTATTATAGAACTTACGATGTTTACACCATTAACAGAAAAGTTAGGTAACATAATTTCTGCACCAGAGGGATCATCGAATTTTACGATACCCAATCTGATGAATCTTTCGATTATCTTTTTAAAAGCAACGTAGTTCTCAATCGAATGTCCTGTGATTCCCCCATGGTATTCGCATTGGCCATTTACGTCGTACCATTTGGGGTATGAGGGCCGTATTGGCTCTATATAAAAAGGGGATATGACATGTGCGTCAAACAGAATTCGGTACAACTCCCTATACGTGATTGGAATGGGTGCGAACTGATGTTTCTCTGAGTTCGGTCTTGAATTGGGTTCTTGCCTTGGGAAGACCTGATGGATGGTAGTTACTGTCCTTGGCTGGCTTACTGTAACCGGCTCTAAATGGCCCTTGTTATACCTTCTCGTACTATTTGCTTTATTTTCTTTTTTTTTTCGGGGCTTTTAAAGTACACTCTCCTTTTCCTTTTATTTCTGCTAGTACAACTGGTTTGGCTTGATCATCATCCAGGTTAAAACCTGAACCCATCGGGAAGTTCAATAGGGCCGAAGTATCAGTCTGACATTGGGGTCCAATAATGACGGGTACCCCATGCGAATGCGTGTCTGGTTGAGTCGGGACACCTATTGGGGAATAAACGATGTCTTCATCATCATCCACACTGTTGACCACTGAGCCACTCCTTTTTTCAAGTCCTCCGGCTAGTAACTGGGCTAGCTGGCCTATCATATTCCTTTGGAGTTCTAGCATTTGTTCCCGCATTTCTTGTTGAATCTTGATCAATTGCCATTGCATCTGTATTTACATTTGTTCTATTCTCTCCAACCTTTGTTCCATGTTTTCCAGGTTAACTGAAATATTTTTACCTAATTAGGGTCCTTTTGTAAAAGTCTAATGCAAATGATGCAATGTAATGCAAATACATGAATGCAAAAAGGCATCGATTCAGATTCAACTTCATTTTAGAAAACTTTATTAGAAAACAAAATCCTTTATATAAAATGGACTACAAATATGCTTTCGCCCTAAGGCCTAAAATTCTGATTTTCCCAAACAACAAGGCTAACTCTTGACCACGATCTGACTGTAGCTCATACTTCGTGCATAATGTATCAGCCTGTACTGCCAAAGTCTGTAGGTGATCAGCTACCTCTCGAATCTGGACTATTGCTTCACCCATGAGATAATCCCGATTTCTAACTTGGTCATGGGAATGGTGGAGCTCTTCCTTCCAATGCCCTTCTCTTGCTTCAAGATGCTCGATTCGGAGTTCACAATTCTGAAATGTCGATTCTAATCTTTCAATCTTGCCCTTCATTTCCTCAATCTTGTTCAGACTCGACTTCAGCTCATTTGCAGAATTACGGCTTCGATAGTGGTGAAGAGACCGTCCCAGTTCAGTCACTTTAGCCTTTAATCCGCTCTTTTCCTTTTGGCTTTCTGCTAACCTATTTTCTAGGGCCTCGTTTTGCATCTGCATCTCTAGGAACTTCCTCTCCCAATGGTCAGCTTTGGCCTTTTCCTCTTGAACCTCCTGTTTCCACTGTTCCGAAGTCTTCCCCGGTCCGGCATTTTTCATCGATAGCCGCAGCTTCTTATACTCTGTCTTTAGGTCATTTAGATCTTCCTCGACCCTTTTCTTCCCTTTTCTTAACTTATCGGCCTCTGATTTCTGAACATCCACGTCTAAGCTCAGGTATATTTTTTCTTCTTCCAACTTCTCTATCCTCTTCCCAAGCTCTGAATTTCTTCTTTCGAAATCTTGTTTTATAATCTCCAATTCTGACGGGACCACTCGTAAAAACTCTTCGATCGATCGAGCGCCTTCTAAACTTGGCACATGGATATTTTCATTGACTCTTCTATTCCACCATCCACTATACTCTGGGGTCGTCACTGGGCTTACGTCCACTCTCTTCATGCGACGGGTCTGATTCCAAGCATTAGAAATCTCCTTAACCCTTTTCTTGTAGCTATCTCCTTTATACAAAAACTCGCTTTGAGCTAATCCATGTGTAGCCGGTACAAACTGCCTTTATCTGTATTGTCTCAGTACGAGCAAGGGTGCATATCCAATGGCTCCGCAAATTCCAAGTAGGGGGACCCAATCAAAATTCCCGCACCGGTACAACACCTCATCAGGAACCATCCAGGGAGCTCTCCACTCAATGTCTTCGTCTTGAAGATTTCGTAGAAGCGCTATCCAATTTTCCTCTGATATGTCATCTCTCATCGGGGTAGCCACTATCTCCTTTAATGGGGAATAATTTTTCGAGAAGACCTGATAGGAAACCTTATCCACCTTCCAAAAATGACTATGGAACCAAGCCAACAACATCTGCGCACATCCTATGAATCTGCCTTCGCCAGCTCTCCTACACGCATTCAGCGATCGGAATGTCTCAGCCAAGATTGCAGGAACAGGTGTGACTTGTTTATCAAGTCGATAAAAAATATCTGAGACTGCTTCATCCATATATCCCAATGCCCTAGGGAAAATCAATAACCCGTATATACTCAAAGCAAAAACATCTATCCTCTTTTTCATATCAGGATGTACTAAAATCAAATCTTTCAAAACTTTCCAAGGGATGCATTTACACTCACCTTTTTGCTTGATTCTAGCTGTGACCCACTGTTCGCTATTCCCTGTAATACTCATCAACTTTCTCAGAAAGGTCGGAACACTAGCAGCCATTGAGTAAGCTTTGTCAACTTGAATCTTGGGACAATGCAATAGAACTGTATACTCTTCCACCGTGGGTACCAAATCAACCCTTCTGAAAGTAAAGCAACTATACTCAGGATTCCAATATTGGGTGATGGCTCGAAATAGATGTCCATCTACCTGAATGTCCAACAAGTACGACAAGTCCCCATAGCTGTTGTAAAACAACTGTTTGGTCTCGTCGCTCCACTGATCCCATATCTCTCTTAATTCTTGGAGATTGTTCTGCGTCACATTGATGCGAGTGTAGTCCCATAGTTCTGATGTGTACCCTTTAGCTAGACTATCCCCTTTCTCTAATTGCGTTTGCTCTGACCACCTACGGACGGCTGCATTGTCATCCACTTTATCAAGGAAATCATTCTCCATAACCAACTTTCTAATTTAGTAACTGACCGTGAATCGATACCTCTTAAAATATGAAATGACATGCAACAAAATAAAACACAATCAATTAGTAACATGAAGTAAAACATAAAGCAAATAATCCATCATATATCTGGGTGATTGCTAAGGTTTAGTATAGTTCTACCTAGGGTAAGTCCTTTGGTTTTCTACATGCGGTTTAGCTCTAAAGTTGAGGTACCTGAACCAGCAAATTCCTCGATCCTCACCCATTATAGGCTCATATGGACCGAGTTCAGTTCAGGGGAATACATTTCCCTATGGCTGCACGAAGATGAAAACCTCACGAAGACATAGGTACGGATGTATCCCGCAAGCGATTCACTATCCTGTACGGAGGTGAAAACCTCACGAAGGAGTAGCTTCTCACTCCCACTTAAAAGGGTATGATCACAACGGCCATACAATGCAATGCAGATATATTTTATAAAATTAGAACCTTATACAATAAAAAAAGGATCATAGTTTTTCAAATCAGATTTTTAAATTTGAACAAAAGGACAGGAAATAATCAATTTTACGGCTTGACTCTCTTATCGTCCCCAGTGGAGTCGCCAAGCTGTCGAAACCATTTTTAAGGTTGATTTAAAAACGGAGATGGAGTCGCCACCAATCCCTTTTTACATAGGTGTGATTGGATCACCTTGTAAAATGTTTTATTTCAAAACATTGATTTTGGTCCAAGAAACTCAAGAAAATGGGTTCGGGAGTCAGTTACGTATGAGGAAGGGTTAGCACCCTCATAGCGCCCAAAAATTGGTACCTAATTGATAAAATCGTTTCCTAATGTTGAAAGTTTGAAAACTTTAAAATATGATCCTTTTATATAAAAGAAAAAAACAAGACTTACCTATCTCAAAGAAAATAAAATGCTATACCCAATAAGTTAGGATGTAACATATCGTGACTTCGAAGCTAGGCTCGCCTTTATTTGAAGAAAATTCTCACCTCGAAACACGAAACATCATATCCAGTAAGTTAGGATACAACATTTTGAATTCCCGAGAATACGTTTTTGATTTGAAGTTTGTAAGTTTCAATTTTAAAAGAGAAGGGATACTTGATATCTTAAGTTCCACGAGAAAAATTAAAACCCAGTAAGTTAGGGTATAATTCCTCTCGAAGTCTCCAAATATCATATATCGCTGTTTAAAAAGTCTTTGAATAAAATGCGTCAATTTAGCAAAATATGTTTTATAAAGGAATGGTTTGAATAAGATATTACCTTAATATATTATAACA
Organism: Gossypium sturtianum; assembly: GCA_025698515.1. Lineage (NCBI taxonomy): Eukaryota > Viridiplantae > Streptophyta > Magnoliopsida > Malvales > Malvaceae > Gossypium > Gossypium sturtianum. The sequence goes on along the minus strand of CM046953.1, from coordinate 124,206,659 downwards.
TACATATCTAATAGCAATTCACCATAACTATAAATTATATTAACAGTTACTACTAATAGATAAATTAAAGAAAGAATAATATGAAACAACAAGTGATACAAATAATAGAATAATTATACTAATGCAAAACATACAAATAATAAATGAATAAAAAAAACAAATATAGGATATAATGCAGTAAATAACAAAAGATAAAAAAAAAATATATATAAAGCTTTACATGCATGTAAGATAAAATAACAACATAGAATGAATAGATATTGTAAATTAAGAAACATATGGCTTTAAATAAAATGATGTGGAATAATCAAGAATAATATATATATTCAAAAAATAAGTAAAATATATAGTTAAATAAATAAATAATATATAACTTGAAACAAAATTATATTTATAATATAATAATCTAATACATATATATTTCATATAAACAATATAAATAATATATGTTATATAATATAAATAAATTTTATACAAAATAAGATTTTAGAGGTAATATATAATATAATATAATAATACAAAATTTTAAAAATGTATAAATAACTAATATACAAATTATAAAATAATATATAATATAAATAATATTAAACCAAATAAAGTAACACATAGTAGTAACTTAATATATATATAAAGATAATATGAAAAAAAAAAATACATACAATTTATACTATTAATAAATTAGTATACAAATGATAAAAATAAAATAAAATTCTTTAATATGATAAAATAATTCAATATAGTATTAGAATAATTTAAAAATAAAATAAAATAAAATGGTTTTTTTAAAAAAAATAAAGAAATAAGGATTAAATAGCAATAGAAATAAATACAAAAGGACTAAATTAAAGCGCGCGTCTGCTGTAGGGACTCATTAGGCAATTATGCCTTCTTTCCAAAACGAGCGCCGTTCTGATATTGGCCTTTAAGTAGCCCGAGAACTCAATTGAAACAAAATATAAATTTTAGGGCTAATTTAATAAAAAAATAAAAATTTAAATTGGACTGAATTAAAAAAACTAAAATAGCGGAAGGACCAAAGAGGCAATTAGACCTTTTAACAAAAACGCGCGAATCCTCCTCGGGTTTTCGGGTCAACGCGCGGATCATAGTCCTGAACGACGTCGTTTTGTACTTATTAGCTTAAGCAAAAACGGCGTCGTTTCTTCATTGCTATATAAGTTAAAAATGGGCCAAAAAAAATCATTTTACACACTGTTTTTAAAAAAAAACAGAGAGCTTTGCTCTCTCTCTCTGGAGATTTCTGGCCAGACTCCAGCGTGGGCTCCGGTGACAGGCCACCGCGCGTGCACCCTACGCGCCACCGCAAGCGCTGCCACACACGGCGGCCGGAGGCCAAAAAATTCGTTTCTTCCGCGCGAATCGAAAGGTAATTTTTATTTGTCATTTTTTTAACAATAGGTGTATATGTAAAAAAAAAAATAGCATAGATCGAAAAGAGAAAAAAAAATGAAATAACTGAGCAAATCACCTCTGCTATCAACTTTTCGTATTTTTATTTCTCTGTATCTGTGTATTCGTGTATATATGTTTGCATGTCCCTTTACAGATTTTTTTGTTGGGGCTTTTTATAGCCCCGAAAATAAATACAAAAGATTGTCCTGCTATTTCTTATCGTTTTTGCTGTTGCTCTTCTTTCCTTTTGCAGGTGAACGGCGCGAATCTGGCGACGGAGCATTATTCATGTGGATTGCAGCACGATGAAGGGTTGGTCTTGAGGTCGCAGCACTTGCGGCGCCTAGGGTTTTTCGAAACCCTAGGTCTCTACGATTCGCTTAAGCATTGGGCCCTTTTGGGCCGCGTGTGTTTGGGTATTATTGGGTCCGTGTCTTGGGTTTGTAATTTGGGGTATTGGGTATTGAGGGTGTAATTGGGGTATTGGGTATTGAGGGTGTAATTGAGCCATGGGTTTAGGTTTATTTTTGGGCTAATCGGGTTTGGGGTAGAGTAATGGGTCAGTTTTAGTATTTGGGTCATGTTTATTGGGCTGTAAATGGACTGGACACTTTGGTTTAAAACTGTTTTATTTTCTATTTTTGGTTTTGTATGGGCCCGGGCAAATTGGGCCTATTACAAATGATAGTACAATATGAAGAAATAAACCTAAAAGTACTAAACGTACAAATCCAAACCCCGAAAATAAAGTCCTAACTCATGAAGAAAATTCTCTCCATAGTTACCACGAAACTCTCACCAAAAGTCATATGCGATTACATCTGGTCGTTCTAGAAAAAAATCATTGCTGACTGACATGTTAATTTTTGGCCACTCAAAATAAGGATACAATGGACCCTTTAAATAGGCTAAGATTAAAGTTCTAGTCATACTAAAATATCCCTGAAATAATCAGAGTTCAACCAGGAGAAGCAGTCCTACTTGAAGTCTAAAACGCGACTGCCAATTAGAACACGTCGTGACGTTGTGACATCGAGAATCGCCTCGTCGCGACATCGTCTCTACTTTGCCATTTCAAACATTGTCACATCATCCCGACGCTCCTCGTCGTGATGTCGAGGTCGGGATGACGGGCTTGTTTTGGACCTTCTTTGGTTGTTCGTTGATTGTTGTTTTAAGTGTCTGCAAACTTTCCGATAAATGCGAGACACGCCCCACGTAATCTAATAAAAATACATATACCAACTCTCGTCTCTCATCCCTTGTCCCAAACACACTTTTGGTTAAGAAAAAAAAAAAACTACTTTTAAAATTCCCTTTTTTCTTTGTTTGATATATTGTGTACGTTGCTGTCTTCCTTGAAAAAAAGTTCAAACTTTAGTTAAAATTTAGCTTCTTCTAATGTGTACTTAAATACACAATTTTCAAATCTCAAGAATTTCACTAGTAACTTTCATTTCTTTTCATCCATTTCATGAAATTCTAGCTTCTAGCACTACAAATTATTTGGCATATATCAACACTTATTTTTACCGTAAATATAAATAGGTCTATATAACGGATTATTGATCCGTCAGTACATGATAAACCTATATCAACACATTCTATTATTGTCAATATAGAAATATCTATAATGACAGACTAAATTATTCGTCAATATAGGTCTTATATACTGACGGTTTTATGATATATTCTCAAAAGATTAAAATATTCATAGGTCTTAGTACTTTTTCTATAAGTAAAATTTAATCATTATACTTTAATTTCTAGGAATATAATTCATCTACTTTGGTATCACCCGACTATTGTTACATTGGGGATTATTTTTAGGGTAAATTCCATCAATTAAATTTTCATTTAACATGGAAATTCTTAAAAAAAAAAAATAAAATCATCTGGGTTAAAAGATATAATCTCAAACATTGAAGGAATTCTGAAGATGTAAAGGTAATATCTTGTGGCGATTGAAGATCATTTACTTTAAACTCGAAACTTAATCCAATGGTTTTATGTAAAAAATTCATTGAGTTTGTAATTTGATTGTGTAGGCCCTTACTTTTTTTATGGTGAAAATATATCTCTAATACCTTTCAATTTTAAAATTGAGTAAATTGGTCTCTCTTAAAAAATTAAAGTAATTTAATCCCTATCAATTTCAAATGTGAGCAAATTGGTCCACTAAGCTTCAGCTTGAAGCAATCTTATGTGTTGCCAAATGCTCTCTTCTGAACATTTTTCTCGAAAAATATTTATCTGGCTTATTCTTGAAACGTCTTTGTAATTCAGTTTCAGGATTTTATTTCATGCTTGAAGCAGAGGGATCGTGCAGGAGTTATCAAGATTCCAGCAATGAAATCCATGTGATCAAGGCTTCTTTTTGTTCTTCCATACTCGCAAGATGCATGTTCCATGCTTTCTGTTGCACCACCTAATGCATCTGACTGCCTCATTGCCCAAAGAAACAAACTTTGTGTGGGTTTGAGCTTTGTGGCTTACTTCCAGAGAAACCCTTGTTCTAGTCTGGATCTTTGGGGATGGATGGATGGTACTCGTGCATCACCAGCAGTGCTAAGAACCCAGGAAAAAACCATGTTGCTTTTCTCCATTATCCATTGTACAAAAAGCCTTTTTTGTCCGCTAATGGCTTATTAGTTTTGTTAGGTACTGCATGACAGAATGAACGCCATATTTTTTTTTAACTTGGATTGATAAAAAAATGTCATCCTAGATTTGTTATAATTACCATTGGTACAGTTTGATTTTGAATCCTGTACGTAAGCAAGTCCTGATAAACACCCAAATGTGTGATTGCATAACTGACTTTCATATGTATCTTGATGAATTTCAATATCATGTATGTAAGCTTTTGTTTGCATCTTTAAGCATTTCTTTTAACTTGTCCCTAGAGAAATCCTATGCTCTTTAAGCTTTGCTTTTAACAAAAATTGGCTGGGGCAAACAAAATTGATATTATCTAAGCTAATATGTTGCTGTCGTTGTTTTTGAGCTTTATTATTTGTCGAAACCATTTTTTTTTGTTTAGAAAACGGGGTCGACTTTTAAAACGAAAATGGAGTCGCCACCAATCCTTTTTTAGGTGTGATCGGGTCACCTTGAGATTGATAGTTAAAGCGTTTTGATTTAGTAAAACGATGAATATGGTCTACAAAATTAAAAAAAAAAGGGTTCGGGAGTCGATTACGCACGAGGAAGGATTAGCATCCTCGTGACGCCCAAAATTGGTACCTAATTGATTATTTAATGTCCTTATGTCGAGAATTTGAAAAGATTTTAAAATACAATCCCTTTTAAAGAATGTTTGTATAACCCGTTTTGGAATATTAAGACTCTTTTATTCCAAAAGAATAAAATATCACATCCAATACGTTATAGTGCGACATTTTAACCCCCGAAACTAAGATCATCCCTTAATTTCCCAAAATCCGAAATTAAAAGGATATTTAACTATTTGGACGAACGAAAAACCGAAACCCAGCACGTTAGGGCACAATTTCTCAAAATTCCAAACACGAAACATTGCCTTGTTTTTCGAAATCCTTATCTCGAGATAACGAAATGTCACATCCAGTGCGTTAGGACACAACATTTTCAAATTCCCGAGAATAAGTTTTTTTTTATTTAACTTTTAAAAAGAAAGTAATAGGTTTTTTATACTCGAAGAGAGAAATCGAAACCCAGTAAGTTAGGGTACGATTTCTTTCGAACCTTAGAACGCGGGGTGTTTGCTTATTTCAAAACCAAATTTTTGATGCATAAAATATAACATGATCGTAATAAAATGAAAAATGAATCATAAAGCCAATATGCTCAATGGAATAAAAGTGTGGATGATAATATGAATAACAATAATGAAGGCAAAAATTATAAAAGAAAAGCTAAAACAAATAATTTAAAAAAATAATAAGTAAAAAAAAATAAACAAATAAATAAAAGAAAAGAAAGCAATAACAAAAATAAAGCTAATAGCAAATTAACAAATAGATAAATACTATATACAATGATTTAAAGATAATAAAGTAATAATAATAGTAATAAAAAATAATAATAATAAAATATAATGAAAGTATATTAATAAATAAATAATAAAGGTAAAAATAAATAATAATAATAATAATAATATGGAAAGTAATAATAAATATAAATATAATAATAATATTAAAAATAATAATAATAGTGGTGGTAATAAAAATAATAATAATAGTAATACTAAAATAATAATAGTAATAATAATAAGAATTTAAATTAATTGATTTTAATAATAAAATAGAAATAATGACAGAAAGGATTAAATTGAAAGCAAAAATAAAGTTTTAGGGTAAAAACAGAAATAAAATGAGGCAAAAGGACTGAATTGTAATGTGCCCCCAAAAGATAGGGACTAATCGGGAAATTATTCCCCCAATCCGAAACGCGCGGCATCAAGGGGGGCTAAAATGAATCAGCAAGGAAATTACTGGGGCGAATTATAATTAAAAAAAACGTGATTATAAATTAACAAAAAGCGGAAGGGCTAAAAGAGAAATTAACCCTTCCGTAGAAAACACGTGGATCCTGAGACCGGGTCGGGTCAGCGCGCGGGTTGTGGCCTAAAATGGCGCCGTTTTGACACTTAAAGGCCTGGTGCAAAACGGCACCGTTTTAGTACCCTATAAAAGCTACCCTTTTTTTAAAATTTTCATTTCTCCCCTCTTTTCAGAAAAAAAAAACAAAATGTTCACTTCTCTCTCCCTCTCTCCAGTCTGATTTTCAGCGAGGACTCTGGCCGATCGTCGCCGCGCCTCCGCTACCGTCGGCCACCGTACATGGTGGTCGAAAATCCAAAAAGTAAGTTTTTCTTCCTCTTTTTTTTATATACTATATTTTGGTGTATATATATGTAAAAATAAAATAAAATCTGTGTATGTATGTGCGTGGTTCCGAAAAGAAAGAAGGAAAAAAGAAAAAGAAGAAGAAAAATGTTTAAAAAACCTTGCACGATTTCCTTTCGTATTGATTTTCGTCCATAAAGATTCTCCTTTTACAATGATTTCTCTCTCGGTTTTTATAGCCGATTTAGAGATGAAAAAAAAGAAAGAAAAAATAAAAAATCCCTAGATTCGGTTCATTTGCTGGTTTTCTTTGCTGTTTGTTTCTTTGTTTGTTGTAGATGAACGGCGAAGATGGGGGCGCAATTCACGCGCTAATGGTGGCGTGATGTCCGACGAGGGGGCTGGTATGGAGGCTTGCGGCGCCTAGGGTTTCAGAAACCCTAGGCTTCTGATTTTGTTTAGATGTTGGGCCCTTTTGGGCCGCATAAGTTTGGGTCTGAGGCCACTGGGTGTAATGGGTTTGGGTGTAACAGGGTGTTGGGTCTGGGTAGTCTATTTTGGGCTTGTAAACGGATTGTAAAATAAACTGGACTTTTGATTTATTTTATTTTTTGTTTTTATTATTATTTTCTGGTTTGTTTTATTTACATGGGCCCGGACACAAATGGGCTATTACATTATTATTATTATTATTATTATTTAGAGACTTTGAGCTGGAAGATATCAATTAATATTATAGACAAATCAAAATATTAGTAATTGGATCTGATAAGATGGTAAATTTATGTTAATAAAAACCTTTATTGACGATTAAGACTGTCGCTATATGTTTAAGGGTGAATTGGAGATTCCATTCATAGAACATTTATTGACAGTTTATACTGTTAGTATAAATTGAAAGAGAATTGTAAATTCACTTATATGACTCTTTACTGATAGTTACTAACATCGCTATATGTTAAGCATGCACCTTGATACTTGAAACCTATACAATGGAATAAAATGTTGGTATAAGTATTAGCAAATCAACTATAGGGTATGGTATTTATATCGACAATTTTTGCTTTTGCTAAATTTGGACCGTCAGTATAGAAATTTAGACCAATGTCAGCTGTCACATTTTTTATTTTACAAAGTCTATACTGACGTTACATGTGCCAACGGTTTCTTTTTTTTTTTTGTCGAAATAGCATTTTTGACCGTTGGTATAGGGCTTTTAGACCTATATCAATTGAACTTTTATTTTTTAGTGACAGTTGTTGAGTTTTCACTATATAACAATTTGTTTGTAGTGTAGGTACATCTCCTCCATATTTCTTATTTAGGATGTGTTTGATAAATTGAAAAATTAAGTAGTAAATTTTTACTGCTAAATTTTATAAGTGTTGAATTTATATTAGAACATTGTTTGGTAAATTAGTTAAGGGTGAGCATTTGGTATAATGATAGTGTATTGTTTTATTCCATAAGCAGCATTAAAAAATAAAATAAACTTGATATCCATGTAACAAAAAAATAACATTGTAACAAACTTGAATTTAATAAAGAATTTTAACGGTGCTAACAATTCTTAAAAATTCACATAATCATTTTAATTAGAATAAAGTATTTAGACAAACTAATGGCATTATAAAAGTTGAGGCATCAAATCATGTCAAAATTAAAGTATTTAGATTAAATCTCAAATTTGAGTGAAATGTAGAGATCAAATTGAAATTTAACTATTTTTATAATCTAAAAATAAAGGTTTCGGAATTAAAATTTACCCATAATGTTATTATGTTAAAAAAAGGAAAAAAATGGACTGGAACTTCCTTCTATATGCAGTTGTATAGATAAAGACTTGCGGCAATTTCATCCATCATAAGGTGTTTGCAGTAATAAGATCGTGGAGCCTATGGGGGGAATTCACACCAAAACAGGTCTTATGTACATATAATAAGCCCATGCGACTACTCCTATGGGCAACATTATTACCTGCCCTATTAACAAAATGAAAATCTAAAGAATTAAAATTCGAATAAAAAATTCGGGCCTTAGAAACAAATTTACCCAAATGAGTAAAGTCCAAAGTATCATGTAAAAATTTCGAAATAACAAAGCAAGAGTCGGATTCAATAACAATATATATAAAGTTCATATCCTGCGCATATTCAAGCCCCAATATGCGTCCTAACATGAGTGTAATCAGCCCAATTTGCTCGGGCCCAATTACAATAAACCCAAACCCAAACAAAATTACCCTAACCCAATTCAAGCCCAACCTACCCCAGCCCATAATAATCAGAAAAACAAAAAAATAAACCCTAGGTGCGCCGCACCTAGGGTCTTCTGACCAGCCATCAGTTTGGCACCGCCTGCGGCCACCGCCCACGTCACATCTCCACCGCTCATCCACTTGCAAAAATTAAAAAGAAATGACAGCACAAGTTGTAAAAATGGCTTTATAAGCCATGAGAAAAAAAACAGATGAGGAGATATTTTTTTTGAATATGAAAAAGAAGCAAAGATTCAAATACAATAAGCAGCAGAGATTAAAACACTAGAAAAGAAAGGATTCAAGCACAAACAATCAAAAAGTAAGTAATTAAAAGGAAGAACGGGCTAAGGTTTACTTTTTTTCTTCCTATTTTCTTTTTTCCTTTCGAAACAGCACCCCCAGTTCTTTTTTTTTTTTTTTTTTAAATTTATGTACGCAAATATATATAAAGAATATATATAACAAAGAAACTTACTCTTTTGTCAAAAAAAAAATGCGACTTTTGGATTCTCTGCCGTCGTACACGGCGGCGCCGGCAACCGGCGACCAGCGCAACGGCGATTCGCCAGAATTCCCGCCGGAGTTCGCAGGCCTTCGATCCCTGCAGAGAGAAAAGAGGGGTGAGTTTGTTTTTTTTTTTTTGGAGCAAAGAAAGAAATGATTTTTTTTTTCAAAAATTTTTGGCTTATATAGCCACTCAAAACGGCGCCGTTTTAGTCGGCGCCCTTAAGCCCCAAAACGACGTCATTTTAAGCCGACCCGATTTTGACCCGACCCAGAGCCTAGGATCCGCGTGTTTTTCAACGGAAGGGCTAATTGCACTTTTAGTCCTTCCGATTTTTTGATTTTGCAATTAAGTTTATTGTTATTTTTAATTCGCCTCTTTAATTATATTTCGGTTTCATTTTAGTCCCGCATTAAGCGCTGCGTTTTGAGAGGGCAGGGATATTTTCCCCTTTAGTCCCTCCTTGTTATTCGCGCACTCGATTTGGTCCTTCCTCTTCTTATTTATTTCAGATTTTCCCCCAAACTTCTGTTTTAGGTTCAATTTAGTCCCTTTTTTTAGTTATTTTCGCTATTTTATTATTAATTAATTTTATATTTATTATTATTATTATTATTATTTACTGTTATTGTTATTATTAACATATTACCTTTTATAGTATTATTTTCTATTATTGTTATTAATATATATTATTATTCCTATTAGTGTATTATTATTACTTTCTACCTTATTATTATCGTATTATTTTATTATTACTAACGTACTATTTTTATTACTATAACATTTTTTCATTATTATTAACATGCACATTATTATTAATGTATTATTATTTTCTACTTTTATTGTTATTATTATTATTATTAATATATCATTATTTTTATATTATTAAATTACTTAATTTTAATACTATTTTTATATTACTATTACATTTTTTCATTATTATTAACATGCACATTATTATTAATGTATTATTATTTTCTACTTTTATTTTATTATTATTATTATTATATCATTATTTTTATATTATTAAATTACTTAATTTTAATACTATTTTTATTATATTATATATTTTTTCTTTTTGTATTCACTTACATTATTATAATTATTATTTTAATTATAATTAGTATTATTATCATCCTTATTATTATAATTTTCATTTTATTTTATTATTATTTTCAATTATTTTCATTTTTATCATTATTTAAACTTTTATTAGTTTTCATGGATTTACCTTCTTTTTTAGTTTGTTATTTTATTTTATTGATTCTTTTTTGCTCTCGTTATTGTTACTCGTATTATAGCAATTATTACTCTGTTATTCACATTAGCATTGTAATTCATTTCATATTTTACTACCAAAATGTGTTACATTTTACCTCGATACGTAATAAATAAGTTTTAAATAAAAAAGCTATTTCTCGAGAATTCGAGATGTTGTGTCCTAACGTATTGGATGTGACATTTTGTTACCTGGGGAAAAGGTTTCTTAAAATAAAGGCAATATTCTGTATTTGGAAATTCGAGAAATCGTGCCCTAACTTATTGGATTTCGATTTTTTCTCGTTTAACCTAAATAATCGAATATCCTTTTAAAATTAAAATGCATGAATTTCAAATAAAAGGCAAGCTCGTTCTTAAAGGTTCAAGATGTCGTGTCCTAACTTACTGGATGTGACATTTTATTACTTCGAGACGAGAGGGTCTTTAACATTCTTTTCGATTCATCCAAGCATTTTGAAATTAACATTAATACAATGAGGGATCTCATTTTGAATTCTTTCAGGTTTTCAAAATTTCGACACTAAGACACAAATTAATCAACTAGGTACCAATTTTGGGCGCATCGAGGGTGCTAATCCTTCCTCGTGCGTAACCGACTCCCGAACCCGTTTTTCTGGATTTTCGTAGACCAAAATTGTTGTTTTGATAAATCAAACTGTTTATTTAAAACAACCACTTTCCGAGGTGACCCGATCACACCTCAGCAAAAAGGATTGGTGGCGACTCCCGTTTTTTTTTTCATATCCATTTTTCAAAATATAAAGTCGATCCCGTTTTCCAAAAAAAATGGTTTCGACAATGAGGAAACATGCCGCGCAAGGCCTTTAAGACCAAGCTGTCCTTGTGGCGTGCTACACAACCAATATCAGCCTCCCGTGATTCCACATCCCAAGCCGCGTCCACATTTATCTTCACAGTCCCCATGCTTGGCGCACACCAGCGCTCCTCTCGCGGTTGTCTTGGCAATATGGGCCGGTTGAGCAAATTAAGAAGTCTAAATTCCTCATGCAAGGAACGAGCAAAATTGGATGTCATGTGTGGTGAGGTCAGGTACCCATTAAGAACTTCATTAATTGCGAACATTTCATAGTTCCCATAAAAGCATGTATAGACATGAGATGTAAGGCATTCGATGTAAGGCAGTCCCCCAGCGCATGCAAGGCTGTCTTGCGCTCATTATCGCACCGCCTACACACCAGGTTAGGGAGGTCATTAAAGGTAGCAATCTTAACAAAAGTCAGAAGAATTTCATCTGATACACGCCAAACGAACAAGCGCACTTTCAGTAACTTTGATAACTTCAAGAGTACTCTCCAAAGGGCCCTATGCAGGCCATATCCCAACGATTGCAACAAAAGCCAAGAGCAACCACTTTTAGTAGAGTACACCCTCATTGGTGAGTGCCCCCATACTAAAACATCCCTCGAAGCACAATGGGGCAATGGGATATCAAATCCGCTTCATTCGATTGAAATAATTGCCGCACAAGCCCCTCATTCCACCTACAGCCATCAAGAAATGAGCTCACTAAAGCCTCACACGGCAAGGTACTACCACAAGATAAACCTGTACCATCCAAGCCTTTTGGCACCCACTGATTTTTTCTCTTTTAGTTGGGGGCGGGGACTTTGGTTTATGAGCAAAAATTTAGTTTGATTGCGAAGGAGAAGAAATGCATTGAACATGGAAATGGAAAATATGATAAAAATTTAATACCGGGAAAAAGAGAAACAGAAAAGATCACGATTTGCTTCTCTTTAGAGAAACAAAAATAATTATTTGGTATATGTATTTTTATTAGATTAACTTATTATTTTATATGAAATACAATGTAAATTTTTTTTATATATTTCAATTTATATAAGTTTTTAAAAATATTTTTACATTTTTAGAACTTGCTAAGTTTTTTTATTACTATTGGCCATGGACACTTTGGTTATGACTAAGAAAATAATCTTGATTTTTAAGTTTTTTCTAATTAACTTGATGTCTAATTAACTCATGATACCAACACATAAAATTTGACTTTATAATAGAAAGTAACTTTACTAACATAATTTAAAACTAGTTTACATACTCATAAGATGTACGGATTTATTTTATATATAAAGTAAAGCATATTGTATGAGTTGTTCAAAATTTGTATTAATATTTTAATATTTAATATAATGTGACTAGAAAATTAACACATAACAATTTAAATTAAAAAACGTAAATATTCAATATATTATAAAATTAAACATCATATATATTATAAAAAAATTAAAATAACAATATTCATCAACCCAACAATATCAAAAGATTTCAATTTTCAAACACCTCATTTTCCGCCCAACAATTTTTGGAACCTATTAATAGAAGATTTGTTGAATATATTAAAATTTATTTATTAATTATTTTCATACTAAGTTACATTTGAATGTAAGGATTATATGTTTATTTCAACCTCTACAATTAAATGTATGAGTTTGCACTGCTTTTTGTATAAATTTATGTACATCTCTATTTCCTGAGTATCTATAATCTAACGATCACTAATATCTAAAGTGTATCTATAATTTTCAAAAAGTTTGGGCGTTAGTTATTTCCTGAATATTTATAGTCTAATGATCACAGTTTATAGTTTATCTAAAGTTTCAGAAGTAACTGTAATTATAGTAGGATCAACATCGGAGTCTCGAATTCAATTTCCTATAGAAAATCAATTTTTCAAAAACTTGTGACATGATTTTCCAAAAATACCCCTTTTTATGACATGTATGCAAGCTCTTACAAAAACCCACAATCCGAGTTTAAAAAACATGGTTCTGATACCACAAAATGTAACCTCTCCAACCTGACCTAAACGTTAGGCCCGAATTCGGAAGATTACGTTGGCCACCGAAATGACCCATTAAGCAATCTGAGTTTCAAAAATAGTCATATTAAAATATTTGTTTATTATTAGAAGAAAACTTAGTCTATTTTTAGAAAAACAACTCATGAGTTAACAAAAACCGATTTTTCTTGTAACAGTGATTACCTTTTGAAAACTTAGTTAGTTTCTAATTTAGTTATTATCCAAGATTTAATTATTGCCTAGTAGTGGAAATGTAACACCCCGAATTCGGGCCTAGAAGGAAATATGTCTTGAGCGTGGGAACACATAAAAGTTTATGTGTGCAAAAAAATGACACAATTGATTGTTTGCTTTGATGGTTAAGTGATTTAGGAGTGTTTGGGAGTGTCTGAGAAGTCTTGGGTTCAAGCCTTGGCTTTTGCAAAATTTTTAGTTTTTCTCTTAAATGAATCTGGACACTGGCATATAGGCTTTATTAATAATAGTGCTTGTTTATGACACAAGAAGAGTTTGTGGCCTAGTGGCAAGGTGGTGTGTAGTGCAACTGCAAGGTTTGAGGTTCAAGTCTTGGGTTGCGCAATGGGTATTTATTTTGCTGCTTGAGCTGTGTAAGTAGTGGAGTTGGACTGAAACACAACTAAGGGGAATTTGAATGGAGTTGAACTGGTGATGGAGAGGTTCAAGGAGGGATTTTAGGAGAGATTTTAGGGGAGGAAAAAGTGGAATTTGAAGTGTAGTAGAGTTGTGCCGAAATTGCATAGTGGGAACACAGGAATTTTCGGCTGAGCTGCTATTCTCTCAAACTTTCGGTTTTGTATGTTTTTGTAACATCCTGAATAGGGCCTATGTATTTTCAGTTTAATTGTACGAAATGTCAAGTCTCAAGTACTATGAATAAATTTTTGAATATTTTGGAAACCTAGAAATGCATGGAAATGGAAATGAACATTTTTGGAAACTTGAACATTTTGGAAACCTGAACATTTTTGAAACACGAACATTTCGAGAAACACGGAAATGTAAGAAAATGGTCACAAAAATGAGCCGATCGAAAATTTTAGGAAACTTAGAAATGATGCCGAAATGTCAAATTTTAAAGTTCAAAATAGGAAATAAGGGCTAGAGGGCCTTAAAAGAAAAAGTTGGAGAAGTTTGACACACAAACAAAGGCTTGGAAAAGTGGCACTGAAGATGCCACTTAGGGCCTAAGGAAGTGGCGTCACATGCAGGAAATAGGCTGAGTTCGAGTCACTTGAGAAGCAAATAAATAAGTTTTATTTTTGCTTCCAGAAGAAATTTGAGGTGGACGGCATGGGTTTCTAGAAAAGGAAGAGTTTTATTTGCATAAATATGTGAATAATAAGTGATAAATAAAGGATTTTCTTTTAAGAAAATTGAGGAGATAATTGATGGATTAAAGGCTTTTATCTTTTAAATAAAAGAGATAATATTATCAAAAAGAGGAGTGGTGGCCAAGTAAGGGACTCCTAGGTGATAATTTCGGCTATAAAAGGAGGCAGGAGGGCTACTCATCAACTTTGCTCTTCCTTCCTCTGTGCCAGAAATTTTCCTAGCTCTCTCCCCCTCTCTGCGAATTTTTCTTTAAGCAAAATCCATCTCCTCTTCTTCTATTTTTTCTTCTCTGTTTCTCTTGTCAAAGCCGAATCTTTGTTGATTCTAAGTAAAGGAGCAATCAACTACGACATCTAAAGGGGTCTACAAACTGTCGAATATAAGGATCAAGGATCTAAGGTAAGATAAATTTATTTGATTAAAGGTTATGATGTATATGTTAGATTAAATCTAACATGAAGATTTCGACAGACATATAGGGCAAGGAATCCTCTTGATTTGGAAAGCGTAAGGTAAGTACATAGATCTAATCGGCCAAGGCTTATTTTTGGTATTTAGAATTATTTTTCATTGATCCAAAAGTTAAACCGACAAAATTACATGATTTAGTGTTAGCCGATTTCAAGGAAAAGGGATACTAGTAATTTTTGGGAACTTGATCAATCCAATCGGCAAATAAGGTAAGTATTAGTAATACCATTCCTATTGGGATTTGGTTTTAAAATCGAAAAGGTTATTAATGTATTTTTGTATGATGGGCGAATATAGGAATTAACAGATCTAAACTTTAGATCGGTAGATCGATTCTTCGGGATTTCAAGGAATCTATTAAGCCAATCAGGTGTGTACTCACACTAACTTTCAATATATCATATGGCAATTATTTTAATATATGAATATGCATAAGAATGTGAATGTGGCTAAGTACCACAAATGTGGTAAGAGTACCAGTGCACGTTTCCTACTTTCGATAGGATTACGAATATGTTATATTGTTAACATGTGAATAATGAGAAATTAAGTATGTTATGCATGATATAAAAAAATTATGGGGCATTCGGGATATATGAGAAAGGGGAAGAAGGTGTTGACTTCGGTCTCACTAACGGAATATGGTGACTACGGTCACAAAATTTGAATATGGTAACCGGTTACATTATCTCGAATTTGGTAACCGGTTACATTATTTGAATATGGTGTCTAATGACACAAATTATATGGGCGATGAGCACGTCGATCGCAGCTGATCGCCTTCGATGGTGTGTAGCGGATGGAGGGTTGACTTAGTAGTCCCACGGTGTGACCGGCAGTACGGGTGGTGTGTAGCGGATGGACCATTAGGCTTGGGTTTGGGTTGCATCATTTATTTTTATGAACATGAACTTGATACGAACTTATATGCCGATTTGTTAAAGGTTAATGTTGTGTACACATTGAGTCTGTTGACTCACCCCGTTGTGGGAACTATTTTTTGGTGATGAGCATGTGACGGAGGGACGGTAGACCTTGAGGTGGCCATGCATCAATTGAGGAATTTATTTAATTTGGACTTTATTTCTTTTTAGTATCTTTAATTTTATTATTGGGTTTTACTTGATGTAATAAGGCCACAAGGCCCGGATGGATTTTCTTATTTTTGCTTTATTTTTAATTATTTTGCTACAAACGATTGTTGGATTAAATTTTAAGTGAAATATATTTTTATAAACTTTAAAAATTATTTTGTCACCTTAATAAAAATTGGATTTTCCAATAAATCAAATGGGTTCCCAATATGAGCCCAATCCACAACAACATTTTTCTAAAAAAAAAAAATTATGCAAATTTTCTCTAAGTAACAAAGAATTTGAAAACCGGTTTACTTAAGGAACAAACCAGATCCGGTTCAGGCTCGTGGGCCAGGTGTGGGGTGTTTCAGCTTGGTATCAGAGCCAGGTTTAAACTCTCGGCCTGTGGGCTCAGGCCCAAAACATTTTGAATTCGAGCCCAAATGATTTTCTTTAAACATAAGCAGGTTTTATGGCATGGCACCTAAGTCTCCGACCCATGATCCACTGTAAGTACCCCCAACATTATGTGTGATTACGTGATTTATGAATCGTATAAGGGTAGAACAGGACATGGAACGTAGAATAGAATGATAGGAACTTGAACCCTAGGACTAGACTACTCAAACACAAAACCACATAAGACTTAATGCACTAAACAAACCTATGGCTAAGTCACTGAGCTAGGGTGTGGTAACCCCTGTGCGCATGTCTAGGATTGGATCCGGGAAGAGCTTGGTATTTAAGTAGTCCTAGTGACTCACCTCCTCTTCGCGCAGAATCCCACCAGTGCGTAAGCCGGTTCACCCTAACTCGAGAGGGCTCGGTGGTGTGGCAACCTGCATGCGCATGTCTAGGAATGGTTTCGGTGGGAGCTTGGTATTTAAGTAGCCCTCGTGACTCACCTCCTCTCCACTCGAATCCTGCACAGTGCGTAGCTTTGGTTCACCACGACCAAAGAGGGCTCGGTCATAGGCTAAACATAATGACTAAAACCCGAAAGGAACTAGCCATTTTAAAAAAAAAAAAGAAGAGAGAACAAAACAACAAACCCTAGTTTTTTCAAACTTTTAAAACTTTCTTTAAATCTGAGAAAATTATTTTTACAACATTTTCTGAAAAACTCCTGATTTGCGAAAATTACAAAAATGCCCTTGGATTCTAAAATGTTCAACTACTCAACAGCTTTACCAAAATTTCATTATTTTATAAACATTCAGAAACCCTAATTTGTAAAATATCAAAATACTTTGATTTTGGAAAAATTACAAAATTGCCCCTAACTTACAAAATTACCAAAATGACCCTGACTTCTAAAAATTTTGCAACATCATCGTTTTGAAAAGTGCAACTCTCAAAAAGAGAACCCTCAAAGTTTTACAACTTTTGAAATATCCCTAACTTATTAAATTTTACAAATTTACCCTGGTTTTGGAAAATTACCGAAATACCCCTAAGGTTAAAAAAATTACCGAAATACCCCCAGATTTTAAAATTTTCCAAATTACCTCGGGATTTTGAAATTACCAAAATACTTTTTGACGAAATCACCGAGGAACTCTTCCCTTTTGAAAATTACGAAAATGTCCCTGTAGGACAAAATTACGAAAATACCCCTGGGTAGTGGAAAAACATCAACGATGAAAACTACAACGTTTCTCTGAATGAACGGAAGTTCATACTTGTTTGATGGATGAATGAATGAATGGAAAGACTGTGTGTTTGTATGAATACGAAAGAACCACTCTTAAAACTCTTGTCATAAAAAAATTTTCTTCGCGAGTAAACAAGTGAAACCAAAGTACTAATACATAAAACTTCTTAATCGGATCTCGACTGAAATGAAATGAGCTCTAGAGGACATGGCCGTCGTGGACACTGATAGAGGAAGAATGACTAGGTCGAGAACCCGTTAGATCGCGTCAAGGATCCGATAATGAGGTACCACCGCCCCACCACTTCCGGTAGTTGGTGTGGGCAGCAAGCTCAAACGGGGCGATCTTTGTGTCGCGGTCTGTGGCTGCGAGTTTTGGAATTGGTGGATGGTGCGGGAGGAAATTCGGGAACTCAAAAATCTGTGCCTGAATGGCTCCGAGCTAATGGAGCTGAGATGTTTCGTGGAGTGTCTGGAGTAGCACCCAGTACAGCTGAGTACTGGTTGGAAGCAACGGAGCGCATCATGGATGAGCTTGATCTGACTTCAGAGGAAAAGTTGAAAGGGATGGTGGCACTGTTACGCGATGAAGCTTATCAGTGGTGGTTAACTGTGCGAGATGGTGCCACGGCGGAGGATCTGACCTGGGAATATGTTAAGAAGGCATTCTAGAAGAAATATGTGGGAACCAGGTACACAGATGAACAAAGGAAGGCTTTTCTGGGGTTAGTGCAAGGGAGTAAGTCTGTCGCAGAATATGAGGCGGAATTTCTGAGGTTGAGCCGCTATGCTCGAGGGGTAGTGGCAACTGAGCATGAACGCTGTGTTCGTTTTGAGGACGGACTGAGGGACGATCTGAGACTGTTGATAGCACCGCATCGAGAGGGAATTTCTCGCTTTGGTGGAAAAGGCCAAGGTGGCCGAGGGAATTAAGGATGCTACCAAGCGGTGCGGATAGGAATAAGCCCAAAAGAGGTTTTGGACCATCCGGAAAGGGCCATAAGAGGCCTAGGGTTGACGGCCACGAAATCAACAATTTGATGCACGGTGGCGATGTCGCCCTTGTGAGCATTGTGGAAAGAAGCACTTGGGAGAGTGCTGGAGAAAGACGGGAGGATGTTTCAAGTGTGGGTCCAAGGGCCATATGCTTAAGGATTGTCCCAAGCGGCGGATGAGAGTCGGCCGGCGGCTCGAATACTAGCCAAGCGGTAGAGGCGGCGGCCAGCCTCAGCGGGGTCGTGGTTCGCCAGCAGAGGTAATGGCAGAGGCCGTGGAGCACGCGGGCCGAGTGCTGCTAATGCAGAAGCAAGTCAACCGGGTTTGGTTTATGCGGTTCACCGGAGGGAGGATGGTGACGCACCGGATGTAATAATCGGTACGTTCTTTATTTCTGACAAACCCTATTTTGCTCTGATTGATGTGGGCTCGACCCATTCATATGTTGCACGTAGTGTAGTGGAAACACTAGGCCTAGACTCGAACTTTACGATAGATAGATGACTGTAGTAAGCCCATTAGGTCAAACTATTGTGGTAGATAAGATTTTTCGGAATGTACCCCTAGAAATTCAGGGAGTAAGCTTTCGGGCTGACTTAATGGAGTTACCCTTCGGAGAATTTGAGCTTATACTTGGAATGGATTGGCTAGTAGAGCATCGGTGTGTTGGATTGTGCGGCTAAACGTATGGAACTAAGAACCCTGCAGAGGATGAAGTAGTAGTGATGATCGGCGAAAGGAGGAACTACTTGTCTAACGTAGTCTCGGCATTGAAGGCTGAGAAGATGGTTAAGAAAGGATGCAAGGCATTCCTAGCCTTTGTAAGTGCGTTGGGTGAAAAAGAAGAAGGTGTTGGTGGAGTCAGAACGGTTAAGGACTTCGTGGATGTATTTCCAGAGGAATTACCAGGAATACCCCCAGATAGGGAGGTGGAATTTGGAATTGATTTGCTGCCAGGAATAGCTCCTGTGTCAATCGCTCCATATCGAATGGCGCCAAGGGAGTTAGTGGAGCTTAAGGCTCAAATCCAAGAACAGTTGGATCGTGGATTCATCCGACCCAGTGTGTCTCCATGGGGAGCACCGGTTCTATTTGTAAAGAAGAAGGACGGAACTATGCGTATGTGCATAGATTATCGTCAGTTGAATAAGCTGACCATCAAGAACAAGTATCCTTTGCCAAGGATCGATGACTTGTTCGATCGGTGAAAAAGGGCCATGATATTCTCAAAGATCGACTTGAGGTCGGGATATCATCAGCTGAAGGTGAAAGAGGCTGATATTCATAAGACCGCTTTTAGGACAAGATACGGCCATTTTGAATTTGTGGTGATGCCGTTTGGGTTGACGAACGCTCCAGCCGCGTTCATGGACATGATGAATCGGGTCTTCCAACCCTATTTGGATAGGTTCGTCGTGGTGTTCATCGACGATATTTTGGTGTATTCTAAGACGGAAGAAGAACATGATGAGCATCTCCAAGTTGTGTTGGAAGTGTTAAGGGAGAAAAAGCTCTATGCCAAATTCAGCAAGTGCGAATTTTGGCTTAAGGAGGTGGCATTCTTAGGACATGTGGTATCCGCAGAGGGGATAAGAGTGGACCCTAGGAAGATTGAAGCAGTGTTGGATTGGAAACCACCTAGGTCCGTGGCTGAAATCCGAAGTTTCTTAGGCTTGGCAGGCTATTACAGAAGGTTTGTAGAAGGGTTCTCGTCAATAGCCGCGCCTTTGACAAAGTTGCTAAGGAAGGAAGTACCCTTTGTGTGGACGGATAAGCAACAGGAAAGCTTTGAAAAGCTTAAGAAGGTGCTGACAGAAGCTCCAGTGTTAATTCAGCCGGAGGCAGGAAAGGATTTTGTGGTATACTGTGATGCTTCGCACACGGGGTTAGGCTGTGTGCTAATGCAAGAAGGAAAAGTAGTCGCTTATGCGTCTCGGCAGTTAAGGCCGCATGAGGTTAACTACCCAACTCATGACTTGGAACTAGCAGCAGTGGTCTTCGCCCTTAAGGTTTGGAGGAACTACCTTTATGGAGAAAGGTCAGTTATCTACACAGACCACAAAAGTCTGAAGTACCTGTTGACTCAGAAGGAGCTGAATATAAGGCAACGAAGGTGGGTGGAATTGTTGAAGGACTACGATTGTTCGATAGAATATCATCCGGGCAAGGCGAATGTGGTAGCTGATGCCCTGAGTAGGAAGGTTGTGGCGGATTTAAGGGCTTTGTTCGCTCACTTAAGTCTGTATAACGATGGAAGCCTATTGGCAGAATTGCAAGTCAAGCCCACATGGCTGAAGGAGGTGAAAGAGGGACAGTTGGCTGATAGGGACTTAAGTGCTAAGTTACAGCAAGTACAGCAAGGAGGATTAGAGGACTATGGCGTCAGTGATGAAGGAGTATTGTGCTACAAAGGGAAGGTCTGTATGCCGAGGGACAAGGAGTTGAGACAGAGGATCCTCGCCGGAGCGCGCATAGTAGCCCTTATGCTATGCATCCCGGAGGCATCAAAGCGTATAGAGATCTAAGGGAACAATTTTGGTGGTCCGATGCGAAACGAGAAGTGACGGAATCGTGGGAAAATGTTTGGCGTGTCGACAAGTTAAGGTGAACACCAAGTCCCATCAGGATTGCTTCAACCAATCGAAGTTCCCAATGGAAGTGGGAGAGAATTACCATGGACTTCGTTAGTGGGCTTCCCCTTACGCCTACTAAGAAGGACTCGGTATGGGTGATAGTGGACCGTTTGACCAAGTCCGCGCACTTTATCCCGATGAAGGTTGGATTATTCTCTTGAAGTTGGCCAAGTTATATGTGGCAGAGATTGTGAGGTTACATGGAGTACCAATGTCGATCATCTCCGATAGAGACCCAAGGTTTACGTCTCGATTTTGGAAGGCACTTCATCAAGCTTTAGGCACTAAGTTGGACTTCACTACGGCGTTTCATCCACAATCCGGCCAGGCGATCGAACAGGTTATACAAGTGTTGGAGGATATGTTGAGAGGTGTGTAATGGATTTCGAGGAAGTTGGGAAGATTACTTGCCTTTAGTGAGTTTGCCTACAACAACAGCTATCAGGCTAGTATTCGAATGGCACCATATGAAGCATTGTATGGTAGGAAGTGTAGAACACCTACTTGTTGGACCGAGTTAGGAGAATGACGAGTTTTGGGTCCAGAGTTAGTGGCAGAAACTGAAGAGAAGGTTGAGTTAATTCGAGCACGGTTGAAGGAAGCCTCGACGAGCGCGAAGTCTTACGCAGACCTTAAGCGGAAGGAGATCGAGTTTGAAGTGGGAGATCAAGTATTCCTGAAAGTCTCGCCTTGGAAGAAGGTGATGAGGTTCGGTCGAAAAGGGAAGTTAAGCCCAAGGTTTATAGGACCTTATCGAGTATTGAAGCGAGTTGGGCCAGTGGCATACCAGTTAGAGTTGCCACCAGAATTATAGCAGATGCACGACGTATTTCATGTATCCCTGCTACGTCGCTACCGATCGGATCCGTCGCATGTGGTATCTGTTGAAGAAGTGGAGCTAGGGCCAGGCTTATCCTACGAGGAAGAACCGATTCAGATCTTGGAACGTGATGTGAAAGTACTACGAAGGAAGTCAGTTCCTCTAGTCAAGGTGTTATGGCGTAATCATGGAGCGGAAGAAGCTTCGTGGGAGCCGGAGGAGACAATGCGATAGCAATACCCTCAATTATTTTAGTTAGGAAATTTCGGGGACGAAATTTTGTTTAAGGGGTAGAACTGTAACATCTGAATAGGGCCTATGCATTTCAGATTTAATTGTACGAAATGTCAAGTCTCAAGTACTATGAATAAATTTTTGAATATTTTGGAAACCTAGAAATGCATGGAAATGGAAATGAACATTTTGGAAACTTGAACATTTTGGAAACTGAACATTTTTGAAACTCAACATTTCGAAACACTGAAATGTAAGAAAATGGTCAACAAACAGAGCCGATCGAAAATTTTAGGAAACTTAGAAATGATGCCGAAATGTCAAATTTTAAAGTTCAAAATAGGAAATAAGGGCTAGAGGGCCTTAAAAGAAAAAGTTGGAGAAGTTTGACACACAAACAAAGCTTGGAAAAGTGGCTGAAGATGCCACTTAGGGCCTAAGGAAGTGGCGTCACATGCAGGGAAATAGGCTGAGTTCGAGTCACTTGAGAAGCAAATAAATAAGTTTTATTTTTGCTTCCTGAAATTTGAGGTGGACGGCATGGGTTTCTAGAAAAGGAAGAGTTTTATTTGCATAAATATGTGAATAATAAGTGATAAATAAAGGATTTTCTTTTAAGAAAATTGAGGAGATAATTGATGGATTAAAGGCTTTTATCTTTTAAATAAAAGAGATAATATTATCAAAAGAGGAGTGGTGGCCAAGTAAGGGACTCCTAGGCTGATAATTTCGGCTATAAAAGGAGGCGGGGAGGGCTACTCATCAACTTTTGCTTTCTCTTCCTCTGTGCGAAATTTTCCTAGCTCTCTCCCCTCTCTCGCCGAATTTTTCTTTAAGCAAAATCCATCTCCTCTTCTTCTATTTTCTTCTCTGTTTCTACTGTCAAAGCCGAATCTTTGTTGATTCTAAGTAAAGGAGCAATCAACTACGACATCTAAAGGGGTCTACAACTGTCGAATATAAGGATCAAGGATCTAAGGTAAGATAAATTTATTTGATTAAAGGTTATGATGTATATGTTAGATTAAATCTAACATGAAGATTTCGACAGACATATAGGGCAAGGAATCCTCTTGATTTGGAAAGCGTAAGGTAAGTACATAGATCTAATCGGCCAAGGCTTATTTTTGGTATTTAGAATTATTTTTCATTGATCCAAAAGTCTAAACCGACAAAATTACATGATTTAGTGTTAGCCGATTTCAAGGAAAAGGGATACTAGTAATTTTGGGAACTTGATCAATCCAATCGGCAAACAAGGTAAGTATTAGTAATACCATTCCTATTGGGATTTGGTTTTAAAATCGAAAAGGTTATTAATGTGTTTTTGTATGATGGGCCGAATATAGGAATTAACAGATCTAAACTTTAGATCGGTAGATCGTTCTTCGGGATTTCAAGGAATCTATTAAGCCAATCGGTGTGTACTCACACTAACTTTCAATATATCATATGGCAATTATTTTAATATATGAATATGCATAAGAATGTGAATGTGGCTAAGTACCACAAATGTGGTAAGAGTACCCAGGTACGTTTCCTACTTTCGATAGGATTACGAATATGTTATATTGTTAACATGTGAATAATGAGAAATTAAGTATGTTATGCATGATATAAAAAAATTATGGGGCATTCGGGATATATGAGAAAGGGGAAGAAGGTGTTGACTTGGTCTCACCAACGGAATATGGTGACTACGGTCACAAAATTTGAATATGGTAACCGGTTACATTATCTCGAATTTGGTAACTTCGGTTACATTATTTGAATATGGTGTCTAATGACACAAATTATATGGGCGATGAGCACGTCGACTGCAGTGACTGCCTTCGATGGTGTGTAGCGGATGGAGGGTTGACTTAGTAGTCCCCACGGTGTGGTGGCGGCAGTGTACGGGTGGTGTGTAGCGGATGGACCATTAGGCTTGGGTTTGGGTTGCATCATTTATTTTTATGAACATGAACTTGATACGAACTTATATGCCTGATTTGTTGAAGGTTAATGTTGTGTACACATTGAGTCTCTGTTGACTCACCCGTTGTGGGAACTATTTTTGTGTGATGAACAAGTGTGGAATGGGACGGTAGACCTTGAGGTGGCCATGCATCAATTGAGGAATTTATTTAATTTGGACTTTATTTCTTTTTAGTATCTTTAATTTTATTATTGGGTTTTACTTGATGTAATAAGGCCACAAGGCCCAGATGGATTTTCTTATTTTTGCTTTATTTTTAATTATTTTGCTACAAACGATTGTTGGATTAAATTTTAAGTGAAATATATTTTTATAAACTTTAAAAATTATTTTGTCACCTTAATAAAAATTGGATTTTCCAATAAATCAAATGGGTTCCCAATCTGAGCCCAATCCACAACAACATTTTTCTAAAAAAAAAAAAATTTATGCAAATTTTCTCTAAGTAACAAAGAATTTGAAAACCGGTTTACTTAAGGAACAAACCAGATCCGGTTCAGGCTCGTGGGCCGGGTGTGGGGTGTTTCAGTTTTTTTCTCTCTCTCTTTTGCGTTTTGGTTCTTTATGCCGTGGGTGCTAGAAATTGGCTTTTTTTGCCTATTCTCTCTGCTTCTTGTATTGGCTTCTCCCTTGTTCACTATTTCGATTTTGCTTCATTCCTTCCGCTCTACTTTCTTCGGCTTTCTTAGAGTTCCCTCCTACATTGCTAGTCAAATTCTCTTGTAGCCGAATTTCTCTCTCTGCATTCGATTAAGGTAACTTGGTTTTCTTTTGGGGTGTAGAATCCTTGACTTATGGCCTAACCTTGCTGTAGCCGCCATCTCTATTGAATTCACAGTTGTCTTTTCCCTTTCTTTACTTTCTGTCGAAATAATTTTCCCTTTAACATCATCTTGTCTCTGCCGTTACTGCCAAGGGTGTGATTGTAACATCTCGTGCCTCGGGTTTAGGGGGTGCTTGTGTAGAATGATTACTTCTATCTACCATTCTTAGTCTACGTTCGGTAAGTTGTTATCCGCTTGATTCAAATTATTTACGTTTATGGTAATAGTTAACAAGATTAGGTTGTAATACAGATTTTTGGCCAAGAATCTTGAAATCAACCTTCGTCAACGGTTTAAGTGGGTTAAAGTCACCCTCGTTGAAACAAGGTTTGGTGCTCGTGGATCTTAGCACGGTTTCATAAAACAGGTGTGTAATCACACCATCTCCGCTATGAGTCGACAAAAGCTGAAAAGCCAAAACTTCGACATTTGAGGCCTCACGAGCATGCGATCGCTCGTGTGGTAAAATCGAGCCCACAAATGTGGGCAGTAGACTAAAGAGGCCACCACGAGTGTTCTCGTGCACGGTTTCATAAAACAGGTGTGTAATCACACCATCTCCGCTATGAGTCGACAAAAGCCGAAAAGCCAAAACTTCGGCATTTGAGGCCTCACGAGCGTGCGATCGCTCGTGTGGTAAAATCGAGCCCACAAATGTGGGCAGTAGACTGAAGAGGCCACCATGAGTGTTCTCGTGCACTTGGGCCGTTATGGGCCTCGTTGGACCGAAATGGGCCCAATGGGCTCGTGGCCCCCACTCGGGTAAAATTTACGAAAAGTGGCAGAAACTGGATTGTGCTATGTAGTTTGCATAGCTGTGATTGAATTTGGGCCAAATGGGCCACACAAGCGTGTGGGCCCATTTGGGCCGAATATTGGGCTTTGAGCCCATTTACATTGTTTTGACCAAATAGATTATCTGTGTCGCTCGAGGCGACTGTAGGCCTTCGGAAAGGTCGTTAACTGTATCGAGACCCCAAGGTAGGTAAAATGACCAAAATACCCCTGTAGGGTAGAATTACAGTAATACCCCTATAGGGTAAAATGACCGTAATGCCCCTGTAGGGTAAAATGACCGTAATGCCCTACAATGCCCCTGTAGGGTAAAATGACCGTAATGCCCCTGTAGGGTAAATGATTATTTTGCCCCTCGAGGGTAAATGACTAACTTGTGCTATGATTTGAATGACTTAACTGTGAATGATATGACTGTTTCTGAGCATGGCATACTGCATACACGACATACTGCATGGGGTTGGGATCTTTGTTATGAAGTGTCTTTATTCATCGTGCCTTTGCCACATATATTCTTGGCGGCTCTGCTGCTGCGTTAGCATCTTGGCGACTACGCTGCAATATTGGTTAGTGCCGCAACCGGTGCTACATAAGGAGTGTAGGGATGGGTGGATCGATTTAATCCCCACAGGAGTATAGGGTTGGACAGGAGACAGAGTGCAGGGTTGGTATGGGTATTTATGCATTGCATATACTGATTCTGATGTTGAGATGGGCTTAGGCCCAGATGGATGTGATATGTGACATTTGATATGGGCTTAGGCCCAACCGAGGCTGCTGGGGGCTAAGGCCCAATTGCCACCGTTATTGTAATGGGCTAAGGCCCACACCGCATATTTATCGTTATAGGGCTCGGACCTGCATCGATTCTGCTTTACGATATCTTGATTGTTTCTTTATTAAGGGGATTACACACTGAGTTTTCGTAAACTCACCCCATTTTTAACCTTTCAGGTAATCCCCAGCGTTAGATGGTTCGGAGCTTCGAGGGACTCGGAGAGGGCCACACAACTGCACATGTTTTATTATGTTTTGCTTATTTACTTAAGTACTTTGATTTTGATTCGGGTTGTAATAAGGCCTCTATAGTTTTCTGGATTTTAAATTTGGGATTTTATTGATTGTGATTTGTATCCGCTAGAAGTAGAACACGGTTTTCCAAAACAATAACATTTTCAAACACTACGTTTCCGCAACTCAATTTTTAAATATCACATTTTTGTAAATCATTTGTTTTAAATTAAGCTTCTGCAACAAATAAGGTTTTAAAGGTAATAACGTTTTAAAAGGGAATAACTTTTTAATAAACCACGGTTGAAAATAAACAAACACAAATTGAGGTTTTGTACAAGTTTTCAATGGCAAGAAGTTTGAAATTTCAAGAAGGGTTTTCAATGAAAACATGGTTTTCGAAAAACACTTCAATGCGACACGCTAGATTCGGCCATAACGTCTAGGCCGAGTTTGGGGTGTTACAGGAAAAATGATAATTAACTCATTTTAAATAAAAACTATATTCCATGCATAAATGATTAAATTCCAGATTTCAATATCCTAAAGTTAAATTAAAAGTCATGCATGCTTTAATAAATCCAAAACTTAAGTCTCATGCCACAGTTCAAAAATAAAGTAATACAGTCTTTGAATATTAAATAATAAATTTAAAATACTTTATATAAAAAATATGTAAATTTGAGTCGAGACCCTTCGAATGCCATGTCCACGCCCTAACTTGGTGGGTTATCTGTAAAGATGGAAATAAAAGAGGAGTGAGCTATAAGGCTCAGTGTGAGTTCCATCACAAGGAAACCGGTGCACACAGTAGACAAGTCATGCAGAATATCAATTCATAGAATAAATCCCAATTAATAGCAATATAGAATATCAGTAATTCAGATAAACTAATCAACATAATATCTCAGTGTTCATAGCTATGTAATGTCTTATGAAAGTAATGCAAATCCAATTTATCAGAAAATGTTCTTACCCTATCGTTACACACCACAATAGGAGTTCCCCAGAAATCCTCTACCTTTACACCACGTTGTGGATGAACCATTAGTCATTGTAGATGAACTGCTAATGATAATATATATTGGTGGATGAACTAATAATTTGCGCAAATAAAAGCTGCTAATATGTTGTGGATAAACCACTGTTCAAGTGGATAAACTATCGACTAAAATATTTTTCACACCCCAAGTCTAGCAAACCTAAGATTTTGGTGTATAGTGACAAAATAATTTGTTTGGCAAAGTGTAATCCACCCATATGTTTCTTTTGGCGCATAGGTGTGGGCGTATATTAACTGCTGTATAAGCAAATGAAGATTTTATTTCAAGATATTTTGCTATTTAAAGGAAAATATAGTTAAGTAATAATGAGTAAGTATGATTTGAATTATCGCCAAAGATATAGTACGCGTTGTTTGTCTAAAGTACTATGCTAGTTAGGTTGTAAAGTAACCTAGTTAGGAACCAACTGGATAGACTAGTCTGATATTTATAATGTGAGATTCTCATTTATATTTCTCTTGGAAACTCTAGACCATTAAAAAGGAAAATTTTGAAATGTGTGACACTTTTTAAGTTCCACTAGGTAGGATGGGTCATATTTATATGGGTGAGAAGGGTTCTGAGAGAGGTTCTTCTTCTTCTTTCGAGAGTACTTTCGAATTCTTTTTCTTAAATCCAATGGTATCTTTTTCTCATTAAGCTGTAAGTTAAGGATTCTTGGTTTAATTAGTGATCATTCCATCTCTGGGTAAGTATTATAGCTCTGCATGCTAGATGTTTTTGAAAGAGTGAGTTTGTATGTGGTATATGAACAGTAAGTTGTAAGTATAAGGCTTTGCATAAGGGTTATCGGAATTTGTGATTATAGTAAAGTATATGTAAATGAGTTTTAATGGTGGTCCTATATTCTGTAAGTAGTTGTTGCTGCTGGTTCGAGAAGGATGGTTGAGTCGGGAACCTTGAACTACAGTAGGTGAGTATCAGGTGAGTCTTTACCATGACTATTAAATGTGAAATGTTTAAGTAGAAGTATACATATATGCATATATAAAGGATAATGATATCTAAAGTAATCGATAAGCATATGAGTATAGTAAAGATGAGATGTGTGATATGATGATAAGTATAAGGTTCTGTTAAAAAGAATAATGTTTGGTAAACATGCAAGTAAGGTTTGAGATACAAGAAGTATGAATCAGTAAAAGGAGAAAATCTGGGTAAGTAAATGTTGAATAATGTCCCTTTATGAAGCCTCTAGTAGGGCAGCTATATTGCTAACCAAATTGGAGATCATGATATGAAAACAAGCATAATCCATTGTTTTCTTTTGTGCTATTCTGTCTATACGTTGTTGAACCTCTGTTATTTCTCCAAGTAAATGTTAGTTGTTTGTTTTTTATAGATGTGGTGTTGGGTTAATCTTGCAAGTGATTGATGGTTTCTAATGTGATCTTTGCAATGTGCTGTTAGGAGTAGATTGAGAGATTCATGGATTGCCTCTAGTGATTTAGATATTTTTGTTGGGCTGCTTTTCTACTGGGTAAGTAAATAACGTTTTGGTTAGGGTCTGGTTCATTTGATTAGGTTAAATGCTAGTTTTTGCGATTAATTAGTGAATAGGATTTGGGGTATATTGGTTATTCCTCACATTCTAAAATGTTGGTTTAAGTACTGGAATTCTCACTGAGATGTTTGCATAAAAAACTGATCATGTGTGTGACTCGATCTCGTAAAGACAACGAATGGTGGAAAGTCGAAAAACCCACTGTCGACATCACATGGCTGTGTGCCAGACCGTGTGAGCTACACAAGCTGGGTCATTTGTGTCGTGTGGGCCACACGAGCGTGTGGGCCCATTTTCTGAAAAATTTCCCTAGGTCCGTATTTATCTGTGATGCGTATTTAGCCACTCCGTAGAGTCCATACTGTATAAATAGGACTTGAAAATATGATACCTGATAGTATGATATTGTAAGTAATATGGAAAAGGTATGTGAAATATATATGCATAATCTGTAATGTAACACCCCTCACTCGTATTCACTGTCAGAATAGGGTTACGAGGTATTACCGATCAATTCACAACATATAACATACATTTATCAAACATAAAGTATTCATTCTCATAAATATTTAATACAATCACATTGTCCCCTATAAGGGCCTACGAGGCCTTAAACAAGCTTTAGAAGTGGTTTGGGACTAAACTGATAACATACAAAAATTTTGGAAACTTAGAAAAAATTTCAAACATACAAGGGTCACATGCCCGTGTGAACAAGACGTGTGCCTCACACGACTCCAGACACGCCCGTGTCCCAGACCGTGTGGAAACAGGGCATACATACTGACTTGGGTCACACGGCCGACCACACGCCCATGTGTCTAGCCCGTGTGCCCTTCGAAGTGGCCACACACGCCCGTGTGCTAGGCCATGTGCCATTTAGGGGGTATATTGACTTGTGCCACACGGCCAATCACACGCCCTTTTGTGAGACCGTGTGGAGCATACTGACTTCAATTCAATTTCAACACCAGGGGACACACGCCCGTGTCTCTGCTCGTGTGGACAAAAATAGGCCATTTGCAAGGCCAATTTGCCACCCTTACTCATGCTCACCTAAACAACCAAATTGGTACCATTTCAAGACATTAGTACGCATCCAATTACCATCAATACCAATCTCAAATATGCTATAATTTTCCATCAAATTTCATACCTAAATTCACATATACAATTCAATCAAATAACCATTCCACACTTATATCATCAAACACAATTTCACAAGCACATAACTACTCAAATTATCAACTCCAATCACACCTTATAGATCAATTACCAAACTCAAAATATAACTAGTTGAGCAACTCTAAAACCATAAGCACATTCATGCCAAAACATACCAAAATGAGCCATCACTCATGGCTATATATTCAAACTAAAACATATACAATTTACAAGCCAAATCTGATGGCTATAATCACAACCAAGATACCATATCTAGCCTATACATGCCATATACCATATTTACACAACTTAAAAGTACCAACTTAGATGTTTGATAGTGCGATGATGTTCCCGACGACTCCCGAATCCGAGCTAGCCTTGATTCACTATAAAACATAGAAAAATAACACGAAGTAAGCTTCATATCTTAGTAAGTTCGTATTAACGTAATGAGCAACTTCACCAATCATTCACAATTCAAATAATATAAATGTAAGATAACAAAATAAATTAAATCTCAAGCCGTCAAATGGTCATTCACATAATTTACCAAAGTACTCATCAATTCCATAGTTTTGATATTCAATTCATTATCGTACGTACCTGTACCATCTCGTACCAATCTCATACTCAACCACATCTTTCATTTACCCGTTGAACCATTTGGAATAGAAGTTGGATACTCAAGGATCTCAATCGATAAGTACCTATACCATGGCCCGTAGCCAAATCAAGGTATCACTCGCACCTGGAGTGTCGATATCGTGGCTCGAAGCCAACACAATAACCTAATGACATGTCACTAGCATCCTAAACTATTCCTAAGGTTCAACCGGGATTTCACGCTTGTCAAATCATCGTCGAATCATTCCCGAACTTATCCGTAATCACATAATCACAATTCATGCTATATCAAAGCATATAAAATACAGTTACAAATAAGCTCATTGCATACGAACTTATCTCGAGTACGAAAACGGCGAAATGAGTCAATTACTCGATAATCTTGCCTTTCCCCTGATCTAATTCTGAATTCCTCTTTTCTTTATCTAAATATAATCAAAATTAAATTATTCAATCTCATATTCTTTCAATTTAGTCCAAAACACACATTTAGACCCTTTTTACACATTAGCCCCTAAATTTTCACATTTAATCAATTTAGTCCCTATTTCACAAATATACAAAATTCACACAATTTCATTAAACCCAAGCTTGGGTGAATTACACATAGGTCCCTAGAAGCCCAAAAATTTCATTTATTTCACATTTCAACCACACAATTTTCACATTTTACAAATTAATCCCCTTTTTGACATTTTTTTCAAAAATCACTTTACAAAACATGAAAATCTATCATCAAAAATTCATATTTCAACTTCAAACACCAAAGAACACATAAAATCATCAATGGAAACTCTTAAAATCTTTAACAATTTCGAAATTAAAGGTACGGGCTAGCTAGAATGTAACATCCTGATTTTGGGCCTAGTCGGAACAGTGGTTGCGGGACCACAAAAATCCGACATCGAAAAATTTATTTTATTATTATTTTGATTTCTACAGTATGATACTAAAGTTGTGTGAAATTTTCATAAAGAAATTTCTTCGTTTGAGTGCTCAATTTGATAAAAAGGACTAAATTGCGTAAGGTGCAAAACTTGAGGTCTAATTGATAAAGTCACTAAATAGGTATAGAATATTAAATTGGAGGTCTCTAATGTGAAATTAGACCCTTAGAGATGTATAGGCCGGCCATAGAGACAAGAAAATAAGATTTTTCAAGAGTAGGTGAAGTTTTGGTGACTTAATTGACTAGTAATAATAAAATAAAGAAAAAGTGATATCATCCTTGTTCATTTTCTTCTCTTCACCGAAAATACCAGCAAAATAAGGGGTTTGAGAGCTCAAAAATTTCAGCCAAGCTTTTCTCCTTGGAAGTAAGTGTTTTGATGGCCATTTTTAATGATTTTTATGTTTTTGGAACCCTTGTAGCTTAAGCTAGCTAATGAGGGGACTATTTTACAAGATGGTTGAGAGTCTATGGTTTTTCCATGTGAATATTTATGTTGTTTGCTACATTTTTATGGAAGAAAACGAATCTTGGTTGTTAAATAAACAACTTTTGTTAAGTGATTTTCATAAAAACACCTAAAATGGACCATTTTGTAAAAGTTGTAAAATAGGTGGTAAAGGTGTGAAATAAATGCAAATTGTGGACTGCTATAGTTATGAAAATGGTTCGGAAAGGTCTAAAATACAAGGAAATTGAATAAAAATCATTTTACGAGCCTAGGGGCAAAAGTGTAAATATGACAAAGTTTAGGGGCAAAAATGTAATTTTGCCATAATATGATTTTTGGACTGAATTGAATAGTATAATAACTAAATAAGTCAAATGTGATATTTTAGATAAAGAAAAACGAGTTTCGAACTTAGAACGGGGCAAAGACGAATATTGGACGACTCGGTCCCTTTCAGCATTTTAAGTCGAGGTAAGTTTGTGTAAATAATACAACATTATATTATGTAATTAATATTTTGATATTGCATGAATTGTATATATATGTTTTCTACGGATTCGATTGATGATGATTTGGTGAAGAATCAAGAATGAGAATCTGGTTGAACCTTAGGAATAGATAGGATACAAATGCCATGACATTTGGGTGATATGTGTGCTAGTGTAAGACCATGTCGGGGACATGGCATCGGCCACATTATGAGAGCCAGTGTAAGACCATATTTGGGATATGACAATGGCATCCTACTACGTGTATGACAATTTCCGAGTATCCTTCGATATTCCAATTGGTTCAACGGGGTAAAGAATTAAAGTTTATGTTAAAGATGGAAAATGACTAAAGTGTAAATGAATGTGATTATCTGACGATTAAGTGTAGGTATATGTATGTATACACTCATGAGCAATGTGCTCGGTATGTAATCGAATTTTTGTAAGAATGTAAACGAGTAAGTTATACTTATGAGAATGATCTTGTGATTATAAGTCCATGCTTATGAGGTATGAATACGTGGTAAATGTGATTGATGATCGTGTGTGAGGCTTTTAGGCCAAATTAAATTGAGAAATGATATGTTTAAGTCTTTGTTGTTGATGAATAGGTTAAATTGGCCAATGGTTGGCTTGTAAATATTTGATAATGACTAGTTATTGGAATGCCTAACCATGGATATACTTTGGTGTTATATGTGTGTAAATGAAAAATTAATATAAAGGAAACATGAAAGAGTTAAATTAGCAATAGAACAGTTTGGACAGCAGCAGTTGTATCACTTTGAAAAATCACCAAAAATGGTGGAAATTAAATTAGAGGTTGAATGAGATATGAAATTAAAGATTATTGAGTCTATTTCTACATAAAAGAAACAGGATAAGCAAAATAATTTCATATGGTGAGATATTTGGATTTTAGTGAGACAAGGTTAGAATGATCTCGGAATCCCCTATTCTGAATTTGGAAATTCATTAAAAATTGTAAAAAAATAATCATGAAATAAAATTTATATTATTTAATTTCTTAATGAGTCTATTTTTAAGAGAAACAAATAGGAATATCATTCGAGTTCTGTACAATGAGATAGTTAATTTTTAGTAAAGAGGGGTCGAAACTGTTGGACAACAAAATAGGAGAGAATTTAAAGAATAAACTGTAATTATTGGCTGAACCAAAAATTCTAGAAATTTTATGGTAAGCAGATATATGAGTCTAGTTTCAAGGAAAATTAGCAGATCTTAATTTGGAGTTCGGTAGCTCTAGATAAAAATAATTTAGTGACTGTAATTCAAATAAACAGCTCAAGATGAACATAAATGAATTGTAAAATTTTATGTAATAATGATTGTATTATCTTGAGTGCTTACAATGAGGATGGTTAAATGTAACACCCCTAACTCGTATCCATCGCCGGATTAGAGTGGCGAGGCATTACCAGACTTAACTACTAATTTGGGGCATAAAAATTGAAACTGTCCATCTGCATCATGTTGACTAAATTGACTATAACTCGAGTTAGGAAACTCGAAATTTAGATCCGTAAATTTTTCTTGAAACTAGACTCATATATCTTCTTATTATAATTTTTCTAGAATTTTTATGTGTGGACAATTAGTACAGTTTATTGATTAAAGTTTCCCCTGTTTCACTGACCAATGGTTCTGACCTCTCTTAACCTAAATTCAAATATCTCATTGTACAGTTTTTATATGTTGTTCCCACTTGTTTCTATTGAAAATAGACGCACTAACGAATCTAGAAATATAAATTATAACTCATAATTCATTTTGTACAATTTTGAATGATTTTCTAAAGTCAAAACAAGGGACTTCAAATACCATCTTGACCCTGTCTCACTAAAATTCAAATATCACAGAATATAAATTCCTTTGCCTACTCTGTATCTTTCACATAAAAATAGACAAAATAAGCTTTAATTCTATATCTTATTCACTTTCTAATTCCATTTCTCCTATTTTTGGTGATTTTTCAAATTCACGTCACTGCTGCTAACTAAAAACTGTTTCATTGCAAAATATGGTTAACTAGTTTATAACATCTTTACTCCATTTCATTTAACTCTATACGTTAACCCTATCGAAATCATTGAATCAATAATTATATATATATGAAACCCTAATCGCATTTCATAACAACTTCCACTACTATATCATCATGCATATACCAACTACATTGCACATATATATATATATATATATATATATATATACACACACCATGATCGAAATCTTTGCATAAATTTAAATATCATATCTAGCCATTTTCGCATGGCTTAGTAATTACAGCTTCAAAACGAACCCAAAACACAAGATAGCCTATACATGCCATAGTTTCAAAAATTCAGTTTATAAAATACCAAAATGAGTCGATAGTGTGATAGACTTGACGATGATCCCCGAGCTCGTAACTTGACTCCAAAATCTAATAAACAATGCAAACAAACACATACAGTAAGCTATCATAACTTAGTAAGTTATAAGCAATTACATAACAACAATGCATTATATCATTATATTAATAAGGCCAATTTAATATAATCGAAATCGAGGTTTAAAACCATAACTATAATTTATATTACCATTCGTAAACTTTCACATTTCATAGCCTTAAGGCCAAACACTCACACATTCAATAATAGATTTCACATCGATCTATAAATCACTTTCCCATCTCAAAACAAATACATATACATTTGTTCAAGTATATACACATTAACTACTAAATTTTCTTTCTTACCTTTCAATCCATATAATTCACATATAAATACGTATGATATAAAATTTTCATTTCAACATCTAAAACTTACTTATTATTCAAAAGATGATTTATCATCGCATACCTGTTCATTTTATTCTGTTAAACACCTTCGTTTACTAATTAAATTAAAAGATCGGCAAACCTGCACACTCAATGCAAAAACCTTATCACGTATCACATGCTTAGAGTCGTCATACTAATACCTTGCACACTTAGTGCCAAATTCTTGTAACGTATCGCACACTTAGTGCCGTTACATTTAACTTCTCGCACACTTAGTGCTAAACAACCGATTTCGCATACATAGTGCTCGTTATTTAATTCTGCACACTTAGTGCTCATTGACCGATTTCGCACACTTAGTGCTCGGTATACAATTTCGCACATTATTGCATTTCCCGAACTTAATCCTTATTTATATATACATAAAACTTAAACCTCAATTGCATATATACCAATTCGATTATTTTATTTCTATGATTAAAATCACATTCAATTACATCATTGCCATATATATGCATCACATTTGGTTATATTCATTCCTCAATTCAATGTCAAATTCGGTTATATCATTG
Source organism: Gossypium sturtianum (assembly GCA_025698515.1). Classification (NCBI taxonomy): domain Eukaryota; kingdom Viridiplantae; phylum Streptophyta; class Magnoliopsida; order Malvales; family Malvaceae; genus Gossypium; species Gossypium sturtianum. The sequence goes on along the minus strand of CM046953.1, from coordinate 124,170,083 downwards.
ACATATATATACACATCACATTCGAATGAACCAATGACATATATATATGCCTCTCATTCGGTTATACTTTATACATATATAAATAATACATTCGGCTATATTAAAAATTAGTATACATACTTCCATTAAATTTTAGGTACATCAATATAGATAAATTCCATACAACATGATTGCTTAAAAACTTACCTCGGACGATGTAAAATGGAACGGGGCGACTAGTCGACAACTTTCGTTTTTCCCCAATCCAAGTCCGATTTCTTTTGTTCTTGATCTAAATAATTTCAAATTAACCCCATTTAAACACTATTTCATTCAATTTAATCCAACAACACATAAATGGGAAAATTACCATTTTACCCCTGATATTTCATACTTTTACGAATTAGTCCTAATTGCACAAAATACAAAATACACAAAATCTCACCACATCATAGTTAGGCCGAATCTTCCTTATGCTCATACTAATCCATATATTTCATTTATTTTGCCTTTTAGCCCTTCAATTTATTATTTTTGCAATTTAATCCTAATAATTCAAAATCATCAAAAACTCCAATACAAAATATATTAATCCAAAACATATCTTTCATAATTTATCATCAAACATCACAAAACACTAATATTCATCAATGGCATAACTCAAAATATTCACCAAAATAAAAAATTCAAGCATGGGTCGGGTAGTACTCGAAGCAACGATTTCAAAAACATAAAAATTATCAAAAATCGAGCATAGCACATACCCGAATCAAGCTTCCAAAGGTGCCGAAATTTCAAAGCTTTTAAAGCTTTATTTTCTTCTTTAGTTTCGGCCAAGAAAGATGAATGCATGGCCATTTTTTTGTTTTTGTTTTATTATAACATTATAGTATTGTTTTATTATTTTTAACTTAACTAATATAATAAACATATAAAAGCATAATGCATGCAAGTTGCCGTCCACTACACTTGCAAAAAAGGTAATTTACAACATAAGGCTTCATATTTATAAAAACACATCAATTTGATCACTCAATTAAATAAAAGGATACTTTTACCACTTATGCGATTTAGTCCTTTTTCTTAAATTAAACACACAAACGAACAAATTAACTCACGAAACTTTAACACATGCTCAATCATATATCATAGGTACCGAATATAATATTAAAATATTTTACTGACTCGGATTTGTGGTCCCGAAACCACTGTTCCGATTAGGGTCAAAAATAGGGCTGTTACAACTCTCCCCCCCTTAGGGATTTTCATCCCCGAAAATGTTACCGGTGAATAGGTTAGGATAACGTTCTTTCATTGAATCTTCAAGCTCCCAAGTTGCTTCCTCGACCCCGTGCTTATGCCACAGTACTTTCACCTACGAGATTTTCTTATCACGCAACTCTTTCACTTCGTGAGCCAAAATACGAATCGGTTCTTCCTCATAGGTCAAATCAGACTGAATCTCAATCTCTGACGGACTAATCACATGAGAAGGATCGGATCTATATCGTCGAAACATCGAAACATGGAAGACATTGTGGATCTTTTCTAACTCAGGTGGCAACATCAACCTGTACGTAACCGGCCCGATACGCTCAATAATCTCGTACGGCCCAATAAATCTCGGACTCAGTTTTCCCTTGCGACCAAATCAGAGTATTTTCTTCCACGACGAGACTTTCAAAAATACTCGGTCACCAATTTGAAACTCTATATCTTTACGTTTCAAATCCGCATAGGATTTCTGACGGTCTGACGCTGCTTCTAAACTTTCGCGGATCACTTTTACTTTCTGTTCAGTCTCTTTGATTAGATCAACCCCGTGTATCTTGCTTCCATTTAGCTCGGTCCAATACAAATGTGTACGACATTTACGACCGTACAAAGCCTCGTAAGATGCCATTTTATTGTATGGAAATCCAATCAGAGGTATATGTTGTTCCCATGTACCTTCGAACTCAAGAATGCAACATTTCAACATATCCTCCAGTATCTGAATGACTCGTTTAGACTGACCACTTGTCTGTGGATGGAAAGCTGTGCTGAAATGTAATTTCGTACCTAAATCATCATGCAGTTTCTTCCAATACCCGGATGTAAACCTCGAATCTCTATTCAAATCAATAGATATAGGTACACCATGTAATCTTTCAAATTGAGAAACATACAATTCAACCAACTTATCAAGCGAGTAGTTTGTACATATCAAAATAAAATAAGTCAATTTAGCCAATCGATCAACAATAATCCAAATTGCATCTTTCTTTCTCGGTGTTAACAGAAAACCAAATACAAAATCCATCGTGACTCTATCCCATTTCCATTCAGGTATCAAAATCAGCTGAAGCAACCCAGAAGGTACCTGATGCTCGGCTTTTTACTTGTTGACAAATTAAGCATTTCAATGAAGAGTCAGAAATATCTCGTTTCATACCATACCACCAATAAAGTTGTTTTAGATCATTATGCATCTTTGTACTACCTGAGTGAACAGACAATCAACTGTTGTGGGCTTCATTCAAAATCATCTGAATCAACATCTGAATTTCCTCAAAACACATATTTGGTTTCTGAACCTCAGACAAATTTCAGCATCAACTTCAAAATTCTGAATCAACCTTCAAATCACCTTGGACTTGCTTTGCTAACAAATCATTATCAACTTTTTGAGTATCACTAATTTTGCTGGATAAATAACGATCTTACTTTTAATTCAACTATTATTGAACTATCATCAGACATAGCCATATACGCATTCATTGTACACCAAGGAAACAATGATTTTCGGCTTAAAACATCAGTAACAACATTAGCTTTTCTCGGATGGTAGTCAATCACAAGCTCATAGTTCTTTAACAATTCTAACCATAAGGAATCACATGATATCTCTGTGTGCTCCATTATTATACTTCAACCCGTCCATTGACACATAAATGAGGTTCGTAAACTCTTCGTTCAATTTAGGCTAAATCAGAACTAATATTTTAGTGGATAATGTCTTCGTGCAAAAGAAATCTTCAACAATTGAACTAACTTTAATTTACCACAACATTTCTCAGATAGGATTGTTCCGATAGACATAATTCTGTATCAAATCCTCAAAAATACAAGTTCTACTTCCATACTATCCTTCAGATCACACATTTACATTTAAAGTTTGTTTCCGATCTAGTGGATAAATTCAAACTCATATAACCCAGTTACATTTTCAATCAAATAGTTTCAGATTAGATTAAACCACAGAATCGGTCTTTTCGAAGAAATCTTTTCTTCTCGTTAGAAAGAATAATCTAAACATATCTTTATATATATACTACAGTCATCAAATATAAATCATATTGTCATAATAGTATTATTCTCTTACCCGTGACAATAGATAATATCCTGGCTATTAACGAAGCATCTGAACCCAGAAGAAAATCAAATATGATTTGAACAACAACCATTGCAGAAGCACATCTTTTATAACTATTTCCTTCAAATGGACATCTCTTATAGATAATCACATAGAATCATGAGAAAATCAGAATAACTAAATTTTCATCATCTGAAGCTACACTGAATATCAAAAAATTACGACCCATATAAAATGATATCAATTTCGATGATATTCCAAAAATGTCCAGAAAGAACAATATTACTCGTAAATGCTGAAATCCACAGTAGTAGAAGCAATATAATCTTCACATATTTTCAATAGAACAATAGCCAGCAGAAACAGAATATTAGCATTATACAGATTTCACCATCGTCTTTCATATCCGCACAAAGGAATAAATACCAAAGAAAGACATAACAATGTCGAATACAACCCCAAACAAACCAACGATACTTTCGTCTATTAATATGTTTAGCCAATGTTCTTTTATGATAAAAATTCCTTTTGAAATTAAATAGTCACATATACTTATGAGAATAAATATACATATAGAATGCCCAAAAGGAATCATAATAACTGCCCGACTATAACCACCACACTCAGCCCTCAATACAATTCAAACATTATTTCAACTGTCTAATTCTGCTTTTAGAAATTTTCAAATTATCCATTCTCTAACAGAAATCAATTCAGAAAAGCTTTTAACTAATATTTTCCTTAGTTAACATACCTGAATAAGTCATTTGATCGGAGATAACTTCTTCTTTAATAGCGACGTCACATAATCTGAATAATCTACAGAACTATCCAATGTCTCTTTTAATACTGTCTTCATTTGCTGATTCAATCTCTTTTCTGGCCACATCATTAATCTTTCGAACACGGACTTCTGTAATTCCACACTCTTGAGCTTATTCAACCCAGATCTTACAGATTTCACAGTAACATTTCACTAATAAGGGGGTGAGGGTAATAAAGCCTCAAATTTAACTTACACATATATATACAACACACACTTTCACAAATAGTCAATTCATTAATAATTTCATATTGTCCAAACGTTTAAATAAACATTTGCTTTTAATCACCTTTATTCTTAGCATTTAATTCATATCCCAACTCAAATCATTAATTTACGATCAAAACATTTCAGATAGAAATCATAACTCACATATCATAATCTATGTGCTCATATAATTATAACATTTGTCAACATCAATATATCATACTCTTTGATCCATACTTTTATGAGTTTCAACTCATCATCAACACATTTCCATTCAAACATTCGAGTACACATTCTGTACTATCAAAATTAGCTCGGTTGAAAACTTATCTGTCTCATCAAAATAATTTTCGTCAGAGTCAGGAGATTGTCGCAGGTTAAATATGGCATGTATAGCTAGACTCACATACACTATGGTAGTCCTAGAACCGAATAAACCATAGCTCTGATACCAATCAAATGTAACACCCCTAACCAGTATCCGTCGCCGGATTAGAGTTGCGAGGCATTACCAGACTTAACTACTAATTCGGGGCATAAAAATTGAAACTGTCCATTTGCGTCATGTTGACTAAATTGACTATAACTCGAGTTAGGAAACTCGAAATTTAGATCCGTAAATTTTCCTTGGAACTAGACTCATATATATTCTTACTATAATTTTTCCAGAAATTTTTTTTTGTGGCCAATTAGTACAGTTTATTCATTAAAGTTTCCCCTGTTTCACTGACCAATGGTTCTGACCTCTCTTAACCTAAATTCAAATATCTCATTGTACAATTTTCATATGTTGTTCCCACTTGTTTCTATTGAAAATAGACTCACTAAGGAATCTATAAAAATAAATTATAACTCATAATTCATTTTTTACAATTTTGAATGATTTTCTAAAGTCAAAACAGGGGACTTCAAATACCATCTTGACCCTGTCTCACTAAAATTCAAATATCACAGAATATAAAATTCCTTTGCCTACTCTATTTCTTTCACATAAAAATAGACACAATAAGATTTAATTATATATCTTATTAACTTTCTAATTCCATTTCTCCTATTTTTGGTGATTTTTCAAAATCACGTCACTGCTGCTAACCAAAAACTGTTTCATTGCAAAATATGGTTAACTAGTTTATAACATCTTTACTCCATTTCATTTAACTCTATACATTAACCCTATCGAAATCATTGAATCAATAATTATGAAACACCCCAAACCCGGCCCACGAGATTTGCCCAGATTTGGTATGTTCCTCAAGTAAACCGGTTTCAAAATTCTTTCGTTACCTAGAGAAAACTTGTGCGATTTTGAAAAAAATTGTTTTGGGTTGGGCTTGTGTTGAAAACGAATTCAATTCTTTATATTAAAAATTTTACTTAAACTTTAATAGGTAAAACTCATAATCATAATAAATAGAAATAAATGGAAAACAATCCAACTATGGCCTTATGGCCTTATTACATTAAATAATTTCCAAGTAATTCAAGTACTTAAATAGAAATAGTAGTTCATAAAATAAAACTTCATGTTGAGCATGGCCACCACAAGTTCTCCGCCGTCCCGGTCCATCACCGATCATCACGAAAAATATTCCCAACAGGGTGAGTCAAACAGACTCAATGTGTACACAAACACTAAATCAAAATAGAATCAGCATACAAATGTTACGTATTCATATCATAGCATACAAATTATGATGCATTCCCAAACCCAAACCTAATAAGCCATCCGCTACACTCCCCCGTACCAACCTGTACACCGTGGGGACTAATAAGTCGACCCTCCTTCCGCTACACTCCATATCACGGTCTTAGGTCACCGCATTTGTGGTCTTAGGTCACCACATTCAGATATTGCGATCTTAGGTCACCGCATTGAGACATCGTGGTCTTAGGTCACCACATTCGGGACATCGTGGTCTTAGGTCACCACATTCAGATACCACGGTCTTAGGTCACCGTGTTCATAGTCTTAGGTCACCACATTCACTTCCCCTTTCAAACAAACCCATATGCCCCATATAATGATGATATGCATAATTATGCCAGAGTTCACATTCTTATCATATTCTCATGTTACTAATGACCTTTTCATATTCTTTGTAGAAGTAGGAAACGTGCACTGAGTACTTAGTACCATAACATGGTACCCTAGCCACTTTCATATTCTTAATATCACATATTTTAATAAAACAGGCCATGAAACATATTAAGAAGTAGTGTGGGGTACACACTGATTTGCTTAACCACTTCAACTGAAATCCGAAATCGATCTCATCGCCTTAGATCTCAAGTTCCTACAATTGATTAATCACTTACTATTTAGCACAAAGCCTATTCGGTTAGAAAACCAAATCCTAGTAGGATTTGTATTCTTAAAGCTTACCTTGGTGTCGATTTGATGATTTAATCAAATCCGTAAACTCGTATTTTTCCCTTTGAAATCGGCTAGTCACTAAATCCCTTGAATTGGTTAGTTTTCAGCTTAAAACACATAATAAAAGATCTACTACTAAAATAGGCCTTGGCCGAATTTACCTTTGTTCTTACCTTCCAAATCTTATATCTCGAATTGGATCCTTGCTTCTTTATTGCTGTCGAAATCCCTATGTACCCATGTTAGATCCAATCTAACATTAAATCATAATAATATAGCTTATGGCCGAATGGTATTCATAACTTACCTTAGATCTTAGAAGTTCCGAAAGATACCTTCTTGTAGTTGACAATTTCTTAAATCCCGAAAACACCCTTCCATAACTCGGCCAAAATCCATAATAGAGATTAGTCCCTAAATTTTAGATAGGTTTAAAATATAAAAGAATTGAAACCAAACTTTGGATCTTACCCTTTTTAAGAAATTGGTAGCACCCTTGTTAAAAGCCCCTTAAAGAATCGGCCTTGATGACTAGATGATAAAGTTTCGGCTTTTGGGATTTAATGGAGAAGTCGACTAGAGGTTCTCTTGGGGTATTTGGTTTCCACGAAAATAAGGAAAAGAAACTTGAGAATTTTGGCAATGGTGGACTATAGATTCGGCTTGACAAAAGAAAAAGAGAAGAGAAGAGAGGAGAGCACTCTGTAAATTCGGCGAGAGAGAGGATGAGGAAGAAAAATTGATGAGTAGCCCTATTTCCTTCCTTTTATAGCCGAAACTACTCCTCGTAATCCCTTACTTGGCCACCACTCTTCTTTATTTGATAGCTTTATCTCTTAATTTAAAATAATTAGAGAATAATCCTTTATTATCTCTTCAAAATAATCGAAATTAAATCTCTTATTTATCACCTTATTAATCGAATATTAAAGAGAATAAAACTCCTCCTTTCTAGAAGGCTTGTGCCGTCCCCTCTGAGCTTCCGGAAGCAAAAATAAAACTTCTTTTATTTGCTTCCCAAGTGACTCGAACTGTGCCCAACACCTTGCATGTGGCGCCATTTCCAGAGGCCCTAAGTGGCATCTTGAGCCACTTTTCCAAGCCTGTTTGTGTGTCAAATTTCACAAACTTTTTCTTTTAAGGCCACCTTGCCTTAATTTCCTCTTTTAAACTTTAAAACTCGACATTTCTAAGTCATTTCTAAGTTTCCAAAATTTTCGTTCGGCTCAGTAAACTTGACATTTTCTTACATTTTCAAATTTCGAAATGTGCACTTTCCTATTTTGATTCATTTCCAAATCATTTCCATCCATTTCAAGTTTCCAAAAATGTTCACTTTCCATTTTTTTAACTTAACATTTCCATACATTTTCGTGTTTCCAAAATTGTTCAAAATTTATTCTTAGTACATAAAACATGTTACTTCGTACAATTAAACCAAAAACGCATAGGCCCTTTCCAGGATGTTACAATTCTACCCCCTTAAAATAATTTCGTCCTCGAAATTTTCTAACTAAAATAATTGAGGGTATTATTGTCGCATTGCCTCTTCTGGTTCCCACGAAGCTTCTTCCGATCCATGATTGCGCCATAACACCTTGACTAGAGGAACTGACTTCTTCCGTAGCACTTTCACATCATGTTCCAATATCCAAATCTGCTCTTCCTCGTAGGATAAGTCTGGCCTTAGCTCTACTTCTTCGATGTGTACCACATGAGACGGATCCGATCGGTGAATGACGTAGCATGGATACATGGAATACGTCGTGCATCTACATCGCAACTCGTGGCAACTCCAATTGGTATGCCATCGCTCCAACTCGCGCCGAAGACTCGATAGGGCCCTATAAACCTTGGGCTTAACTTCCTCATGCGACCGAACCTCGTTACCTTTTTCCAAGGCGAGACTTTCGAAACACTTGGTCTCCCACTTCAAACTCTATTTCCTTCCGCTTAAGGTCTGCGTGACGACTTACGCCTATCGAGGCTTCCTTTAACCGTGCTCGAATCATCTCAACCTTCTCTTCGCCGCCACTAACTCGACCCAAAACTCGACGCTCTCCTAACTCGGTCCAACAAGTAGGAGTTCTACACTTCCGACCATACAATGCTTCATATGGTGCCATCCGAATGCTAGCCACGATAGCTGTTGTTGTAGGTGAACTCACTAAAGGCAAATAGTCTTCCCAACTTCCTCGGAAATCCATCACACGACCTCTCAACATATCCTCCAACACTTGTATAACTCGCTCGCATCGCCCGCGTCGATTGTGGATGAAAAGTCAGAGTGAAGTCCAACTTAGTGCCTAAAGCTTGATGAAGTGCCCTCGTAACCGAGACGTAAACCTTGGGTCTCTGTCTTGAGATGATCGATCTTGGTACACCTTGTAACCTTACAATTTTCGCCACATATAACTTAGCCGCCACCAAGAGAATAGTCAACTCTTACAGGGATGAAATGCGCAGACTTAGTCAAACGGTCCACTATCACCCATACCGAGTCCTTCTTAGTAGGCGTAAGGGGAAGCCCACTAACGAAATCCATGGTAATTCTCTCCCACTTCCATTGCGAGAATCTCGATTGGTTGAAGCAATCCTCGGTGGAACTTGGTGTTCGGCCTTAACTTGTCGACACGCCAAACATTTCCCCACAAATTCAGTCACTTCTTGCTTAAGATCGGACCACCAAAATTGTTCCCTTAGATCTCTCAGATGCGCTTTAATGCCTCGGGATGCATAGCATAAGGGCTACTATGCGCCTCCCAAGAATCCTTTGTCTTAACTCCTTGTCCTTAGGCATACATGCCTTTCCCTTGAAGCACAATACTCCTCATCATTAACACTATAATCCTCTAACTCTCCGCTCGCACTTCATCGTAACTTAGCACTTAGATCCTTATCAACCAACTGTCCCTCTTTCACCTCCTTCACCATGTGGGCTTGACTTGCAACTCGCCAACAGGCTTCCATCATCGTGACAAACTTAAGTGAGTGAACATAGCCCTTAGATCCGACACAACCTTCCGACTTAGGGCATCGCCTACCACATTCGCCTTGCCCGGATGATATTCTATCGAGCAATCGTAGTCCTTCAACAACTCCACCCACCTTCGTTGCCTCAAGTTGAACTCCTTCGAGTCAACAGATACTTAAGGCTCTTGTGGTCTGTGGTAGATCACCGACCTTTCTCCATAGAGGTAGTGCCTCCAAACCTTAAGGGCGAAAACCACCGCTTTGCGGTTCCAAGTCATGAGTTGGGTAGTTAACCTCATGAGGCCTTAGTTGCCGAGACGCATAAGCGACTACTTTTCCTTCTTACATTAGCACACATCCTAATCCCGCATGCAAGCGCCACAAGACACCACAAAATCCTTCCCAGCCTCCTACTGAATTAACACCTGGAGCCTCCGTCAACACCTTCTTAAGGTTGTCAAAGCTCTTCTGTTGCTTATCAGACCATTCAAAGGGTACTTCCTTCCTTAGTAATTTTGTCAAAGGCGCGACTATTGACGAGAATCCTTCTACGAACCTTTCGTAATAGCCTGCCAAACCTAAGAAACTTGAATCTCACCACGGACCTAGGTGGTTTCCAATCCAACAACGCTTCGATCTTCCTAGGATCCACTCTTATTCCTTCTCGCGGATACCACATGCCCTAAGAATGCCACCCTCCTTAAGCCAAAATCCACACTTGCCGAATTTGGCATAGAGATTCTTCTCCTTAACACTTGTAGCACCACTCGGAGATGTTCATCATGCTCCTCTTCGCACTTAGAATACACCAAAATATCATCGATGAACACAACGCATTTAACCTATCCAAGTAGGGTTAAAAACTCGGTTCATCATATCCATGAACGCGATTGGAGCGTTTGTCAATCCAAACGGCATCACCACAAACTCAAAATGGCCGTATCTTGTCCTAAAAGCGGTCTTATGGATATCCGCCTCTCCTTCACCTTCAATCGGTGATATCCCGACCTTAAGTCTATCTTTGAGAATATGCGTCTCCTTTCACCTGATCGAACAAGTCATCGATCCTTGGCAAAGGATACTTGTTCTTGATGGTCACTTATTCAATCGACGGTAATCTATGCACATACGCATAGTTTCGTCCTTCTTCTTTACAAATGTAATCGTGCTCCCCATGAAGACACCTTAATCGGTCGTATGAACCCACGATCCAACAACTCTTGGATTTGAGCCTTGAGCTCAACTAACTCCTTTGGCGCCATTCGGTATGGAGCGATTGACACAGGAGTCGTTCTCGGTAGTAAGTCTATTCCAAACTCCACCTCCCTATCTCGGGGTATTCTCAGTAATTCCTCCGGAAATACATCTTCAAAGTCTTTCACCGTTCTAACTCCACCGACACCTTATTCCTTTCCACCTAACGCACTTACGAAGGCTAAGAACGCCTTGCACCCTTTCTTAACCATTTTCTCAGCCTTCAACGCCGAAACTACGTTGGACGTGTAGTTTCTTCTCGCTCCGATCATTACTACTACTTCATCCTCCGGGTCCTTAGTTCCATTCGCTTAGCCGCACAATCCAACACGGCTCGGTGCTCTACTAGCCAGTCCATTCCAAGTATAAGTTCAAACTCCCGAAAGGTAGTTCCATTAAGTCACCAAAGCTCACTCCCGAATCTCTAGGGTACATTCGAAAGATCTTATCCACCACTACGCTTAGGCCTAATGGGCTTACTACACTGCCGTCCGCCATCGAAGGTTCGAGTCTAGGCCTAGTGTTTCCACTACACTACATGCAACATAGGAATGGGTCGAGCCCACATCAATTAGAGAAAAATAGGGCTCGTCAAAAATAAAGAACGCACTGGGTTATAACGTCCGCGCGTCTCCATCTTCTCCTCCGCGAACCGCATAAACCAAACCTAGTTGCCTTGCCTCAAGATTAGCAAAGCACCTCTCCGCCTTGTGTTCCACGGCCTCGCCAAAGACCATTACCTCTCTATTTCGAACCATGACCTCGTTGAGGCTGCGGTCCTCCTCTACCATCGACTAACATTCCGAATGTTGGTCGGCTTTCATCCGATTGCTTAGGACAATCCTTGATCACATGGTCCTTGGACCCACATCTAAAACATCCTCCTGTTTTCTTCCAAAGACTCTCCTAAGTGCTTCTTTCCACACACATCACAAGGTCGACACCGCTCTTCATCCGAACCAACTTGTCGACCTCGCGCCCATTGACCTCGCAGCCCATCAACTCTAGGCCTCTTATGAACCTTTCCGCACGCTCCAAAACCTCTTTTGGGCCTATTCCTATCCATAGCCCGCTTTGTAGAATCCTTGATTCCTCAAACCACCTTGGCCTTTTCTACCAAAGCGTAAAACTCCCGCTCCCGATGCGGTGCTATCAACGCCTCAGATCATCCTTTAGCCCGCCCTCAAAACGGACACGGCGCTCATGCTCGATTGCCACTACTCCTCGAGCATATCGACTCAACCTCGTGAATTTAGCCTCATACTCCGCCACGGACTTTTTTCCTTGAACCAGCCCCTGTAAATGCCTTCCTTTGCTCATCAAGATACCCTGGTTCCTACATACTTCTTCCAAATGCTTCCTTAACATATTCCTGTGTCGATCTTCACCGTGGCACCATCCCGAACAGTCAACCACCACCGATACGCTTCATCGCTGTAAGTTGCCACCATTCCTTTTAACTTCTCCTCGTGGGTCAAGTCAAGCTCATCCATGATGCGCTCTGTTGCTTCCAACCAAGATTTCACCGAACGGGTGCCACACCCGATACCCCACGAAACATTTCGGCTCCATTAGCTCGTAGTCGCCAGCAGCATGCACTTACGGGTTCCCGAATTTCTCCTACACCACCACCAACTCCAAAACTCGCGAAGACAGATGACCCACGACACAAAGATCATCCCCCCGTCTCGAGCTTACGCCCAACACCAACGGTGGGGGTGGTGGTGGCTGTGGTATCTCATTGTCGCACCCTTGACCCGATCTAACGGGTTCGACACCGTCATCCTTCCTCTACCTCATCCACGACGACCATGTCCTCTAGAGCTCATTTCTAACGTCGTGGTCCGATTAAGAAGTTTTATGAATTAGTCTTTGTTTCACTTGATTACCCGCTGAAGAAATTTTATGAAAAGAGTTTTAGGAGTGGTTCTTTCAGATGCACACAGCTTCTTTCCATTCATTCATCCATACATCCATCAAACAATCATGAACTCTCGCTCATTCAGAGAAAGGTTGTAGTTTTCATTGTTATTGTTTTTTCCTTCCACTACCCATGGGTATTTTCGTAATTCGTCCCACTGTGGTATTTTCGTAATTTTTCAAAAGAAAAAGTTCCTTGGTGATTTTGTCACAAAGTATTTTGGTATTTTTAAATTCGGGTATTTTGAAAAATTTTGAAATCCAGGGTATTTCGGTGATTTTGGACCCTGGGGTATTTTGGTGATTTTTTTCCAAGCTTCTGGTAAATTTGTAAAATCTTATAAATCAGGGATATTTCAAAGGTTGCAAAACTTTGAGGGTTCTTTTGAGAATTGTACTTTTCAAAACGGTGATGTTGCAAAAATTTTGGAAATCAAGGTCATTTTGGTAATTTTATAAGTTAGGGGCAATTTTGAAATTTCCAAAATTCAAGGTATTTTTGATAATTTGCAAATTAGGGTTTTTGAACATTGATAAAATAATGAAATTTTGGCAAAAGCTCGTTGGGTAGTTGGTCATTTTATAAACCAAGGGTATTTTGGTAATTTTACCACTAGGGGCATTTTTGTATAAATCAAAATCTTTCAAAAATTTTGTAAAGATGGTTTTCATGAATTTAGAAGAAAGTTTTAAGAGTTCTAAAACTAGGGTTTTGTTGTTTTTATAAAAACACGGCTAATTCCCTTCGGGTTTTAGTTATTGTGTTTAGCCCTCGACCGAGTCCTCTTGGTCGTCAGGTGAACCAAAGCTACGCACCAGCAGATTCGAGTGGAGAGGAGGTGAGTCACACGGATCGCTTAAATACCAAGCTCCCGCCGAAACCATTCCTAGACATGCGCATGAGAGGTTGCCACACCCACCGAGCCCTCCGGGTTAGGGTGAACCGAAGCTACGCACTGTAGGATTCTGCGAAGAGGAGGTGAGTCACTAGGATCGCTTAAATACTGTGCTCTTAGGATCCAATCCTAGACATGCACACAGGGGTTACCACACCCTAACTTAGTGACTTAGCCATGGGTTTGTTTAACGTTCCTTAAGTCTTATGTGTTTGTGTTTGAGTAGACTAGTCCTAGGGTTCAAGTTCCTATCATGCTATTCTACGTTCCATTCCTTTTCTACCCTTCTAATATTCATTACACATAATCACACAAATAGTTAGGGGTACCTACCTGGTGGACTGCGGGTCGGAGACTTTAGGTGCCATGCCAGAAAACCTGCTTGTTTCATAAAATATTTTTAAAAAAAACTCATTTGGGCTCGCTTTGAAAACGTTTTGGGCCTTGGCCCACAGGTCCGAGAGTTTTAAAACTGGGCTCTGATACCAAACTGAAACACCCCAAACCCGGCCCACGAGATTTGCCCAGATTTGGTATGTTCCTCAAGTAAACCGGTTTCAAAATTCTTTCGTTACCTAGAGAAAACTTGTGCGATTTTGAAAAAAATTGTTTTGGGTTGGGCTTGTGTTGAAAAACTAATTCAATTCTTTATATTAAAAATTTTACTTAAACTTTAATAGGTAAAACTCATAATCATAATAAATAGAAATAAATGGAAAACAATCCAACTATGGCCTTATGGCCTTATTACATCAAATAATTTCCAAGTAATTCAAGTACTTAAATAGAAATAGTAGTTCATAAAATAAAAACTTCATGTTGAGCATGGCCACCACAAGTTCCGCCGTCAGGTCCATCACCGATCATCACCTGAAAAATATTCCCAACGGGTGAGTCAAACAGACTCAATGTGTACACAAACACTAAATCAAAATAGAATCAGCATACAAATGTTACGCATTCATATCATAGCATACAAATTATGATGCATTCCCAAACCCAAACCTAATAAGCCATCCGCTACACTCCCCGCACTCAACCTGCGCACACCGTGGGGACTACTAAGTCGACCCTCCTTCCGCTACACTCCATATCGCGGTCTTAGGTCACCGCATTTGTGGTCTTAGGTCACCACATTCAAATATCGCGGTCTTAGGTCATCGTGATTCAGACATCGTGGTCTTAGGTCACCACATTCGACATCGTGGTCTTAGGTCACCACATTCAGATACCACGGTCTTAGGTCACCGTGTTCATGGTCTTAGGTCACCACATTCACTTCCCTTTCAAACAAACCCATATGCCCCATATAATGATGATATGCATAATTATGCCAGAGTTCACATTCTTATCATATTCTCATGTTACTAATGACCTTTTTCATATTCTTTGTAGAAGTAGGAAACGCACTGAGTACTTAGTACCATAACATGGTACCCTAGTCACTTTCATATTCTTAATATCACATATTTTAATAAAACATGCCATGAAACATATTAAGAAGTAGTGTGGGGTACACCTGATTTGCTTAACCACTTCACCGAAATCTCGAAACTGATCCATCGCCTTAGATCTCAAGTTCCTACAATTGATTAATCACTTACTATTTAGCACAAAGCCTATTCGGTTAGAAAACCAAATCCTAGTAGGATTTGTATTCTTAAAGCTTACCTTGGTGTCGATTTGATGATTTAATCAAATCCTAAACTCGTATTTTTCCCTTTGAAATTGGCTAGTCAAGAAATCCCTTGAATTGGTTAGTTTTCGCTTAAAACACATAATAATAGATCTACTACTAAAATAGGCCTTGGCCGAATTTACCTTTGTTCTTACCTTCCAAATCTTAAATCCCGAATTGATCCTTGCTTCTTTATTGTCGTCGAAATCCCTATGTACCCATGTTAGATCCAATCTAACATTAAATCATAATAATATAGCTTATGGTCGAATGGTATTCATAACTTACCTTAGATCTTAGAAGTTCCAAAGATACCTTCTTGTAGTTGACAATTTCTTAAATCCCAAAACACCTTCCATAACTCGGCCAAAATCCATAATAGAGATTAGTCCCTAAATTTTAGATAGGTTTAAAATATAAAAGAATTGAAACCAAACTTTGGATCTTACCCTTTTAAGAAATCGGTAGCACCCTTGTTAAAAGCCCCTTAAAGAATCGGCCTTGATGACTAGATGATAAAGTTTCTGGCTTTTGGGATTTAATGGAGAAGTCGACTAGAGGTTCTCTTGGGGTATTTGGTTTCCACGAAAATAAGGAAAAGAAACTTGAGAATTTTGGCAATGGTGGACTATAGATTCGGCTTGACAAAAGAAAAGAGAAGAGAAGAGAGGAGAGCACTAAATTCAACAGAGAGAGGAGGAGGAGGAAAAATTGATGAGTAGCCCTATTTCCTTCCTTTTATAGCCTAAACTACTCCTCGTAATCCCTTACTTGGCCACCACTCTTCTTTATTTGATAGCTTTATCTCTTAATTTAAAATAATTAGAGAATAATCCTTTATTATCTCTTCAAAAATAATCCAAATTAAATCCCTTATTTATCACCTTATTAATCGAATATTAAAGAGAATAAAACTCCTCCTTTCTAGAAGGCTTGTGCCGTCCACTCAGAGCTTCGGAAGCAAAAATAAAACTTCTTTATTTGCTTCCCAAGTGACTCAACCTGTGCCCAACACCTTGCATGTGGCGCCATTTCAGAGGCCCTAAGTGGCATCTTCAGCCACTTTTCCAAGCCTGCTTGTGTGTCAAATTTCACAAACTTTTTCTTTTAAGGCCACCTTGCCTTAATTTCCTCTTTAAACTTTAAAACTCGGAATTTCTAAGTCATTTCTAAGTTTCCAAAAATTTTCGTTCGGCTCAGAACTTGACATTTTCTTACATTTCCAAATTTCCAGTAAATGTGCACTTTCCTATTTTGATTCATTTCAAATCATTTCCATCCATTTCAAGTTTCCAAAAATGTTCACTTTCCATTTTTTTAACTTAACATTTCCATACATTTTCAGGTTTCCAAAATTGTTCAAAATTTATTCTTAGTACATAAAACATGTTACTGCATAATTAAACCGAAACGCATAGGCCCTTTCCTGTGATGTTACAAATTATATATATATCAAACCCTAATCGCATTTCATAACAACTTCCACTACTATATCATCATGCATATACCAACTACATTGCACATATATATATATATATACACACACCATGATCGAAATCTTTGCATAAATTTAAATATCATAACTAGCCATTTTCGCATGGCTTAGTAGTTACAACTTCAAAACGAACCCAAAACACAAGATAGCCTATACATGCCATAGTTTCAAAAATTCAGTTTATAAAATACCAAAATGAGTCGATAGTGTGATAGACTTAACGATGATCCTTGAGCTCAGAACTTGACTCCAAAATCTAATAAACAATGCAAACAAACACATACAAGAAGCTATCATAGCTTAGTAAGTTATAAGCAATTACATAACAACAATGCATTATATCATTATATTAATAAGGCCAATTTAATATAATCAAATCGAGGTTTAAAACCATAACTATAATTTATATTACCATTCAGAACTTTCACATTTCATAGCCTTAAGGCCAAACACTCACACATTCAATAATAGATTTCACATCGATCTATAAATCACTTTCCCATCTCAAAACAAATACATATACATTTGTTCAAGTATATACATATTAACTACTAAATTTTCTTTCTTACCTTTCAATCCATATAATTCACATATAAATACGTATGATATAAAATTTTCATTTCAACATCTAAAACATACTTATTATTCAAAAGATGATTTATCATCGCATACCTGTTCATTTTATTCGTTAAACACCTTCGTTAACTAATTAAATTAAAAGATCGCAAACCTCGCACACTCAATGCAAAAACCTTATCACGTATCACATGCTTAGAGTCGCCATACTAATACCTTGCACACTTAGTGCCAAATTCTTGTAACGTGATCGCACACTTAGTGCCAAATTCTTGTAATGTATCGCATAATTTAGTGCCGTTACATTTAACTTCTCGCACACTTAGTGCTAAACAACCGATTTTGAACACATAGTGCTCGGTATTTAATTCCGCACACTTAGTGCTCATTGACCGATTTCGCACACTTAGTGCTCGGTATACAATTTCGCACATTATTGCGCTTCCCGAACTTAATCCTTATTTATATATACATAAAACTTAAACCTCAATTGCATATATACCAATTCGATTATTTTATTTCTATGATTAAAATCACATTCAATTACATCATTGCCATATATGCATCACATTTGGTTATATTCATTCACAATTCAATGTCACATTCGGTTATATCATTGACATATATATACACATCACTTCGAATGAACCAATGACATATATATATGCCTCTCATTCGGTTATACTTTATACATATATAAATAATACATTCGGCTATATTAAAAATTAGTATACATACTTCCATTAAATTTTAGGTACATCAATATAGATAAATTCCATACAACATGATTGCTTAAAAACTTACCTCGGACGAGGTAAAATGGAACGGGGCGACTAGTCGACAACTTTCGTTTTTCCCTAATCCAAGTCCGATTTCTTTTGTTCTTGATCTAAATAATTTCAAATTAACCCCATTTAAACACTATTTCATTCAATTTAATCCAACAACACATAAATGGGGAAATTACCATTTTACCCCTGATATTTCATACTTTTACAAATTAGTCCTAATTGCACAAAATACAAAATACACAAAATCTCACCACATCATAGTTAGGCCGAATCTTCCTTATGCTCATACTAATCCATATATTTCATTTA
This sequence comes from Gossypium sturtianum, assembly GCA_025698515.1. Classification (NCBI taxonomy): domain Eukaryota; kingdom Viridiplantae; phylum Streptophyta; class Magnoliopsida; order Malvales; family Malvaceae; genus Gossypium; species Gossypium sturtianum. The sequence continues at coordinate 124,151,453 of CM046953.1, read as the reverse complement.
TTTTGCCTTTTAGCCCTTCAATTTATTATTTTTGAAATTTAGTCCTAATAATTCAAAATCATCAAAAACTCCAATACAAAATATATTAATCCAAAACATATCTTTCATAATTTATCATCAAACATCACAAAACACAAATATTCATCAATGGCATAACTCAAAATATTCACCAAAATCAAAAAATTCAAGCATGGGTCGGGTAGTACTCGAAGCAACGATTTCAAAAACATAAAAATTATCAAAAACCGAGCATAGCACATACCCGAATCAAGCTTCCAAAGGTGCCGAAATTTCAAAGCTTTTAAAGCTTTATTTTCTTCTTTAGTTTCGGCCAAGAAAGATGAATGCATGGCCATTTTTTTGTTTTTGTTTTATTATAACATTATAGTATTATTTTATTATTTTTAACTTAACTAATATAATAAACATATAAAAGCATAATGCATGCAATTTGCCGTCCACTACACTTGCAAAAAAGGTAATTTACAACATAAGGCTTCATCTTTATAAAAACACATCAATTTGATCACTCAATTAAATAAAAGGCTACTTTTACCACTTATGCGCTTTAGTCCTTTTTCTTAAATTAAACACACAAGCGGACAAATTAACTCACGAAACTTTAACACATGCTCAATCATATATCATAGGTATCAAATATAATATTAAAATATTTTACTGACTCAGATTTGTGGTCCCGAAACCACTGTTCCGATTAGGGTCAAAAATAGGGCTGTTACATTAAAAGCATTGTAATAAATTTTTTATTATTTACATACGTACTTACTAAGCTTTATAGCTTACTCCGTTGTTTTCCGTGTTTATAATGTACTCAGGTTAGCTTGGGTTGGAAGTCGCTGGAGAATCTATCACACTATCAAGCTTACAATTTAGGTATCGATGATGTTATACTTAAGGTTATGGCATGTATAGGGAACTTGGTCATGTGTGTATGTTACTATGAGTTGTCCTAGAATAATGAACCTTGATGTTCGAAGTTCATTGTTGTATAAGGTCATTTAATGTGACCAAATAAATTGGTTATGCTATAAACACATGAGGATGCATTCCAGGGTTGAGTAAATTGTATGCTATGACTTGTTACGTGTGTGTGGTGTATATTTTCATAGCTTTGATATGTCATGAAATGTGTCATTCAAGTTATACTCAAGTACGGGATGATAGGGTAGAAATTGGCTTGGAAAATAGCCAACTTTTTGACCACACAGGCAGAGACACGGCCGTGTGTCTCAGCTTGTGGAGGACACGATGCAGCACACTGGTGTGTAACTTGGTCGTGTGATCCAAAACGAATGATGATGTCATAAATAGAGAGTTACACGGGTGGAGGACACGGGCGTGTCCTCGGGCCACATGGGGTGTGTAACCACACCGGCTTGCCCACATGGGCGTGTGACTCTCCAAAACAAGGAAATTTTCTAAATGTTTCAATAGTTTTAAAAGTTCTTGGTTTAGTCCCGTGATCGATCCCAAAGTCTATTTTGGGTCTCAGAGGCCCATTTTAGGGACTTGATGATATAAGATAAAAGTTTTAAATTTTAAACTAAAATTTATGCCTTGAAATTGTTTAGTCACAAATGTTATTGTCCGGTAACGCCTTGTACCTGCTCCTAAGAAGCGTTGAACACGGGTAAGGGGTGTTACATTTATTGGTATCAGAGCTATGGTTTAGTCGGTTCTCGGACTAACCTAGCATGAGTAAGAGTCTAGCTTTACATGCCATATGTGGACCGTGATAGTATGATATCTTCGGGCTCTAACAAAATTGTTTGTTGAGACAGAGGTGCTTTCCAACCGAGCTATTTTCGAAAATGCTGACATTGACACTGAGATATTTGAAAATATGTTTGTGATAAGTTGAAATGTGGTAAGGTACGAATAAGAGTTCATAATATGTATGTGAGGATGTATAAAATGAAATAACCATAATTTGAGAATTTTGGATACAATGTTACTGTCCTGGTTGAATGTTGTATTTCGATAAATTATGGTGATTTTATGCAATAGATAAAATGTTATAAATGTTGAGAAGTTATGAAAAAGGAATTAAATGTGTGAACCGAGTACAACACTGGAAACAGGTACTTTCGTTTAGAGACATGTGATGGATTGACGATAAAGACCATGGGTTGACCATGGCAGCATGTGAATATGTTATTATTGGTGAGCTGTGTGCTGTACCACCATAATTATTATTAATTGTGGGCTATGTGCGATACCACCGTATTTATTAGTATTGGTGGGTCAAAAGCGATACCATCAGATTTATTATTATTGGTGGGGTGTAAAGTATACCACCGTGATTTATTTTTATTAGTGGGTCGTGTGCGATACCACCATATTTATTATTAATGGTGGGTCTGTGTGCGATACCACCGTGATTTATTATTGCTGGTGGGTCGTGGTCCAAACCACCGCGGTATTCGTTATTATTCAAGTGTTCATCGGGAAACTTTGACTAAGTGAAATTACGTGTGACTATGTGATGACAAGTGCAGGTATAAGTGCATGTAAATGTGAGCAATGTTTATGATATGTATTTGGAATGTGGTAAGATTTGAAATGAGTAAGTTTATATGTAAATGATACATCCTTTTTACTTATGTTTTTACATATTAATGTATTATGTGAAATGTGAGTGAATATTATTGATATTTATTAAAATGATGGAAAGTGAAGAAATTCTCGGATGAACCTTCGGAAGAGACAAAGGATACAGATGAATACCGTGAATATGTGTGTTAAATGACCTAAAATAACTGGTGTGTTATGATGAAATTTTATGAGAATTTTGTTGAATGAACTCACAAATGAGAGACTAAAGAATTTATTAGCGGATCCACTATTATGGTGGCCAGATAAAAGAATGAGTGGATAAGTAAGGATAGAACTAAAAGAGATATTCAATCATTTTTAAGATCATTCAGATTATGCAAGGCTAAGGTTAAAGAAGTCAAATCCGATGAAACAAAACATACAGGTATGATACCTAAAGAATATACTAATTGGATGTTTTTCTGAGTTGGTGTAACATCCTGAATTTCGGGATTTTATGTTTTGCATTATACCATGCGTTAGGCTAGCTAAGAGTGTCAGTTGTGTATGTTTAGGGACCCTAAGAAGGCTTGGGGTTGAGTTGGGCCTTGGTAGAATTTTTTTGTTTATGCACTTAAGGGGGAGAAGGCAAGTGACGTCAAGACTTAAAAGAATAAGTGAGTCTTTTGCTAGCACAAGAAGAGCTAGTAGCAAAGCAGGAGGCGTCACATGAAGGGGCTTAAGGGGTGGAGTTCGAATCTCACCTATTACAAATATATTTTTTTTGGTGCTAATCAGGTGGAAGATGGTAAGTGTCGGCCATGGCTCTATAGAAGGAAAGGAAGACTTTCAAATGATGGAAAGAAGACTAAGGAAAAGAGAAAGGAGGAGATCAATGGAAAATAAGGAAAGAAGTAAAGGAAAGAGATAAGGGGGATATGTTGGCCGAATTTTGGGAGGTGCTTGGGGAAATAAAATTTGGTCAACCATAATCTTTTTAATGTTAGGGACTTACTGGTTTGGTAGGGGAATTAGGGAGCCGAATTTCCTATAGCCTTTTACAAGTTTTGTTCATGAAAAGTTTTTCTCTATTTTTGAACATTTTTTGTGCTTCTTTTTCCAACCTTTTCCTTTGTTTGCCGTAACACTCAAGCCATTTTGCTCATCTTTTCCTTAGTGTAGGCCAAACTCTCGACACCTCTTTTTCCATCTCTTCTTTTCTTTTCACCATTTCTTCAACCCTTCTCTCTTTTTCTTTAGTCAATATTTTTTGATGGCCGAATCTTGCTGTTCTTTTCTCTCTAAGTAGCCGAATCCTCCTAGCCATTCTCTCTCCTCCATCTTTGCGTGTTGATCACTTTCTTCCTTGGTTGAATCGGGTAAGTGGCTTCATTCTTTTCCTTTCATCTTCTTTTCTCCATAACCGAAGGTGTGACCATCATCATTCGGTTGTTTCACTTTATTTCTAAAACCAAAACACCATTTCCTTCTACTCCTCATATCGTGATCATCTCCTTTTGTAGTGTTCTTGTGGGGTTGGTCGAATCTCACATCCTTGCCGACTTATCCTTAGTCATAAGTTGAATCGGTAGGAATCGGGTTCATCATCGATTAAGGTAAGGAGTTTCTTCTGGTCCATTCGATATCTACGCTGGTTATTTTGTTAAAGGGATCGATAGTTATGTCTAATCGTTTATTAAGGGACTTAACAACTCATTCTCCTCTACTTTTTGGTCTTTCGGAAGTAGTGGTAAGTTGAAACCCTCTCCTTAGACAACTACTTCTCTCATTGTAATATTATTCTGACCGAGACTCTTCCAATGGAGGCAAGTGGTAGCGATACTAAAGGAAAATTGATAGGAGGACGAAAAGGGAGTGGACTTGCAATCTCTACTCCCAAGTTCAAACGTAGGGCGATATCGACAGTTCGGGATTTTCCACCAGGTTGTGGACCGACATCCAATGAAAATAGGCAGATCGTGGTCGTTCGCGATAGTGAGGGTAAGTGTGAAAAACCGATTGTTTAGATTTGGATTAAGACATTATCTCTTGTTAGTTAATCGAGTGTTATGGTGACATAGCTGCCGACGATCAAGAAGGTTTAGTCCTTACCGTAAACAGGTGTGTAATCTCACACTGAAATCCTGTAGATTCGTGATTCACTATCATGTTGGAAAATAGATCGTTGTTGCTTACGAATCTAATAACCGTAATATGGCAAGAATCGAGTAACTTGCTTAAACAAAATTAATTTTAAGATCTGTCAAAAGCGGTATTAATTTGTAAAATTACAAAAATGCCCTTATGGGCCGAATTACTAAAAAGCTTTAATGGGCCGTTTTTATGAAAATGCCCCTATGGGTCGATTTACCAAAATGCCTTAACGGGCCGATTTGCTAGAATGCCTTAGTGAGCCGATTTACCAAAGTGCTTTAATGGGCCGATTCATCAGAATATTTCATTAGATTAATGGTTGCTATATATGTGGATATACTTTTCTTATGTTGCATCTTTACATATTGCATGGGTTGGGAAAAATTGTATGGAGAGCATTGTAGCCTGGTGGCATAGCCACAATTCACTTATTATTGTGCTTAATTATGATTTCGGTGGCATGGCCACAAAAAAATAATATACTTTAGCACTTGATCGCAAATTGGTGTGAGCAATGGGTGGGTTGACTTGATCTCACAGTGTGATTGGTACTGGTCTGGGTGTAATGGATGGATAGGTTGGGTTGCATTCATTTCTTTTAAATACTCATTATGTAAATAGGCTTAGGCCCAAGATGTTGCTATACGGGTTCAGGCCCAGTGGATGATGGTAAGGGGGATTATGCATTGTGTTCTTGTAACTCACCCTCATTTCTTTCTTAATCCTTGCAGGTGGTGCTCAGTGATGAGGACTTGGGCCCATGGATGACTCGGTGGAGGCCATACTTTGAAAATAATCTTTTCGAACATTAGTAAACTTCTTTTCCGCTTTATTTCATTACTTTTACTATTTTGGGTTTAAAGTTGTAATAAGGCCTCTGATATTTTTATTTTGCTTTATGTTTTGATATACTTATTATTTTCCATGAATTATTTTAAACGGGAATTTTTCTTAGATCTTAAACAACAGTTTTCCAAAATTGATTAACAAACGGATTTCATAACAAATATGTACAAATAATTTAACTTGGATTTTCCTTCGAATTATCAACATCTTTTTCAAAGGTCACGATTTTTTAAAGTTCACTAGTTTGATTTTCGATTCACCAATCAACCTCTCGAGATTAGTGGTATTTTTTTATCGAATATTTATAATCAAACTTGTTTTTCTTAACTATCACCTAATAACATCAACTTTAGTAGGAATCATAAGTTCTTTACACACTTTCTTCATGTGACATGCCAGATCCGGTCATACTGCATGGGCTGGGTTTGGTGTGTTACATTTTATGATATCAGAGCCAGGTTGCAAAACTCGACTGTGGTTTGGGTTCAAAAATATTTTCCAAAAACTGTTTGAAATCTGATTTATAAATACATGTCTTAGATGAAGTATGACACCACGGGTGTCCGACACCAAGTCAGTAAGTCTTTGTTTTCATTTCATGATTATTGTGGTATGACTGTAGTAAGAAAACTTCACATGACAGGGATACTCTAGAACTATTGGCTTTAGGAGCGTAAACTGAGAGATTGAGACTTTAGGATACGCTTTTGCGAAAACAACTTTACTTCATATACTTCATAAAACATTGTTTAATAAACATCGAATAAGCATACCGATCCATAAGACTTTTTAATCGATTAAATCGACTTAGTGAACATGAGCGCTAGAGGACGTGGACGCGTAGATGTGGCCGTGGTAGAGGCCGAGGTGCTAGAGTTGTATCTGAGGCATCGGGACATATGCCAAAAATGGACGCACCAGCCTTCGCCGCTGGATCAAATCGGGTCACATGATCGAATGGGAGGGACGACACTGGCCCCAAGCGATGTTGCGGGTATTGGAAAGGGTTGTCGGGCTAGAACTGGTCGGCAGCTCGTGGGTCGATATCTCGAGCGACTTAGATCGAATGGGGCCAAAGTTTTTAGGGGTATTTCGAGTGTAGCCCCAAGTGTAGCGGAGTACTGGCTTGAGGCGGTGGAGCAGATTATGGACGATTTGGATTGCACAGCTGAGTAGAAACTGAAAGGGGTTGTGTCATTGCTAAGAGATGAGGCGTATCAGTGGTGGCTCACTGTTTGGGAAGGCACTCAGGCTGATCGTATTACCTGGGAATTCTTTAAGACATCATTTCAAGGAAAATATGTTGGTGCTAGCTATGTAGATGCCCGAAGAAAGGAATTCTTGAATCTGGTTCAAGAAAGTAGATCTGTGGCAGTATACAAGGCGGAGTTTCTGCGTCTGAGCCGGTATGCTCGGGGAATAGTGCCGACTGATTACGAACGTTGTGTGTATTTTGAGGACGGGTTGCATGATGAGTTACGGGTATTGATAGCCCCACAAAAGGAGAGAAATTTTGCTACACTGGTGGAAAAAGCTAAGATTGCTGAAGAAGTAAAACACTCGGATCAGAAAAATTGAGACAAGGATAGGGGTAGGAACAAGAGAGACTCTGGGTATTCAGGTCCTGCTAGAGGATTTCAGAAAAGGCCCAGGAATGAGGGACCAGTTCTAGTGAGTGCTCCAGCCTACTACCAATCGATTCTGACCTTGTGCAGATTGTGGAAAACTTCACTCGGGTGAATGTTGGAAGAGAACTGGTGGATGTTTAAGATGTGGATCCAAAGACCATCGGTTTAGGGGTTGCCCTCGAGAGCCTCGCTCGCACTCAGCGATTCAGAATAGATCTGTGCGGCCAGCAGAGGTGCTCAGCGGCTCACGAGAGGCCGTGGGCCAGGTCGAGGTGGTAATGGCATGGGACGAGGTCAGGGTGCACCGAGTAGAGGTACCGGTAATAGGGTAACACGAGGCGAGACAACCAGGTTGGTCTATGCGGTCGACATCGAGAGAGGATGGCGATGCATCGGATGTCATAATTGGTACGCTTTTTCATATCCGATGTACCTTTTATCGCTTTGATAGACATTGGATCCACCGATTCGTATGTTGCATGTGCTGTGTCCGAACTTTGAATATTAGATCCGAGATTATCCGTTAGAGAAACAAGCGTGATTAGCCCTTTAGACACGATCGGTGGTAGTAAATAAATTGTTTAGGATGTGCCCTTAGAAGTTCAGGAGTAGTATTTTCGGGCGGATTTGATGGAACCGCCGCTCGGGAGTTCGACCTTATATTGGGCATGGGTGGTGGCTAAGCATCGTGCGAACTTGGACTATGCTGCGCAAGCGAATGGTACTAAGAACTTCAGAGGGTAAGGAAGTGATGATGATAGGTGAAAGAAGAAATTATCTGTCTAATGTGGTATCTGCTTTAAAGGCGGAAAGGTTGGTACGAAAGGGGTGTGAAGCGTTCTTAGACTTTATCAGTGCTTTGAATGCCAAAGAGTTGTTGGTAGAGAGTGTTAGAATGGTGAAAGAGTTTTCAGACGTATTTTCCGGGGAGCTTCCAGGATTGCCTCCGGATCGGGAAGTGGAATTTGGTATTGAGCTATTACCAGGAACGGCTCCGGTGTCCAATGCTCCTTACAGAATGGCGCCGAAGGAGCTAGTGGAATTTAAAGCTCAAATTCAGGAGTTGTTGGATCGTGGATTTATTCGACCAAGTGTGTCACCGTTGGGAGCGCCAGTTTTGTTCGTTAAGAAAAAGGATGGGTCGATGCGTATGTGCATCGAGTATAGACAATTGAATAAGTTGAAGATCAAGAACAAGTACCGCTACCGAGGATCGATGATCTATTCGATCGCCATAGGAGCTTCGGTCTTCTCGAAGATAGACTTGAGATCGTGGTATCACCGCTAAAAGTCAAGAAGGAGGATATTCACAAGGCGCGCCCGAACTCGTTATGGGCATTACGAGTTCTTGGTGATGCCGCTTGGGTTGACAAATGCACCACCGTGCATTTATGGACATGATGAACCGAAGTCTTCCAACCCTATCTAGATCGCTTTGTGGTGGTGTTCATAGATGACATCTTGGTGTACTCAAAGATAAAAGAGGAGCATGATTCGCATCTACGGGTCGATTGCAGATATTAAGGAGAAGTAGCTGTATGCCAAATTCGAAGTAAGTGTGAATTTTGGGTGAGGGAAGTGACCTTTTTGGGGCATGTTGTGTCCGCCGAGGGAATTAGAGTTGATCCCAGAAAGATCGAGGTCAGATTGGATCGAAGCCACCGAAGTCGATGTGTAAATCAAGTTTTCTAGGTTTTGCTTGGTATTATAGGAAATTCATTGAGGGGTTTTCGTTGATTGCTGCACCCCTAACTAAACTATTGCGTAAGGGGGTACCGTTTGTGTGGTCAGATAAGCATCAAGAAAACTTTTAGAGATTGAAGAAGATTCTGACAGAAGCGCCAGTATTGATTCAGCCTGAGGCTGGTAAAGAGTTTATTGTTTATTGTGATGCGTCACACACGGGCTTAGGATGTGTGTTGATGCAAGGGGGAAAGTGGTGCCTTATGCATCTCGTCAATTAAGGCCGCATGAGGTGAACTATCCCACTCATGATTTGGAGTTAGCTGCAGTTGTATTTGCTCAAGATATGGAGACACTATCTCGCACGGGAAGAAGTCGATTATCTACACGGACCATAAAAGTCAAGTACCTCCTTACCTGCATGAGTTGAACTTAAGACGCAGAGGTGGATAGAATTGTTGAAAGATTATGATCGCTCAATCGAGTATCACCTGTAAAAGCTAACGTAGTGGCGGTCGCTGAGTCGTAAGGTGATATCGGATTTGAGAGTGATGTTCACTCATCTCGGCCTTTATGAAGATGGTAGCTTGTTAGGTGAACTTCAATTGAAGCTGCGTGGGTAAGTCGATTAAGGAAAAAGCAGCTTGTTAGATGAAAGGTTGGGTTCTAGGCTTCGCAAGTGGGAACGTGGTGAGATAGGGATTTTGGATTAAATAGTGATGGAGTATTGTGTTTCCGCGGAAGAGTTTGTACGCCTGAGGATTTGGAATTGAGACAAATGATTCTGCGTGAGGCGCATAGTAGCCCATATGCTATGCACCCCTGGGGAAACAAAATGTACCGAGACCTCCGTGAACGATATTGGTGGCTGTGGTTGAAACGGGAGGTTACCGATTTCGTGATAAAGTGCTTGACATGTCGCAGTGAAGGCGAACATCAATCGCCTTTGTGGTTGCTACAACCGGGTGAAAATCCCACTATAGAAATGGGAAAGGATAATGATGGACTTTGTTAGTGGGTTACCTTTAACGCCTACTAAGAAAGATTCAATGATGGGTAATAGTGGATCGGTTAACGAAAGTCCGCTCATTTCCTACCGTTCGCATTCGGATTATACGTTGTAGAAGTTGGCCAAGTTGTATATAGCGTAAGTCGTGAGGTTGCATGGGGTACCAAAGTGTCTATTATATCGGACAGGGATCCTAGGTTTACATCACGGTTCGGGAAGACTTTACATGAAGCTTTGGGTACAAAACTAAATTTCAGCACGGCGTTTCATCCGCAGACTGATGGTCAGTCGGAGAGTGTAATCCAGATTCTAGAAGACATGTTAAGGGGCCGTGTGATCGACTTCAGGGGTAGTTGGGAAGATTTTCTACCATTGGCAGAGTTTGCATACAACAATAGTTATCAATCCAGCATCCAGATGGCACCCTATGAGGCGTTGTATGGCCGTAGGTGTCATACTCTACTTCGGACCTGAAGTGGGGGAGCGGCAGTTATTGGGTCCGAAATTGATCTCGAGACGGAGGAAAAGTAAAGGTAATTCGGGCTCGGTTAAAAGAAGCTTGGATGATGAGAAATCATCACGCGGATCACGAAGCGGAAGGAGATAGAGTTCTCTGTGGGTGATCGAGTCTTTCAAGTTCTCACCTTGGAAAAAGATCTTAAGATTTGGATGGAAGGGCAAGTTGAGCCCTAGATTTATCGGACCTTACCGTGTATTGAAGCGTGTTGGGCCAGTGGCTTATCAGCTTGAGTTACCTCTGGAGTTAAGTCAGATACATAGCGTATTCCATGTCTCGATGTTAAGGCGTTATCATTCGGATCTGTCTCATGTAGTGCTAGTGGAGAAAGTTGAGATAAGACCTGACTTGTCTTTTGAAGAAGAGCCAGTGCAGATTTTAGATCGGGATATTAAGGTGCTGAAAAGGAAGTCGGTTCCGTTAGTCAAAGTATTATGGCGTAATCACGGGTCAGAGGAAGCTACATGGGAGCCTGAGGACATGATCCGCAACAATACCCTCATCTCTTTTAATCGGAGTAAATTTTGAGTAGAAATTTCTTTAAGGGGTAGAATTGTAACATCACGAATTTGAGGATTTTATGTTTTGCATTATACCATGCGTTAGGCTAGCTAAGAGTGTCAGTTGTGTATGTTTAGGGACCCTAAGAAGGCTTGGGGTTGAGTTGGGCCTTGGTAGAATTTTTGTGTTTATGCACTTAAGGGGGAGAAGGCAAGTGACGTCAAGACTTAAAAGAATAAGTGAGTCTTTTTTGCTAGCACAAGAAGAGCTAGTAGCAAAGTGGTGAGGTGTAACATCCCGAAATTGGGCCTAGTAGGATTGGGCCTTGAGCTTTAGGAAAAATTTGAGTATTATTATTTGTGTTGGCTCGGGTATGAATTTTGTGTGTTAGCATAGTCTTGTGAAGGCTTGATTTTATTTAGGAAGTTAGAATAATTTTTAGTATGGTTTATTTAATGAAGTGGATTAAGTGAGCTTAGCACTTAAGTTAATTTAAGTGTTAATTAAAGCATAAGAGGAGTAAGTGGCAAGTTGGTTAAGGAGCTTGAAAGGTGGCTTGAGGTTAGAGGTTAGGAGTATCGTGGAAAGCATTTTTGAAGACTTTATTTTGTGTTCTAGCATTGATGGACTGGTCAACCTATGTTTATGATAGGTTGGACTTTCATCTTTGGCAAGTTGAATTTTTGTTTAAGGAAAGCTTGAAATTGGGGATAAGAATCTTAAGGTTATGGAAGGTTGGGAGACAAAAGGCATGGAATATGGAGGATGTTTTGGAAAGTAATCCTAGGCCTTTAGTACATGTATGTAAGAGCGGTATGGGTGTACATGGGGGTGGCCGAATTTTGTTAGGAGATTTGGGGAGGATAGTTAGTCAACTTTTGGCATTTGTGCATGTTTTGGCTTTTGTTTTCTTTTCTCTCCACAAACACTCCCTATAGCCGAATGTGTCTTGGGCATAAGGTGAGTTTTTGTTTTAGTTTTGGCCTTCTTTCTTGTTTTGTGTCTTAACCAAAAACCTATTCTTAAAGAAACTTTACCAACTTTTCTCTAGTGCATCAAAGTGAGCCATAGCCGAATGTCCATTGGAGTTGTTTTTCTTCCCTCTTAGGCTTTTGGCCGAATCTTCTTTGGAACCTCCCTCTCATCTCTTATTTCTTGTGGCCGAAAACAACCACTCTTGTTCCCATCTCTTTTCATATTGTTCATTCTTCTTTTACTTTTCTTTGGCCGAATCTTCCTCCTCTCAATTCTTTTCTTTTCTTTCATTGTTTGCTCATGCCAAATTCTCCTATTTTATTTTCACTTTATTTTCCATTCTTTTCTTGTATCTAGCAGAATCCTATTTGTGTCTCACTCAACCACATTGCCGTGTAATTGTTTTGTCTTGAGAGGATCTTTTGACCGAATTTATTATCTCTTCTCTTTCAAACAAACCTTTTTATTTTGGTAGTGGTATAGTGGAGTGTTGATTATTTCTTTATTGATAGTCGACTATAGCCATTCTAAGATCGTGTGGAAAAGGATATTATCATTGAAGGATTTTGACAAACTCCATAGGCAAGTGACGATTTTCGGAATTTAATCGAAGTTTTAAGGTAAGGATCTTTACGCTTGTTATATCGTTTTAGATGGTCTTCTAATCGATTAAGTTTTAGGGGATTCTATCGTCCGTTTATTATCTTCTTTCCTTGGACGTTAGATTTTGGAGCAATCAAGAATGGGTTCGAAAAAGAGCGATTCGTAGTGTTTGGAAGAGGGGTAGTTCGCTTATACCCTCAAATTTCAAATGAAGAGTGTGTCGGCGATTCGAGACTTTCCACCGGGATGTGGACCCTCTCGCGGCGATAATCGTTTATTTGAAGTCGTTTCGTACCCCGAGCCATTGTTCGTTCGTGGTTCTTCATCGGGTTATGAACCATCAATCGGAGAGAAATCGCCTATAGTTGTTATTAGAGATTCCGAGGGTATCGACGAGCGGAAAGTGTAGTTCTCACTATTATCGGTGTGTATCTTACACACTTTATAACTTAGTTTATATATGTATATATATGAGTGATAAATGACTATTCATGTTGTTAAAGCCAAAACAATGAGATATTGATATGATACCTTGATGGGTATGAGCAAGGATACGGGTAAGTCCGTTTTGATATGATATTACTATATGTTGTATTGCTTATATGTTCATATCAAAATATATTGACATGATTTGTTTATCTATTGCATTGGTATGGGCAATATGAGAGAGGAGGAAGATTGATATCGTGTCTTGGACACCGGTGGTTTAGCACCACCGGTGATTTAGTATCACATTCGTGTCTTGGACACGGAGGTTTGGCACCTCATAGCGACTCGTCCCACATGGTTAATACCACCGTGGGTTGGCCCCACTTTTGAGATATGGGATCGTGCGCGGTGATTTGGTATCACACGTGGGTTGGCCCCACAGATGGATTATTTGTGACTTTGGTCACGGTGGTTTAGCACCACCAGTGGTTTTGTACCACACTGGGGTAGAAAAGGAGTTATGGATGGCTAGGTTGGGTGCATCATATATATATACATTGCTTGGTTATAATTTGTGTAAGTATGTGGCATTTACAGGAGAAGGAATATGCTGAGTCTTGGTGACTCACCTTCTCCCTTATCTTTTCGGAGTGATTCGTGAGATCGCGGATGTGGAGCCGGATGAACTCGAGGAGGCCATGCAATAAAATTTGATTTTACAAGAACTTCCATTTGGGTACCTTATTATATTTTAATTTAGGTTTTCATATCTTATGGATTTGTAATAAGGCCTCTTTAATTTATGGTTTTGGATTATTTATATGCTTTGGGATTTATTCTAAACATGTTTAAGTATGTCACTTGATTAATTTAATAATTGAGCTAAAGTTTTCTAAACTATAAAAACGCTATGGTATTTTATCTTACCATCAGGTAATCTAAATTGTTGATAATAAAATTATAAATTAAGTGTTTTCTACAACTTAAATGATCGAGTTTTCTTAAAATGAAACAAATGTTTTCTAACCTATGATTTATCCATTTAGTTTAAAAGTTTTATTTCTGGAATTTCAAATTAAATTTCCAGTTTTTAACTTATTAAACATCCGATTTCTACAAATATAGAATTACAAAGGATTTTTCACTAAAATTAAATCGCTTAACTTTCGCTTTTTCCTCAAAACATTTTCCCTGTGACATACCAAATTCGTAGCGTATTGGCCGGGTTTGGGTGTTACAAATTGATATCGAGCCAGGTTCAAAAGCTCATTTTGTGGGCGAGGCCCAAAATGTTTTAAAGAATGGATTTTAAAATGTTTTGATTATATGGTTGGAAAGGCATGGCCTCGAGTCTCAGACATCAATGCTTACACAGTAAGTACATCAAATTTTTGATTTTGATGATATGATTATAATGATGTTGGCATGGTTGTATAGTTGTAGGAACTACTTTAGAGACCCAAAACTATAGGTTGAATGTACTCATGAAACAACTTCTTATTAAAATTATTCATAAAGCGTGTTTTAAAGAAAGTGGAATAATGACTATTGCATAAAACTTTTAATCGATAAGTTGAGATGTTAGACATGAGCACTTTCGAGATCGTGGGCGTTGTGGATATGGTAAAAGTCGAAGTGTTAAGGCTAGACTTTCGATCTGAGGCATAATTCCATTAAGGAGGCGTTAGCATCGCTAGTGGGTGACCACAGTATCATGATCGAGTTCGTATTGATGAGTGACTCGGATAGTTAAAGAATCGGTGAAGCACTTGGAGTTAGTGCGTGGTGTAAGAAGAAAGCAGATCACGGTTCTCAGGTCACAATCTCGTTACGTAAAACATGTCAAGGCATGGTCAAACTTTTGGCTTGCGATTATTGTGGAAGGTGTCATCAGGGAGAATGTTGGAGGAAGATAGGAGTGCGCTTGAGCTGCGAGTCTAAGGAGCTTAAGGCTCGAGATTGTTTCCTCACTCTCAAGTCGGGTATATTTTGGTTGGAAGTGATGGTTGATTGTAGGAAAATTTTTGGTATAAGTGTAAGTGTTAGATAATGGTTTGCTATGGTGGATTAGTATGTTGGTTGTGTGAAAAAAAGGAATTAAGATTTTGTTAAAAGTACATTGTGGTTTTATTAAGATCGAGTCTTGTGACAAGAGCGTAGTGTGGCGAGATAGGATGTACATTTGTTAGTTAGTTGGAAATTTCGAGGACGAAATTTCTTTAAGGAGGGTAGATTTGTAACATCCCGAAATTGGGCCTAGTAGGAATGGGCCTTGAGCTTTAGGAAAAATTTGAGTATTATTATTTGTGTTGGCTCGGGTATGAATTTTGTGTGTTAGCATAGTCTTGTGAAGGCTTGATTTTATTTAGGAAGTTAGAATAATTTTTAGTATGGTTTATTTAATGAAGTGGATTAAGTGAGCTTAGCACTTAAGTTAATTTAAGTGTTAATTAAAGCATAAGAGGAGTAAGTGGCAAGTTGGTTAAGGAGCTTGAAAGGTGGCTTGAGGTTAGAGGTTCGAGTATCATGGAAAGCATTTTTGAAGACTTTATTTTGTGTTCTAGCATTGATGCACGGTCAACCTATGTTTATGATAGGTTGGACTTTCATCTTTTGGCAAGTTGAATTTTTGTTTAAGGAAAGCTTGAAATTGGGGATAAGAATCTTAAGGTTATGGAAGGTTGGGGAGACAAAAGGCATGGAATATGGAGGATGTTTTGGAAAGTAATCCTAGGCCTTTAGTGCATGTATGTAGGCGGTATGGGTGTCTAAGGGGTGGCGAATTTTGTTAGGAGATTTGGGGAGGATAGTTAGTCAACTTTTGGCATTTGTGCATGTTTTGGCTTTTGTTTTCTTTTCTCTCCACAAACACTCCTATAGCAGAATGTGTCTTGGGCATAAGGTGAGTTTTTTTTTAGTTTTGGCCTTCTTTCTTGTTTTGTGTCTTAACCAAAAACCTATTCTTAAAGAAACTTTACCAACTTTTCTCTAGTGCATCAAAGTGAGCCATGGCAGAATGTCCATTGGAGTTGTTTTTCTTCCTCTTAGGCTTTTGGCGAATCTTCTTTGGAACCTCCCTCTCATCTCTTATTTCTTGTGGCAGAAAACAACCTCTCTTGTTCCCATCTCTTTTTCATATTGTTCATTCTTCTTTTACTTTTCTTTGGCCGAATCTTCCTCCTCTCAATTCTTTTCTTTTTCTTCCATTGTTTGCTCATGCCAAATTCTCCTATTTTATTTTCACTTTATTTTCCATTCTTTTCTTGTATCTAGCAGAATCCTATTTGTGTCTCACTCAACCACATTGCCGTAATTGTTTTGTCTTGAGAGGATCTTTTTGACCGAATTTATTATCTCTTCTCTTTCAAACAAACCTTTTTATTTTGGTAGTGGTATAGTGGAGTGTTGATTATTTCTTTATTGATAGTCGACTATAGCCATTCTAAGATCGTGTGGAAAAGGATATTATCATTGAAGGATTTTGACAAACTCCATAGGCAAGTAGCGATTTTGAATTTAATCGAAGTTTTAAGGTAAGGATCTTTACGCTTGTTATATCGTTTTAGATGGTCTTCTAATCGATTAAGTTTTAGGGGATTCTATCGTCAGTTTATTATCTTCTTTCCTTGGGCGTTAGATTTTGGAGCAATCAAGAATGGGTTGAAAAGAAGCGGTTCGTAGTGTTTGGAAGAGGGTAGTTACGCTTATACCCTCAAATTTCAAGCGAAGAAGTGTCGTGTCGGCGATTCGAGACTTTCCAAGGATGTGGACCCTCTGGCGATAATCGTTTATTTGAAGTCGTTCGTACCCCAGAGCCATTGTTCGTTCGTGGTTCTTCATCGGGTTATGAACCATCAATCGGAGAGAAATCGCCTATAGTTGTTATTAGAGATTCCGAGGGTATCGACGGCGGGAAAGTGTAGTTCTCACTATTATCAGTGTGTATCTTACACACTTTATAACTTAGTTTATATATGTATATATATGAGTGATAAATGACTATTCATGTTGTTAAAGCGAAACAATGAGATATTGATATGATACCTTGATGGGTATGAGCAAGGATACAGGTAAGTCCGTTTCGATATGATATTACTATATGTTGTATTGGTTATATGTTCATATCAAAATATATTGACATGATTTGTTTATCTATTGCATTGGTATGGGCAATATGAGAGGAGGGGAAGATTGATATCGTGCCTTGGACACCAGTGGTTTGGCACCACGGTGATTTAGTATCACATTCGTGTCTTGGACACGGAGGTTTGGCACCTCATAGCGACTCGTCCACCCGTGGTTAATACCACCGTGGGTTGGCCCCACTTTTGAGATATGGGATAAATGCGCGGTGATTTGGTATCACCGTGGGTTGGCCCCAGATGGATTATTGTGACTTTGGTCACGGTGATTTAATTATCACATTTATATCGTGACCGGTCACGGTGGTTTAGCACCACCGGTGGTTTGGTACCACACGGGTAGAAAAGGAGTTATGGATGGCTAGGTTGGGTGCATCATATATATATATACATTGCTTGGTTATAATTTGTGTAAGTATGTGGCATTTACAGGGAGAAGGAATATGCACTTTGAGTCTTGGTGACTCACCTTCTCCCATATCTTTTCAGTGATTCGTGAGATCGCGGATGTGGAGCGGATGAACTCGAGGAGGCCATGCAATAAAATTTGATTTTACAAGAACTTCCATTTGGGTACCTTATTATATTTTAATTTGGGTTTTCATATTTTATGGATTTGTAATAAGGCCTCTTTAATTTATGGTTTTGGATTATTTATATGCTTTGGGATTTATTCTAAACATGTTTAAGTATGTCACTTGATTAATTTAATAATTGAGCTAAAGTTTTCTAAACTATAAAAAGCTTATGGTATTTTATCTTACCATCAGGTAATCTAAATTGTTGATAATAAAATTATAAATTAAGTGTTTTCTACAACTTAAATGATCGAGTTTTACGAAAATGAAACAAATGTTTTCTAACCTATGATTTATCCACTTAGTTTAAAAGTTTTATTTATGGAATTTCAAAGTAAATTTCGAGTTTTAACTTATTAAACATCCGATTTCTACAAATATAGAATTACAAAGGATTTTTCACTAAAATTAAATCGCTAACTCGTTTTTCCTCAAAATGTTTCCCCTGTGACATACCAAATTCGGTCGTAGCGTATTGGCCAAGGGTTTGGGGTGTTATGAGCGTCACATGAAGGGGCTTAAGGGGTGGAGTTGAATCTCACCTATTGCAAATATATTTTTTTGTGCTAATCAGGTGGAAGATGGTAAGTGTCGACCATGGCTCTATAGAAGGAAATGAAGACTTTCAAATGATGGAAAGAAGACTAAGGAAAAGAGAAAGGAGGAGGAGATCAAAGGAAAAATAAGGAAAGAAGGAAAGGAAAGAGATAAGGGGATATGTTGGCGAATTTTGGGAGGTGCTTGGGAAAGAAAATTTGGTCAACCATAATCTTTTTGTGTTAGGGACTTACGGTTTTGGTAGGGAATTAGGGAGCGAATTTCCTATAGCCTTTTACAAGTTTTGTGCATGAAAAGTTTTCTCTCTTTTTGAACATTTTTGTGCTTCTTTTCCAACCTTTTCCTTTGTTTGTCGTAACACTCAAGCCATTTTGCTCATCTTTTCCTTAGTGTAGGCAGAAACTCTCGACACCTCTTTTTCCATCTCTTCTTTTCTTTTCACCATTTCTTCAACCCTTCTCTCTTTTCTTTAGTCAATATTTTTGATGGCCAAATCTTGCTTGTTCTTTTCTCTCTAAGTAGCAATCCTCCTAGCCATTCTCTCTCCTCCATCTTGCGTGTTGATCACTTTCTTCCTTGGTTGAATCAGGTAAGTGGCTTCATTCTTTTCCTTTTATCTTCTTTTCTTCATAACCGAAGGTGTGACCATCATCATTTGGTTGTTTCACTTTATTTCTAAAACCGAAACACCATTTCCTTCTACTCCCTCATATCGTGATCATCTCCTTTTTGTAGTGTTCTTGTGGGGTTGGCGAATCTCACATCCTTGCCGACTCATCCTTAGTCATAAGTTGAATCGGTGGGAATCGGAGTTCATCATCAATTAAGGTAAGGAGTTTCTTCTTGGTTCATTCGATATCTACGGTTATTTTGTTAAGCGGATGCGATAGTTATGTCTGTCGTTTATTAAGGGACTTAACAACTCGTTCTCCTCTACTTTTTGGTCTTTCGGAAGTAGTGGTAAGTGAAACCCTCTCCTTAGACAACTACTTCTCTCATTGTAATATTATTACGTGAGACTCTTCCAATGGAGGCAAGTGGTAGCGATACTAAAGGAAAATCGATAGGAGGGCGAAAAGGGAGTGGACTTGCAATCTCTACTCCCAAGTTCAAGCGTAGGGCGGTATCGCGATTCGGGATTTTCCACGGGTTGTGGGCCGAGCATGCGGTGAAAAAGGCGGATCGTGGTCGTTCAGCGATAGTGAGGTAAGTGTGAAAAACTAATTGTTTAGATTTGGATTAAGACACTATCTCTTGTTAGTTAATCGAGTGTTATGGTGACATAGGTGCCAAGCGATCAAGAAGGTTTAGTCCTTATCGTAATCGGTGTGTAATCTCTGCTTTGAAATCCTGTAGATTCGTGATTCACCATCATGTTGGAAAATAGATCATTTTTGCTTACGAATCTAATAACAAGTAATATGGCAAGAATCGAGTAACTTGCTTAAACAACGTTAATTTTAAGATCTGTCAAAATCGGTATTAATTTGTAAAATTATAAAATGCCCTTATGGGCAGAATTACTAAAAACCTTTAATGGGCGTTTTTATGAAAATGCCCTATGGTTCGATTTACCAAAATGCCTTATGGGCGATTTGCTAGAATGCCTTAGTGGGCGATTTACAAAAGTGCTTTAATGGGCGATTCATCAGAATATTTCATTAGATTAATGGTTGCTATATATGTGGATATACTTTTCTTATGTTGCATCTTTACATATTGCATGGGTTGGGAAAAATTGTATGGAGAAGCGGTGTAGCTTTGGTGGCATAGCCACAATTAAGCTTATTATTGTGCTTAATTATGATTTGGTGGCATGGCCACAAAAATAATATACTTTAGCGACTTAGCTGCAAATTGGTGTGTGGCGGGGTGGGTTGACTTGATCCCCACAGGTGTGATTGGGTGGTCGGGGTGTGATGGATGGATGGGTTGGGTTGCATTCATTTCTTTTAAATATTGTTATGTAAATGGGTTTAGGCCCAAGATGTTGCTATCTGAGGTTGAGGCCAGTGGATGATGGTAAGAGGATTATGCATTGAGTTCTTGTAACTCACCCCCTTTCTTTCTTAATCCTTGCGGTGATGCTTAGTGATGAGGACTTGGGCCCATGGATGACTCGGTGGAGGCCATACTTTGAAAATAATCTTTTGAACATTAGTAAACTTCTTTTCCGCTTTATTTCATTACTTTTACTATTTTGGGTTTAAAGTTGTAATAAGGCCTCACGATATTTTATTTTGCTTTATGTTTTGATATACTTATTATTTTCAATGAATTGTTTTAAGCAGGAATTTTACGAGTTCTTAAACAGCGGTTTTCCAAAATTGATTAACAAGCGGATTTCATAACAAATATGTACAAAAGAATTTAACTTGGATTTTCCTTTGAATTATCAACATCTTTTTCAAAAGTCACGGTTTTTAAAGTTCACTAGTTTGATTTTGATTCACCAATCAACCTCTCGAGATTAGTGGTATTTTTTTATCGAATATTTATAATCAAACTTGTTTTCTTAACTATAACCTAATAACATCAACTTTAGTAGGAATCATAAGTTCTTTACACACTTTCTTCATGTGACATTAGGATCAGGTCATACCGCATGGAGTCGGGTTTGGGAATTATTCTGGTTGGTTTACAATAGTGGATGGAATAATATAAACCTAATGATAGCCAGAATTGAAGACGGTGAGATAATGTTTGAATTGTAAAGAAAAGTTGGTGATAAATTCGAGGAGATGATGGTATTACTGTTTCTACCGACTATTATGCGCTTAGTATGCGAGGGGATTATATAGCCTTAGTCACGGTTGATTAATAATTGAAAAGTCATAATTTTCTGAGTCAAGATCGATTCGGATGTCTAGTTTGATTAGATTATTTGCTTGAAAGATTATTCGAGTTATTTGCAATTGTCTTTGAATAGTAAGCAACATTAATTATTTGATAAGTAATGTAACCTTTTGATGACCACAAAAATTTAAAACAATTGATGTTTTTAAGAGATGCGAATTTGGAATTTGCTAAGATGGCTTGAGCGCCGAAAGCTTTTGAGTCGATGATTGATTATTATCCATAGAAAGCGATTCTGATCCACGGATGTTACGAATAGGAAACCTATGTGTGCTTTGGCGATGATTATACGATTGATTATATCGGATGATGGATAGTCGTTAGCTAAGTTAGAAACTAAATTGTGTGTATTCATCAATTTCTGAAGCCTAGAAATGTGTCGATGAATCACAAGTTAAAAAGGGTCAAAGTAAATTGACTCTGATTAATTTCAAATTGGAGCAGATGATTATTCGTTGTTTGAGGATAGAGTTAGTGTATTAAGAAACCACGAGATTATAAAACAATTACCATTGATTGAGTGTGTGTAATAATAATATTTTAATTCTGGCGTAAAGGCGAACTTGTATGGAGTGTGTATGGTTGCAATTACCAAACTCGGTTGACACTTGATTGAGTTTTATGAGAAATTTATAAGGCTTGAGAAAACAAATCTCAAATTTAGATTACGGTAAGATTTTGAGGACAAAAATCCTAGAGGGGAGAATTGTAACATCCTGATTTTGGGCCTAGTCGAGACGATGGTTGTGGGACCACAAATCTGACATTGAGAAATTTATTTTATTATTATTTTGATGTCTACAGTATGATACTAAAGTTGTGTTGTGTGAAATTTTCATAAAGAAATTTCCTCGCTTGAGTGCTCAATTTGATAAAAAGGACTAAATCGCGTAAGGTGCAAAACTTGAGGTCTAATTGATAAAGGCACTAAATAGGTATAGAATATTAAATTGGAGGTCTCTAATGTGCAATTAGACCCTTAGAGATGTATAGGCCGGCCATAGAGACAAGAAAATAAGATTTTTCAAGAGTAGGTGAAGTTTTGGTGACTTAATTGACTAGTAATAATAAAATAAAGAAAAAGTGATATCATCCTTGTTTATTTTCTTCTCTTCACCGAAAATACCAGCAAAATAAGGGGTTTGAGAGCTAAAAAATTTCAGCCAAGCTTTTCTCCTTGCAAGTAAGTGTTTTGATGGCCATTTTTAATGATTTTTGTATTTTTGGAACCCTTGTAGCTTAAGCTAGCAAATGAGGACTATTTTGCAAGATGGTTGAGAGTCTAGGGTTTTCCATGAGAATATTTATGTCGTTTTCTGCATTTTTATGGAAGAAAATGAATCTTGGTTGTTAAATAAACAACTTTTGTTAAGTGATTTTCATGAAAACACCTAAAATGGACCATTTTGTAAAAGTTGTGAAATAGGTGGTAAATGTGTGAAATAATTCAAATTGTGGACTACTATAGTTATTAAAATGGTTTGTAAAGGCCTAAAATACAAGGAAATTGAATAAAAATCATTTTACGAGCCTAGGGGCAAAAGTGTAAATATGACAAAGTCTAGGGGCAAAAATGTAATTTTCCATAATATGATTTTTGGACTGAATTGAATAGTATATTTTAGATAAGGAAAAATGAGTTTAGGACTTAGAACGGGGGAAAGACGAATATTGAACGACTCGGTCCCTTTCGGCATTTTAAGTCGAGGTAAGTTCGTGTGTAAATAATACAACATTATATTATGTAATTAATATTTTGATATTGCATGAATTGTATATATATGTTTCTACGGATTCGATTGATGATGATTTGGTGAGATATTTTCATGTAATTAATATTACGTAATTAATATTTTCATATGGTGAGATATTTGGATTTTAGTGAGACAAGGTTAGAATGATCTCGGAATCCCCTGTTTTGAATTTGGAAATTCATTAAAAATTATAAAAAAATAATCATGGAATAAAATTGATATGCTTGAATTTCTTAATGAGTCTATTTTTAATAGAAACAAACAGAAACATCATTCAAGTTCTGTACAATGAGATAGTTAATTTTTAGTGAAGAGGGGTCGGAACTATTGGACAGCGAAACAAGGGATACTTTAAAGAATAAAATATATTGATTGGATGAACCAAAAATTCTGGAAATTTTATGGTAAGAATATATATAAGTCTAGTTTTAGGAAAAATTAGCAGATCCTAATTTGGAGTTCCGTAGCTCTGGATAAAATAATTTAGTGACTGTAACTCAAGTAAACAGCTCAAGATGAACATAAATAAATTGTAAAATTTTATGCAATAATGATGGTATTATCTTGAGAGCTTACAATGAGGATGGTTAAAAGCATTGTAATCAATTTTTTATTATTTACATACGTACTTACTAAGCTTTATAAGCTTACTCAGTTGTTTAAAGTGTTTATAATGTACTCGAGGTTAGCTCGGGTTGGAAGTCGTAGGAGAATCTATCACACTATCAAGCTTACAATTTAGGTATCGATGATGTTATACTTAAGGTTATGGCATGTATAGGGAACTTGGTCATGTGTGTATGTTACTATGAGTTGTCTTAGAATAATGAACCTTGATGTTCGGAGTTCATTGTCGTATAAGGTCATTTAATGTGACCAAATAAATTGGTTATGCTATAAACCCATGATGATGCATTCGGGGTTGATTAAATTGTATGCTATGACTCAATTACGTGTGTGTGGTGTATGTTTTGGTAGCTTTAATATGTCATGAATTGTGTTATTCAAGTTATACTCAAGTATGGGCATGATAGGGTAGAAATTGGCTTGGAAAATAGCCAACTTTTTGACCACAGGCGAGTGAACACTGTAGTGTGTCTCGGTAGTGTGGAGGACACGATGTAGCACTGCGGGTGTGTGACTTGGTCGTGTGATCCAAAACAAATGATGATGTCATAAGCAGAGAGTTACACGGGTGGAGGACACGGCGTGTCTGGGCCACCTGCAGCGGAGTGTAACCACCACGGGCACGCCCACAAGGGTGTGTGACTCTCCAAAACAAGGAAATTTTCTAAATGTTTCAATAGTTTTAAAAGTTCTTGGTTTAGTCCTGAATCGCTCCCAAAGTCTATTTTGGGTCTCGTAGGCCCATATTAGGGACTTGATGATATAAGATAAAAGTTTTAAATTTTAAACAAAAAATTATGCCTTGAAATTGTTCGATCACAAATGTTATTGTCAGTGCGCCTTGTACCTGTTAAGAGCGTTGAACAGGTAAGAGGGTGTTACATAGAACATAAAGCAACGATCACAAAAACATAGAAATCATCAAAAGCCGAGCTTGTAACACCCCAAACCGGTCAATACGCCACGTAGAAACGGTATGTCACTAAGGAAAATATTTTTGAAAGAATCGTATTAACAATTAAATTTTGTAAAAACTCTTTGAAATTCTTTATTTATAGAAAATAAGTTAAAAAAGCGAGATTTACTTTGAATTACATAAAACTTTAAAACTTAATTGATAAATCATAGGATGAAAACATTTATATCTTTTTAAGAAAATTTGAAATATCACTTTGAAAATCCGTTTGCAATTGAGTATAGAAACACGAATTTTGGAAATCACTTAATTTGTTGAAAACACTTAACTTGTAATTTTCTATCGAACTATTCATATTACCCGATGGTAAGATTTTAAAACCATTGCGAGTTGTTAGTTTAGAAAAACTTTGAGCTCAATTATTAGATTAACCAAGTAATTTATAAGCCATATTTTAAATATATTCAAAACATAAAAATAATCCAAAACATAATTAAGCAGGCCTTATTACAAATCCATAAAATATGAAAACCAAATTAAAATAAAGTACCCAAATGGAAGTTCATGTAAAACCAAACTTTATTGCATGGCCTCCTCAGTACATCAGGCTCCATATCGCGATCTCACGAATCACTGAAAATATAAGGGAAGGTGAGTCACCAAGACTCGAGTGCATATTCCCTCTCCCGAGGTAAATACCACATACTTACACAAATTATAACAAAGCAACATATATGTATAATGCACCCAACCTAGCCATCCATAACTCCTTTTCTACCCGTGTGGTACCAAACCCCTTTGGTGGTGCCAAACCACTTGGTGTCCAAAGACACAAATGTGATACCAAATCCTTTGGTGGCCAAGTAGTCACGAATAATCCATCTGTAGGGCCAACCCGCGTGTGATACCAAATCAGCGCGGACGATCCCATATCTCAAAAGTGGGGCCAACCCACGGTGGAATTAACCACGGGGACAAGTCGCTATGAGGTGCCAAACCTGCGGTGTCAGAAGACACGAATGTGATACCAAATCTTTGGTGGTGCCAAACCAGCGGTGTCAGAAGACACGAATCATCAAGTTGTGGGGCCAACCCCGTGTGATACCAAACCAGCGAGACGATCCCATATCTCAAAAGTGGGGCCAACCCACGGTGGAATTAACCACGGGGACAAGTCGCTATGAGGTGCCAAACCTCGGTGTCAGAAGACACGAATGTGATACCAAATCTTTGGTGGTGCCAAACCTTTGGTGGTGCCAAACCAGCTTTGGTGTCAGAAGACACGAATCATCAATCTTCCCCCTCCTCTCATATTGCCCATACCAATGCAATAGATAGACAAATCATGTCAATAAACTTTGATATGTATCTCATAATGAATATATCATAAATCGTAGATCATGATTTCAATCCACATGTATTAACAACATATTGAAAGCGGACTTACGAATCCTCATTCATACCATCATGGTATCATATCCGAGATCTCATCGATTTACCCACTTTCATAATATGATTAGTTATAACACACAAATATACATATATAAACCAAGTTATAAAGTGTGTAAGATACACACCTTTCACCAACTTATAATACTAAAATCAAAGATCCGCTCTACCACACTAGATCACCTTGCCCTACATTGGCCAATACTTAAATCATTACTATAGACCATTCGGCCAACCACAATCCTTATCCACCATAGCCTTTGGCTTTACATCCATTAAAGAATAATGAATCGACAAGATTTCTTACCACTTGACTTACCAACCTTTGATCGCTAGAAAACTTTGATCGATTGTAGAAGTCCCAAAAGCCTATTATCAATTCGATTGAAGAAAAACCAAAAGAATCTATCCTTAAAAATTCGGCCAAAACAAAACAATAAGAAAGGAAGTTTTGGCAAAATGATTAAATAGTCAAAGAAATTCGGCTATGGTTGATTTGTAATAACAAAAGGATTCGATTAAAGTGGAGAAGAGAAAGGAAAAAGGAAGAAGATGGAAGAGATTTCGATGGGAGAGGAATGTTTATGGCTTTGAACAAAAATGAAAGAAAGTAAAGAGAGATGGAGAGAAGGAAGTTTTATTGAGAAAGTAGGAGAAATATGGGTTGAACAAGTATGTAAGAATGGGAAAGATGTTGTGAACAAAAGAAATTCGGCCAAGCACAAAGATTGTTTGGTTTTGATACACTTTGATGCACTAGGGAGAAACTTGCAAAAACTAGAAAGGATTTTCGGTTATGACACAAAAACAATTATTGAAGGCCAAAATAACACCTAAAACGCACCTTATGACCAAGACACATTCGGCTATAGGAGTGTTTGAGGAGAGAAAAGAAATTGGTGATCATAAACTTAGGAGAAATGGCCAACTAGCTACTAACCTACCAAAGCTACCAACAAAAATCGGTCAAGCCCTCCCTAGACCAAGATGTGAGTCCACATACATGCACTAAGGCCTTGGAATACTTTCCAAAACATTCTCCATATTCCATGCCTTTTTGTCCCCTTATCATACCATAACCTTAAGATTCTTATCCCCAATTTCATGCTTTCCTTAAACCAATATTCAACTTACCAAAATTTGAGAGTCCAACCTATCATAAACAATGGTTGTGAGTCCATAAATGCTAGGATTCAAAAATAAGCCTTCAAAATGCTAAACATGCTACTCGAACCTCTAACCTCAAGAAACCTTTCAAGCTCCTTAACCATCTTGCCACTTACTCCTCTTGTGCTTTAATTAACACTTAAATTAACTTAAGTGCTAAGCTCATAATCCACTTCATTAAATAAACCATACTAAAAATTATTCTAGCTTCCTTAATAAAATCAAGCCTTCACAAGACTATGCTAACACACAAAATTCATGCAGAGCCAACACAAATAATACTCAAATTTTGGGATGTTACAATTCTACCCCCTTAAGAAAATTTAGTCCTCGAAATTACGATCAAAAAGAGTTGAGGATCTTCTTTGCCTCATTACATCCTCAGGTTCCCACATAGCTTCCTCACGCCATGATTCCGCCATAAAACCTTCACTAAAGGGCTGTCTTCCCTCGAAAAACTTTCACATCTCGATCTAGGATGCGCACGGTTTCTTCTTCTATCGTCGAGATCTGGACTCACCTCTATTTCCTCTATTGCCACAACATGCGATGGATCGAGCGATAAGCGTCTAAGCATGGAGACATGGAACACATCGTGAATCGACTCGACTCGATGGCAACTTTCGGTGATAGGCTCTTTGGTCCCCTCGTCTCAGCACCTTATACGGTCCAATGAACCTTGGACTTAACTTGCCTTTTCTCCCAAATCTTAACACTTTCTTCCATGGCGAGACCTTGAAAAACTTTGTCACCCACGGCAAACTCTAAATCCCTCCGCTTGAGATCGGCATCACGACTTTTGCCTATCAGAAGCTTCCTTGAGACGAACTGAATCATCTTAACCTTATCCTCGGTCTGCGCAACCAACTCTGGTCCTAACATCGCGCTCACCCAACTCTGCATCCGGCAAGTAGGTGTGCGACACCTCCTACCATACAACGCCTCATATGGTGCCATCTTAATGCTTGCTTGGTAACTATTGTTGTATCACGAACTCGGCTAATGGTAAAAACTCTTCCCAGTGCCTCTGAAGTCAATACACAACCTCTCAACATATCCTCTAAAATCAGTATAACTCTTTCATTGCCCGTCAATTTGTGGATGAAATGTGGTACTAAAATCCAACGCGTACCCAAAGCTGATGTAGCGCTCTCCAAAACCTCGGCGTAAATCTAGGATCTGCATGCGAGATGATCGACAACTGTACACCGTGCAACCTCATTATCTCCGCTACATACAACTTAGCTAACACAGGCGAATAATCCATCTTACAGGAATGAAATGGTGACTTAGTCGAACGATCACAATCACCCAAGCTGAATCCTTCTTACTAGGCGTAGAGGTAATCCGCGACAAAGTCCATAGTGATCCTTTCCCACTTCCTTTGTGGAATCTTCACCGGTGAAGTAACCAGACGATAGCGATGCTCGCCTTGACCTGCGACCACGTCGGACATTTACCCACAAACTTCGGTTACCTCGCGGCCGGACCTTGCCACCAAAATTGCTCTCTTAAATCCGATACATCTTACTTTCTCTAGGATGCATAGCATATGGTACATTATGTGCATCCGAAGAATCCTTTGCCTCAACTCAACATCCCCGGCATACAAGCTCTCCCTTTAAAACCACGAGTACTCCATCATTTGGACAAACTATATTCCTCTAAACCTCGATTACGAACTGCAACCTCAGATCATTTAAACCATCATCCTCTAAGCTGCTTCTCCTTGATGCGATCTAACCAAGTCGACTTGACTTGCAATTACATAAAAGACTCCCGTCGTCATATAAGCTAAGGCGAGCAAACATCGATCTTAAATCCGATACAACCTTACGGCTCAGCGCGTGCGCCACCACGTTAGCCTTGCGGATGGTACTCAATCGAGCGATCGTAGTCCTTCAACAACTCAATCCATCTCTGCGCCTTAAGTTCAAATCCTTACGAGTCAAAAGATACTTAAGACTCTTGTGATCCATATAGACTATCGACTTCTCTCGTTACAAATAGTGTCTTCATATTTTCAAAGCAAAAACCCAATGACTAATTCCAAGTCATCGTCGGATAATTAACCTCATGTGGTCTCAAGCTGTCGAGATGCATAAGCCACTACCTTCCCTTCTGCATCGCACACATCCCAAACCAGTATGTGATGCATCAGCATGTAGTGAATTCCTTGCTGCCTCGGGTTGAATCAAAAGCGGAGCTTGATCGAGAATCTTCTTCAACTTGCCGAAACTTCCTTCTTTGCTTCTCGGTCCACACAAATGGAACTCATTTCCTCAATAACTTGGTCATAGAGTCTTTGCTATCAAAAAAATCCCTCTACAAATCTTGGTAATACCCCGCTTGGACCTAGAAAACTCGAATCTCGACCAGCGGCTTAGGCGGCTTCAATCCAACAACGCCTCAATCTTGAGGATCCACTCTAATCCCTTGGTGATACTCGTGACCCAAGAAAGTCACCTCCCTAAGCGAGAACTCGCACTTACTAAATTTGGCGTCTGGTTTGCTTTTCCCTCGAGAATCGCAACACTACTCGCAAATCGCATCATGCTCCTCCTCGACTTTGAGTATACCAAAATATCGTCTATAAATACCACAACAAAGTGATCCAAAAGCGTTGGAATACCCGATTCATCATGTCCATGAATGCTGCCGGTAGCGTTAGTCAACCCAAATGGCATCACCAAAAACTTCGTAGTGCCCATACAGGAGTGCGAAAAGGTACATCTTATGGATATCGGCCTCTTTCACCTTTGGTGATGATATCGGACCTTAAATCAATCTTGGAAAATCGTTTTGCCCCGCCAAGGTGATCAAACAAGTCATCTATCCTCGGCAAAGGATACTTGTTTTTGATCGTCGACTTATTCAATGGCGATGATCTATACACATCCGCATCGTACCATCTTTCTTCTTGACAAAAAAATGCTGGCGCTCCCCATGGTGAAACACTTGGTCGAATGAAACCTCGATCCAACAACTCACGAATTTGAGCCTTTAATTCCATCAATTCCTTGATTGCCATCCTATACGGAGCTATGAGACACGCGCCGTTAAGAATAACAGATCTATGCCAAATTCAACTTCACGGTCAGGAGGTAGTCCGAGGAAGTTCTTGGAAATCGTCAACATATTCCTTTACCGATGCGGACATTCCCACATTAGACTCCTTAGCCTCCAGCGCACACACATGGACCACGAATGCCTCGCGACCCCTTCCTAACCAACTTCCACGACTTTCAGCGCGGATACCACGTTGGATAGATAATCTCTTCTATTACCTATCATGACCACCTCTTCGCCTCTCAGCGACTTCAAAACCATGCGCTTAGCGGCGCAATCAAACTTGCTCGGTGCCAGCTAACCGGTCCATCCCAAGTATCGGATCGAACTCCTCAAATGGCAATTCCATCGGATCATTCTGAGCGCTACCCTTGGAGTTCTAGGGGTACATCTCTATCTGACTTATTTACTTCTGAGTGACTTAGAGGGCTAAATGCGGTCATCCTCCTAGAAGCGATCTCGAAACTAAGCTCATGGTCTCTACTATATTCACGAAACATCACGAATGTGTCGAACCCACATCTATCAAAGCGTATATGGTTCACCAAAAGATTAAGAAACGTCACCGGTTATGGCGTGCAGTGCGTCGCCCTCCTCTCGGCGTCTCATTGCATACACCAAACGGTGTCTTGCCTCGGTGTTGCGGCACCTCTGCGGATGCTCCTCGGCCTCGGCCGAACCATTACCTCCTCTACCATTACCACGACCTCTATGTGGTGGCGGTCCTCATTTACAGGCCCGAGCACGACCTTGACCCTCGGCCCGATTCTGGCTGGCTTACGTGGGCGAGTCTCTCACACAATGATCCGGTGAGCCACACTCGAAACATCTTTTCCCTCGGTCCAACATTCGCCCCAATGATATTTCCCACATCGATTACACCGTCTTTGGTCACGATTAGCGATATGAGGCCTCCGGTGATTCGGCCCACTTTGCCTAGCCCTCTTTTGAGAATTATCATTGTTCCCGATGATCCATAACCTCTCTTATGCTTGTTCGGTCGTAACTACGCCTTGCGATTCTTGATTCCGCCGGTTATCTTAGCCTTTTCAACCAAAGGCAAACTCTCGCTCTTGATGTGGAGCAATCAACAATCTCATTTCGTCCTCAAACCATCTTGAATCGAACACATCGCTCGTGCTCGTGCCACAATACCTCGGCATCTGGCTCGAGTCTTAAAAGTGCGCCTCATATTCTAACACGGACTTACTACCTTGGATCAAACTCGAAATGCCTTCTGTTTGCACATCAATGTAATTAGACCCAGCGTATTTAAATGTCATTTGCCTTGAAATAATCCCAAGTGAGATCCTTATTTTGCGGCACCATTACATCTTGTGAGCCACCTGCGATATGACTCATCCAGAAGAAGCGTCGATCCTTTGACTTTTCCTCGGCATTGAGATCCAAATCATCCATGATTAGCTCCGTCGCCTCTAGCCAATATTTGGTGCACTAGGAGCCGCGCTGAAACACCTCGAGATACCTCGGCTCCATTGGCTCGAAGTCGCTCGAATCTGGTTTACGAATTCGCGCCTCCACCTATTCGGCTACCCTCTCAAGAACTTCGCGGACATCGCTTTGAGACAACTGCGTCATCCCCGTTTGATCTGTTGCTCAACTCCAGCTGCTTTGGTGGTGGGGGTAGTGGTACCTCATTTCGGATCCTTGGCCAGGACCTCAGCAGCTCGGAACACGACCATCCTACCCGGCCGTGTCCACGAATCATCGACCTCGACCACAGTACTCATGTCTAAAGTCTCGACTTATCGATTAAAAAGTTTTATGCATTAGTCAATATTCCACTTTCTTTAAAACGCAGTTTTATGAATAATTTTAATAAGAAGTTGTTTAGCAGTACATTCAACCTATAGTTTGGGTTTCTAGAGTAGTTCCTACAACTATCTGAT
This sequence comes from Gossypium sturtianum, assembly GCA_025698515.1. NCBI lineage: Eukaryota > Viridiplantae > Streptophyta > Magnoliopsida > Malvales > Malvaceae > Gossypium > Gossypium sturtianum. Next base: position 124,119,526 of record CM046953.1, on the reverse strand, counting down.
CATGCCAACATCATCATATCATATCATCAAAATCAACGGTTTGATGTACTTACGAGAGCGGATTGATGTTGGAGACTCGAACCATGCCTTTCCAACCATATAATTTTCAACAAAACATTTTAAAATCCATTCTTTAAAACATTTTGAGCCTCGGGCCTGGTAGAGAGCTTTTGAACTTAGCTCGATACCAATTTGTAACACGAGCACTGGTCAATGCGCCACGCCAAGAATCGGTATGTCACTAAGGAAAATATTTTTGAAAGAATCGTATTAACAATTAAATTTTGTGAAAAACTCTTTGAAATTCTTTATTTATGAAAATAAGTTAAAGCGAGATTTACTTTGAATTACATAAAACTTTAAAACTTAATTGATAAATCATAGGATAGAAAACATTTATATCTTTTTAAGAAAATTTGAAATATCACTTTGAAAATCCGTTTGCAATTGAGTATAGAAACTGAATTTTGAAATCACTTAATTTGTTGAAAACACTTAACTTGTAATTTTCTATCGAACTATTCATATTACCCGATGGTAAGATTTTTAAAACCATTGCGAGTTGTTAGTTTAGAAAAACTTTGAGCTCAATTATTAGATTAACCAAGTAATTTATAAGCCATATTTTAAATATATTCAAAACATAAAAATAATCCAAAACATAATTAAGCAGGCCTTATTACAAATCCATAAAATATGAAAACCAAATTAAAATAAAGTACCCAAATGGAAGTTCATGTAAAACCAAACTTTATTGCATGGCCTCCTCAGTACATCAGGCTCCATATCAGCGATCTCACGAATCACTGAAAATATAAGGAGAAGGTGAGTCACCAAGACTCAGTGCATATTCCCTCTCCCGGGAGTAAATACCACATACTTACACAAATTATAACAAAGCAACATATATGTATAATGCACCCAACCTAGCCATCCATAACTCCTTTTCTACCCGTGTGGTACCAAACCCTTTGGTGGTGCCAAACCAGCGGTGTCCAAAGACACAAATGTGATACCAAATCACTTTGGTGGCCCGTAGTCACGAATAATCCATCTGTGAGGCCAACCCGTGTGTGATACCAAATCAGCGGCGGGCGATCCCATATCTCAAAAGTGGGGCCAACCCGCGGTGGAATTAACCACGAGGACAAGTCGCTATGAGGTGCCAAACCTGCGGTGTCAGAAGACACGAATGTGATACCAAATCAGCGGTGGTGCCAAACCAGCGGTGTCAGAAGACACGAATCATCAAGTTGTGGGGCCAACCCGCGTGTGATACCAAACCAGCGGCGGGGCGATCCCATATCTCAAAAGTGGGGCCAGCCCGCGGTGGAGATTAACCACGGGGACAAGTCGCTATGAGGTGCCAAACCTGCGGTGTCAGAAGACACGAATGTGATACCAAATCCTTTGGTGGTGCCAAACCCTTTGGTGGTGCCAAACCAGCGGTGTCAGAAGACCACGAATCATCAATCTTCCCCCTCCTCTCATATTGCCCATACCAATGCAATAGATAGATAAATCATGTCAATAAACTTTGATATGTATCTCATAATGAATATATCATAAATCGTAGATCATGATTTCAATCCACATGTATTAACAACATATTGAAAGCGGACTTACAGAATCCTCATTCATACCATCATGGTATCATATCGAGATCTCATCGATTTACCCACTTTCATAATATGATTAGTTATAACACACAAATATACATATATAAACCAAGTTATAAAGTGTGTAAGATACACACCTTTCACCAACGCAATACTAAAATCCAAAGATCGCTCTACCACACTAGATCACCTTGCCCCTACATTGGCCAATACTTAAATCATTACTATAGACCATTGCCAACCACAATCCTTATCCACCATAGCCTTTGGCTTTACATCCATTAAAGAATAATGAATCGACAAGATTTCTTACCACTTGACTTACCAACCTTTGATCGCTAGAAAACTTAGATCGATTGCTTAGAAGTCCAAAAAGCCTATTATCAATTCGATTGAAGAAAAACCAAAAGAATCTACCCTTGAAAATTCAGCCAAAACAAAACAATAAGAAAGGAAGTTTTGGCAAAATGATTAAATAGTCAAGGAAATTCGGCTATGGTTGATTTGTAATAACAAAAGGATTCGATTAAAGTGGAGAAAGAGAAAGGAAAAAGGAAGAAGATGGAAGAGATTTCGATGGGAGAGGAATGTTTATGGCTTTGAACAAAAATGAAAGAAAGTAAAGAGAGATGGAGAGAAGGAAGTTTGGCCAAGAGAAAGTAGGAGAAATATGGGTTGAACAAGTATGTAAGAATGGGAAAGATGTTGTGAACAAAGAAATTCGGCCAAGCACAAAGATTGTTTGGTTTGATACACTTTGATGCACTAGGGAGAAACTTACAAAAACTAGAAAGGATTTTGGTTATGACACAAAAACAATTATTGAAGGCCAAAACAACACCTAAAACTCACCTTATGACCAAGACACATTCGGCTATAGGAGTGTTTGATGAGAGAAAAGAAATTGGTGATCATAAACTTAGGAGAAATGGCCAACTAGCTACTAACCTACAAAGCTACCAACAAAAATCGGTCAAGCCCTCCTCTAGACCAAGATGCAGTCACATACATGCACTAAGGCCTTGGAATACTTTCTAAAACATTCTCCATATTCCATGCCTTTTTGTCCCCTTATCATACCATAACCTTAAGATTCTTATCCCCAATTTCATGCTTTCCTTAAACCAATATTCAACTTACCAAAATTTGAGAGTCAACCTATCATAAACAATGGTTGGCCAGTCCATAAATGCTAGGATTCAAAAATAAGCCTTCAAAATGCTAAACATGCTACTCGAACCTCTAACCTCAAGAAACCTTTCAAGCTCCTTAACCATCTTGCCACTTACTCCTCTTGTGCTTTAATTAACACTTAAATTAACTTAAGTGCTAAGCTCATAATCCACTTCATTAAATAAACCATACTAAAAATTATTCTAGCTTCCTTAATAAAATCAAGCCTTCACAAGACTATGCTAACACACAAAATTCATACAGAGCCAACACAAATAATACTCAAATTTTGGGATGTTCTGAGCTCAAAACACTTACAATCAAGCGTTGCAAGTGCCGAACCCTTAATGCATAAAAATGGCTTCCTTCCTTTGAGTATTTGGTTGATGATGAAGGAAATAAAAGATGATATGTAATTTTTGTCACATTTAATTAAGCTTTATTAACTAAATTACAAAATTAACTTTGTTTTATAAACCATTAAAATCATCAAATTAATGACCATATTTGTCCACTCATATAAAAAATGATCAAATTACCATTAAAGGCCAACATATTTTAAAGCCAAAGCTATTTGACACCTTTAACAAGTAGAATGCAACTTTTGCATTTCTGCGATTAAATCCTTTTTCTCAAATTGAGCAACCAATCGATAAAATTAGCTCACGAAATTTTCACACATACATCTTTGTCATCTTTGTAAACACATAAAATAATATTAAAATAATTTTTGACATCAAATTTTGGTTTCAAAACCACTAATACGATTTAGCTAAAACCCGGTATTACAACTCTCCCCTTAGGGATTTTCGTCCTCGAAAATCTTACCAGTGAATAGGTTCGGGTATTGTTTTCTCATAGCATCCTCGGGTTCCCATGTAGCTTCTTCAATCCTGTGTCTATGCCACAATACTTTCACTAATCGATTTTCTTATTTATTAACTCTTTGATCTCACGAGCTAAAATTGAATCGATTCTTGACATATGACATATCAATTTGAATTTCAACCTCGGTCGGAAATGACATGTGAAGAGTCGGGCCGGTATCGTCGAAGCATCGACACATGAAACACATTATGTATTTTCTCTAACTTTCGAGGGCGGTAAAGATAGTCGGTATGCCCTTTGGCCCAACTTCGCTCAATAATCTCATACGTTACGATGAATTGCGGACTCAATTTCCCTTCGACCAAGCGCAATATCTTTTTCACGCGACACTTTCAAAAACACTTTATCCCCGATCTGGAACTCAATATCTTTCCGTTTCAAATCTGCGTATGATTTACAATCGATCGAAGCTACTTTCAAACTATCATGAATTACATTCACTTTTTCTTGATCTTTACGATTAGATTAACCAGTGAATCTTATTCTCACTCATTTCGACCTAGTACAGCGGTGTTCGACATTCTGACCATATAAATTTTTATGCGGTGCCATTTTAATACTCGATTGAAAAATATTATTGTAAGAAAATTCAATCGGGGTAGATATTTCTTCGGCTACCTTCAAACTCAAAGAATGCAACAACGCAACATATCCTCAAGTATCTGAATAACTTGTTGGATGACCATCCATTTGTGGGTGAAGCGCGATGCTAAAATGCGACTTTGTACCTAAAGCTTATTGCAATTTCTTCCAAATTTTGCGAAGTAAATCTCGGATCTCTATCGAAACAATAGATAGTGGCACTCCGTGCAATCGAACAATTTACGAGATATACAACAGCCAATTTATCAAGTGAATAATCATGCGTCTGAGGAATGAAATGAGTCAATTTTGTCAATCTGTCAACAACAACCCAGATTGTATCTTTCTTTTTCGAAGATAAGGGTAAACCCGATACAAAATCCATAGTTACTCTATTCCATTTCCACTCAGGAATCAAAATAGGCTGTAGTAAACCCGATGGTACCTAGTCTTCAGCTTTGACTTGCTGACAAATCAAACATTTCGAAACAAATTCTGAAATATCTCGTTTCATACCGTGCCACAAATAAAGCTGTTTCAAATCGTATACATTTTCGTGCTTCCTGGATGTACTGATAAACAACTACTGTGTGCTTCATTTAGAATATTCCGAATAAGTTCAGAATTCCTTGGTACACATATTCTATCACGAAACATTAAATAGTTATCAGGCCCTATTTGAAACTCTGAATCAGAAGTCGACTCATGCTGAGCTCGTTTTGCTTGCAATTCATTATCAAATTTTTGAGCCTCACAAATCTATTGTAGAAACAACGGTCTCGCTTTCAACTCGGCTACTATTGAACTGTCGTCAGACAAAGTTAATTGTGTATTCAAAGCACGTAAAGCAAATAAGGACTTTCGGCTCAAAGCATCAGCAACTACATTTGCTTTCCCCAGATGATAGTCAATTACCAATTCATAGTCTTTTAGCAATTCTAGCCATCTCATTATCATAAATTCAATTCTTTTGAGTCATCGGATATTTCAAACTTTTGTGGTCGGTGTAAATATGACATTTCTCACAAAACAAGTAATGACACCAAATTTTCAATGCGAACACTATCACGGCTAACTCGAGATTATGCATCAGATAATTCTTTTCATGTGGCTTCAACTGTCTCAAGGCGTAAGCTATAACTTTTCCTTCCTACATCAAAAACGATGCGTCCATGTAAACTACAAATTCTTTACCCGACTCGAGTGAACTAACACATTGGAGCCTCTGTCAATAATGCTTTCAAGCTGTTGAAGCTCTGTGTACTTTTACGACCACTCAAATCTAACATCTTTTTGAAGCAATCGTGTCATCAGTCGCAATCATCGAAAAGAATTTCACAAATCATCTATAATGGCGGCTAGTCAGAAAACTACGGACTTGATTTACATTTTCGGAGGCTTCAATCTATAATGAGAAATATTGCTCGGGTCTACTTGGATACCATGTTTGAAACTATATGTCGAAAACCAACCCCTCGTAGGCAAAACTCACATTTGCTAAACTTTGCAAACAAGCATCTATCTCTCAAAGTTTGTATACGATTTTAAAATGTTCTACATGCTCAGATTCATCACGAGTAAATTAAAATGTCGTCAATAAATACAACTACGAATCGGTCTAAATGCGGCTGAAAATTCGATTCATCAAGTCCATAAAGCAAGCGGTGCATTTGTTTGTCAGAAAGGCATAACAAGAAATTCGTAGTGTCAGTACCTTGTTCTAAATGGAGTCTTTGGCACATCGAGTCTTTAACTACATAGCTAGTAATAACTTAGATCTCAAATCAATTTTCAAAAAAAACACTTGTTGCCCCTTTTAAGCTGATCAAACAAATCATCTATTAAGTGGCAAAGGGTATTTATTCTTTATCATCACTTTGTTGAGCTATCGATAGTCTATACACATTCTCATCGTGCCATCTTTCTTTTTCACAAATAACAGGGTGCACCCGGGAGAGAAGCTTCGGTGTAACAAAAAACTTTATCATCAACTCTTGCAACTAAGCTTTCAATTCTTTTAACTCTGCCGGAGCCATTACGTATGGAGCTATCGATATCGGCATTCTTCTCGGTACTAATTCAATACCAAACTCAACCTCTACGATGGGTGGTAAACCAGGTAACTCTTCGAGAAATACATGCGGATACTACTTTTCAAGTGAGTCTTGATTCAATCTTTGTTTACTGTCACTTTTGTATCAAGTACATAAGCAAGATAAAGCTTCGCGCCCCTTTTCACAAATCTACGAGCTAACATAGGCGAGATCACAAGCAAAGCTATTCGGATCATCGATTCAATTCTAATAGTCTCATTATTACGACATACATTAAATTGTCTTTCGTCTATAATTCACTATAGCATTATGCATCGTTAGCCAATCTATACACAAAATCACATCAAATTCATCGAATGGCAACAACATCGATTAATGGGAAAATAGAAATCGATGCATTAACGAATAATTCTTGTAGACATTGTCAGCAAAACACATTTGCCTAGGGGTTCGATACTCTAATCACAATTTGATAGACTCTACAGGCAAAGTCTTACTAAACACTAAATTGGCGCATATATAAGAATGAGTTGATCCTGGATCTATCAATGCAATCACATTAGTATCATAGAGAGTGAAAGTACCAGTGATAACGTCTGGCGATGATGGCTCCTCCCGTGCACGGATAGCATAAGCTCGGGCAGGTGCTCGTGCCTCAGATCTCATAGCAGAATCTCTCGTAGCCCCTCGGTTACCACTTACATTTCTTACAATTCTAGGTGGTCTACCTATATTTGACGTGTTACTTGATCTCACATTCTAAACTTTATCTTGCTTATCCAGCTCAGGGCAATCTCAGATGAAGTGATCTAACGAACCACATTTGTAACAAGCTTTATTACTTTTATTCCAGCATTCCCCAAAATGTCGTCCCCCACATTGCTGACATTCGGGTTTGTTGTCTTTCACATTGCCAACACTCGATACTGATGTAGCTTGAGCTTTAGAACCTGAGTATTATTTTCTACGATCTCTGTTCGAATATTCATTTGAAGCATTTGGACGAGCGTATGAATCTCTGGATTTCTTCGATGAAGATTGATACAGCTTACTCATCGATCTTTTTCTCGAATCTCTAGCTTTTGAATCTGCCTTTCTCTTTTCTTTGCTAAGATCCTCAGCTTTACAAGCCCTTTCAACCAGAACGACAAATTCTTTCAACTCTAGAATTCCAATTAGTAGTTTTATATCTTCGTTCAACCCCGTCAGCGAAAACTTACACCTAATTTCTTCGGTAGAAACATACTCTCTGGCATACTTACTCAACCGTACAAATTCTCTTTCATGCTCGGTTACAATCATTTGGCCTTGTTTTAATTCTAAAAACTCTGTGTGCTTTAGATCGAGAAATCTTTGACTGATGTACTTCTTTCAGAATTCGAATTGAAAGAACTCCCAAGTAACCCGTTCTTTGAAACCACAGGATATCAATGTTTTCCACCATTAGTGTGCGGTGTCTCTCAACAAAGATACAACACATTTAATACATTGTTCAGGAGTATAAGACAATTCATCGAATACTCGAATCGTATTTTCGAGCCAAAACTCAGCTCTCTCAGCATCATCATCTACAGTAGCCCGGAACTCTTCAGCCCCATGTTTATGAATCTTATCTACTAGCGGCTTGTTCAACCTTAACGGATTTATAACTTGAGGAACAACAGGGATTTGTTGAGGAATAGGTGAGGGTGGAGGTTGTTGAGCAGCCGGATTCGTTCGAACGAACTCTGTGAACCACTCACTCATCATCTAGAAAAAAGGCTTATTTAGCCTATCCCTCGTGGCTACTCGTTATAGGCCTAGAAGTCGGATAGGTATTTGCCACTTGAGTAGTAAGGCGGGCCATTACTCTCTACATCATCGACTCTGATTTCGTTCGGGATCTATTACTATCACGAAAACACAATTTAAGGTATCGGGAATCATCACACTATCACGAGTATATATATGGCATGTATAGCTAGACTCTCACACTGCGCTTCGTTAGTCTAGAATCAACTAAACCATAGCTTTGATACCAATAAATGTGACTCTCACGTATTCACCAGTCAAAAAGGGTTCACGGTATTCTTGATCAATTAATAATATATAGCATACATTTATCAAACATAAGGCATTCATTCTCATAAATCATTTAATACAATCACATTGTCCCTTATAAGGGCCTATGAGACCTTAAACAAGCTTTAAAAGTGGTTGCGACTAAGCGGAGTAACATCACGAAAATTTTGGAAACTTAGAAAAATTTCAAACATCACGAGGTCTGCGCGGGTGTGAGCAGGCCGTGTGCCTTACGACTCGGACACGCTTTGTGTCGGTAGTGTGGAAGCAGGGCATACATGCGACTTGGGTCACCACGGTGACCATACGCGAGTGTCTGCAGCAGTGTGCGCCTTGAAAGTGGCCACACATGCGTGTGCTGGGCGAGTGTGCCATTTGGGGTATCTTGACTTGTGCCAAGCGGCCAATCGCTTGCGCCCATGTGTGGGCCGTGTGGAGCATCTTGACTTCAATTTAATTTCAACACCGGGGACACATGGGTGTGTAGCATGGCCAGGTGTGTCGTGCACGGTTGAGACACTGCGCTGTGTCTCTGCCCGTGTGGACAAAAATAGGCCATTTGCAAGGCCAATTTGCCACCCTTACTCATGCTCACCTAAACAAGCAAAATGGTACCATTTCAAGACATTAATATGCATCTAATTACCATTAATACCAACCTCAAATATGCTATAATTTGCTATCTAATTTCATACCTAAATTCACATATACAATTCAATCAAATAACCATTCCACACTTATATCATCAAGCACAATTTCACAAGCACATAACTACTCAAATTATCAACTCCAATCACACCTTATAGATCATTTACCAAACTCAAAATATAACTAGTTGAGCAACTCTAAAACCATAAGCACATTCATGCCAAAACATACCAAAATGAGCCATCACTCATGGCTATATATTCAAACTAAAACATATACAATTTACAAGCTAAATCTCATGGCTATAATCACAGCAAAATACCATATCTAGCCTATACATGCCAAATACCATATTTACACAACTCAAAGTACCAACTTAAATGTTTGATAGTGCGATGATGTTCACGACAACTCCTATATCAAGGCTAGCCTTGATTCACTATAAAACATAGAAAAATAACACGAAGTAAGCTTCATAGCTTAGTAAGTTCGTATTAACGTAATGAGTAACTTCATCAATCATTCACAATTCAAATAATATAAATGTAGGATAACAAAATACATTAAATCTCAAGCCGTCAAATGGTCATTCACATAACTTACCAAGATACTCATCAATTCCATAGTTTTGATATTCAATTCATTATCGTACGTACCTGTACCATCTCATACCAATCTCATACTCAACCACATCTTTCATTTACCCATTAAACCATTTGGAATGAAGTCGATACTCAAGGATCTCAATCGATAAGTACCTATACCATGGCCCGTAGCCAAATCAAGGTATCACTACGCACCGTAGTCTTTGATATATCGTGGCGAAGCCAACACAATAACCTAATGACATGTCACTAGCATCCTAAACTATTCCTAAGGTTCAAGTAGGATTTCACGCTTGTCAAATCATTGCGAATCATTCCCGAACTTATTCCTAATCACATAATCATAATACATGACATATCAAAGCATATAAAATACAATTAAAAATAAGCTCATTGCATACGAACTTACCTCGAGTACAAAAACGGTGAAATGAGTCAATTACTTGATAATCTTGCCTTTCCTCCGATCTAATTTTGGATTCCTCTTTTCTTGATCTAAATATAATCAAAATTAACTTATTCAATCTCATATTCTTTCAATTTAGTCCAAAACACACATTTAGACCCTTTTTACACATTAGCCCCTAATTTTCACATTTAATCAATTTAGTCCCTATTTCACAAATATACAAAATTCACACAATTTCATTAAACCCAAGCTTGGCCAAATTAGACATAGATCCTAGTAGCCCAAAACTTTCATTTATTTCACATTTACAAATTAATCCCTTTTTGACATTTTTGTCAAAAATCACTTTTCTAAAACATGAAAATCTATCATCAAAAATTCATATTTCAGCTTCAAAAACCAAAGAACACATAAAATAATCAATGGAAACTCTTAAAATCTTTAAAAATTTCAAAATTAAAGTGCGGGCTAGCTAGAACACAAAGCAACGATCACAAAACCATAGAAATCATCAAAAAGCGAGCTCAAAACACTTACCAATCAAACCTTGCAAATCTTTGAGCAGCTAAATGCTTAAAAATGGCTTCCTCCTTTGAGTATTCGATTTATGATGAAGGAAATAAAAGATGATATGTAATTTTTATCACATTTAGTTAAGCTTTATTAACTAAATTACAAAATTAACCTTGTTTATAAAGCATTAAAATCATCAAATTAATGGCCATATTTGTCCACTCATATAAAAAATGGTCAAATTACCATTGAAGGCCACCATATTTAAAAGCCAAAGCTATTTGACACCTTTAACAAGTAGAATGCAACTTTTGCTTTTTACACGATTAAGTCCTTTTTCTCAAATTGAGCAACCAATCGATAAAATTAGCTCATGAAATTTTCACACATACATAAAATAATAATAAAATAATTTTTGACATCAATTTGTGGTTTCAAAACCATTGTTTGATTTAGCTAAAGCAGAATTTTACATATAAGTGATAGTGCAGTTACATTTCTACGATTTGCTATGTTTGTATATGAGCATATGATGTATGATTATGTTAATTTGTATATCTCTGAATCTTCTATATGACCATGGATGTGACTTTATAGTGGCTGATTTGCTTTTGTTGAAATTTGTGACACATCTATTCTACAAGCGTGGAATTCCATGCCCTACGATTTCTTTTATTATACAATTGCATGTCTTACATGCTTTTCATTCAATTCTATTTATGCAAGCCACGTCACATTGCATGGGGTTGGGATAATGTGGTAAAAGAGGAAGTTTTGGCGGTTTAATGATCTACATTATTTGGTGGTTTAGCCACATTTCTATTTTAGCGACTTATTTGCAATTATAGTGACTTCGACCACACATATTTGTTCTAGTAGCTTTTTTGCAATATAGTGGCTTGATCACATATATTTGATATGGTGATTTTATTTGTAACTTTGGTGACATTATCCACAATTATCTGTTGGTGTGTTTTCGGATGGACGAGTTTTGAGGAACTCTAATTTGGTGCGGAGTTGGATAGGAAGTTTTTAGAAAAAATTGCAATCTGTTTTCCAAAATTTGTAATTCGAGTTTGGTGAAATTCTACTGTGACATTTTGATCATTTATTATCCTATATGTGACTTTGTTTGAGCTAAGTTATACTGCTTGAGCTTGTTAGCTCACCCTTTTGTATTTGACTTTTCAAGTAACTAGTACATTTAGAATTTGGATGGCGTCTGGAAGCTCAAATTGTTTTTCTCGATTTATTAAATAAGATGTTTTATGTTTTTAACTATTTTGGAATTTGTAAATTTGTTTGTAGACTTTGTTATTTTTTTGTTCATTGGTTTTGGTATTTTTAACGTAAAATTGCAAAATCATACGAGTTAACAAATTGAAATTCGATTTTCAAAATTAAAACTCTAAAAATTTCCTTTGCCAAACTAAATATGTGATTGGGTGACTTTATTGTAAAATAAGTGTTTTTGAACATAAGATTTTCTAAAAATTCATGTGCAGTATTGCCAAAATTTTATACTTTTGTAACACACCTTTGTGTTAGAAAAATCAAAAGTTTTTAAGCGAGTTGATGTAATTCCTCAAGATTCGGTCATAGCATTTAGGTAGAGTTTAGAGTGTTACATAGTAATTTCTTGAAAATAAGCTTATATTTGTATGTTGGAGGAAGTATCCAGCTATGATAATTAGGCGAAATCAAAAGTTTTTAAGCGAGTTGATGTAATTCCTCAAGATTCGATCATAACGTTTGAAATTTGAGTTTGGGGTGTTACATAGTAATTTCTTGAAAATAAGTTTATATCTGTATGTTTAGAGGAAGTATACATTATGATAATATGTTAGTTTAGGATTTGGGCGTATTCATAGATATGAATGAGATAAGTATCCATTAATCTAGTTTGCTGTAAAGGGTAGAGTTGAATCTAAAGTTACTTGGAATTTCGCCATATCGAGTTGTATTATATCTTCTAAAATCATATGGAATCAAAGTTATTGTTATCCTAAGTATCTAGGGTTTTGAAATAAAATTGTGTGAAATTCATTAGAATGATCTTTATAGTTCATTATTAGTAAGAGATTGTATGGTATTGAACAAGAATATGATTTGATTAGTAAGTGATAGTATTCAAATTTGCGTGAGTATCGCTAAAAGTGTATGTATCATCCGGTGATCATTTATGCGTGAATAACCATTATAGGTTAAGAGTAAGAGTGATGGGATGATTTGTGTGAAGGAGCTCTACGAGGATATATTCTTGAAAAAGTATTTTTGTATACGTAAGAAAAGAGAATTGGTGTGCTAAGCATGGAAGTTGATGTAGGTGTGAGCACGATATCGTGAAAGTATTCGCTAAAACATAAGTAAAATGTTTAGGATGGTAGGCGTGTGCGGATATTTACACGATGTTATAAAAGTATCCGCCAAGGAAATTCTAAGTTAACTCTCACTAAATTTTCTAAACTTACAAAGGTTATGTTTTGTTTTAGGTAGTGTTATACAAGATTGCGCGGGGGAGGGGGCGCTATTTAGAGTGCGCCAAGGAAAAAGCAGTTGGGTTATTATGCATACGATTGGAAAAGTGGTGTATTGTAGTATTCCAACTTAAAATTTAGTCGTGAAAATGTTTGAAAATTAATGAATTGTAAAGTTCTAGAAAAAGGTTTGATGTAATATTTGTTTTTAGTTCTTAAGTCTTTCGAGTTAAACTAATAAGAATAATGTTTTCATTAAAAGTATTTGTCAATTGTTTCAATTGTTTTGAGTAAAATCGTTGTGGATAAACCCTTGGTTGAAGCGGATGACTACCGACTACTTCCTCCTTACAATTCGTCCCACCCCATGCAATACAACATGACATGCTATAATAGATCAATACGAAAAAAATAACATGCTTATAATAAATATATATATACATACAGTAGCAATTATCATGCTTATAACAGATCATGAAAGTAGTAATAAACTTTGATTAACATGTATTTGGTTTACTTGATAGCGATAGGCATGTATCTCATGCAATCGATAACATAGAGTATGAAAAACATTATTAGATCATCGAATTACAATACTTGATAAACATGTAATATTTTCATATCATGCATATATAGTAATAATTCAATCAATTAGATCATGGATTCCAACATTATTCATATTTTTAGGGACTCAATTGAATGAAATAAAGCACTAAAAATAATTTAGGGTCTAATTAGGGACTAAAGCTGAGCAATTCATAAAATTTTAGGCAAAACTATAAAATTTGTAAAATAAAAGGTAACACAACCATGTGGAGGCTATTGGCCATATGGAAGGGTTAAATGGCCGTTTGGCGGACCAGTATAACGAGGTTGTGAGTCGTGTGGCAAGTGCAAAAATAACCTCTGGAGGAGTCACGATTGTGTGGCGGGTAGTGTAGAAGGGTCTAGGCTGTGTGGTTCACAAACTCTGATGGGGTTTCTAGGGCAAATGGTTGTGTGGTGGAACATGTGGTCCCTGCGGTTGTATGTGAGCCGTGTGACACTAATTCTAGTCACATTTTCCCGATTCACTTGTAAAAAGAACACATACTTTTCACCGCGTCGATGATCGACATTCTTCACACCAAATTTTGATGCGGTTCACCTAAATCAAGTCCTTCAAATGACATTTAAACAAAATTATTTTTATTTCAATTTTTGACAAGATTTGTAAAAGATTTATCAAGATTTCAAATGGATTGATTGATCGAATTAAAGATTAAAGTTTTGAGGTTCAAATGGTAGAATTACTAAATTGAATCATAGGAGCGAAGTGTACTTATCGATTCTTTGCAAGAAAAGGAATGCTATTGTGGCGATTATTAAACGAGTACAAAAACAACGAATGTTTTTATTCGGGTAAGCAAAATAATTACTTGACAATACGATAAAAAATATGAGGCAAATGAAAGGAAAGAAAAGAAAAGGAGAATAAGTAGAAAGATGGAAGCAAATTCTATTAGGATTTGAAAGGGGAAATATGAAAATATAATTAGGAAAGAAAAGAAATAAATAGTAGACTTATAATTCTATTGGAATTTTGAGGAAGGTCAAGATATGAATTCTAATTAAGAAAGAGTAGATTAAATTCCTAGGGTTAAGTAAACCCTAGGGGCGTCACATACAAATTACCCAAATTAGGAGCAAGGGGTTGAAATTTGGAAATTTCCCTAGCCTTGTGAAATTAAAATGAATAGTGGGAAAGAGGGCTTGAACCTTGGCTTCTAATGAGGATGATGCCTTAACCATTGAACCTTTGCTCATTTTTGTTTATTTTTACGCTTAATCATATATATATATATGTGTGTTTTGGGCGTATCTAGTCGAATTTTATGAGAAAAAGGAAAGGAAGGGTATGGCTCAAATTTAGGAAAATGATAATGGAACTTAGCATGCTAACCATTAGACTTATGCCTATTTGTTATTTAATTTTTACTCCAAATAATATTTGTTTTAGTGTGGCTTTTATCTTAGGTTCTTTGAAAATTGAAAGAAAAAAAGGGAGAAATGAAGCTTGAACCTAAGACCTCTAGGATAGGGAAATAACACTTAAACATCAAGCCTAAGGCTCATTTCTTGTCTATTCATTACGATTAATCCCTTATATTTTGGGGCATGAAATTTCCAAATAATGTTCAAATGTATAAAAACAAAGCAAATTGAACTATCATGGATGATTCAAAAAAATCTAAAAAACTCGATTGAATCGAACCAAACTCAGTCCTACTATGAATAGTGTAAGAGTAATTATTTGACAATTATAGTAATTTTCTCAAGTTAATCAATGGTAACCTTTATTGATTGTATACTCTTTTTTTTTCCGTTTTTATATTATTGATTGTATACTTTTATACTTTGATGGCCTAATTATCAAAAAATTCTTCCCTTGAGGTTTTAGACAACAATATTATTTTATTTCTTATGACTAAGTTTGTGATTCCATCTCATGAACAAATACTGAACACCATCCTATAATGTTAATTCAAACTCAACAATGGTATGCTTTATTCATATGCCTTTTTTTATCACACTTCTTTTTTTACCAATTTAAACTCTGAAATTATGGACTTGAGTTATTAACTAAGTTTTTTTATATAAATATTAATTGATTAGGTACATTTCCTATAAAGGGTAATTGGAAGTGAATGGTTTGATATATTTTGCATGTGGCTTGTAAGTAATGTTAACTATATCTTAATCATCTTTAAGGTAGTGTTTGGAAAGCCACCTAATAATTGGACTTGAGTGTAATTGTTTGTAATTACACAAATGTGGCATGTTTGGGTAACCATTGTAATTGGTAGATCCATGGTTTGATATATTTACGTGTTTAAATCTTAAATTCTGGAGAATTTTTATCACGTTAATTTTACGAATGGTTAAATGATTTTTAAGAATTTTGCAAAAATCTATTGAAATCTTAATTTTTCTTATGATCCGTTACTAATTCTTGCGTAAATATTGTAACATCCCAAAAATTGGGTTAGAAGAAATTGAGTTGTGAAATCGGAGTGGTTATCTCTTGACTTTGAGTCTAGATTTTGAAAATTTTGATAAGTGATTTGTTCTAGTTTAGTGGCTTAGTCTTTGTGTTTGTGTATACGAGATTTTGGGTTGAATCATGTTTCTTAAAATTTTGTTATTTTCACTAAAGCCCTATCTTTGAAAAATTGGGTTATAAGACATTTCAGATCAACTCTTTGTCAGAATGAACTTTGTTGGTTCAATGGTTAAAAACATCTGTATATTTTACGGTCTCGTTTTGAGTCTCTCTGAAAGCAATAAGGAAGCGTTTATTATTTTTATGCGGTCATATGAGTTAGTTTTAAATTTTTGTAATTGTTTATTTTCTTTAAAAACTTCCTCTCTGGAAGTTCATCTTTTTCCTTTTTGTTTTTGACCGTTCTTCTTTTCTTTCTTTTTCTTTTTGTTGGTAATTCTTCTTCCACCCTCAAATTGTTGTTGAATATGTTCGTAGCTATTGCTCTAAGTTTCGTTGTGCAGTCAATTGTTCAAATGAATTATGTAAGTGACCTTTATTTATTTTTATATGCTTAAGTTTGATAATAGTCGAAATTCTATTCTTTTCGATTGGATTGAATTTCTGATTTGCGTAAGTCTTTTTCAGACGAAGTTCTTAAGAGTAATGCTTCTCCTCAATGATTTAAGTTCCGTGTTTTGATTTATGAGCAAGGGTAAGCATTTAACTCCGTTTAAGATTTGGTGTCAAAGTCCTTCGATGTACTTCGGTTTGGGATGTTAGTTTTAGCGATTTGACTATGAATTAATCGTTTGTTAGACAATTGCTTGTTATTTTTAGGTTCTGGAATCATCTCTATTCCTTCCCCGTCAAATCCGCATCAGGTGGGTACCAGAAACCCAAATATTTGCGAATTGCGTACGTGAAAAAACATGGCCTTTGACACCACATGACAGTGTGCCAGGCCATGTGAGGCATTGTTTAGGGTCACACGGGCTAGGGACATGGGCGTGTGTCTAGGCCGTGTAACTCACTATTTGGGACCACACGGTCGTGTGCGAGTCGTGTAACTCCTTTGTTTGGGACCCACTGCGTGTGTGCGAGGCCATGTCGGTCACTAAGAGAGGGCCACACGGGCATGTGCTAGGTCGGAGTGGGCCACATGAGGCGGACTCCCAAGCCGTGTAGATCCACATGGGCGTGTAGGTCAAAATTTTGAAAATTTTCCTAAAGTAGTGAATGTTATCTGGTTTGAATGTAGGCCTTCCATAGGGTTTGTATGATCTGTTTTAAGCTATAAAACTCAAGATTTGTTGATCTGTTAGTGTATATGTCTACGCTATCAATGCGTATATCTATTTTGAGTTAAGATAAGTAAATATAGTATTACTATATAAGGTACCTCTGTTTGGATGTGTTTAGGTAGGTGACTTATCTAGGTACAATCAATATTACATTAAGTCGATGGTATGCCTGTGTTACTCTGTTGATCAATAAATGTGATATTTGAATATGTTGAATTGATTGGTATTGATTACGATATATAACCATGCATGTGACTTCATGGCAATCGATGCGATCATCGAGGTTTGATAAATCTATTTTACAAAGTATGGACTCCCATGGGTACTGATTTTGTTATGGTTTGATAGCATGGTCTACATGCTTATTACTCTGACTCTGTATATGCATACCATGACATATTGCATGGGATTTGGGATGATGTGAAAGGAGGAAGTTCTTGGCGGTTTAATGATGCGCATTATCGGTGGTTTATCCACAATTCTTTTCTAGCGACTTAGTTTGTAATATCGTGACTTGACCACATATATACGATCTGGCGGTTTTACGCAAATTCGGGTGGTGTAACACCACGACACTGTATTCAACACGAAATAGGGTTACGGGCATTACTAGACTTATAAGTCAATTACACATACATTTACTCATACATTATCAAATTTCATGCAATTATCAATCAACACATTCATATTGTCCCTAATACGAGCCTACAAGGCCCAAAACATTCATTCGGGGTGGTTGGGACTAAGCAGATAACTTTGAAATTGTAACACCCCTCACTGTATTCAACACGAAATAGGGTTCACGGGCATTCACGAACTTATAACACATATAAATGTATTTTTCTCAAACATTCGGTCAAATCATACAATCATCATTCAATCTAAATCAATTTGTCCCTTATAATAGCCTCACGAGACCTTAAACATGCTTTAGGGCGGTTCGGGACTAAGCAGATAACTCATAAAACTTTCACGAAACTTTGAAATTTTTCTCAAAATAGAGGACACTGCGCGGGTGTGGCGGGCCGTGTGTCTCCACGGTCACTATTCTGCGCCCGTGTCACTAGCAGCGTGAAAGCGGGGTACATGCGACTTAGGTCACCACGGCCAACCACCGTCCATGTGTGCAGGCGTGTGCCCGCCAGTTGCCACACACACTCGTGTGCGGGCGTGTGCTAGGCCATGCTAAAGCGTAGGGTATCTTGACTTATGCAACACGGCCAAGTCTGCGCCGGGTGTACTAGGCGTGTGCCAATTAGGGGTATATTGACTTGTACCACCACGGCGATCCTGCGCTTGGCGTGTGTGAGGCGGTGTGGAGCATCGACTTCATTTTAATATCAACACCGGGGACACACAGCAGTGTAACATGACCATGTGTCGCTTGCAGCCCGAGACACTGCGCTTGTGTCTCTACTCGTGTGGACAAAAATAGGCTATTTGCAAAGCCATTTTTGCCACCCTATTTTCACACACTGCACAAACATGAATTGCAACATTTTATAACTTAATAGGCGAGCCAATCCACAACATTTCATACACATTTTATACCAATTCGTTATAGTATTCAAATACCTAAATATTATCATGCATTATCCATTCATATGCCTACTACATATCAATACAACATTTTCATAGTTTCATTCCATCTACTACTTGCCAAAACATACCATATTTGAATACTTATACACAGCAAAACATTAAATCAAGTTAAGCCTAATCACATGGCTTTAACTTATACCATAACATATGCCAAAATCACTATCTCAAGTTACCATAACTATCATCTTATAACTAGCCTATACATGCCATATTTACATATATCCATAAGTTCAAAGGTACCAATCGACAAGCTGGATAGTGTGATGTGTAACTTTGACTTATCAGAATCGA
Organism: Gossypium sturtianum; assembly: GCA_025698515.1. NCBI lineage: Eukaryota > Viridiplantae > Streptophyta > Magnoliopsida > Malvales > Malvaceae > Gossypium > Gossypium sturtianum. The sequence continues at coordinate 124,100,278 of CM046953.1, read as the reverse complement.
GCAAGCTATCGAACCTCTATAAAACATGGAAAAGAAAAGAGTAAGCTTTATAGCTTAGTAAGCGTATAATTCAGAATTTAACTTACCATTTATACATAATCAAACAATTAAACAAAGTATACCAAATTCACTTGCAAAATGCCTATACACAAGCCTTCATCAACAAGTTAGTCACATAAATACATGTAATCATCCATTATCTCAATTTAATACTCAATACATTGTATCAAATCAAATTCATATATCATGTACATCATTTATAACATTTCACTCTCAATCATATAAACAGTAATTCATTCGATAACATTAACTCATCCGTTTAAACAGTACTTCATCCATATAACAGTAATTCATCCATATAACACATAGCTTTTTAACATAACCAATATCAGAATTTATGCCCGTTGAACCTATTAGAACATCGAGGGATACTCAGGTGATATACATAACATATAAAATAGTAATCTGTCAATTCATTATCATTTTTGCTCTTTGAGCTATGATCGATAAGCTCCTCTGGTGATGGAATGATAAGCTCTATTATTTGAAGCGATAAGCTCGGCGAGTGAAAATAGTAACCTCTTACGGTGAGAGCGATAAGCTCTTATGGTGATATATCGGTAGCTCATACAAAGGTTGTGATGAGTGCGCAACAAATCTGAGCTCGACCAAGCGGTAACCCTAGTGACATGTCACTTGTATCCTCACAATTCTTACGGTTCAAGCGGGGCTCGGTAACCATCGGACTTTATCAATAAGGCATTACGTATTTCAAGTAGATCAATTACTCAATTATATACATTCATTTCAAATAATTATAAGTATTTAAAAGTTTGATTCTAATTATACAAACTTACCTCGTTCATTTGTAACGACGAATTAGTCGGTCGACTAATCAGATACTTTGTTTTCCCTCGTTCTAGATCCAAATCTAGTTTATCACAATCTATATAATATCAAAATTTACTTATTTAATCATAATTTCATTCAATTTAGCACAATTTACACATTTTGGCAAAATTACATTTTGCCCCTATTATTTACATTTTTGCAATTTAGTCCTTATTACATAAAATCACAATTCATTCAAAATATTACCCATTCTCATATCAGCCCATATTTTCAATTTATTCACACTTTTAACCACCACATTTCTCATTTTCTCAATTTAACCCCTTTTTGACATTTTTGTCAAAAATCACTTCTAAAAACTATTAATCTAACATTAAACCTTCCAAATCTATCATAATTCATCAAATTACTCAAGCATTCAACAATGACAACATGATAAATCTTTAACAATTTTGAAATCTAATATGCGGGCTAGCTAGAATCTGAAGCAATGATCTCAAAAATGTAAAAATCATTAAAAGCAGGACAAAAGCGGACCTTCAATTGAGCATCAACATGGCGAACCCTAGCAACCTCTCTTCCATGGTTTTCACCTCAATATTTGGTGGTGGTTCATAGAAAAGATGATAACCATATTTTATTTTGTTTAATTAGTTATCGTACCTAATTACTATTATAACATTTTAATAAAACCATTAAAAAAGCATAATAATGCCCATAAATGTCCATTTAGACAACCAATGGTCTAATTACAACTTAAGGACTTCTAATTTAATAAATCATAGCTTTTAGGCACATTAAACTAATAGCACACAAGTTTTACACTTTACAGCGATTTAGTCCTTTTTCAAATTAACCATTAGAAACGTAAAATTTCTTTCTGAAACTTTCACACAATAATTCTATCATCTTTGTAAAATTTAATAAAATAATAAAATAAATATTTTTGGCCAGATTTGTGGTCCCAAAACCCTTTGTTCTAATTTGACCAAAAGCAGTTTCTGAAATCTTTAAGAACACATTGAAAATTTTTGTCAAAAATAGGGGACACACACCCGTGTAGTCGGTCGTGTGTCTCACATGGCCAAAGACACACCGTGTCACACGGTAGTGTGGACATTTGAAATGGAAGCACATGGCGTGTCGGCCCGTGTCTGACCCCGTGTATGTAACACCCCAAACCCGACCTAGGCGTTATGGTGGGATCTAGCATGTCACATTGAAAGATCGTTGAAAAGCTAAGCGTTAGTTGAAAATGTTGCATCTCTTTTGAAAACTACGGGTTTAAGTCGTTGTTTATAAACCGATTTACTTAATGTCCCTTTTTATAAAGTTATTATTATTTTAAAAAAAAACTAATTTTGTTATGGAAATTGAACTTAAATAGTTGTGGAAACGTGATATTTGGAAAAACAATTATTATCATTTTGGAAAACTCAGTATTCAAACACCTAACAATTTAGAAAAAAAACCGAATTGAAAGTTAAAAGAAAAATAAAATCCCAAAGGCCTTAATACAACATATTAACCCAAAATAAATAATTTTAAAAATAAGGTAAAGCTGAATTTACTAAAGTTAGTAGGAAATATCTCAGATGTATGGCCACCACCAGGAGTCCTCATGGCTCCAAATCCTCTATCACTTGGGGATTACTGCGAGGTTAAAGGAAAGGGTAAGTTACAAGAACTCGGTGTGTAATCCCTAGGCGGTCCTTGGTGGGCGAGAGCCCATAAGGCGTCAATACGGGCTTAAGCCCTATAATCATGAAAGTCTGAGATAATGTAATGCGACCCAACCCAATCCAACCAATCACACCTCGTAACAACCAATGCGTCACTGTGGGGATCAAGTCAACCCACCCGCCAATCACACCAATATTGCGGACAATTTGCTAATCACGATATTTGTGGGCGAGCCACGGAAGTAATGTATATATATGTGGCATAGCCACGGAAGCGAGAATAATGGCGAGAACCACGGGCTACACTTCTCTTGATCATAAATCCCAACCCATGCAACATGTTATTCATGTAATGTATAAAATGCAATAAAATGTAAATAAAATCATAAACACAACATCCAATCATTATCGAGGGTATAACGGTCATTCTTACCCATACGGAGGTATTTCGATAATTTTACCCATTGAGGTATTTTGGTAATTACCCCTCAGGGGTATTTGAGTAATTAGTCATATGGTGGCCTTTCAGGAGGCCTAATATCACCTTGGCGACTCGGGACCCCTTTTGGGTCTCTAAGGTACTATTGGGCCTTAAATCCATTTGAGCCCAAATAGGCCCTGCGCTTTCGTGTGGCCCATTACACATGGTTTCGGTCTCGGTTGCGATTTTGCAATCGCACCTATCATTTGACAATTTTCCATCAATTTTGCCCATGTGGGCGGATAGCCATTGGGCCCATTTGGCCGTTCGGCTCGATTAGGCCGTCTGATCTCGGTTCGCGAGTGCTCGTGACACTCTCAGCGACTTATCGCCAACATTTGCGTCTCGGTTTTCCACTCTGGCGCTCGCGCGTTCGATCGTGTAGTCACGTTTTCTGATTTTTTGGCTTTTCAACTTTTAGCCGTTTCACAGAGCAACACATGCAGTTATCTAGTTTGGTGTGAGATTACACACCTGTTTATGAATTGCGGTACTCAGCACCTTTCAAAATGCCAAAACGACGGCAACTCCTTGCTTTGCTAGAATAACTGGTCTACTCCCCTCGATTACGCAATTGAGTCCCAAAGTGCCCCAAAAACAGTAGTCGCACAACAAGGATTTCGGCTTCCACACCAAAGAAAAGGTAAACAAGACCCAAGATGGAGAAGAAAACTCATATTCGGCCTAAATAGAAAGAGTTAAAAGATGGATGTTTCGGTTCTTTAAGAGAGAAGAGAGAAAAAGAACATAAAAAGAAAAGAAACCATTACCTTGCAACTAGAGAAGAACCGAATGAAAAGGGAGATTCGCGGGACAGAGAGAGAACCAAGTTTCCTGCTACTAGATGTTAGACTAACTTGAAACAAAATAGGAGTAAAGGTGATTTCGGGCTTTCTGAACAAAGAAGAAACCAATGCCACAAGTGGATAGATGAGTAAGAAGTTTGACAATTGCAAGGAATAGAAGAAATAATCTCAACTTGGGGTGGAGAGGAAAGATTCGGCCTATGGAGAAGAGAGTGTAGAAGAAGAAAACAAAAGCGGAAAGAAGAGAGAAATAAATGGAATGAAAGAGAGAAAAGATTAGTAGGAAGATTCGGCCAACAGAGTTGCAAAGAACAAAATTGACAGAAAATGCCTACGAGAAGTGCACAAAAATGCAAGAAAAAGCTAAGGAGAACCTAGAAGAATTCGGCACTCTCAAACCCAAGACCAGAAATGCTACCCAAAGCCTCTCTCTGGCAGAAATCCCCACCTAGCACACACTCCCACTCACGGCCACTACCACCTCTCACTCCAATACCTTGATTCTCTCCTTAATTTCCTCCCACATTCCTCTCCACCTCTCATTCAAACCATTTGACCAAGTCTCCCATCCACCTTGTAGAGTTCTAACCAAACTCCACTTCTTCCACTCACTTGACATAAAAATAGAAGCCTTAATTTGCCAGCTGTGGGATTGAACCCCTCTCTCCTTGCCTCACAAGTGGCGCCACTACCACTCCACCACAAGCTCCTTGTGTTAGCAAAACACATACAAATTCCCTTAAGGCTTGCTTCCATGACCTCTCCCTAAAAGGCCCAAAAACCAAAATTGTTCCTATGGCTAACTTGAACAGAGACTTCATAGAAACCTGTAACCTTCCAAAGTCACTTACCTAATAGGTCCACCTTGCAATAATCTTTGTTCTCATATTCTCAAAAATAAAAAAAAACCTCCTACGCTCAAGGCCCAATAGGCCCAATTCTCTTAGGCCCAATTTCGGGCGTTACGGTGTAACTCTCGACTTGGGTCACATGACCAACACACTGCGCTCGTGTGACTAGCTCGTGTGCCCTAAAAATGGCCATACACGCCGTGTGCGGGCCATGTGCTGGGCGTGCCAAAACTGTAGGGATCTTGACTTATGCGGACGACCAAGTCACTGCGCCCGTGTGTGAGGCGTGTGGAGCATCTTGACTTAGTTTCTAATTCAACACCCGGGGACACTGCGGCCAGTGTAACTTTGTTGTCGCGTCACACACAAGCTGAGACCTGCGCCCGTGTCTTTGCGTGTGGACAAAAATAGGCTATTTACCAAGCCATTTTGCCACCCAAACTTGCTCACACCTACACAACCCAAATGGCTCAAATCATAGCATAAATAGGCATCCAATACAACCACAACCAAGACTAAAACATGCCAATTCAACTCTAACAACTAAAATGCTTATAATACCATGTTTTGCTCATTCAATCATACCAATTTCACATTCACAAAGCATTTATATGCACAATTTCATCTAAGCATTTCTTTTCTTAAAACCACAAACATATCAATATCAAATTCTTGACATTAGCTACCTTACACTCTAAACTTCAACAAGCCATTCACAAACAATTATAAACCACATCACAAGGAACATTAGCACATATATATATACACCATCATATTTGCCAAAATGGAACCAAAATAAGCCTTCTCTCATGGCTATACACCAAGCAAAACACTTACCATATCTGAACCAAACTAAATGGCTAACTTCATTACCAAACTATACATCAAAATGACCAACTCCTATACATGCCATATGACCAAAACCTAGTTTCAAAGTACCAAGATGATAGTTGGATAGTGTGGTGAAGTCTCAGCGATCCCAGAATCAGAGCTAGCTTTGAAATCACTATAAAACATAGTAAAATAAACAAAGTAAGCTTTATAGCTTAGTAAGCTCGTATGAAAATAATAAGCAAAACTTACCATTTAATTTCCATTCCAAATATGCATAAACTTACCATAAAATACATATAACAAAGTGTTAACTTATACCCAATCATCTATTTAACCATAATCTTAAACCTTTCATATGATCGATTGCACAATTAGTTTAAGTACATACACATGCCGTCGTATCTATTCTCACCAGTTCATATATTTGATATACCAGTTGAACCATTTGGAATAAAAGTCGGATACTCAGGAGTCTACGCACCTAAGTTCTTAGTATCATGGCTGAAGCCAACTCAATTTATCTACTTTGAAGTGCCAATATTATGGCGAAGCCAAATCAACAACTACTTTTTGAAGTCCCAATATTGTAACAGCCCGATTTTGACCCTAACTAAAATAGTGGTTTGGGACCACAAATCTGAGTTCGAGAAAATTTTAAAATTATTTTTAGTGTTTATTATGTGTGAATTTTCTTGTATTAAATTTTAGTGTTTTAATTTACGTTGTTTGAGTGTCAGATTAAATAAAAGGGCTTAATCGCGTAAAATGAAAATTTGATGGTTAGTTGTGAAAGTGCCTAATTGTTGTTGTCTTTTTAATATGGAGGATTTATGTTGCAATTAGTCCATTTTATAAAGTATTGGGATGGCATTATGTTAAATTATATAGTATATTATATTGATTATAATGGTTAAATAATTTATAATATATTATAAGGTTATTATAATAAAACAAAAACATTAAAGAAAGCCATTATCATCTTTTATTTTCTTATGACCAGATAGAGAAAAGAAAAAGAAAATAGAAAAGTTTTTAGCATTTCAGCACCTATCTAGCTTGATTAAGGTATGTTTCAGTTTCGAATTTTGATAATTTTTACTTTTTTGAGATCGTTGCTATTAAATGTACAAACCCATGCTTCAATTTTTGATTTTGATGAATATTTTGAGTTAAGCCATTGATGAATTAATGTGATTTTTGTTGTTAGATGATAGAATATGGAAGATATGTTTTGAATTAACATGTTTTGTCTTTGAATTTTTGATAAATTTGAGTAATTTGGACTAAATTGTGAAAAAAAAAATTTCAGGGACTAAAATGTGAAAGAAATGAAATATATGGACTTGTATGGAGCTTATGAATATTCGGCCCTAGCATGAGATAGAGTAAATTTTTGTATTTTGTGTTTTATGCAATAGGGACTAAATTGCAAAATGTGTAAAATGTTAGGGCAAAATGGTAATTTGCCCATTTATGTGTTTTTAGATTAAATTTAATGAATATATGATTAAATTAGTTAAATTTGAATTTATTTAGATCAGAAGAAAAGCGGAATTAGATCGGGGAAGTCAAAAGTAGTCGAATAGTTGATTTAGTTAAGTCGATATCAGGGAGTAAGTCAATAAGCATATAAATGTCGTTAAATTTGATAATATATATATATATGTTACATGATGAATGGAATTTTTGAATTTAATTGTGTATGGCGAATGTGTATTGAGCAAATGAGCTATATTCGAGTTCGATCCGATCGAGATTCAATGTCTGAAAGTCCGTCACGAACCTAGGAATAGGTAGGATACATATGTCATGAAATAGGATTTTCGATATGTGTCATCGTGTTAGACCACGTGCGGGGCGTTGGCATCGACTTGTGATTACGTGTAAGACCATATGCAGGACATTGGCATCGTATTTGATTCGTGTAAGACCACATGCGGGACGGTGGCATCGATATGTGATTACATGTAAGACCACGTGCGGGACATTGGCATTATGCGAGCTTTCGACTATCAGCGTATCCTTTTTAATTACGAGCGGTTCAATGGGCAATGTGAAGTAAAGACCGAATGTGTAATTGAACTACATGTTGGTATGTGTTAGTTATTTGTTTATATGGAAACAAGGTAAGTTGGTTATTTGAAATGATAAAATGTTATGTGAATTATGTGATAGATTATGTGAACATTACTTATTCGGCCTTGTGAAGTTAATATGTGTGATCGGCTATATGAAATTTATGTGTGAAAGTAAAATGTGATCTTGGTACTAAATGATAATTGTGCTTAATATTTTGGGGTATTCGGCCTTGTTAACCTAATGTTATTATGCAAGTGTTTCTATATATGTTTTTGCTTATGACTTACTAAGCTTAAATAGCTTATTGTGTGTGTGTTTTTGTTTACCTCTATTTTATAGATTTTGGAGTCACGTTACGAGCTCGGAGATCGTCAGCAAAGCCGATCACACTATCGACTGTTTCTTTCGGTATTTTACTAAGTTGAAATTGGGTTTATGGCATGTATAGCATAGTTAAAATGTTTGATTTTTGGGCATGTATATATATAAGTAGCCATGCGAAAATGGCTTAATTTCCATGCTTATGTTCGGCTTGGTTTAAAGTTGGTTTATCTATGATCATTTTGCTTAAGTTGGATTTTATGTGCTTGTGAATGGGTGCTTAATGTGTTTAATTTTTATGCTCGAATTTGACTATATTGGATCATGATTTGAGCTTGTATTTGGATGAGATATTTAAGTTACATGTATGCGATAAACTTGGTTTATACTAGGTAATAAGGTCTTAAGATGTGTGGATTGAATAAATGAGTAAAATGCTAAGTATAATATAAAGGAAAAGATATATATATATAATTTTAATATATGAAATAAGTAATATGTATGTCATATATGTGTGGTGTGTTTTGTATGTGCTTATAATTTAAATAGCAAGCTTAATACCGAATATATAAATGTTTGTGATGTTTGATATATATATATATGATTCGGTAAAGGGGTAATGATGGGCACATTATATATTCAACTATGATGCTAAGTTGATTAAGTTCGGTTTTTATGTGTTTTGATTTAATGCTTGATGGGTTGATTTTTAGCAATTCGGCTATGGCTCATTTGTATGTGTAGTAGGGTTGCTATGTTTAGCTAATAATGTGGTAAATGTTTTGATATATATATATATATATGTATAAAGGTTAGTTAAAATCGATTTGTAATGGTTAAGTATGCACATATTATAAGCTTGAATGATTGATTTTATAGGTGCGGTTCAAGATGGAAATGCATGAATTTTGGAGGCTAAATTTGTTAGCTTGAATATTGAGATTAATGGATTTGGTTGTGTATATGAAATTTTGGCATGGTACATAGCATGTGAAATTGGCATGTCAATTGGATTATTGAACTTAGAAAATGGTTAAGGTTAGTTAAGTGGGCAGTGCATGAATTGGTAAATTTTACAATTGGAATTAGGTCATTTAGAAATGTTTGTATGTACTTGTATAATATTGCCCATTTTGCCGTGTGGTATACTTGATTAAGCTAATATGTATATGTATATAGTTCATAAATAACTAATATTGATATTAGTTAAAGTTTTATATTGATATGGTAGTTGTTGATTAAATATGTGCAAGTGAGTAAGTTGATATAATGGATGTATTGTGTAAGTTGAGTATATGAAAGAGACATATGATTGATGTTTATTTAGGTGTCCAAATGCATTACTATATAGCCATAAGATTACGCTAATGGAATTATGATGTATATGAATTATGATATGATGTTTAATAAAAAAAAATGTTTGGTTAGTTGGTTAAGTGGTACACATGTAAGAATGTTATGAATTTATGTCGTATAGTTTGAATTTGGTTTTAGTGTGTTAGTTTGATTAAACATTTGAATTGGATTGATTATAAAGCATGCAAATTTGGTATCTTTGGGATTTAGTCTTTGTATTCATTAATGTTTAATGTGACTTTCTTGATATGAGTATGTTATAATAATATTAAAATAATGTTCGACTATGATGTAATGTGATATGATTGAAGTATGTTTGATAATGTTTTAGGCATTTGATAGCCATGCAATTGAAGTTCATACGATTCGAACTTTGTATTAATGAAACATGATTTGTATATGTGAAATGTTTAAAATATATATATATATATATGAATGTACATTACGAGTTGTGTTTTGTTGGTAATACCTCGTAACCTAGTCAGGTGGTGATCACGGGTTATTCTAGGCGCGATTGGGATAGACCACTGTGAGCTCGAGAGCTACCTCGGTAGCTAGTGTGGGTAATGTCGGATCAAATCAGCAGAGTGTGAACATTGTAGTAAGCGACATCCCGGCGATTCTTGATTGCATGAATGAGCCTACTTTAAATGTGGATCTAGGGATCATTTCATCTGTGAGTGCAGGAGTTAGCGGATCAAAATCACGGTACAAAATACGAGATTCGGTAACACTGTAGCTCGAGTAGACCACCCGGAAATGCGGGTAATGTGAGAATTTGTAACATCCGAAAATTGGGGTTTATAATTTTTGCATAATTGCATGTTGGGCATGTCTGGTGGGTTATTTGAGGGTGTTTGGAGGCTCTGGGAGGCTGGGTTGAGTCAAGCCCTAGAAAAATTTTGAATTTTGGCTCTTTAGGGAGAGAAATTTTGTAGGAAGTAGGACTTAAGTAAAATTGTGTGTGTTTAAGAGACACAAGGTGAGCTTATGGCAAGGTGGGTGTGGCGTCAAGGAAGGAGCAAGGGGAAGGAGTTCGAATCTCACGGTTGGCAAATTGAAAGCATTTATTTTGCTCGGGAGGAGTTAAGAGGTTGTGTTGGAATCAAACAACGATGGAGAGGTGTTTGAATGAGTCAAATGGTTCAAATGGATGAAGGAGAGGGTTTTTAGGAGGAAGAAGGGAGAAAATCGTGGGATTCAAGTGGGGAGAGTGTTTGGTAGAATATGGGAGCTTGTGGGAGGTGAATTTCGACTAGGAGTTGTTTTTGGTAGGCAAATTCGGCTTTGGGTAGGGAGCAAGGGGAAAGCCGAAAATTTTTGGTGTGTGTGCCGAAATTCTCTAGGGACTTTTGGCATTGTTTTTCTTTTTGGTTAGTGCATTTTTAGTCTTTGGCTTCAACTTTTCTTGGCCAAAACCTCAACCTCTCAAGTGACTTCTTCTCTTTTACTGTTTCAAACACTTTTCTTTCATTTGTGGTTGCCAAACACTTGTGTGAATTCTCTTCTAACCCTTTCCTTCCTTTAGCTTGAACCTTTCTCTACATCTACCACCGACTTGTGTTATTTGTGTAGTTTTCATTTTGATATATTCTCCATAGCAGAACCAGAGTTATTTTATACTATTGCTAAGGTAGAATCTTTTCTTCCCATTTGGCTCATCTTTGATTTAAGGTTAGTATTACTCTTACATTAGATTCTTGTTTCTTTTCACTTCTTGTTCCTTTGCTAAAAGCCAGAAATCTTCACCTGTTTCTTTTCTCAGTTGGCGAACCTATCATCTTTTTAGTCTTCGTTACTTCCATTGTTACATCTCGTAGAGTGATCAGCCGAGATTAATAGCATCTTGCCTACCTTTTTATAGTCACATCTGCTGGGACTATATTCAAAGAAGGTTGTCTTTAGAATCTAAGGGTAAGTGGATTGTTTTCTTTCAATCTTTTCATGAGGCGGAGTTGTCATTGTGGCTAAGTGCCGAATCTTCCCTATCCTTTGTGGTTTGATATGGTTGGTATGTAGGTTCACTCGGGGTGGAGGGTAGACAAGTGTTTTGAGGCGACGATGCGTATTCATAAGCCTTAATTTGGTAAGTGTACTCAATGTACTTTATCAAGGGTGGACTTGAACCACCACGGTTACTCTGTTTGTTTTTAAGAAAGGGGTTTATATCATGAGTTCATTCAAGGGTTCGTATCCCTCACTTGAAAATCAAAAGGTTTAGCGCTCGAGAAATCAGGATCGGTGCTGGGGATTGCGACACACTCGTGTCGGTATGTACTCACACCAATCGACTATAGATCGGCTAATCTTGAAAAGTAGAAATCTGAGACAAATGATGCCTCATGGGCATGCGAGCACATGAGGTGGACCAGAGCCACGGAAATGGGCGCGAGGATGTTTTGGGCCTCGTTAGGCGGTTTTGGGCGAATGGGTCATCACGAGTGTGGGCCCACACAGCGAGATTTGGGTTTGGGCCCAAATACACGTTTTGATTAAAAGTGATATTTGTTTAGCTCGGCGACTTTAGACCTTCGAGAAGAGCATAAAATTCTTGAAATACCCTCGATGGGTAAAATGACCGTTATGCCCACAAAGGGCAAAATGGCGAAAATGCCCCTACATGTTATATGGTTATTCTTTTATGTGATTTATGATTGTTATCGTATGATTAATATTTTATTGTGCATTCATGTGTTATTGTGTTGCATGGGGATGGGATTATTAATAAGGAGGAAGTGCTAATAGGATCGCATGGTAAACCTTGCATTTGTGGATCACCAGAAGGCTTTTGTACCCAGGCGACCATCTTTTGCAGATAAGTTAGTCATGTAACCGATGCTACATAAGGAGTGTAGGGATGGGTGGGTCGACTAAATCCCACGCGAGTGCGAGGGTTGGACGGAGGCGGAGTGCGAGGTTGGTATGGGCCTTAATGCATTACATATATGGATTTTAATATTGAGATGGGCTTAGGCGGATAAATATGTTATGTGACACTTGATATGGGTTAAGGCCCAGCCCAGAGGTGATATGGGCTAGGGCCCAATTGCCCACAGTTGCCGTAATGGGCTCGGCCGGATTGTTGTGATGCATGTTTTTTTCTTGATGAGGTTGTGTACTGCTGAGTTTTTCGTAAACTCACCCCCTCCTTTTAATTTCTTTTTGAGGTAATCCTCGGTGGCGGTTCGGCGTCTTTGGAGGACTCGGAGTGGCCACACTACGAGCAACTACGAATTTTAGAATGCTATTCTACTTTATTTAAATCGTTTCGTATTGGGTTGTAAGAAGGCGCTTTTAATTTCTAGTTTTTATTTGGGATATTTATTTACTACGTTTTTATCATTAGAAGTAGATCACGATTTTCAAAATAATAAGCATTTTCAAAACACTCGCTTTTCGCAATTAAGTTGTAAATGTCACGATTTACGCCAAATCATACATTTTAAATTAAGCTTCCGCAACAAATAAGGTTTTGAAGGAAATAAAGCGTAAGCTTGAAATTTTGTTTAGCTTTTAATTAGAAGGGTTTTCAATGAAAACATGGTTTTGAAAAACACTTCAATGTGTACTGCCGGATTCGGGCCTAACTTCTAAATTTGGGTTTGGGGTGTTCTGAGAGCGATCGAGAGAGGACCAAAGATCAATTTATTAGATCCAAGGCTCGCGCTTTGCGAGAGCCTATGCTATTCGCTTTGCGCGATGAGGCTCATCCCGGATGTTATTCTTTGGTATTTTCACTCTTTATGATACTAGTGTTGTTGCATTGATTGATCTGGTTCGACTCATTCTTATGTGTGTGAGACTTTAGTATTGATAAGACTTTTCTGTAGAGAGTCACTGAGTTTGTGATTAAAATGTCGAACCCCTTAGGCGGTGTGTTTTGGTTGATAAAGTGTGCAGAATTGTCAGTTGATGATTCGAGATTCATGTTTTCGGTGATTTGATGTTGTTTCCATTATTGAGTTTGATATAGTGCAGGTATGGATTGGTTAACTCTGCATGATGCTATTGTGAGCGCAAATGAAAGACTATCGATTTACGGTGTCGAATGATGAGATTATTCGGATTGAATCTAATGATACGAATGGTTTCTGCGGCGATGATATCTTCAATGTTAGCTCGAAATCGTGAGAAAGGGTTGTGAAGCTTACTTTGCTTATGTGCTCAACTCTAAAGTGGCCAGAAAAGAAAATTGAATCGAGTAATTACGTAAACTAAGGGTATTTGATAATTACGTAAACCAGAAGTATTTAAGTAATTTTGTAAACCAAGGGTATTTGATGATGCAGTAAACCAAAGGGTATTTGATAATTTTGTAAACCAAAGGGTATTTGGTAATTTTGTAAACCAAGGGTATTTACGTAAATTTGTAAACCAAGGGTATTTGATTAATTCTTTAAACCAAAGGTATTTGATGATACGTAAACCACGGGTATTTGATAATTCTATAAACTAAGGGTATTTGATGATGCACGTAAACCAAGGGTATTTGGTAATTTTGTAGACCAAGGGTATTTTAGTAATTTTTTAAACCAAGGGTATTTTAGTAATTTTGTAAACCACGGGTATTTGGTAGTTACGTAAACCACGGGTATTTGATAATTTTGTAAACCAAAGGGCATTTTAGTAATTACGTAAACCAAAGGGTATTTGGTAATTTTGTAAACCAAAGGTATTTGATAATTTTGTAAACCAATGGTATTTGATAATTTTTAAACAAGGTATTCTACAGAGATAACGATGCGAATGGGCCTAGGGCCCATTCTCGGCTTAAATGGGCCTACTGCGCTCGTGTGGCCCATTTAGCCCAAATCTAGCCCACAGATATGAGATTCACATAGTCTAATCCAATATCTACTACACAATCATACAATTTATTCATATGGGCCCACATGGCCTTTAAACTCAAGCGGCCCTAAACCCACAAGAACACTATTGATGGCTTCAACTCTCGCGTCGAAGCTCCCACGCGTCGCTCGCATGCTCGTGTGGCTACCATCGCCGTGTAACACCCCAAACGGCCCAAACATTACGACCGAATTTGGTATGCTACGGAGGAAAAACCTTTGAAAATCCCTTGTTAAGTCGTTTTAAATTTTGATAAAAGATATTGTTTTGATTTAAAACAATTGAGGTGTTATGAAGAAAGCATTACTTAATGTCATTTTAAAAAAAATATACTAAGTTAGGTTATTCTGGTTTCAAATGTACCCGATGGTACTTTAAAAACATTTTCGTTTAATTTGAAAACATGTGCATCCGTTTTTAACATCATCAAATAGTTTAAACAAAACATGCGACAATAATAAAATGATCCTAGGAGGCCTTATTACAATTAAGCAACATAAACCCAACTTGAAAAATAGATAAAATCCAAAATTCATTTATTAAAAATCTCCTTTGCATGGCCACCTCGAGTCCATCAGGCTCCTCATCATGGTCTCTGAATCACTGAAAAATTAAAGGAGAAGGTGAGTCACCAAGACTCAATGTGTAACCCTTCCCCAATTTAATGTAATAACATACACAAATTATAACCAATTAACATGCATAAGTTTAAATGCCCAACCTAACCATCCATCGCCTTTTTCTACCCTTGTGGTACCAAACCTTTGGTGGTGCCAAACCTTTGGTGACGTATAGTCACAAATGTGATACCAAATCCTTTGGAGATACCAAATCTCACGGTGTCAGAAGACACAATTGTGTTACCAAAACACTTTGGTGACCGAAGTCACAAATAGATGATGGGGCCAACCCATGCGTGTGATACCAAATCACTGGCGGACAATCCCATATCTCAAAGTGGGGCCAACCCACGGTGGTATTAACCACGAGGGGACAAGTCGGCTATGAGGTGCCAAACCTCTGGAGGTACCAAACCTCACGGTGACAGTAGTCACGATGTGTTACCAAAACAACGGTGTCGTCGACACGAATATCTTTGCCCCCTCCTCTCATCAACCCATAACAATCATTTTTATGCATGTACCACAAATCATGTTGATAGATTTATTTAACAACATCAATTGATTTATCATAAGCCATATATCAAATAATACACATACCAAATGTGTCATGCTTCCCTAAAAAGCATCAAATAATAATCACATAGTAATAGGAACTTACCCAAATCCTTGTTAATACCATGAAGGTATTTCATCCATGTCTACACAAAGCGTTTAGGCATAAAACAACATAGCATATTAAAAAGTTATAAGGTGTGTATGTATACACACAGCATAAGAGTTCTAAATCCGAATAGACAAATCGGCCACACAAGTATTCTTGCCCCTATATTCGGCCAAAAATGAATATTAGAACCATGGCCTAATCGGCCAAACCAAAATAATTGAGAAGGGTTCCTTGTGAACCTAAAATCTTACCAAAGCCTTGAACACTTATCAACACACTCCTAAAAGAATCGGCCTCACTTCCCTACAATCAACCATCATCAATAAAGTTTATTAGCCTTGGCTTAAATGAAACTTAAAATAATAATCCTTGAAATAAACCTTACCACCTTACCAAAACCAATTTCTAGAAGTCCAGGATGATAACTATCTTACCTTCAATATTCGGCCAAAGATAAATCTAAAGAAAGTAGAAGATTGGCTATATGGTTATGGAAAATGAAGAATATGTGAAAGAAAGAGAATTGAAATGAGAGAGAATTCGGTTTAATCAACAAAAGAAAAGAGAGCAACAAGAAGAGAATGGTTAGTGAAAAGAAAGAAAGAGAAAGTGGTTGAGCAATATTGAAAGAAAGAAAAAAGAGAAAAGGGAGTAAGAGTTTGGCCAACACCTAGTTATCAAAGAAGAAAAAGATGCACAAAAGTTCCCATGTTGTTTCGGTTTCAAAAGGACAAATGAAAGAAAAGAAATGGTATTTGGTTCACATGAAATGAGGCTAAAAACCAAAGAGAAAAAATTGCACCAAAATGCACAAGACACTTTCGGCCAAAGAGAGGAATTTTGGAGAGAAAGAAAAACAAAGCAAAAGATGTTCAAATGACAAAAGAATTGGCCAACTATTCTTTCCCCAAGCTACCTATCAAAATTCGGCCACCCCCAGCCATACATGCCGTCCACATTCATCCACTAAAGGCTTAGGAAACTTTCAAAACATCCTCCACCCTTCATGCCTTTTGTCCCTCATCATACCATAACTTCAAGATTCTTATCCCTACTATCAAGCTTTCCTTAATCATATATTCAACTTACCAAAAGAATTAGTCAACCTATCATAAATAAGTTTGGCCAGTCCATCAAAGCAAGGATATAAAATAAACCTTCAAATTGCTAAACATGCTACTCGAACCTCTAACCTCGAAGCCAAACTCCATGCGCCATTACCAACTTGCCATGCACTCATCTTGTCACTTATTGCTACTTAAATTAACTTAAGTGCTAAGCTCCTTTAATCCTCTTCTTTAAATAAGCCATACTAAGAATTATTCTACTAAGCAGAGCTTACTCAGAGACCCCTAATTAAGCCTTATACCATCACGAATAATATCACGAGAAATTCAAATACAAGAAAAATAATTCAATCACAAATAACCCCTATTTTGGGATGTTCACGAGTTCTACCCCCTTAAAATAATTTCGACCTCGAAATTACACGATCGAGAAATGGTGAGGTATTCTTTGCGCATCACCTCCTCAGATTCCACGTCGCTTCCTCAGTACCATGGTTTCGCCATAGCACTTTCACTAAAGTGCTTGTCTTTCTCATAACACCTTGACATCACGATCTAAAATCGAATTGGTTCCTCCTCGAATGATAAGTCGGAGTTAACCTCAATCTACGCTCTTGGCACGATGTGCGATGGATCGACCTATCGAGTCTAAGCATCGACACATGGAAGACATTGTGAATCGACTCAACTCTGCTTGGCGATTCGGTGATAAGCTCAGGGTCTACTCGCTTCAACCACGATTATCTGGGCGATGAACCTTGGACTTAATTTCCCTTTTTGCCCCAAGCGCAACACCTTTTTCCAAGCGACACCTTGGAAAGACTTTATCTCCTACCTCGTATTCCATCTCCTTGCGCTTGAGATCGGCGTAAGACTTTTGCCTATCAGATGCTTCCTTGAGGCGAGCGAATTACCTTAACTTTGTCCTCGGTTTAAAGTCACCAGTGCGGACCCAAGACATATCGTTCACCTAGTTCAGTCAACACGTAGAATGCGGCATTTTCGTCCATCTGATTGCTTCATATGGAGCCATTTGGATACTAAACGATAACTATTGTTATAAGCGAATTCCATCAACAGTGAATACTCCTCCCAAGCGCCCTTTGAAGTCGAACACAACCTCTGAGCATATCTTCTAAGATCTGAATCACTCTCTCAGGTGTCAGTCGGATTGCGGATGAAAAGGCATCTTTGAAGTCAATCTCGTACCCAAAGCTTGATGCAACGCTCTCAAAACCTCGATGTAAACCTCGGATCCCTATCAAGAGAATAATCGATCTTGGCACACCATGCAATCTCACTATCTCATTACATATAACCAGCTAACCTGCAAGCGAATAATCTACCCTTACGGGTATGAAATGCGGCTGATTTAGTCGAACGATCCACAATCACCCAAAGCTGAATTCTTCTTGCTAGAAGCGTAAGAGGTAATCCCGCGACAAAGTCCATGGTGATCCTCTCCCACTTCCAGCGAGAATCTTCATTTGAAAGTAAACGGATGGCAGCGATGTTCGGCCTTGACTTGTTGACCACGTCGGACACTTACCCGCGAACTTCGATTACTTCCGTTTGATTTGGCCACCAAATTGCTCTCTCAAATCGATACATCTTACTACCTCCGGGATGCATAGCATATGAACTGCTATATGCGTCTGAAGAATCCTTTGTCTCAACTCCACATCCTTGGCATACAAGCTCTTCCTTTAAAGCACAAAACTCCATCACTTGGACCGGACTAAAATCCTCACAATCCACCATTACGGACTTGCAACCTCCGATCATTCAAACCATCATCCTCTACTTTGCTTCTCCTTGTCGAGTCTAACCAAGTCGACCCGACTTTGAATTGCATAAAAGACTCCCATCGCCGAGCAGGACTAAGTCGAGCAAACATCGATCTTAAATCAGAGTACAACCTTACGACTCAGCGCGTGCGCCACCACGTTAGCCTTACGGGATGATACTCGATCGAGCGATCGTAGTCTTCAGCGACTCAATCCATCTCTGTTGCCTCAAATTCAAATCATACGAGTCAAGAGATGCTTAAGACTCTTGTGATCCGTATAAACTATCGACTTCTCTCGTACAAATAGTGCCTCCATATCTTCAAGCGAAGACTCGACCACTAACTCCAAGTCATGAGTCGGATAATTAGCCTCATGTGGTCTCAGCTCTTTGAGATGCATAAGCCACTACCTTCCCCTTCTTGCATCGTACGCATCCCAAACCAATATGTGATGCATCGCAATAAAGCTGTGAATTCCTTGCACGCCTCGAGTTGAATCAAAGCAGGAGCTTGATCGAGAATCTTCTTCAATTTGTGAAACTTTCTTGCTTTGCTTCTCGGTCCATACAAATGGAACTCCTTTCCTCAACAACTTGGTCATCGGTGCGGCAATCAAAGAAAATCCTTCCACAAATCTTGGTAATACCCGCATGGACCTAGAAAACTCCAGAATTTGACCCACTGAGTTTGGCGGCTTCCAATCCAACTTTGCCTCAATCTTTCGAGGATCCACTCTAATCCTCGGAAATTTGGCTCGCGTGACCAAGAAAGTCACCTCCTTAAGCGAGTCGCACTTACTAAATTTCGCATCTGGTGCTTTTCCTCAGAATCACTGCAACACCACTGTAAATCACGCATCATGCTCCTCTTACGACTTGAATACACCAAAATATCATCTATAAAGACCCAATGGTGATCCAAAAGCTGTTGAAATACCCTATTCATCATGTCCATGAAAATTTCTTTGGTGCATTAGTCAAACCAAAGCGGCACCACCCGGGGAACTCGTAGTGTCCATCACAGGAAGTGCTGAAATGCCGTCTTATGGATATCGGCCTCTTTCACCTTGAGTTGATGATATCGGACCTTAAATCAATCTTAGAAAACGCATGACCCCTTTGGTGATCAAACAAGTCATCTATCCTCGGCAAAGGATACTTGTTTTTAATCGTCGACTTATTCAGCTGGCGGTGATCTATACACATCACGCATCGTACCATCCTTCTTCTTGACAAAAATGCAGGCGCTCCCCAGGTGAAACACTTGGTCGAATGAAACCTCGATCCAACAACTCTTGTATCAGGCCTTCAATTCCAACAATTCCTTGATTGCCATCTATATGGAGCTATGAACCTTTAGCGCGTTCGGTGCAGATCTATACCAAATTCGACTTCACGATCAGGAGGCAATCCGGAAGTTCTTGAAATCGTCGGCCAAATTCCTTTCTGGTTTGAACATTCCTCACGAGAAGACTCCTTAGCTTCAAGCACACGCGAACTCTGAGCGCCTCGCGGCCCTTCACGACCATCTTCACGCTTTCCAGCAGCGCGGATACCCGTTGGATAGATAATCTCTCCTATTACCTATCGCGACCACTTCTTCACCTTCAAGCCGTCTTCAAAACCATGCGCTTAAGCGGCACAATCAAACTTGCTTGGTACTTGACCAACGAGTCCATCCCAGAATCGGATCAAACTCCTCAAGCGGCAATTCCATCGGATCGGCTACAAACACTACCCCTTGGAGTTCTAGAGGTATATCTCATGTCGACTTATCTACTTCTGAGTGACCTAAAGGACTAAATGCAGTCATCCTCTTAGAAGCGGTCTAGGAACTAAACTCATGGTCTCAACTATACTACTAGCAGCGTAAAGTGCGTCGAACCCACATCTATCAAAAGGCGTTATATGGAACACCAAAAATTTAAAAGCGTCACAGGTTATGGCGTCCGGTGCGTCTCCTTCCTCCACGACGCCTCATGGCATACACTAAACCGAGTGCCTAGCCTCAGTGTTGCCAATACCTCTGCCCATTTGCTCGCGACCTCCACTAGAGCCATAACCACCTCTACCATTACCACGACCTCTCTGCGGTGCTGGTCCTCCTTTACAGGCCCGAGCACGACCTTGACCTTGGAATGATTCTAAGCTTGCTTACTGCGGACGAGTCCCTCGCACGATGTTCTAACGAACCACACTCGAAACATCCTTTCCCTCGGTCCAACATTCACCCCAATGAAACTTTCCTGCAGCGGTTACACGCTGGGCGGTCTTTGATTAGCATTTGTGGACCTCCTGCTGATTTGACCACTGCGCTAAATCTTTTACGAACATTACCACGACCCCAGACGATCCAAAGCCTCTCTTGACTTGCTCCTATCATAACTTTGCCTCGCGGACTCCTTGATTCCCGGCTACCTTGGCCTTCTCACCAGGCGGCAAACTCGCGTTCTTCTTTGTGGAGCAATCAGGCGACCTTAACTTTCGTCTCTAAGTCAGTCTTCAAAGCGAACACAACGATCATGTTAGATGCCACTATTCCCTGAGCATAACGACCTCGGCCTTAGAATTCGCTTCATACTCAGAGACGGACTTATTCCTTGCTCTAACCCGGAAAAGCTTTCGCTTTGGCGTCGATGTAAGCCGATCCAACATACTTACCCGATGTACGACTTTGAAGTACTCCCAAGTGAGATCATCTGCGTAGCACCATCTCGGACCGTGAGCCACCATCGATATGACTCATCCTTGAAGCGACACCGCTCCTTCGGTTTCTCCTCATTTGTCAAATCTATCTCATCCATGATTCTTTCGGTCGATTCGGTAATACTACGGCCGTATTGAGCGCTACGAACACACCTCGGAAAAATTCGGCTCAGTTAGCTCGAAGTCTCTCGGGAGGCAGGCTTGAGCTCCTCCACTTCCACCAATTCGGCTACCCTTTCCGAACCGTAGCATCGCTTGTGACCGCGGCGTCGTCACCGTCCCGATCTGCTCTTGACTCCAAAGGTTGGGGGTGGTGGTGGCGGTATCTCATTCTCGGATCCTTGACCCGGCAGAAGACGGAGTTACGTCGGCCATCCTACCCCTTCCCACGTCCACGGCCAGCCACGTCCTCTAAAGCTCATTCTAACTATTCTCGCTTAATCGATTAGGAAATTTTTATGAATTAGTACATGTTTCACTTGATTATCATGAAGAAATTTTATGAAAAGAGTTTAATAGAGATTCTTTCGATCAAACAAGGTTTTAAGTCTTCTATCTTGGTTTACACAGAATAATACATCCATTCCCTATACCTTTCATACTTATGCACTCTTGGGCATTCTTGTCAGTTTCTAACCCGGGGTATTTTCATCATTTTTTTCCTAAAGGGTATTTTGGTAATTTTGTCAATCAAGAATATTTTAAAATTTTAGAGATAAATTTGTCCTACCATCTAAAAAAATAATTTAATGATTTTAAAACAGAAGTTTTCCTTAAAACATGGCTAATCCCTTTGGGTTTTATTTGGGATTTACGCCTATGGCCAAGTCCTCTTGGTTAGGGTGAACCGAAGCTACATATGCAGTAGGAATCATGAGAGAGGAGGTGAGTCACGAGGTACTGCTTAAGTACCAAGCTCTTAGGATCAATCTAGACATGCGCACCAAGGTTACCACACACCAACTTTCGCGACTTGGTAGTAGGTTGGTTTAATTAGGCTCTTGAAGTCTTATGTCTTTGTTTGGAGTAAACTAGTCCTAAAGTTTAAAATACTATCACTATCTACGTCCCATGCTTCCTGCCCTTCTACGATTAAATAATTCATACAAAAAGTTAGTGGTACTTACAGGCGGATCGGTCTAGGAGACTCGGTGCCATGCTTATTCAAAACCATAATATTTCAAATAGACCTACCAAAACATTTTTGGACCTTGGGCCCCCCAGTGAAACTTTGACCTGGGCTCGATACCAATTTTGTAACACCCCAAACCCGGCCCAAACATTCGACCGAATTTGGTATACTCACGGAGGAAAAACCTTTGAAAATCCCTTGTTAAGTCGTTTTAAATTTTGATAAAAGATATTGTTTTGATTTAAAACAATTGAGGTGTTATGAAGAAAGCATTACTTAATGTCATTTTAAAAAAAATATACTAAGTTAGGTTATTCTGATTTCAAATGTACTAGATGGTACTTTAAAAACATTTTCGTTTAATTTGAAAACATGTGCATCAGATTTTAACATCATCAAATAGTTTAAACAAAACATCGACAATAATAAAATAATCCTAGGAGGCCTTATTACAATTAAGCAACATAAACCTGATAGAAAAATAGATAAAATCCAAAATTCATTTATTAAAAATCTCCTTTGCATGGCCCACCTCGAGTCCATCAGGCTCCTAAATCCGCGATCTCTGAATCACGAAAAATTAAAGGAGAAGGTGAGTCACCAAGACTCAATGTGTAACCCTTCCCCAATTTAATGTAATAACATACACAAATTATAACCAATTAACATGCATAAGTTTAAATGCACCCAACCTAACCATCCATCGCCTTTTTCTGCCTTGTGGTACCAAACCCTTTGGTGGTGCCAAACCACTGGTGACGTATAGTCACAAATGTGATACCAAATCTTTGGAGATACCAAATCTCACGGTGTCAGAAGACACAAGTGTGTTACCAAAACAACTTTGGACCGAGAAGTCACTGGAAATAGATGATGGGGCCAACCCATGCGTGTGATACCAAATCAGCTTTGGCGGACAATCCCATATCTCAAAGTGGGGCCAACCAGCGGTGGTATTAACCACGAGGGACAAGTGCGCTATGGTGCCAAACCTCGGAGGTACCAAACCTCTGGTGGCCGTAGTCACGATGTGTTACCAAAACAACGGTGTCAAAATCGACCACGAATATCCTTGCCCCACTCTCATCAACCCATAACAATCATTTTTATGCATGTACCACAAATCATGTTGATAGATTTATTTAACAACATCAATTGATTTATCATAAGCCATATATCAAATAATACACATACCAAATGTGTCATGCTTCCCAAAGCATCAAATAATAATCACATAGTAATAGGAACTTACCCAAATCCTTTATTAATACCATGAAGGTATTTCATCCATGTCTACACAAAATGTTTAGGCATAAAACAACATAGCATATTAAAAGTTATAAGGTGTGTATGTATACACATCGCACCAAAAAGAGTTCTAAATCCAGAATAGACAAATGACATTTTTAAGTATTCTTTTATATTCGGCCAAAAATGAATATTAGAACCATGGCCTAATCGGCCAAACCAAAATAATTGAGAAGGGTTCCTTGTGAACCTAAAATCTTACCCAAAGCCTTGAACACTTATCCAACACACTCCTAAAAGAATTAGGCCTCACTTCCCTACAATCCCAACCATCATCAATAAAGTTTATTGCCTTGGCTTAACGAAACTTAAAATAATAATCCTTGAAATAAACCTTACCACCTTACCAAAACCAATTTCTAGAAGTCACGATGATAACTATCTTACAGCTAATATTAAGACCAAAGATAAATCTAAAGAAAGTAGAAGATTAAACTTATATGGTTATGGAAAATGAAGAATATGTGAAAGAAAAGAGAATTGAAATGAGAGAGAATTAGGTTTAATCAACAACAAAAGAAAAGAGAGCAACAAAGAAGAGAATGGATTTAGCCCAAAGAAAGAAAGAGAAAGTGGTTGAGCAATATTGAAAGAAAGAAAAAGAGAAAGGGAGTAAGAGTTTGACCCAACACCTAATTATCAGAAAGAAGAAAAGATGCTGCAAAGTTCCCATGTTGTTTCGGTTTCAAAAAGGACAAATGAAAGAAAAGAAATGGTATTTGGTTCACATGAAATGAGGCTAAAACCAAAGAGAAAAAAATTGCACCAAAATGCAAGACACTTTCGGTGAGAGGAATTTTGGAGAGAAAAGAAAAACAAAGCAAAAGATGTTCAAATGACAAAAGAATTGGCCCAGCTATTCTTTCCCCAAGCTACCCCTATCAAATTCGTACCCCTAGCCATACATGCCGTCCCACATTCATCACTAAAAGGCTTAGGGAAACTTTCCAAAACATCCTCCACCCTTCCATTGCCTTTTGTCCCCTCATCATACCATAACTTCCAAGATTCTTGTCCTCACTTATCAAGCTTTCTTAATCATATATTCAACTTACCAAGAATTAGTCCAACTTCTATCATAAATAAGTTTGACCGTCCATCAAAGCAAGGATATAAAAATAAACCTTCAAATTGCTAAACATGCTACTCAGAACCTCTAACCTCAAGCCAAACTCCATGCGCCATTACCAACTTGCCATGCACTCATCTTGTCACTTATTGCTGCTTAAATTAACTTAAAGTGTTAAGCTCAAACTTCAATCCTCTTCTTTAAATAAGCCATACTAAGAATTATTCTACTAAACCAGGCTTTACTCAGACCCTAATTAAGCCTTATACCATCACGAATAATATCAGAAATTCAAATACAAGAAAAATAATTCAATCACAAATAACCTTTATTTTTGGGATGTTGCAGCCGTGTGGCCAGGTATTCGGCATTTCAAGCTCTGACTATAGTAGTCACGAAATACACACACGATAGGAAAATTTGAAGTTAACTGCGCTCTGAACACTGTACTGCACGAAGCCAACTATGATCGCACCATTGACCATTTGATATCAGCAGATGATCGATGCCTAACCCAAGCCCAGGCACGCCCACGAAGCGAAGGATAAGCCAAGAAAGGTGTGCCTACTCTTTTCATGGTTTGCTCTATTTAAAGCTAGCTTCTTGCCTATCCTCATGCTAGCTTTTACGATGCCCAGGATCCCTCGGCTTCATGAGTTTAAATCCCAACACAAACTACGAGTGCGTCCAATCGCCAAAATAAATACTCCACTTGCGACATGCGATTGAACCCTTGCCTCTCTCTATGCTCCAGGGCTAGCTACATGCCACCACAACACAAGCTCTTTTGTGACTTAGAACATCACGAAACTAAATATAAGCCTATGGGCCAAAGTCTAAGTTCATTTAAAGAAAAACAAAAGAATTGCAAGCGCCAAGAACTTGAACCTTGGACCCCTTGCTCCTACATCAGCGTCACTTCCTTACTCACTAAGTGGCGCCATTTTCCACTTCACCACAGCTCCTCTTGTGTCATTTTTACCCCTAATTTATTCTTAAAGCCCTTACTTACGGGGCTTTATTCACCTAAAACAAAATTTTCCCTAAAGCTCGAGGTTTGAACTAGGGACTTCATAGAAGCCACTAACATTCCTAAAATCACTCACTAATAGGTCCAGCTTGCATTAGTCATAGTTCTCTTATTCCCAAAATTTTAAACGCTCCCATTTCCCAGGGCTAATGGCCCAATTCTAAGTAGGCCTAAATTCGGGAGTTACAAATCTACCCCCTTAAAGAAATTTAAGTC
This sequence comes from Gossypium sturtianum, assembly GCA_025698515.1. Classification (NCBI taxonomy): domain Eukaryota; kingdom Viridiplantae; phylum Streptophyta; class Magnoliopsida; order Malvales; family Malvaceae; genus Gossypium; species Gossypium sturtianum. The sequence goes on along the minus strand of CM046953.1, from coordinate 124,074,565 downwards.
TCGAGAAATTTCCAACTAATAAAGATGATGGGTGTAACAACTACCCACCTTATGTGACCATTGTGCACTCTCATTCCAATAACACTAATACACTTTTCTTAATCTTGAAACCTCTTACACACAACAAAGCGTCTAACCACGAAGCAAAGCGGATATTTATCACATATGCATACAATTTCTATATTCAAACATCACATCAAACAAAAACCCACAGAATAAATGCACAAAAATACGAGTCACAGTATCTAGAAACCATAGTATTTCTGCTACTACTTTTCAACAACAACAATTTGAAACTTACCAATTAGTGTACGGAACTTGTGAAGCCACACACCCGGGAACATATTAGAAAAACATTTCGATTACGCCAAATCTTTTCAAACCTTTTTGAGCAATGCTGAGAAATTCAATTTGAAGACCCAATCACGCGAGGAGAGGTTTGTAACACGGCTCTGATACCATTAAATGTAACACCCCCCAAGCCTAAGCACTGAGCGTTGTAGTGGGATGCGACATATCACATCACTGAGGTTGTTTAAGCTTTACTGCGAGTGTTAAAACCCTTCCCTCGAATTTAAAACTATGTACCATTTAAAACACTTTATTTTGTTATCAAAACAAGATTTGCTTAAAGTTACTTTCCTTGCAAACATAAAAATTATTTTCAAAAACTCTATTTGTTGTATGTGAAAGCCCACGACTTTAAAGTTCACGGAAATGTGATATTTAGAAAGCGGTAACTATTGATTAAAAACTGCTTGATTCATAACTAAAAAAATTGCAAATGAAGAATAAAAAGAAAATCCCAATAGCCTTGTTACACTTAAAATATTAATGCTTAAAAAATAATATAAAGTAAATTAACTCAAATTTGCTAAGTTTAAAGTTTAACATAACACATATCCAAATGTGCTTTTCTGGGTCCTCATGACTCCAAATCCTCTATGGCCGGGAATTCCTACGGTTAAAAATTCAGGTGAGTTCACGAGAACCTCGATTGTGCAATCCCTATAACGATCACTATCTGGGCTGAGGCCCTGAGGTATTAGTCTTTGGGCCTGAGCCTATTCCACTAACAAAGGTGGGTTTGAGCCCCAAAATCTTGTGTCTCAAAACAAAATGCAACCTTGATCCAACCATCACACCTGCTCGTACCAACCAATGCACACCATGTAGGGGATCAAGTCAACCCACACTACGCGGCGCGCCAATAATGCGACTGGCGCTAGTCTTTATCTGACTTTAAGCCTTCAATAACGGTCTCTAAATAAGCGACTTCGCACTTCGATGCTTTGTATTATGTTTGGCTTTTACTAGCCATCGTGGCATTAATATAATTGGCAGCACGCCAGCCTCGGGTAAATATGATCATCTGCGTAAATCAATATATATGTTAGGCACACCTTGCGGATAATCTGATTGCACAAAGCCATAGCTCCCAAGATGCGGGAAACAGCCACATGTGTTTAGGTTGTACGAGCCATAATAATCAGTTACGGCTTTAAGCAGTTTCTAGTCCAAAGTAGAATCTGTGGCTTCCGTCGACGCTAACATATCAATACTGATCGATCGTCTCATGTAGCCCCGTCGACCTATAGGAAATTCTCGTATCATTTCAGCATTACAATATATCACATGTATATCATGTAGTATTTACGTGTACTTTGAAATAGCCTTTCGATGTAGTGTTTTACACACATGTGGCTCATACTAACCATATAATCCAGTCCTACATGATTCATGCAGTCATACATTCACCGATTAGATCCAATCATAATCCTGTCGATCGATTTACACTTAGGCAAATAATCACTTTACATAAGGTATTTCGATAGTCACCACCCTAGAGCTTTTTGATAATTCTACCCTACGGTATTTACGATCGATGCCCTACGGAGTATTTAGATAATTCCCTACGAAATTATTTCACCAAATCGGTATTTTGACAAATTTTCAAAAGTAAAATTAGGTAATTTTACAAATCAATTAACTTTGTTGTTTGTAAACTCCAGTAAGTGTGTGCAGTGATTGCAAATCGAAGTATTTGTTTACAAATAAGTATTTAGATAATTTTACAAATTAGAGTGCTTTTGGTAATTTTACTGAAGCGAGGTATATAGGTAGTGCTCTGGCCCAGGGCCTTGGTATTTACCAAGTCGAGGGTGTTTGATAATTTAAGTAAACCGGGTATTTCAATAATTTTATAAACCAGGTATTTTAGTAATTTTACCAAACCAGGAGATATTGATGTTTGTAGACCAAAGGTATTTGATGATTTTAAGCCAAGCAATACGTAGCA